>BLBF01000007.1:57819812-57876406 GCA_015471245.1 Laticauda colubrina | reverse complement strand
GAAGGAAGGAAGGAAGGAAGGAAGGAAGGAAGGAAGGAAGGAAGGAAGGAGTAGAGAGAGAGAATTGAAAGGATGGTCGCCTGAGGTTGCCCAAGTGGCCCACGGTAGTGGCAGCGGGGCTGAAGGAACCGAAGCGATTTGTGACGAGGAACCTTTGCGCGTGTGTGTGTCACAGAGAAAAAGAGAGAGAGAGAGAGCGCCCTGAAGCCCTCAGCCTGAGGATGCTGAGTGGTCGAGACTCGCTGGCTGGCAGCCCGCTAGCCAGCCCAGCTCCGCAATTCCACCTTTAGGAGAAAGAGGGAGGGAGGGAGGAAAAAGGCGCAAACCCAGGCTGCTCTCCACGCCTGTCTGCCCACGGCGCTGGGAACGTTACAGTCGCGTTGAAACCTCTCCAGCTGAGGCGGAGCTTGACGTTTTCGTGGGTGGGCGGCAGTTTGGAGGGAGCTGGGCCGCTGAAAGCAGCGGCGCTAGTACGAGACGAGCAAAAAGACACGGTTACACCGACGGAGGGTTTTGCTTTGTTTTGATTTTGGCGGGAGAGTCGTCTCCAGTCCCCGCAAAAACTAATCCTCGAGAAAAATCATCGCTTCAGGCGTGGCATCAGCCTCTTGTACCAGCGTATTAAGTCCCATCTTGGCCAAGGATCGGCTAAATTATTGGGGTGGGATGGTAAAGTTCGTCTCCACAGCCATATTCTGAATTAGTGGGAAGGACTCCAAAGGGATCCCATAACCGAATGCTGTTTTTAAAACATTAAAATCTGCAAACCCAAACACGACCTTTCTTTCCCAAACCTTTCATTCAGTTCCTCCAGGCTGATTGCCCTTATAGATCTGGGAGTCCGAAACGCCATCGCCCCGGAGTCGTCTGAGCACTGATCCTCTCATTCTTCCCGTTTGCTCTATTCCACAACTGATTCGAACCAAGTTCTCTCTTTGTTTCGGAGAGACATGATTTACTTCACCTCTGTGGTGAGAAAATGGGGAATGAACAGTATGATAGCAGATCCTTGGAACTAACTGCTGGATTAACGACACACACGGAAGGAGAATGCACTGATTATATTCTTACTACTCTTTAGTAGCTCATAATTATCTGATACCATACAATATGGAGGTGTCCATTTTCCATGAGTGAAAATCATAATTACAAAATAATTTGTCATTAGGTCTGGAACTGACCTGAAAATTATATATATAAATGCACAATCCCCAAAGAGATAATTACCCGAAATGTGCAAAAAAGCTCCTTTTCAAAAAAAAAAAAAAAGTACAATCTGTCAAAATTAAGTAAAGCTCTTTTAGAAAAAAAAAAAAAAAACCCAGACAATTTTTAATGCAATTTATTTTCAGATTTGAAGGATATTTCTTGCTTGGGATATATAGAGATATACATACATAATGATACAATAGAGCTTTACAGTCTTTCAAAAATTACAGGAATACAAAGTTGTAATGCGTTCATCTGTTTTGCCATATTGATTCAATATTCATTTTAAAAACATCTTACCATTATTTATTGTATATATATTACAGAACAGAGGTTCCTAAACCCTTTGCCATCACACCTCCTTTTGCTATAATTGTAATGTACATTCCTCCCTGAAAAACCCAAAATTAAACACAAATGAACAATGAAAACAATACAATGAAACTTTGTGGAAGAAGGATTTTATTGTAACAATGTGCAGTTCAACAAAAGGCTTTTTACACCTCCTGTGGAGGCTCTCTGCACTTCCCAAGGGAATGAGACACATCACAATTGGGAAACCTTGCTGTAGAGGGGTGAGTTGGAATTCCCTGAGCTACAAATACTCTCCTTTAATAGTAAAATGTATGTCTGTACAATTTACAATATCTATGTTCTTTATTTAATAAGAAGCTAGAAAATTCCTATTGTGTAAAGTGAGCATTTCACTTGTCCTTAAGATACCATTGTGATTGCTGCCAGCAGCCAGTAACAGATTGTGAAACTATTACATTTGTCTCATCAATCTGGTAATCTAGACTAAAGCTTCATCCGTGAAGGATTCTTAATCATGGAACTTAAATCAAGAAGAAAAAGCCTCCTTGTTATGAGCAGGTCAATGTGTAAATTGTCACTAAGCCACCAGTGGAAGTTGGCTTTTCAAAACATTTGAAATGTTAGCTGTTGTAAATTGTCCAAGAAAGTGATCTACAAGCAATGAATGAATGAATAGTGATATAATAGCAATGAATAGTGATATAAATGTGACATTGTATCAATTCATGATTTCTTTCCCACAGTGTGTTGAGATTTGAGTTGGTAGGATTTTACTATTGCCAAGGAAACTCACAGCCTTATATTTTTAAGGATCTATTTGTTTTGAGCTTATAGCTGTACTTATTAAAATCAGTGGATATTTTGCAGTTGGGTTTAATGAGGTGTGAATTGAATGTTAAACATTAACTGGTCCTGCAGAATCTGCAGGAATCTCTATTTCAATGAAATCCATCTCTTGAAGCAACCATTCAAGACTTCTTCAAATGGCATTCCTTGGCATCTGCTAGACATGTTGAGCAGTTAAAGGTTAATGGTCTATGACTGGGAATGTGCCATCCTATGATTTCATTTTTTATACAAATAGAAACCAGCAGGATATTTTTGCAGAAATCCCATGAAAGCAACTGGTCCGCAGTATAAGATGATGGACACAAACAGTTTGTGATTTGGAGCCAGTTTGTTTCCTACTTTTATCATTTGAACAGAATATCACTTCAAATAGTGGTTTAATATAATCCTGTTGGGTTGCATTATTTGGAACTCTTGTTGTGGTTTGAACTTACTCATTTTAACATCCTTAAGCCTAAATAATATTTGGGTAATTAATGACATAATATTTGAAATATAAGTAATTATATTAAAGAGGTCCTTTCCATGTTCACTTCTGTTCGTATTTGTGTTGTGCCGATGATTAAATCTCATGGCCAATCGGAGGTTGTTGATTCACTGGGAAAATAATTTTAACTGATTATCTCAGTTACATTTTTAATCCATCAATTGGTTAATGAAATGTAATTTCCTGGTATAACACAACATAGGAAAAAATACAGAGGTAATGTTGCTTGTCCACTTGAAACATGAATTTGAATATTCCTTTTAAAGTTTCTATGAGGAGGTTTATATTTCTAAAATGTAGCAGATTTTCAAGGCAGCAATGAATCTACTCTCATCAGAGCAGACAAACATGGCCAAAACAGAAACCAGTGAATTTGTACATACAGAAATCTAAAATGAGGCCACACTGTGTGCAATAACACATTTGGCATTTTTTATATATGCTACTGGATATTGTTTGGTAGAGCACATTTTTTACATATTTGACAGCTTTTCATGATTTATCAGCTTAGATCACATAATTTCTGCATATAAAGATTCTTAGACCCAGTCTTCTTTTATGCAGTAGCAATGGATTTTATTTACAGATATTAGCAAGATAACATTCTAAAACATTAAGAAACATAGAAAAATTGTCCATATAAAAAACTGTTAAAGTATTAGAAACTGAAAGCCACATCAAAAGTCTGGATTTCTAACTTATCATCAGGGAGTTTTTTAAAAAAAATTCTCCTAAGATATCTCTTCTTCAAAAAATATTTAACTAAATGTTTTATTATTGTTGTTGTTAGGATTTTTTATGCGTGGCTGGAAACACTTTATTAATTGTCTTAAAAGCCATCAAAATGCATTACAGAAGGGGCAAAAATTGACATTTGTTTTATGCTAAAGTCTATCTCCCTTTCTTAAAATGAAAATTTGGAAGTTTGATTCTTTGGGAAGAAGGATGCCATGAACTACTGTGGCTAATATATCTCTGTTTTTAAAAAGGGTATAATTGATAAAGAGATCAACAGCAAATTGTACTGAACAGCAATAGCAATAGCACTGAGATTTATTTAGTGCTTCACAGTGCTTTAAGGCCCTGTCACACTGGCCGACGGATGCAAAATGTTTGTAAAAAGGACACAGCGGACGAGAAAAATGTTCCATCCATTGTTATCCGCTCTCAAAAGGGGCAAACAATATCCAGTAGCATATATCCATTGGTGCAGTGTGACATGGGCTTTACATCTCTTTCTAAGTAGTTTACAGAGTCAGCAGAATTAGCCTGCAGTCCTGCATTCTAACTACTATACCACCATAGCTCTAAATGATGCTTATATAATGACATAACCATACAACGGCCACAAGAATGTGTCTCATTTGCCCCCTTCTCTCCCTCTGGCTACCCAGAGTAGTTTCTAATAAACATCCCTACAAAAAGGTCACTTGGGCTTCTGGTATTATCATTGAGGGGATATTCACTTGATTCAGATGTTGGAGGAAAATAAACTTGACTCTTATCTGCATATTGATGACTTCTCAACTTAAAATTTGAATGACTTCCCTTAGAAGTTAAAAGGCATTGAAGTCAAAAGAGTACTATGATATCCCTCAGAATAAGGAGTCGTGGTGGTGCAGTGGTTATAATGCAGTCCTGCAGGCTACTTCTGCTGACAGCCAGCTGACTGAAGTTTGGCAGTTCGATTCTCACTGGCTGAAGGTTGACTCAGCCTTCCATTCTTCTGAGGTGAGTGTGATGAGGACCCAGATTGTTGGGGGCATGCATAAGCACACCAACGTACTCCCATCCCTGTCCTATTGTTTCTTTTATTTTTTATTTTTCTTATATGTATCCATGTATTCATAACTATGTTTTTACTTATACCTATTATCTTGTGAGCAATTGACAAAAATAAATAAATAAAATAAAAAATAAATATATATGCTCACTCTGTAAATCACTTAGAGAGGGCTGGAAAGCACTGTTAAATGGTATATGTGTCTGCGTGCTATTGCTATCACTAATAATATCACATTGCAAAGCTACACTTGATGAGCATAACTCTATTAAATCATCCTGGCATGGAATGGTAGAACCACTGTAACATAGTACCCCAATCACCACAATCAAGGCAGGAGAATATTGTGGTCAATGGTCTTAAAAACTGCTAAAAAGTCAAGCAGAATCAATAGAGATATACTTCCTCTGTCTCTTGAAATGAATTTATTTGACAAGATGACAAAGGGAGAATATGTTCACTGGCTTAAGCCCAAACTGGAAAGTGTCAAAATCACTGGTATTCTGTCTTTCAAGAATGTTTGCAGCTGTACAAACATTCATATGCTCAGGCACATGGTCCCAAACTGGGAAAGGTTGTTAGCTTAAAGCTTAGGATATGGAAAAAGCTTCTTCAAGAATTATTTAGGAAAATGATTGTCTTCTGTTGTTGATGAATAGTTTCACAATCATTTAATACAGAGTAGAATCAATATAAATTCTTATTTGTCTTAAAATCTTATATAGAAACATGCAATTTTCTAAATGTAGCCTTTATACTCATAGATATTGTATCCTGTGTTCGCATAATACTAGACAAGGTCAAAAATCCAAATTTAGTTTGATAGCCTGTGGTTCAGTGCTTTGTGAAGACCAGTCATGTCTCAATATGTTGTGTGAACCATGCCATCATAATCTTGCTTATGGAAGTAGAGCATATTTGGTGAATGCAGGAATTGAACTTAATTAGCCTTTCATGATTCCTGCATTTTGGCCTGCTGGCTGCTAACAATGATCTTTTATCTCCCAGAGTTTCAACAGAAGTGAGCTTCTTTAAAAATTTGGCTCTTTACTCATTCTTTTTCCAAATAGTCTTCTCTTTTACCTCTTTCATTTGGGTAAACAGAAAGTTCCCTTGACCTTGGGAATCAAAATATGTGGCAAGTGAGAGATCCATTGACAGGCCTCTCTGGCAACTTCAAGGAAGGAGGTAGGAACTAGGCTGAACTGAACTTAATACTAGGGGGTCAGCTACACTGAACTTAACGCTAGTAGGAAAGAAATAGTTGAGGTAGTGGAAGCTATAGAAACCTTGTCAGAGAGTGACCATGTGATCCTGGAAGAGCAGGCAAGGACAATTGAAGGCAGTCAGATTAGTTCTTAGTGTGTTCTAGATTTCTAGCAACTGGTGTTTGTTTCTGCTTGTTAAGCTTTCTTTCCCTATTGCTGCTTTGCATGCCAGATTGCCTTTCCCATCCTTTAATTGATAGACTCTGTAAACAAGTACAGATTTGGTATCTTAACACTTGGAACATCTTAAAAATATTCTGTGATCTCTGTGCGCTTTTCATTAGTTGAAATCATACAGATTCATTCAGGCTTCATTAGCTTTATGTTAAAGTTCCAGGGACTTCTCATGTTTCTCACATGTTTCTCCTTTTTCCTCTTGTGCCCTAATCTCTGCATTTCTTAGCTACTTCTATAAAATTATCCAGCTGTACATTCAGTAAACAAACATTCTTTTTGCTGGATAGTTTCTTTGCTCTGAAAACAGGAGGCTGTGTACTTGACCTCCTTCAGCACTTAGGCAGCCTTGGCAGAGATTGTGCCCACACTCTGCAATAGTTGTTTACGGGAGCATTACAGGAAAATAGAGCAAGAAATTTGACCACAGAGAGACTCCCAATAATCATGGCTGCCTCAAGACCAACAGAAGTAGAATAGGTATATTATTACTGTATAAAATAGGTATATTTTTACTGTTTTAGTGACTTGATATCTCCCTTTCCGGAATGAGTCACTCTTTTAAAACATTGGTGTGGAAAACTGGAACAAGTTGAGAAATCTCCTCCTCTTTTGTTTTTAAATGAAAAGAATAGGCCTAATTATTGACTCTGTAGGGGGAGGGAATTCTTTCATGTAAAAGTGGGACCTATTCAAGCTTTTGTTATCTTATTCCATCTTCAGGTTAATTGGAAAGGCCATGAATGGTATGGAGCATCTGCTTCCAGGAAAGCTCTCCCCATTTTGCACCTCATCCCACCCCTCTCTGCCAGCCTTGTGTCTGAAAAGCATTTTTGCCAAAAGAGGCAGCATTTCACTTCTCCCCTCCAGACTGACAAAATGTATTTGACAAAACACATGCAGAAATTCCTCATTTGGGAAATGTTGTTTCTAATAAGGAGTACAATTGTTTCTAATAAGGAGTACAATATGTTTCATCAAATCATGCTATGTACATGGTGGAAAAAGAATTAATAGATGTTTTGCTTTGAGTATTACAGCACCTGTATTATCATTGCAATTTTAAGAAAGAAACAAGATGCTATCCAGCAAGGAAAAATGATGATCACAATGGGCAAGCTACAGATCCATGGCAATCTACTGGCCTCAGTAATGAATAGAAACAGTTAATTATCTTGGTTCAAGTTACTTCTAGTAAATGTTTAGTTTCAACTTATGTAAAGAACATTAAATAAAATTTAAAATTAAGAATGGAAAAGAAATCCTCCAGAAATGAAATAGCTAAACTAAGAGTCACAGAAAATAGACATGTACTATACAGTAAGAGTGGGGGCTTGGTTTTTTTGGGTGGGAGGAGATATTTGTTTTGGATAATCACTAGGAAGAAAAGGGACACAGTGGCTGAGCTTGTCGATCAGAAAGGTCAGCGGTTTGGCAGTTCAAATCCCTAGCACCGTGTAATGGAGTGAGCTCCCATTACTTGTCCCAGCTTCTGCCAATCTAGCAGTTCAAAAGCATGTAAAAATGTAAGAAGAAAAATCGGGACCATTTTGGTAGGAAGGTAACAGTGTTCCGTGCGCCTTTGGCATTTAGTCATGCCAGCCATATGACCACAGAGACATCTTCAGACAGCACTGGCTCTTTGGCTTTGTATTGAGGATGAACACCGCTTCCCCCCCCCCCCCCGAATTGGAAATGACATGGGAACCTTTACCTTTAGGAAGAAAAGGACATCATTTATTTTTTTCAGAGCTGAGTGGATAAAATGTCCATATTAGGAAGGGTCTAACCAAGAATCAGTGCTGTATTCAAAGACTAAACCAAAATTTCAGTCTTTGTCAAAATTGCTGACATAAAATAAAGCCTCATATAATATACAAGAGCTGGTGGCTTTTCTTAATCAAGAGGTTGTCAATGAAATCAGATTTCATCAAGAAAGCAAATAATACTGGTATTTATGACCAGTCATTTAAGTGACCATTCAAAGTTATGAAGGACCCCTGAAAAAATATTTATGACCCAGTTCTGAAGTTTGATGGCTATCCCCACCTTCTCATGGTCACATGATAGCACTTTGGGCACTCAGAAACCATCTACAGCTATCTGCAACATCCCATGGTCATGTGTGCAATTTAGAGCATTTTTGCCGAAATTCTGCATTTATTTTTGGTTTTTGGTAAAAACTTCCCATAGTTAAGTGGCAAAAATGTTGCTTGGCATTTACTTAATCACTGCTGCAAAATAAGGTCACAGAATCTGACTGGTCATGGGAGATCATCCACTTCACAATCTTATGACCGTAATAGGTAGGTTGTATTATAGTTGCAAGTCGAGGATTACCTTCAAGAAAATAACATCTTTACCATCACTTAGGAGAAGTTCAGAACAATGCTCAATGAAATAGCTACCAGGTTCTTGCACTTAAATTCCCTTTTAGTACATTGTCACTATTTGTGATAATGTATGATAACATGCAGCAACATTAAAGAAGCCCATTTGGATGTTTTGTGCAAATAGTTTTTACAACCATTCAAACAACAAAGCTAACTCTCAACCTATCTAAATGCTATATGGGAGATACAATATTTAGAGTCTCTAGTCAAGTTGGATTTAACTAAAACCTGGGTCACCTAAAGCATCCAAATCACTTTTTAGATAAAACATATTTTTATAATCCTTCATTGTTTCCGGGGAGGTCCTGTGGGGTGGATATAAGCACCCCGCAGGCTGGATCCAGCCCCCAGACCTTGAGTTTGACATCCCTGCCCTACAGGATATGTACGTTTCCAGCAAGGAGACCAATCATTTATAGATATCTTATTTAAATGGGGATGTTATATCCTTTCTTACATAGGACACAAGGATACTTTATAAAAAGAGGCTATTCTGGCATACAAAGTGCTCTTGCTAGAATTTCACAAAGCACTCCCCACTTTTTGATGTTCAAAATATAATTTTAAATGTAAAATATAATTACAGAGCAAAAAAAATGTGCTGATCTGCTGGGTTATGATTACAGGTTCAGTCACTGGTTTTAGTGGATGAACTTTGTCTTTTTTTACCCCCTCCAGCACCTGGAGTGCCTTCATGCAGAGCACAATTTGCATGTTGGGTATGGCAGCCCTGTTTATAACATTTATACTCTAAATTTTCTCAGATTCCCATCAGAGTATTTTCCCATTAGTGATAGGCTGTGTCATTCACATGGGCAGGGCAAAGACTTTATATGAATCTATCCCCTTTTCCAACCTAGCTTGGTCTGCTTAAAAAGAGCAGAATTTGATCTCTCCTTGCCCATGAGCTTCCACTGAGTGACTGAATAAAGGAGAGAAGCTTTCTTCCTCCACCTGATTATGGGACAGTAGATTCATACATTGCACATTTAATAAGAAACATTAACCTAAGCATGCAAAGGCTTATTAATGGAGCAATCCAGAATCTGAAGGGTAAGCAATCTAATGATGAAGTATTAGGTTAGATCCCCAACATTCAAGGCAATATAAAAGCCAGAGGCAGTTTTAGAATTAAAAAAACCCTTATCAATAACCCTCTTTAACTCTTAGCCTTTTCTCCTTTAGAAGGAAGATTTATAAATATTCTGTCTAGAGTTCTTATGTAAAAGTTGAAGTATCTATACTTCCCTTTGTTATGACATCTCAAGAACACCTTTGAATTAACCTAGATCAGGGGTCACCAAACTTTTGGGCCTCAGGGACTACCAAACTTATAATTTTAGATCCCAGGGACCACGAACCGGTTCTGTGGGTGTGGCCAAATTTGTGGTTGTGGCTTGGTGGTCATATGACTGGCTGGGCATGGCTTGTATGTAAATATTATAAATATTTATATAAATATATAATATTTTTTTATTTAAAAAAAGAACAACTTTTACCTAAAATCAGGCAAAGCAGGCAGGCAGATTGAGTTGCTCACAGAACCACAGATTCATTCAGTGATCTATCTATCTGCCATCGGCTAGCTCAGTCTCTCAAATTTGCTTGCCGTGAGTCTCCACTGAATTTGCTTGCAAGCAAATCTTCAGTCCTAAAGAAAGTTCGGCTATGCTGAGACGAAGATCGAAAGACTAGCTAGAAAGCAAGAAATCCAACCATTTCCTGCTTCCTAGCTAATCTAAATCTCCGGGCAGAGCAGAACAGATGATGGTCGGAAAAAGGAAAAATAGCAATTTAGCAGGCTGGTTTGCCAGGTAGAGTGAGTGGGCGGGGAGGGTTCCTGTGGGCCATGTGGGCGGTGCAGCCTTGTGTTTCTGCGCAGCCTGGATTAATTGCTTTGTGGGGGTGCTCTGGGGGTGAGATTTTTCTGCGGCCCGCCAAAATTTTCTCATGGCCCACCAATTGGCGACCGCTGACCTAGACAGTTGCTTTAGAGCTAGGCACTAGTCCTTAAGCAGGAACAATAGGGCAGCATAAAATGTTCTATTCCAATTCCTGAGCCTTATTTTGCCTCAGTACAAGTAATTAGGCCAGAGACTGGTGCCATCCTTGCTTTCTTG
This sequence comes from Laticauda colubrina, assembly GCA_015471245.1. Lineage (NCBI taxonomy): Eukaryota > Metazoa > Chordata > Lepidosauria > Squamata > Elapidae > Laticauda > Laticauda colubrina. Next base: position 57,865,808 of record BLBF01000007.1, on the reverse strand, counting down.
ACAGGGACAAGTTAAGGAAAGCAATTATTGGATTCCCTGCAGTTTTGTTTCCTCTCTTACCAAGCATGGCCTATTAGTGGAAGAAATATCATCACTACTGTGCAGCTTCAAATGGATGTTACCTGTCATATTGTCTCTAACTTATAATAGATGCAAAGGTATTCCATGTCTGTGGTCGATCAGTTGAGCTATTTCTAAATATGAATCTAATGCTCTTTTGATTGAGAGTTAAACCCATATCTGAAAATAGCGTAAAGGCATGGAGATAAGCCTGAAGTGAATAGGAACAATGGATAGGGAATTATTAGTGCCTCAAAGAAATGTTGGGGCCAGCAGGAAGTCTACTGTCTGGCAATACCCAGAATTTATCTGTCATAGCAAAAAAACTGGAATGAAGAAGGCAAAATGTCTTTCCTGGCCCCCTCCCCATACAAGTAGTAGTCCTCATTTAGCAACTACAATTGGAACTGGGCAATCCAATCATTAAGCAAAGCTTAAGCAAAACTGCGACTGTGCTTATGATCTTATTTAAGTTTCCTCCACTTTATGGACCTCTGGAAATTATAAATGCACGGAATGGTTGTAAAGTTGCTTTTTCATCACCATCATAACTGAATAGCTGCTGTAGAAGGCAATCACTAAAGAAGGACTACTTGTAAATTAAAAAAATAAAAACTCCTTGTTGGCAGAAGCAGCATAAAATCTGTAATTGCAATCAGTGGGGACAAAACCAGCAATAAAGAACTGGTAAAACTTGGCTCATTCCAGATTTAATGTTGCTTCCTGTGCAACACAGTATGAGCAGTACACAGAGCACTCAACTGAATGCTAGTCCTGAATTTTAAGCCCACGTTAACTCTCATTAACTCATGTTTAAAAAACAAATATCACGCTCTTTCAAAGATGCTTAATTCCGATTTATAAGCAGTGGCATAAGTTCTGCTAAGTGCTTTGGAAAGCACTGGTCAGACACTACATGAGCTGAGAGCTCTGCTTTAAACTAGGTACCCACTATTTCTTAGAGCCCCTAACAAAACAATTACAAGAGAGCAGCTTCTTATGAGTGGAGAGATGATGACCTGCAGTCCCTTTAAAACAGCCACGAAGAGCTACATTTTTGTAACAGTGATTAATTACAAGCAATAAAGAGGTCAGAAGTACAGAACTTTAAAATTGGAATTATGATTTTAACTGTGGACAGGTTGAGACAAACTCCATGCTTGTTGCTTAAGCCCATGTCACATTGCACCAACGGAGGGAAAGAGGATGTAAAACGGAGAGAAACACTTGCCATCCGTTGGTTAACGCGATGCTTCCGTTCTGTACTCACTGCGTCCGTTTTTCTTCCTCTCTATCCGTCCAGCATCCATCGACTGAGGTTCCATCCGCTCAAATAGTTTTGAACTGCTCAAAACTTTTTGAGCGGAAAATGTATCCAACGCGTCCGTTCTGCATCTGCTAGGCATATGGGGAACATCCGTTCTGCATCCGTCGTCATCCGTTACATGTCCGCTAGGCATCCGCTGCGCATCCGCGCAACTCAAATCCGCTCCAGCAGTAAACGGACACAGGGAAGAAGCGGAATGGACACGGAACGGACAGGCAACATTAGTAGCAAGGAGAAAGGATGAAAACGGATGCAGCTCGCAAAGAAAGCATTTTAAACTGAAAAAACATTCGCAGAGGGTACCTATCTCGGATATTAAGGATGTTTAGAGGATGCCTAAAGGATGCAAAAGGACACATAGTGGAAAACCTATATTGCCGATAAAAAGGGGGAGCAACTCACCTGGATCTCACTTTCAGACCAGCAGCCCTGCTATGCAGACCTCTGCAGCCTTCATCTGCCTCTTGCTCTTCCACAGCATCCATTGATGTCCACCATGGATCATAACACAGTCCTTTTGGTAGCCACCATCGTTCTGCAACAGTGAGAAGCCATCTACAGGCTTTTTCAACTGTTCTACGGGAAGAAAAGGAGGCGGCCAAGAAGCGTCTGGGTCTGAAGATGGATCGGGAGAAGAGCAGAGTACGGACTGTACAACAAGCTGATGGTGGAGCTGAGGAACGAAATTCCTCGTGCATTCCAGAACTTCATGAGGATGCCTCCAGCCATGTTTGACGAACTTGTACAGCATCTGAGACCCAGGTTGACCAAGCAGAGCACCAACCTCCAGCCCAGCCTGGACCCTGGGCTCAAGGTGGCACTGACTCTGCGCCACCTGGCCTCCAGGACCACCTAGAGGAGCATGCAGTATGGCTGGAGGGTGCCACACAACACCATCAGCATTGTGGTCAGAGAAGTGGTGCGGCCATCATCGAAGAATACCTGGAGGAGCTCCTCCAGTGCCCCTCCACTGAAGAAGGATGGAAGAAAGTTGCAGAGCAGTGCTATCAGAAGTGGAACTTCCCCCATACCGTTGGAGCCATAGATGGCAAGCACGTGGCCTGCAAAGCACCACCCAAGTCGGTGTCCACTTATTTCAACTACAAGGGCTTCTTCAGCATCATCCTCTTCGCCATTGTTGATGCTGACTACAAGTTCATGTATATGGATGCTTCTGGCAACGGCTCATGTTCAGATGCCCAGGTATACAACGCCAGTGACCTCAAGGAGGGGCTGGAACGCAACCTCATCATGGGCTTCCCAGATCCAGAACCCCTGCCCAACGACATGCAAGATGTGCCCTACTTCATCATGGGGGATGACGCCTTCTCCCTCAGAACCTACTTCATGAAGCCCTGCACTTCCAGATGCCTCACCCGTGAAGAGAGGATCTTCAACTACAGGCTGTCCAGGACAAGGCGGGTGGTGGAGAACGCCTTTGGCATCCTGGCCAACAGGTTCCAGGTACTTCTCACCACCATGCAGCATCACCCAGAGACCGTGAGGAGGATCATGGAACCTTGCTGCATCCTGCACAATCTCATGCGCATCCGCTACCCAGTCTTGCAGAACAGGTTCGTGGACCTCCAACAAGGCAATGGGACATGGAGCCTGGGGAATGGAGGCAAGGGCGAAACCTGATAGACACTGAGGATGTGCAAGGCCCTAAAAGAGCCTCACGTGAAGGGAAGAAGCAGTGCAACCTCCTGAAACACTGGTGCAACTCCCCAGCTGGAGCAGTGGAGTGGCAAGACAGGATGATAGATTAATGGATGCTTCCTTCAGCCTGTCTCATCACACTGATGAGATTGGGCCATGTATGTTGGGTGGGCCTACAATGAACAGGGCATTTAATAAAGAATTGTATTTATGTTGACATGTGTGGATGATTGATTACATTATTATTGATAATAAAGGGCCATAGGTGTGGCACCTGGGAGGGTGGACCATACAGTCCCACTAGAGGTTTATCTATCCCACTGCTATCTCAACCCATCCCACAGCTATCTTAACCCATCCCAAAGGTATCCCTGCCCACCCCACTGCTATCTTAACCCATCCCACAAGCATGCAAAGGCTAAACCATTTCTAAAAGTTTCCACCAAGACTTTATTGACAAAAATAAATGAGGCAAGTGTGTGAAGCAAAGATAATCTTTATTAATAACAAGCTGTAAAAGAAAAATGACCTAAGTCAAGTGTCCAAATAAAGTCTACAGGTAGCCACCCAGTCTCTGGCACTATTCTCTGTCACTCAGAGGTGTGCCCAGTCTCAGGGGTGAAGGGTCCAGGTGCTGTGGAGGTGGCTGCTGCTGGAGTGCTGTTCTGAAGCGCTACTGGGGTGCCTGGCCCCTAGAGGACAACAGGGGATGGTGTGTTCAGGAAGCTCTCAGACAGCTGGCTCAGCCCCGTGACGTTGAGAGCTCCTTCCTCCATGCCATGGGGTGTCAGCCCCAGTACCGACGACAGATGTACTGAGGCCGGGCTTGGCTGTGGGGTGGAGGAAGGCGCAGTGTAGTGGGGCTGTCTGGTCTGCAGCTGTGTGGGGACTGGCGTGGGTGGCATCGGTGACGTGGGTGGCATCTGTGGCATTGGTGGCATCAGTGGTGTGGGTGGCATCAGTGGCATCAGTGGCGTGGGTGGCATCGGTGGCATCAGTGGAACCGGTGGCAACAGTGTCGTCCGATGAACCTGTGCCTGGACTGGGAAGGGCTGCTGCCTGTGCTGCTGGACCTCCTGGTAGCCGTAGCCCTGGTAGGTGAGGGCCTGTGGAAAGCCTTGGAATGGGAGTGACATCACCTGGGGTGGAGGAGCAGACCTGGACTGGGTGGGAGCAGGTTCATCTGGATCTGGAGGGTTGTGAAGCGGATCGGTGATCCTGTCCTTCACCACCTGGTACTGGGGTTCTGCCATGTCCGTGAGGGTCTGCTTCACATAGGTGAGGAAGGGCTTGCGGTTGGAGGATGAGGAGTCGGTGTGGACCAGCTGAGAGATGATATCTATGCTGCTCCTGATGGTGTCTCTTATCTCCAGCAGGACAGTGTGGCTCTGTCCCTCCTGTCTGGCTCTCTGCTTTTCTGTGGAGGTGGAGCTGGAGGTGGATGTGGGTTCGACTGTGGTGGAAGTGCCGTCTCCTTTCTCCCACTGCGTCAGGGGGTCCTCCACACACTCCACCACAGTTAGAACAGTTGTCGGGGGGTTCTGTGTCGTGGCACGCTCCACAGACACCTGCCTGGAGACAGGAGCTGACTCTGCCAGAAGAGGACTGGCTCTCAGCAGGCTGCCTGAGAGAGAGGGTTGTGAGAGGGGCTGCTCCTCGGTGGTGGATCTCACCCTCCAGGAAGCTGCACTTGGCCATGATGTAGGTCTCTCTGTCTGTCAGCTTGACTGCGGCCTGGCCAGATTTCTTGAGGTGCAGCTTCCCGTACCAAGTGTGCATGTGCTTCCACCAGTTGAGGAGCACCTCCGAAGTGTAGCCCAGGCTCTCTGCCTTCTCTCTCCAAGCAGCCTGCTTCCTTTTGGTGTCCCTGTAGAGCCTGTGTCCCTTCCGCCATAGATACTCATTCTCTCTCAGCCACTCCAGCACCTCATCCTCATGTTCCTCCTCGATGGAGTATTGCCTCCTCTCCCGTTCTCACATATGCCTCTTCCTCCCTTTGGCAGGACCACGTGGGCCCTCATCAGAGGGGTTTCCAGGTTGTAGGGGCTTCTTCTCCACACCACCACCAGCAGCAGCACCAGCAGGACCACCACCACCACCAGCAGCAGCACCAGCAGGACCAGGATCAGCAGCAGCAGAGTAAGCACCAGCAGCGCCAGCAGCACCAGCAGCGCCAGCAGGACCAGGAGCACCAGCAGGACCAGGAGCACCAGCAGGACCAGCAGGACGAGGAACAGCGCCAGCAGAGTAAGCACCAGCAGAAGCACCACAGCCAGAAGCAGCATCAGCAGAGTAAGCACCAGCAGAAGCACCACCGCCAGAAGCAGCATCAGCAGAGTAAGCACCAGCAGAAGCACCACCGCCAGAAGCAGCATCAGCAGAGTAAGCACCAGCAGAAGCACCACCGCCATAAGCAGCAGCATCAGTTCCTCCAGAAGCAGAAGCAGCAGAAGCCCCAGCCCCAGAAGAGCGAGCCCGTGCTACAGAAGCCCCAGCAGAAGCAGAGTGAGGGCCAGGGGGTGGGAGGGTGGCCCTGTCCCTCTTGCCAGGGCTGGCAGTAGATGGCTGAGGCTTTCTCTTCTTCCCCATGGTTGTGGGGTTGCTGGCAGGCATGCAGTCAGGCAAGGCAGGCAGGCTGGCAAGGCAGGCTGGCAAGGCAGGCTGGCAAGGCAGGCTGGCAAGGCAGTCAATGTATCTGGCAGCAGGTCTTTCCTCTGAATGGTGACCTGCTTGGGAGCTGCTTCCCTTTATATCCACGGGGCTGACGCAATGCATCCTCCCTGCATGCGCAGTGAACGCTAGGCATCCGCTAGGCTGCTGCTAGGCATCCACTAGGCTTCCGCTCTGCATCCGCTTCATCCGCTAGGCTTCCGCTCTGCATCCACTTCATCCACTTGGCGTCCGCTCTGCATCTGCTCTTTCCGTTCCATGTCCGCTTTGCTGCGCTCCCCCGGAAGCCTTGCGGATGTGCCATCCACTCTCATCCGCTTCCATCCGCTAGGCTTCCATGGAGCATCCGCTTTCCATCCGCCCTGCATCCTCCCCCCATCAGTTCCTTTCCGTGTTGTCCACTCTGGTTATGCAAATTTTTGCCCCTTTTGAGAGCAGGTAACAACGGATGGAACATTTTTCTTGTCCGCTGTGTCCTTTTTACAAATGTTTTGCATCTGTCGGCCAGTGTGACAGGGCCTTTAGATATATGTAAAATAAACACTTTTTAAATAAGCACTTTTTAAGAGTCTGATATCTAAATTGTATTTGATAAAAATGTGATTTAACAAAATAACTGTTCATTTCAATCCCTGTATTCTAGTACCATGCCAACTACATTCCTGCAGTATTTTATTGACATACATAAACTTCTAAGACTGTTTATCTCTTTGAAAAACTATTCATTGGTTCTGACCTGATTCCATTCTGGATACAGATGAATTCACAAGCTTCTTCATTAGCACAATGGAAAGTATGTAATAAAGGCTGTTTAATGCAATAACAAGCACTGCAATTAACTTGGAGACAATAGTTTTAATGATTAAATATGGGTCAGTTTAACACTGCTACCTTAGTTCTATAGCTGACTGTAATAATTGTTGGTCACTTGCATATCTATTTAATCAAACATTCCAGTTTGTAAAAGATTTAGTTATAAGCATTACGTTTTCAGAGAGTAGTTTTAATGCAAAAAGCCTTTCCACCCCTCTGTCAGCAATCAAGAAGCAAATTATTTCTGCATTCTGTATTTTCTGGAACAGGTAATTATAATAAGAAATAAGGAACCAACACAGATTAAATATTAATCTTTGTACTGTGTATAGTTACATGCATTAGGAAACAAATAGTGTAAGATTTTTTTTTACTGTGTTATTTTGTAAACATATTTCAGTGTCTTGCTACACTTTGCAGATTTTAAATTCAAAATGAATTACAGCTGTGATAACTATGTTACCTCATTTTATTGGAAATCTCTACGTTTCATCAGTATATTTTTTCTTAACCTTCCTTGTATCTGCATAAATGTATCTTTTTATTGTACTTTTATAATCTCTAAAAATAAAATATAAAATTATTTCCTCAGTATTTTATTTTGGAGTAGTTTCACAAACTCTTTTTCTTTCTCTTACTCTTTTGCTTTCTTGAGATATTTAGAATTAATATTCTAGTCCATAGGGCAAAAAAGGGTCCAATAACCAACTTATTTTTATTTTTGTGAACTAAGTGTTGTGTAAGAATATTATGTAAACTCCATGCTTGTTGCTTAGGTATATGTAAAATAAACACATTATCTGTATGTATGTCAATATTTAGTTTTTCATACATATAGGGATGTAGGTATATTCAGCGAACTAATTATATTTTCCACTGAGACTCTTGTGAGTTAATAATCTGGTAAATTTACCTAGGTTAGAAGGTTGTCACTAAATGTATTAATTTACAATGTGTAGTGGCTTCAGCATAAATCCTGAGATCTGGTATAGTATCATTATTGTGTGGGATTTTTTAAGAATAGGAGGAGAAATCTAACATTACTGAATATTTAAAGGCCCTGTCACATTGGCCGACGGATGCAAAACGTTTGTAAAAAGGACACAGCGGACGAGAAAATGTTCCATCCGTTGTTATCTGGTCTCAAAAGTGCCCCAAATTTGCATAAGCAGAGCGGACAACAACGGAAAGGAATAGACGGGGGGAGGATGTAGAGGGGATGGAAAGCGGATGCTCCACGGAAGCGGATGGGAGCGGATGGCACATCCGCAGAGCTTCCGGGGGAGCACAGCGAAGTGGACGCGCAGCGGAAAGAGCGGATGCAGAGTGGATGCTAAGTGGATGAAGCAGATGCAGAGCGGAAGCCTAGCGGATACACAGCATTCACTGCGCATGCGGGGAGGATGCATTGCGTCAGCCCCACAGATATAAAGGGAAGCAGCTCGCAGGCAGGTCACCATTCAGAGGAAAGACCTGCTGCCAGACACAGCTCCAGCCAGCTAGCCAGCCAGCCAGCCAGCCAGCCAGCAAGCCAACAACCATGGCGAAGAAGAGAAAGCTTCTGCCATCTGCTGCCAGACCTGGCAAGAGGGACAGGGCCACCCTCAAACCCCCTGGCCCTCACTCTGCTTCTGCTGGGGCTTCTGTAGCACAGGCTCACTCTTCTGGGGCTGGGGCTTCTGCTGGTGCTGCTCCTGGTGCTGGTGCTTACTCTTCTGGCACTGCTCCTGGTGCTGGTGCTGCTGCTGGTGCTTACTCTGTTGGCACTGCTCCTGGTGCTGGGGCGTCTGCTGGGGCTTAATCTGCTGGCACTGCTCCTGGTACTGGGGCTTCTGCTGGTGCTTACTCTGCTGGCGCTGCTCCTGGTCCTGCTGGTGCTCCTGGTCCTGCTGGTGCTGCTGGTGCTCCTGGTCCTGCTGGTGCTCCTGGTGCTGCTGCTGCTGGTGGTGCTGCTGGTCCTGCTTTTGCTGCTACTGTTGTTGTTGCTGCTGCTGCTGTTGGTGGTGGTGTGGAGGAGCAGCCCCTACAACCTCGAAGCCCCTCTGATGAGGGCCCATATGGCCCTGCCAAAGGGAGGAAGAGGCAGACGCATGAATGGGAGAGGAGGCAATACTCAAGAGGAACATGAGGAGGAGGTGCTGGAATGGCTGAGGGAGAATGAATATCTTTGGCAGAAGGGACACAGGCTCTATCGAGACACCAAAAGGAAGCAGGCTGCTTGGAGAGAGAAGGCGGACAGCCTGGGCTACACTTCGGAGGTGCTCCTCGGCTGGTGGAAGCACATGCACACCTGGTACGGGAAGCTGCACCTCAAGAAATCTGGCCAGGCTGCGGTCAAGCTGACAGACAGAGAGACCTATGTGATGGCCAAGTGCAGCTTCTTGGAGGGTGAGATCTGCCACCGAGGAGCAGCCCCTCACACAACCCTCTCTCTCAGGCAGCCTGCTGAGAGCCAGTCCTCTTCTGGCAAAGAGTCAGCTCCTGAGTCCAGGCAGGTATCTGTGGAGCGTCCCACGACGAAGAACCCCCCGACAGCTGTACTACCCATGGCGGAGCGTGTGGAGGACCCCCTGATGCAGTGGGAGCAAGGAGAGGGCACTTCCACCACAGGCCAACCCGCATCCACCCCCAGCTCCACCTCCACAGAAAGGCAGAGAGGCAGACAGGAGGGGCAGAGCCACACTGTCCTGCTTGAGATCAGGGACACCATCAGAAGCAGCGTAGATCTCCTCTCTCAGCTGGTACATACTGACGTCCCATCCTCCAACCGCAAGCCCTTCCTCACCTACGTCAACCAGACCCTCATGAACATGTTGGAACCACAGTACCAGGTGGTAAAGGACAGGATCACCGATCTTCTTTACAACCCTCCAGACCAAGCTGAACCTGCTCCCACCCAGCCCAGGCCTGCTCCTCCACCCCAGGTGATGTCACTGCCCTTCCAAGGCTTTCCACAGGCCCACACCTTCCAAGGCTACGGCTACCAGGAGGTCCAGCAGCACAGGCAGCCCTTCCAAGTCCAGGCACAGGTACATCGGATGCCACCGGTGCCACTGATGCTACCGATGCCAGCCACGCCAACAATGCCAGCCATGCCACCGATGCCAGCCACGCCACAAATGCCACCCATGCCACAGATGCCACCCACGCCTCACCTTGCTCAGCTGCAGACCAGACATCCTAACTACACTGCTCCTTCCTCCACCCCACAGCCAAGCCCGGCCTCAGAACATCTGTCATCGGTATTGGGGCTGACACGCCATGTCATGGAGGAAGGAGCTCTCAACATCATGGGGCTGAGCCAGCTGTCTGAGAGCTTCCTGAACACACCATCCCCTGTTGTCCTCTAGGGGCCAGGCACCCCAATGATGCCTAAGACCAGCACTCCAGCAGCAGCCACCTCCACAGCACCTGGACCCTTCACCCCTGAGACTGGGCACGCCTCCGAGTGACCAAGAAGAGTGCCAGAGACTCGATGGCTACCTATTGACTTTATTTTTGCTTTGGACACTTGACTTGGGTCATTTTTCTTTTACAGCTTGTTATTAATAAAGATTATCTTTGCTTCACACACTTGCTTCATTTATTTTTGTAAATAAAGTCTTGGTGGAAACTTTTAGAAATGGTTTAAGCCTTTGCATGCTTGTGGGATGGGTTAAGATAGCAGTGGGATGGGCAGGGATACCTTTGGGATGGTTAATAGCTGTGGGATGGGCAGAGATACCTTTGGGATAGGTAAGGATAGCTGTGGGATAGATAAACCTCCAGTGCAAGCATAGTGGGACTGTATGGTCCACCCTCCAGCTGCCACCACACATATGGACCTTTTTTATCAATAACAATTTATTCATTGATCAACACATTTCAAAATGAACGAAGCTCTTTATTAATGCCCTATTCATTTTAGGCCCACTCAACATACATGGCACAATCTCATCAGTGTTATGAGACAGGCTCAAGGAAGCATCCATTAACCATCTATTATCCTGTCTTGCCACTCCACTGCTCCAGCTGGGGAGTTGCACCAGTGTTTCAGGAGGTTGCGCTGCTTCTTCCCTTCACGTGAAGCTCTGTTGGGGCCTTGTACATCCACAGTGTCTATCAGGTTTCGTCCTTGCCTCCATTCCCCAGGCTCCATGTCCCCATTCCCTTGTTGATGGTCCACAAGCCTGTTCTGCAACACTGGGTAGCGGGTGCGCATGAGATTGTGCAGGATGCAGCAAGCTTCCACAATGCTCCTCACAGTCCCTGGATGATGCTGCATGGTGGTGAGAAGTACCTGGAACCTGTTGGCCAGGATGCCAAAGGCGTTCTCCACCACCCGTCTTGCCCTGGACAGCCTGTAGTTGAATATCCTCTCTTCACGGGTGAGGTATCTGGAAGTGTAGGGTTTCATGAGGTAGGTTCTGAGGGAGAAGGCGTCATCACCCACGATGAAGTAGGACACATCTTGTGTGTCATTGGGTAAGGGGTCTGGCTCTGGAAAACTCATGATGAGGTTGCGTTCCAGCCCATCCTTGAGGTCACTGGCGTTGTATACCTGGCTATCTGAAGCTGACCCATTGCCTGAAGCATCGATGTACATGAACTTGTAGTCAGCATCAACCATGGCAAAGAGGATGATTCTGAAGAAGCCCTTGTAGTTGTGATAAGAGGAATCTGAGTTGGCTGGAGCTTTGCAGGCCACGTGCTTCCCATCTATGGCTCCAACGATGTGGGGAAAGTTCCACCTCTGATACTACTGTTCTGCAAGTTTCCTCCAGCCTTCTTCAGTGGTGGGGCACTGGAGGAGCTCCTCCACGTATTCTTCGATGATGGCCTGTACCACTTCTCTGACCACTTTGCTGATAGTGTTGTGTGGCACCCTGCAGGCATACTGTATGTTTCTGTATGTGGTTCCAGAGGCCAGGTGGCGCAGAGTCAGTGACACCTTCAGTCCAGGGTCCAGGCTGGGACGGAGGTTGGGGCTCGGCTTGGTCAACCTGGGTCTCAGACGCTCAACAAGTTCGTCAAACATGACTGGTGGCATCCTCATGAAGTGCTGGAATGCACGAGCGTCTCCATTCCTCAGCTCCACCATCAGCTTGTCATACAGTCCAAACTCCACTCTTTTCCCGATCTATCATCGGACCCACACAGCTTTTGGATGTCTCCTTCTTCTCCTTGCGTAGAAAAGGTGAAACAGTCTGAACAGGGCTTGGTTCTGGTGTTGAATGATCGCAGCTACCATAAGGATCATGTGATGATCCATGGTGGCGATCAATGGATGATGTGGAAGAGCAAGACCAAGGGTGAAGAGGTCTGTACACCACAGCTGCTGGACTGATAGTGAGATCCAGGTGATTTCCTCCCCCTTTTTATAGGAAATATTGGTTTTCCGCTAGGTGTCCTTCCACATTCTCTAGGCATACTCCAGACATCCTAAATATCTGAGATACATCCCATATACAAACTTTTTGTCTGTTTTAATGCTTTATATACGAGATGCATCCGCTTACATCCTTTCTATTTCTGTGCTACTAACGCTGTGTGGACGTTCCGTGTATCTTTCGCTTCCTCCCTCTTTCCATTTTCAGCTGCAGCGGATGTGAGTTGCGAGGATATCCAGAGGATGCCGAGAGGATACAGCGGATGTGTAATGGATGACAGTGGATGTAGAACGTTTGTTGCCCGTGTCGCGGATGTACATTGTACGCGGTGGAAAGTTCATCCACTCAAAAAGTTTTGTGCAGCTCAAAACTTTTTGAGCGGATGAAATAGCAGTATGCGGTATCTGCTATCCCGCATTAGATGGGCGTCTCATGATAGGGAGCGAAGGAGAAAGAAACGACAGGAGACGAAGTTCCTCGGGATGAGTGCGCCCAGAATGTCTTGGCACACGCTCTTTTATTATGCTCATTCAAAAGGGGGTGATTGTTTATTCAGAGCCTAGGTCAAGCCCAGGTCAGACAGGATACACAGGATTTACAATAGCTCAAACAAGGTAAGATACCAGGTCAGACAGGATGGCAAGATTTATAATTTGATCAGGATATTCCTTCTTCACAAAGCTGCATGCCAGACAATGTAATCTCAATGTAAATAGGCTATTTCTACAGAGGTTTAGCTCCTTGTCTCTGTACGTGCCCTGTAAAAGGTCACTGAGGAGACAGAAGCTCAATGATTACACGTGAATGATACACAGTTACAAACACATGAATGATACATAGTTACAACATCTCCTCTGTTTTTATTATTTATACGAGTCTTCTTCCTTGTCCAAGAAGACAGGAACCTTTTTTCTGAAATGTTCACCGTTCCAGTCATCTAGGCAGGAGGGCGACCCGTCAGCGTCAGGGTTGTCCAAGGAGCGGTAACTCAGCAATGACATTTTTTCGTCCGGTGTTAAGGACTTAACATGAGCTTGCAATAACATATTAACATTAGCAGTTATGGAGGATAATTGATTTTTCAAAAATTGCAATATTCTATTAAAACAACAAGGTCCTATAATACATATCAATATAATGATTATTAATGGTCCTGCCAATGCAGTTATAAGGGTTGTAAGCCATGGTGAAATAGAAAACAAGCCTTGATACCAATTATACATGTTTAACCTTTCGTTTTCTCTATCTTTTAAGTGTTTTTCTAATTCTTTCATAGAATCCAACACGATCCCCCTGTTATCAGCATAAAAGCAACATGCTTCTTTAAGCGCAGCACACAATCCCCCTTGTTTTAAAAATAACAGATCTAAGCCTCTGCGATTCTGCAAGACCACTTCCGAGAGGGACATCAAGGAGTTTTGCAAAGCTGTAATTGATTTCTCAATTCGTAATAAATCATCATCAATGACTGAACCCAGAGCTGTAATTTTTTGGTCAGAGACAGCTAGTCCTGCAATGCCCGTGGCTGTACCCGTGGTGCCCAGAGCAAGCAGTAAACCTAGAGTGAGAGTACTAATAATTTCCTGCTTTGCTCTGAGGGGGTATTCCATGGGTGCCTGTAAGGATATAAAATCATCAGAGTTATACACGTTAATTTTTGGTACAAGCCATACTTGAATGCAAAATGATTTGGATTTAATAAGTTCATCCCCGTAGACACATGCTGTGAGACCGGTGGAACAAGCCCAGACAGAGTTATTGCCAGGGATAAAATACATTCCTTTCAGGCGTGATGTTAAATTTCCTCCTGAAGTGGTGTAGACTGCAGAGTATCCTCCGATGGTGTGGGTGCGGCCAAGGCTGTTCTTAGGAAGATATACATTACAATGATAGTTATTAGAAACATTATGACAATATTGTGAGTAATTGGATGGAATATTTCCCAAGCAACAACCAACCCCAGTGATGGAAGAAACAGTAATAGTGGAGTTCCTCCAACGGCAACGTTCGTCTGATGTGGAATTAGCAATGGATTCTTGGGAAGCGATGGCTTCGTAAAAAGGTGGAGAGGCAGAAATACAAAGCCAACATGTGGAGGCAATTGATGAGTTTGAAGAGTTCAGCAAAGCATAGGAAGCTTTGATCAATGGAATCAATGGGTTAACTCCCTGTGTTATGGGTTGCAAGAATGGGGATTTAATAACCTTTTCATGTGGTCCCACCGGGTTAGAGCGAGGGAGTTCAATGTGACGTTGAATGTAAAAAATATTTCCATAATGCTTTTCCGGCCAGACTCCTTTTAGGCGGGCACCCCATTTCAAGCCAGTGTCCCATAGGGTACTTTTCTTGCCTTGGTCCGTGAACCTTATGGTTACCGGGTTGCATTTGGGCAATTTTTTATCACTGCATGGAATATCCCATGTGGTGCGAGTGACAGTAGTGAGATCACCCTTAGTGCCCGGATCCCAATAAATATGTCCAGTTGAAACACACGACCAGGCTTTGCAAAAGTAATCTGACGACCCCCCGCAGTCGAGAAGTCGTTGGGCAGGGATCTGAGTGTTGGAAACGGGCTGTCCGGGGCATACATAAAACCTATATTTATTTACAACTCTATGACTAGGCTCCGTTGGATGAGAAGGCGAGTTGTAGGCGGTGGAACCTACAAGCATTTCTGCCAAATCGAATTGAAGTGGTGGGTAGAAGTGTTCTATGCGAGAAGAATTGGTTGTAGAGCTTAAACGAATGCCTTGAAAGTCTTTTATAGTCCAAGTAATATTATATTTTCTATGAGGCTTCTGCGGATCGTCATGGACAGTTCTTTTGAAGCGTCGTTTGTTGGCAGGATCAGAGTTCGGGTATATAAAAGCATCACAAGTAGGAGAGAGGACTATGGACAAGTTAGTTGTAGAACATTTATGAGATGAGAAGGGAATGCAATTAGTAGAAAAAGGATAATAATTACAATAATGACAATGAAGATTAATTTGGTCATTCATCAAGGATGTTAGTTGGGTTGGAGGAACCCGTAATACAAGAGAAGGACATTTAGGTCCCCCTATATCTAGCTTGAATAGAGGAAAAGATTTTAAGGTTCTTTTCCATAGGAAGAGTAAAGAAGGAACAAAAGAGCGAGTGATAGAGTGTTCTGTAAACAAAACAGAAGTGACAGAGTGAAAGCTATGGGTAGCATTTTCATGACGTACCCACATGGAACAAGTATAATAGCCTTCTGTTAATGAAGTGGCTTTTACACGAATAATCTTTTGACAGGAAGCATAGGTTTTGTTGAAGTATGTGTGAATATAAGGAGATAGATTTATGGGAAGATTATTATGCCAACAGACAATAGGACAGTCACTATCATAATTAATAAAGCGAAATTCTAATGTGGTCCAATGACCATGTTGAACAAAGGTATAAGTAGGATATGAATAAGGTAGAAATTGCAAAGAGGATATAGGTAAGAATATCAGGAAGAGTTTAAGATGCAGATGTAGCGGAGGAATTCCCATGATAGGGTCTTACCGCCCGACCAGGGACCCAGCAAGTGGTTTTGTCTGGTAGTAAAATCGCAGCGTAGCCTCGTCCCCAGGTGAGAAGCTCAGCGGGACCCTGCCAGGCAGGATCTGGCAATCTGCGATAATGTACCAGAGGTCTGTTAGGGGGGGGTGAAGGGGAGGAAAAATGACGTGAGGCAGCAGAAGTAGGAGGAATGCCAGTCAGATTAAGAAAATTTAAAGTGTAAAGACAAATGTTAAGAGAATTTTGCAATGCTGGGAGGTTGGGAGGTTTTTCCCGCAACGAATAGCGATCAAGAGCATGTTTCAGAGATAAGTGAGCTCATTCCACAATAGCCTGCCCCTGGCTGTTTTTGGGAATCCCAAACTTGTGAGTTACATCCCATCTGTTACAGAAGTCCTGAAAAGCAGAACTCGTATAGGCAGGTCCATTGTCTGTTTTGATTTCTTTTGGACGTCCCAGCGAGGCAAAGGTACGAATTGAATGATTGATGACATGTTTTACAGTTTCTCCCCTTTGAGGAGTAGCCAGAATAAACCCTGAATATGTATCGATGGAAACGTGCAAATATTTCCAAGGGGCAAAAGATGGATACTGAGTTACATCCATTTGCCAAATTTCACAAGCTTTTAATCCTCTAGGATTTACTCCTATGGGAATGGAATGTTCTTGCTTACTACATGTGGGGCATTGTTGAATAATGGCAGCAGCTTCTGCCTGAGTTAGAGAAAATTGTTTTTGTAATGCTTTTTTATTTTGGTGAAAATAGTCATGGCTTTGGGCTGCTGTCAGATTACAAATTGATTTACCTGATGCAGCTGCTGCAGCTGCGTCTGCCACCTTGTTTCCCTCCTGTAATATACCAGGAAGAGGTTGATGGCTCCTGATATGTGCTACAAAGAATGGATGCGTACGGCTGTTGATACATTGTTGTATAGGAAGCATCAATTTTAACAAAGGAACAGATATGCTAGGAGATAAATAGGCTTGATATATATTTTTCTAAATCTGAGAAACGTATAAGGAATCTACTATTAAATTAAAAGGAGCTTTTTGAAACTGTTGAAACGCAATAAGAGATGCAGCAAGTTCTGCCTGTTGAGCAGAAGATTGCGGAGGGGTAATTTTAGTTTTCCACTCTCCCTCCTGGTACCATGCACAAGTACCATACATTTTCCCCCCATCTGCATAAAGCGTAGGTGCATCTACTAATGGAGATATTGAGAGAGGGGATTGCCATTCAAAAGGGAGAGTTTTAAGAAAAGTGAAACGTGGGTCCGCTGGTAAATGGCAAGAAGTTTGCCCTGGCCACTCTTCTAAAGCGTATTGTAGTTCTTCTGAATTACACCATAGCATTTCCCACGTGGTCAGTGAGCAAGGAGTGAATATTTAAACAGGTTCACATCCCATGAGTTGTTTACATCTTTGTCGACCTTTAAAGATCAACTGGGAATATGCAGAGGCTTTACTAGTGATTGTGGTCCCTGGGGTGTGAGACAAATGCAGCCATTCTAAAATCAGAACCTGTGTCTGATGAGATTGCATAATAACAGCTGTTGGTCTCTGAACAGTATTTAGTAAAGCAATTGATAAAGGGCAATTCTCTATAGCTCGATCCACCCATCGAGTAGCCAGTGAATGAGAAACGTCTTTTAATGCCTGCAACTGCTCTCTATTTAGAATGATAACATCAGACGGGGCTTTACCTTGTGTGAGGGCATTAAAAAGAGGAGCTAATGTAGCTGTGGTCAAACCCAAATAAGGACGTGCCCAATTTAAGGTTCCTAGGAATTGTAAGATCACAAGTGTGGGTTTCGGGGGAAGTGTTGGGAGGGGAAGGGAAGGAACAGCAGCTGAAGCAAGTAACTTGTGACCTAAATAGGAAAAGGGTGGTTTGGATTGTACTTTTTCTGGGGCTATTGTGAGACCTGCTTTACCTAGAATGGAGGTCAGGCACGGTAGAGTTTTTAATACCGTGCCCTTTGGGCCAGGTGCAGATACCAATATATCATCCATGTAATGATAGATTAAAAAATGAGGATATTTGTCCCTGTATGGTTGCAAGGCTAAATCCACAAAATATTGACACATAGTTGGACTGTTTAACATGCCTTGCGGTAAGACTTTCCATTGATATCGTTTGGTAGGTCTCTGATTATTTAAGGTTGGTACTGTAAAAGCAAATAATTTTCTATCTAACTGGTGTAATGGAATGGAGAAAAAACAGTCTTTTAAATCAATAATGATAAGGTCATACTCTTGAGGAATTATGTTAGGATTTGGAAGACCACATTGCAGGGGTCCCATTGGAAGGAGGACCGAATTCACAGCCCTTAAATCCTGAAGGAGGCGCCAAGCGCCGTTTTTCTTTTTGATAACAAAAACTGGGGTCTTATATGGGCTCAATGAAGGTTCTAGATGACCTCTATCTAATTGTTCTTGAACAAGAGAATGTAAGGCTTCAAGCTTTATAGAAGGGAGAGGCCACTGATCAATCCACACAGGGTTATTGTGAGTCAAATGCAAGCGAAGCATGGTTAGTGGAGGGTAAGTTGTGCATTAAACTGTGACATAAGGTCTCTTCCCCACAAATTAGTATACAGAGGAATTACAGCTGGTTTAATATAAGCAACACATTGAGACTCAGGGGAATGGGCTTTTACCCAGTTTCTGCTAATGCGAGTCTCCTGGAGTCCCCCCACTCCTCTCACCGCTGGTGCCACATCTGCAGGCCAGGTGTTTGGCTACTCAGCGGTTCGGATGACGGAAATATCCGCTCCAGTATCTAAAAGACCAAGAAAGGATCGACCATTCAATAAGAATGTTACCGTAGGTTTTGGTTGACTGATTGGTCTTTCAATTGCATAGAGTTGCTCTTGTTGTTGGTCTAAGAGCACAATCATTTTTGCCACAACATCCCCCTCATTTATAGTAACTTCTGTATTAGCTAGTACAGACAGACAGACATCAGACAATACAGTGGGGTCATGCAGAAAAGGAGAGGCAAGAATACCTTGTTCAGCTAAATCCCTTACAGGAAAGACTAGCACTGGAATATCGGGGGGCATATGAAAAGGCTGAACAGGACGTACAAAGAGAAAGTCAGCGACACCAGGAAGATAAGTAACAGTTTCATTAGCAACAAGATCGTAAGCGAAAGAACAAAAGTTGCAAGTTTCAGCAGCCTTTGTTGTGGGGCTGGCTGCCTGCCCCGTTTCTAGTTTCCCTGATTCAAAAAAGGTTTTTGGATGATTGCAGGGTTATTCTGTTATTCATTCTTTTGGACTCTGCACTGATTAGCCCAGTGATAGCCCTTTTGGCATCGAGGGCATGGCGTCTTTGGGCGAGCTACCTGGTTTCTTGACATATTTGCTCCCCCGCCTGGGGCTCTGCATTGGCTCTTAAAGTGACCTGGCTTGCCACAATTAAAACAATTGCCCATTTTGCGAGTGTTTTGTTGGGAAATGGGAAGAAGAGAGCTCATGTTCTGCTGCATGCCTTCAGTAATGGCTGTAGCCAGAGTAGACATGGAATGGGATGTGGTTCCTATGATTCGGCAGGCTGTAAGATAATCTGCCAAGGTAACATTTTTCTTATTAATTAATGGTTGCAAAACTTTCTGACAATCAGCGTTTGCGTTTTCATAAGCAAGTTTCAATTGTAATTCATTACAAGCCTCCTCATTATCAATTTGTCTCTCTAAGGCTTCTGTGAGATGATTTATAAAGGAGGAAAAAGGCTCAGAAGGTCCTTGAATAACTTTAGAGAAAGATTTGGGCACGCATCCCGCATTATCAACCTTTCGAGCAGCGGCCAAAGCACAATCCTGTAATATAGGGAAAGCAGCTGCGTCTGTGGCAGTCTGCTGGGCAACGGTAAGCATAGTGCCAGTACCGTTAAGCATATCTAGAGCGACATTTGCCGGTAAGCCTCTAGCGGCTGCGGCTGCAGTACGCTTATGAAATTCTGACTCCCAGACCAAAAATTGTGAAGGCGTGAGGATCATGGCAAATAATGTACGCCAATCAGCATTTATCAAGTCAGCTCCTGGTTGGGCTATTGATCCTAAAAGACCCTGTACATAGCGAGATTGAATACCATTTTCCTTGCAAGCTGCTTTTAAATCCTTAATTATTTTGTACGGCATTGGGGTATACTGAGGAGCTGGAGGATTGCCGGCTTGTATGATAGGATAAAGGGAGGCAGCTGCAAAGGTGTCCTCATCCATTTCTCCTTCAGAAAAGGCTTGTGGAATGGCTTTTACAACACCCCCCCCACCTCGGGAGGGTGGTGGAGGACACGAGAGCTCTACATTTAAGGAAGTGGATTGGATGGAGGGAGGCTCTCGTAATGACTTACGATCATTGGGAGCGGAGGGTTGAAGGACAGGAAAGTTATCATAACTTAGTGGAGGAGATTCAAATACACTCTCTGCTTCTATTTTATAATGGACTTTTAAAGCCTCCATAATTTTCCTCCAAGTGACCAAAATGCCAATAGGTGCACGAGGAGGATTATGGAGATAGTCACCAATTTTTTCCCAAATGGAGATTTTTAAGGACCCTTTCTCTGGATAAGTGGGACAATGTTGCAACACATAAGTCAATAATGTAGCAATAGGTTTCATTTTTACAGGCGAGCCCTTTAAATTAGCAGAATATTTAGAAGAAGAAGCGACTAACTCCCTCAATTCCTTCAGATGCTCCGTCTGTTGTTGAGAAAAGTTTCCGCCCATACTTACGAAAGTCGAGACCGTGTTTCAGATCCGATGATGTGCAATTCGCTTCAGGCCTGGCGATGCACAGCTCCCATCGAGCGGGTAAGATATGAGCGCGTCGCAACGTATCCCCCTTAGGGAATCACGTCGGGGTCACCAGAATGCGGTATCTGCTATCCGGCATTAGATGGGCGTCTCATGATAGGGAGCAAAGGAGAAAGAAACGACAGGAGACGAAGTTCCTCGGGATGAGTGCGCCCAGAATGTCTTGGCACACGCTCTTTTATTATGCTCATTCAAAAGGGGGTGATTGTTTATTCAGAGCCTAGGTCAAGCCCAGGTCAGACAGGATACACAGGATTTACAATAGCTCAAACAAGGTAAGATACCAGGTCAGACAGGATGGCAAGATTTATAATTTGATCAGGATATTCCTTCTTCACAAAGCTGCATGCCAGACAATGTAATCTCAATGTAAATAGGCTATTTCTACAGAGGTTTAGCTCCTTGTCTCTGTACGTGCCCTGTAAAAGGTCACTGAGGAGACAGAAGCTCAATGATTACACGTGAATGATACAATGTTGCAAATGCCTGAATGATACATAGTTGCAATGATACACAGTTGCAAACACATGAATGATACATAGTTACAACAGCAGTAGACGGATGTTTGATGGATAGAGCGTATGAAACATGTACACAGTGAGTACACAACGGATGCATCGCGTTTTCCAACGGATGGCAAGCTTTTTTGTCCGTTTTACATCCTCTTTGCATCCGTTGCTGCAGTGGGACATGGGCTTTCGTATATAGCTGATAGGGATATATAAGAGTTGCAGCCGGAAGTTTCTGCTGCAAATCCCTAGCATAATTACCAGAATTTAAAAGATTCATATGAAACCATACCTAAAATGTTTTAGAGAATGAATGAAACCCAACAATTGTTTTGCTCTTAAAAGTAACTGCATTACTCTTGAGAACTGTATTTCTCCAGTATACTTCAAAAGACGATGTCAGTCACATCGTGGACTAATTAGAATCTATTACTGTAAGGTTTCAATGTATGCTTTAACCATGAATTGTGTTGAGTATACATTCTCTATATAATTATATGTTGTAACTATGTATCATTTATGTGCTTTCAATTGTATATCAATGCAACTATGGATCATTCAGACATTTCAACATTGTATCATTTCACGTGTAATCATTAAGCTTCTGTCTTCTCAGTGACCTTTTACAGGGCACGTACAGGGACAAGGAGTCAAACATTTGCAAGAAATGGTTTATTCACTTGGGATTACATTGTCTGGCATGCAGCTTGGTAAAGAAGTAATATCCTGATCAAATATAATTCCTGCCATCCTGTCTGTCCTGATATCCTGCTGTTTTCTGAGTCATTGTTAAATTTGTATATTCCGTCTGACCTAGGCTTAACCTAGGTTCTGAATAAACAATCACCCTCTTTTGAATGAGCATAATAAAAGAGCTTGTACCCAGCCATTCTGGGCGCACTCATCTTGAGGAACTTTGTCTCCTGTCGTTTTTCTCTCCTTCGCTCCCTGTCATGAGACGCCCATCTGATGCGGGATAGCAGATACCGCATTCATACTGGTCAGATATGAAATATATGCTTCATTTAACTTTGTATTATTTCAGTTTGCTTAAAGGAAACAAAACCAATAAACGTAAGGTGAATAAACATCCTGGAGCACCTGATACTGATGACACTTATTGAGCAGCATAAAAATGCATTAAATAAATAAGAGAGCTTACGTATTTTCAATCCACATGTCTGTGCTTAAAAAAAAGCTGTGTTCACCATCTGTCATAAACATCACTTCAAAAGTTTATTGGAGTGTGTATTTGTGCATAGCACTGCTCAATATGCTTAAGCAATGTGATGATATGTAATGACATGGAAATTTATGAACTCTTTTGATGGGGATCATAATTCTCTCGTGTGTCTAGCAGTATACTGACAGCATATTTTCAGAGTCAACCAATGCACATCTTTTAAAGTCAACCATGTTCAACTGTAAAATACAGAATTAGTCTGAAGCTTAGCTTACCATCAGAAAAGGATTTACGTATCAAGCAAAACTATATTTTGTTAATTTGGGTTTGTTGAAGAGGTAACTTTTGCCCCATTGTACAATAAAACAAACAAATCATATCATGGCTTAATGCCACAATGGATTTAATATGGTTCCTATTGCCATTTCAAAAATGTGGGAAGAAGTGTCGTTCTGCTCTTCATTAAAGTAAACTTTTATAGTATGAGGTATAAAAGGTTTTTATACTATGTTAAAAAAAAATGTAGACTCTTGGAAGAGTTGAGTCATTAAAACCAATGCAACTTTTAAGTACTTGAATATCTCCCCCTCCTGCATGTAGAAGCCAGGGGTGAAGAAGCCAGCCACTTCAAAGAATAGCAGATGTTGGAAGAAAATAGCCTTCTGGGTTATGGAAACATGGAGGCTGTTTGGAAATATGGTTTAATGGTGGACAGGATCACATGCCTTAGAGCTCCTGAGCAAAAAAAGGAGGAGATGCTGAGAGTACATAAAGTATGTATGTTATGAGTTACACACTTTTCTTTGTACAATTTTATTCCTGGGATTGTTCTATATTTTCTATTATATGAGCAAACTACCTTGGTAGAACTCAATCATGGTAGTGTACCACTCTCATTTGCTTAACAAACATATCTAGCTGTGTTTGCACAATATATTTATTTCTGATGGATTTAACTAACAAATGTTTAGGGTCATATGATATGCACAACCATAAATTAAGTATACAGAATGTTTTCACAAAACATGCTATGTAAAATAATGGATGGCTAGTTTATGGGTTAAGCCCATGTCACACTGCCCAACGGATGCAAAAAGGACACAACGGACGAGCAAAATGTTCCATCCGTTGTTATCCGCTCTCAAAAGGGGCAAAAATTTGCATAACCGGAGCGGATAACACGGACGCGGGGAGGACGCAGGGCGGATGGAAAGCGGATGCGGAACGGAAGCCCAGCGGATGGCACATCCGCGAGGCTTCCGGGGGGCCGTAGCAAAGTGGACGCGGAACGGATACAGCGGATGCACAGCGGACGTGGAATGGATGAAGCGGATGCACAGCGGAAGCCTAATGGATGCCTGGCGTTAATTGCACATGCGGGGAGGATGCATTGCATCAGCCCCGCGGATATAACGGAAGCAGCTTGGAAGCAGGTCGCCATTCAGAGGAAAGACCTGCTGCCGGACGGATTGGCTGCCTTGCCTGCCCTGCCTGCATGTCTGCCTGCAAGCCTTGGTGCCAGCCTTTGTGCCAGCCTTGGTGCCAGCCTGTCTGCCTGCCAGCCTTGGTGCCAGCCTGTCTGCCTGCCAGCCTTGCTGCCTGCCTTCCTGCCAGCCTTGGTGACTGCCTGCCTGCCAGCCTTCCTGCCAGCCTTGGTGCCTGTCTCCCTGCCAGCCTTGCTGCCAGCCTTGGTTCCTGCCAGCCTCCCTGCCAGCCAGCAACCCCACAACCATGCGGAAGCACAGCAAGCCTCAGCCATCTGCTGCCAGCCCTTGCAGGAGGGACAGGGCTACCATCCCGCCCCCTGGCCCTCACTCTGGTTCTGCTGGGGCTTCTGCAGCACGGGCTCGCTCTTCTGGGGCTGGGGCTTCTGCTGCTTCTGCTTCTGGAGGAGCTGTTGAAAAGCACTCCAGCACCAGCCACCTCCACAGCACCTGGACCCTTCACCCATGAGACTGAGCGACCAAGAGGAGTGCCAGAGACTCATTTTTGTTTTATAGCTTGTTGTTAATAAAGTATATTTATGATTCACACACTTGCTTCATTTCTTTTTTTTAATAAAGTCTTGCTGGAAACTTTTAGAAATGGTTTAAGCCTTTGCATGCTTGTGGGATGGGTAAGGATAGCTTTGGGATGGGTTAGGATACCTGTGGGATGGGTAATAGCTGTGGGATGGGTTAGGATAGCAGTGGGATAAACCTCCAGTGCAAGCAGAGTGGGACTGTATGGTCCACCCTCCCAGGTGGCACACCTATGGCCCTTTATTATCAATAGTAATGTAATAATTATCCACACGTCAACATAAACACAACTCTTTATTAAACGCCCTGTTCATTGTAGGCCAACCAAACATACATGGCCCAATCTCATCCGTGTGATGAGACAGGCTGAAGGAAGCATCCATTAAGCATCCACCATCCTGTCTTGCCACTCCACTGCTCCAGCTGGGGAGTTGCACCAGTGTCTCAGGAGGTTGCGCTGCTTATTTCCTTCACGTGAGGCTCTGTTGGGGCCTTGCACATCCACAGTGTCGATCAGGTTTTGTCCTTGCCTCCATTCCCCAGGCTCCATGTCCCCATTGCCTTGTTGGAGGTCCACAAGCCTGTTCTGCAAGACTGGGTAGCAGGTGCGCATGATTGTGCAGGATGCAGCAAGCTTCCATGATCCTCCTCACGGTCTCTGGGCGATGCTGCGTGGTGGTGAGAAGTACCTGGAACCTGTTGGCCAGGATGCCAAAGGCGTTCTCCACCACCCGCCTTGCCCTGGACAGCCTGTAGTTGAAGATCCTCTCTTCACGGGTGAGGAGTCTGGAAGTGTAGGGCTTCATGAGGTAGGTTGTGAGGGAGAAGGCGTCATCCCCCACGATGAAGTAGGGCACATCTTGCATGTCGTTGGGCAGGGTTTCTGGATCTGGGAAGCCCACGATGAGGTTGCGTTCCAGCTCCTCCTTGAGGTGACTGGTGTTGTATACCTGGGCATCTGAAGGTGAGCCGTTGCCTGAAGCATCGATGTACATGAACTTGTAGTCAGCATTGACCATGGCGAAGAGGATTATGCTGAAGAAGCCCTTGGAGTTGAAATAAGTGGACCCCGACTTGGGTGGTGCTTTGCAGGCCACGTGCTTGCCATCGATGGCTCCAATGGTGTGTGGGAAGTTCCACTTCTGATACCACTGCTCTGCAACTTTCTTCCATCCTTCTTCAGTGGAGGGGTACTGGAGGAGCTCCTCCTTGTATTCTTCGATGATGGCCTGCACCACTTCTCTGACCACAATGCTGATGGTGTTGGATGGCACCCTCCAGCCATACTGCATGCTCCTGTAGGTGGTCCCTGAGGCCAGGTGGCGCAGAGTGAGTGCCACCTTGAGCCCAGGTTCCAGGCTGGGCCGGAAGCTGGTGTTTGCCTTGGTCAACCTGGGTCTCAGCCGCTGCACAACTTCGTCAAACATGGCTGGAGGCATCCTCATGAAGTTCTGGAACGCCCAAGTGTCTTCGTTCCTGAGCTTCACCATCAGCTTGTTGTACAGTCCGTCCTCTGCTCTTCTGGTGAACCATCTTCGGACCCAGACTCTTTTTGGCTGCCTCTTTTTCTTCTCGCAGTAGAGTTCACAGAGCCTGCAGATGGCTTCGCACTATTGCAGAACGATGGTGGCTGCCGAAAGGACTTTGTTACAATCCACAGTGGACATGACTGGATGCTGTGGAAGAGGAAGAGTCAGATGAAGGCTGCAGAGGTCTGCACCGCTGGGCCGCTGTTCTGAAAGTGAGATGCAGATGAGTTGCTCCCCCTTTTTATAGGAAATATAGGTTTTCCGCTAGGCATCCTCTAGGCATTCTCTAGGCATCCTGTAGACATCCTTAATATCCGAGATAGGTCCCCTCTGCGAATGTTTTTTCCGTTTTAAACGCTTTGTTTCCGTGCTGCGTCCGCCGGGCATCCGTTCTGCATCCGTTCTGCGTCCGTTCCGCTTCCTCCCCACGTCCAGGCGGATGGAGTTGCACGGATGCATAGCGGATGCATAGCGGATATAGCGGATGCGTAATGGATGCGTAGCGGATGCCTAGTGGATGCGTAGCAGATGCAGAACGGACAAACTGGATAAATTTTCCGCGCAAAAGTTTTGGGCAACCCAAAACTTTTGGAGCGGATGAAACGTCAATAAACGGATGCTGGACGGATAGAGAGGAAGCAAAACGGAGGCAGTGAGTACATCGCATTTTCCAACGGATGGCAAGCTTTTTTGTCCGTTTTACATCCTCTTTGCATCCGTTGGTTCAGTGTGACATGGGCTTTACACAGCATAGTAGCCAACTTAATTTTTTAACAATAGGGCCAGCTCTGGGAAAACCCTTTTACCATTCATTTGCATAAGTGAACACAATGTTTTCTTATGAAGGCCCTTTGAGCTGATACCACTTTATGCATAAGTAGACAACTTATCCATGTAATATATCATAGATCAATGTGATGTATCAATGTATCAATTCATCATGGATAAATTTCCATCATTAAGAGGATTCATAATCTTGAGCTGGAAAAAGTGCTTTTCATGAAGAAATTTTTAACTTTAAGTTTACTCTGAGTAAGTGCAACTGATTTCACTTGTAGTTGCTGAATGTAACTGCTCAAGGGTGACTGAGCCCTGTCATTGGAAGACAGGTGTCATACAATTTAGTAACAATTTGCTGCCATTTGCATAATTTATTTCCATGCAGACGTTTTACTGAAAAAAGTCTTACTTTAATATAAACGCGCACGTAACTTTACTGTTCTAAATTCGGGTTCCGCGAGCAGGGACTGTTTTATTTAACGGGTTATTCAGCGAATCAATTAAATCCCTAAAATCCTAGCCAACTGGATGAGTTCAAAAATTCCTAACGATGGTTTTTCTCACGGCATACTTCTTTTATGAAGTTTCTTCTATGAATTTCCTACAGAAGAGGCGGCGGTTCTTCGTCGAAGTCAAGGAATAACTTTCAGAGTATTTACTATACAACCGGACTGGAGATTGTATTTCAGGAATCACGAACTTCAGGCTCCGCTTTACGGTGAGCCTGGAGGACCAGACCGGTGGCAATTGGGAACTTACGTACGGTACTAACTCGTCCTCCTCCTCCAGAGAGGACTGTACTCCCAGGCAATACCGGAAGGTAAAGAAACGGTGCAAAAGTGTAACTTCCCCGATTCCCTGTGATTTTGCGACACTTAAGATGGCTGCCTCCATGAGATTAGCTTGCCTCTTCGGCACCGGGAAGGCTACTTAGAACAGAGTTTCCACCCCACCCACCGACTTTAAGGAGTTTATAAAGCGGGAGTAGTGCTAATTCTCCTCCGTGCTAGGACGAAGAAGAATCCAAGAAGGAGCGGGGCAGAAGCGAAAGGCGCGCATAAATACGGGCGGAGAGAAGCGAAACTACCGGTAGTAAGAGGCTGGAAGACTTGGAGTAGGACTTGATACCGATGATCAAGCCTGTAGTGGGTCCTGCTTGTTTGTTGTACAGATACATTTCGGGGACGGACAAGTGGCAGCAAGAGCCGCGTGGGTGGCTTCGGCTTTCTGGAAGTCATGATCATGAGCCCCGCGTTGCTGTCACCTTGTGTTAAAAGTTGCTCCCGGGTACTTGTCCGGTTCTGGGCTGAAGGATGTGGAAAGCCCAGGCAGCGGCGATGCCTCTTCTCCAGTTCCCCCTCGCTTTCTTCGGCTTCCTACTGGAGCAAAGTGGTTTCGGAGGCCGAGAAAATTGTGGGCTACCCGACCTCTTTCATGAGCCTCCGGTGCCTCTTGAGCGATGAGCTGAGCAACATCGCCATGCAGATGCGCAAATTGGTGGGAACCAACCACCCATTGCTTAACACGGCCAGGTGAGTGTGCAACTGGTCTTTGTTGGTCGGTACATTTCTTGTAAGCCTTTGAAGTCTTGCCAGGAGTTTTTTTATTACATCCAAATGCTCATATTCCCCTCCCCCGACTTGTATTTCTTTGACTGAATATATGATACCTCCTTGTTTAGAATCTGAGTATTGGTCTACCTGTGCTGACTGAGTCAACACTGGCTGTCTGAAGTCCTTTTAAATTAGAGCTGCTTGGAATTAACTCGAGAGCAGATGCTACTGGTATGTTGCTTCTGCATGTTTTAGAGCAAAGAGCATTAAGTTAAGCTAAGTTCTTGAGAAGATTACAGCCCAGTGTAGAAGTTCAAAGGGAATTAGTTTCATCAAGATTTTCCTGCTGGAGATTTATACTTTTGTGGTCTCTCTTTGAAAAAAAAAAAAATCAAGAAAATTGTTCACTTGTGATGTGGAGAGTTGGCTCCATGTGTCTTTTTTTTTTAACCATTGGAACTGCATTATCATACTGTTAGTTTGCATTGCAGCATGTTATTTACACTGAGCCATCTTTTCTACCTTTCTGTTTATTCCTTTATGAAATGAAATAGATGAGATCATGCTTTCTTTTACTTACAATGGATTTCTAATAATGCTGAGATAAATAGTTTGGAGCAACTACAGGTTGTCCTCAACTTCGGCCCACAACTGAGCTAAACTTTTCTCTTGCTAAGTGAGACAGCTGTTAAATTGCCCTATTTTATAACCTTTTTAGCTAGGGTTAAGTTAGTCACATGGTGGTTTAAGTGAACAAATTCCCCATTGACTTTGCTTGTCAGAAAGTCACAAAAAGTGATCACATGATCTTGGGATACTGCACTCATCTTAAATATGAACAAGTTGCCAAGTGTCCAAATTTTGATTACATGGCCATAGGGATGCTGCAAGTGTCGTGTGATAAATGGTCATAAGTCACTTTTTTCAGTGCTGTAATTTGAATGGTCACTAAATGAATGGTTGTAACTCAAGGACTGCATAGGTATATGATGTTAGTGTTATTGCATTATAAAGGAATTTTTCAAAAGTACCTTTAATATAAAGAATCAGTAAAAATATAGGAACTAAGCATAGTGATTTCAAAAGACAGAGAAAAATACTATTTATTACCTGGCTGACACAGGTAAAATCATTTTATGAGGCTTTTAAAAAAGTATTAGTGTGCCAAATATATTTTGACTTTTTATAGGCTTCAGTGGCACTTCTATACACTTGGATTAACTTCTCAGGAAGAACCATGAAACATAATATCAAGAGTATTTTGCTTCAGTGAATTGAATGTCTTGGTTTTAAATTTGGATGTTGTGTCTTAGTACATTCTAAGGAATTTGATTTAAAGATATACCACTGAAAATTAAAACGTTGGTGATGCTCAGTAATTTGTTAAAATAACAATTTTGAAAAAAAATGTTTTATTTGATTCAGTATAATTGATTAAAAGATAGCTGATGACCCAATGAATTTGTCCTTCTGTTCCTTTGTATATATTTCCTTTTGTCAGTTAAAATATGTAAGCACCACAGAATTCACTGTTTCCCCCCCCCCCCATCCCTTGTAATATCTTATGTGGAGAAGTGTAGAGTTCTCAACCAGTAATGACCGAAGGCTTGCCATACAGAGATTTTCAGGATCTATTCAAGTAAAGCAAAAAAAATATATGATACAATTAAGAGAATGTAAACAGTTATTGGAGGACACTAATTGAAAAGTACTTGCTCCTCCCCCAGTGGGGCAATATGTTGTGGCCTGCTGGCAGCTGATAGAACTGGCAGCAGAGTTGGACAGCGAGGAGGTTGGGGAGGAGCCTGGGCCAATCCTGGAGGCTGAGGAAGGCTTGGACAAGGGATCTGTGTCAGAGGCAGACATGGGGCCAGGGCAGGCTGGCAGTCATCATCTGTCTTTGGGCTCGGACAACAGTGAGGCAGGGGAGCTTCTGGAACCGGTTCCCAGCCTGAACATGCACAGAACTGCCAAAAGGAAGGAACAGTTAAGAACTCATGATCGACATGGGAGTCAGGCCACAGGTGGATGATGAATGGCCCCTCCCATAATGATTAAAAGAGAAGCAAAAGGGAAGGGGGCTTTTGCAGGAAACAGTTTGTATGTTCGTTCATTTCAGCATTGTGAAGATTTGTCTGTGTAACTTAGGACTTTGTGCCCAGCCCTTCCCTGTCAGCACTATGTGTGGAAATATTTACCTGGCAGCTTTCCAGGATAGAAAAGGTCTGAGCCAATAATTATACCTTTGCAAGACTGTTTGTCAGGCTGTTGGCTGAATGTGAATGCGATAAATTCACATTCATTTAATAAAAGAGGTTTTGCCAGGACTCAAGAGTTTGCTTAGGCTTTTTGGGGAAGCCTAGGGCTGAACAGAGTATTTTTTTTTGTTGGTTTGCAGTTTTCTCATGTTTTTTGGCAGGATATTTAGGATGTGCTGGTATGATTTTACATGCCTCTACTTTTTAATAGATAACATTCTTCAATTTTTTATTAAAATAACTACCTTTATTTTAAAAAGACAGTTAATGAGGCCTTACACTTTAAAATTTAAGAGTTACAAGGCAGCGGTCGCCAACCGGTGGGCCGTGGAAAATTTTTGCTAGGCCGCAGAAGAAATGGTCCCCAAAAGCAATTAAACTGGGCCATGCAGTTCTTGCACCTCCCGACTTTCCGAGGGACCCCAGAGTCAGGGCCCTGAATTGCCTTAGCATGCTTGGTTAGTTAAGAATCGCCCTACCCAGAGAAGGAAGTAGTGCTGGAGGAGGAGGAGGGAGTAGTGGAGAAGCAAGCAACTTAGGGCAGTACCACTATGGCGGCTTTGCCTGCATTTCTGAAGCTCCGATGTTGGGAGAGGCAACAAGGGCTGGAAAAGGGGAGAGCTGTGCATGGCTCCATCTCCCTTTCCTTTCCTGCCAGCACGTGGGTGGGGAGGAGGAAAGAGAGAGAGCCAGGAGCAATTCAAAGCTAGAAAACTAATGGGGAAGAGCTGACAGCAGGCGCTGGGGGAGGGGACTGTTGTTGCCGCTGCCGCCATGTGTGAGAGTGTGCATCTCAGGGACCTGAGCCTGGAGGCACGAGAACTGCAAGTGGGAGCGTTTGATGATTTCGAAGAACTCCTGGGACATGGTAGATTGGTGTTTACATGTGGGTACTTACATGTGTGCTGTTTAGCTTCCTTCGGGTATTATTCCACGTCATTGTAGTTCTGTTAAAGTTGTAGTTCTGTTAAGCTGAAACGTTGCTACAACTTTAACAGAACTACAATGACGTGGGATAATACCCGAAGGAAGCTAAACAGCACATATATATGTATATGTATACGTATACGTATACATATACGTATGTATGCATGCATGTGTGCGTGCGTGTGTGTATATATATATATATTTGTTTTCTTAAGTTTCGGCAGAATCTCATCTGCCATCATCAGGCTTCTGTATTGTGTTAGTCTGTGAGACAGACTTTCACAGCCATTTCAGTTTTAAATTTGGGGCTAGCCTACTGTTGAGCCAGAATGGTTTTTTCTTCATCCTGATTGGTTGGGAGTCTTGGTCTGTGTTTATTGATCTTGGAGTTTGCTGTGTTCTGCTTGATTGGTGTTTCTAATATCTTCTGTCTGTTTTGTGGCTTTTTTTGTGTCTTGATTGGCTGGCAACATTGTGTTCGTATATTGGAGGCTTTCAGTGCAGCTTGGCTTCGAGTAAAAGGATGGCTATCATCTATTAGGAAGCTAGGTTTCATCTGGGTGCCTGGCGGGGGGGTGTTTGAGCTGGAGGTATCAGGAGGGATCTGTTTATGCCCAGGTGTTTGCCTGGCTTGTGGTGTGGAGATCTTTCTATTTGAGAGTGCAGGCTTCCAAATGATTGACAGTCCGCTGGAATCATCTATTCATGCTTTCAGGCCTTTTTTCAATCTCTATGGCTTCTCTGATGATTCTGTGGCTGGGGTTTTCTATAGTGGCCAGGGTTTTGGTGCCATTGAAGTTGATGCTGTGACCTGTGGTTTTCATGTGTTGGACTAGTGGGGAGGTGTGTTCCAGCTTTTTTACTGCATTTTTGTGTTCATCTAGGCAGGTACTTATTCTTCTATTGGTCTGTCCAATGTATGTGGCCGGGCATGATGTACAGGGAATTTCGTATATGCCTTGGTTTTCCAGGTCAATTTTATCTTTGGG
Source organism: Laticauda colubrina (assembly GCA_015471245.1). Taxonomy (NCBI): domain Eukaryota; kingdom Metazoa; phylum Chordata; class Lepidosauria; order Squamata; family Elapidae; genus Laticauda; species Laticauda colubrina. Next base: position 57,833,817 of record BLBF01000007.1, on the reverse strand, counting down.
GTTTCTCAGGATGGCTGCTATTTTTTTGTCTGTTTTGAAGGCAGTCTTGATGTGATGCCTGTGTAGTATCTCACTGATTTTGTCTGTAGTACCTCTTATGTAGGGCAGGACAGCTGTTCCATAGGTCTGTTCATCTTCTAGGTCTGTTCATCTTCTAGGAATGCTATTATTTTCAGAGCAGAGCAGAACTGTTATTGATTTGTCTATTTTTAAAGGTTAGTTCCAAATTTTCTATGGCGAATGATGGCTGTGTTGACTTATTTAACCTTACTGTGGAATTTTAGCACTTTTATCTTGTTTTTGTTATCATTATTGTGAACGGCCAAGAATCTGGTGAGTGTGGCATGTGTAAATATTGTCACAGGACGTGTGACAAAAATCCCAAGATAAGACTTGCCAATCTTGATGAACTACTTAAAGCCTTGTTGGAAGATATAAAAATGTATAGGAATTCTTCTGGAACTCAAATGTAGCCTGGCCAATTTAAAATTGGGTAGATATGCATGGACAAACAATTTTTGGTTCAGAATATAAAAAAATAAACCTGTACTTATTTTATATATGAATCACTGGATGAAAAGAATAAGAAGCCTGGGAAATGCTTTCTGAATATAGCACTCTCAATATATGTTTGCATCTTTCCAGGTAGCTTCTCTGATCCTCCGTTGCTTCGCAAAAGTGTGTCTTATCGTGGGTGGCTCTTATATACTAGTTTCATATTGCTATGGGGATTTCAGCAGAGTTCTTTATAGGTGTTCTACAGTGTTGGTCTTCTTTCATTCCCTCTCTTTGCCTCTGTATTCTAAAACAGCAAATGAGGGTAGTAGCGGAAGATTCGTAACTCAGCCTACCAAAACACTTGGGATGCATTTGTTTATAGGACTGTGTTATTTATCAAAGAATTTGGCAGCTATTATATCAATATATAGCAACATATTTCTTTATCATCCCAATTTATATATAGGAATACATAGCATCAGGGAGAATATTTGAGTATATTGTAATATTTGTCTCAAATCCATGTCAAGAAGATGCTCAACTGATTCATATTTCATTTGCTGTGTTGGTGCAATGGTTAGAATGTAGTATTGCAGGCTACTTTTGCTGATTGCTGGCTTCCAGCAGTTCGGCAGTTCAAATTTCACCAGGCTAAAGGTTGATTCAGCTTTTCTTCCTTCTGAGGTCTGTAAAATGAGGAACCAGATTGTTGGGGGCAATATGCTGACTGTAAACGGCTTCGAGAGGATTGTACAGCATTGTGAAACGGTATATACGTCTATGTCCTATTGCTACTGCCCTGAAAATTGGTCTATGTTCTGAGCATGATTTAGTTGGATTTCATTTTAATGCACAAGTATATTTTGGTTTGTGCAGCAATTGTGAATGAAGTATTTTATATATTGACACTTTGAAGTTTTGCAATTCTTTTCTTATGGTAGCTGGGTATGATGTTTCAAGCAAATAGCTTAAGACAGTTGTCAGATATTAGATTTTTGTAAAAATAACTGGTTTTTATATTTTTGATTTTCCCCTAACATTTATAATGAACTTAAAATTTGCTTTTCTTTGTGGTGCCTCTTTGAACTGATATCCTTGACTAGTTCAGTCTGCTTCATTTTATTATACAGCCTTTCAATAAAAGGGTACACATTTTAGCACTTACATGTTCACCATTCTGTTTCACGCTCAGAATGTTTAAAACCATAAATTATTTTGTCTATTTTACATCTTTCTAATAATTATATAAAAGAGAACCATTGATAATTACATCCCTCTATGACCAGGTATCACAATTTTATTTTATATGCCCTTTGACAAAATTCTGATATTTCATGATAAGTTACGCCATTTGTGTTTTCTTATTATTTGCTTTTTGTGCTGAGAACCACAGGGGTGTTTTGGGGCACAGTCTGGGTTTGTATCTATTTTACATTCTCAACATGGCGAATCTAACATAATGGTTTTTAAAATCTGTATTAACCTTAATTACATATTCATGCTACCCAAATCTCAGGTCATGTCGTTCAAAGCCTTGGTTTTCAATTGCATTCACTCTTTCATTGAAACCAAAAAGCTAGCTGCAAAACCCCCAGTTCTTTCTTTCCTTTGCATTTTGAAGCACCTTGTAACTCACAGTTTTTTCCTCAACCACACATTTTTGATACATTCATCTGCTACTATTTGAATGGTGTATCAGTTATCAAAATAGTTATTGTCGGAAATGAAAACCTCATTCAAGAAGACATTTTTATGACAGGAATTTTCTCAAACAATGACAGTTGTAATTATTCCCACCTTAACATATCTTTAACTTCATTTCATATCTTAACCCAATTATTTTGAAATAACATATGGTTCATATTTGTCATAATGATACCCAAACATTTTACCTTCTCAATCTTAAGGCCTGTTTTACTTATCAGTTCTGTTTGATCTTCTGTTTTCATATTTTTTGTTAACATCTTCATCTCCTGTTTATTAATTTTAAAACTTGCTGATATACCATTTTTTAAATTTCTCACTCATATTTCAATCCTCTTTCAGGGATCTTTCAGAACTAGCACCAAATTATCCTCAGAAACCCTTAATTTCTTTTTAAATCTTTACTCCCACAATCCTCTCATATTATCTTTTCTCTTTTCAATATTCCCAGAACTAAAATAATCAATAGAACTGCAATGTCTTTATAAAGTTGTGTTTCCTTCAGAAAGCTTTTGGAAAGAAAGCAGTGGGAGACTAGGCTGAAGCAGCCATACTGAAAGATGAAGCCAACATCTAAGCAGGGTGGACAGAAGCCAGGAATCTTGTCTAAAAGTTCACTTTGGGAGGGTAGTTAAGAAGCAGCCAAGTTGTTAAGGAAACAAAGGGAAAAATACCACCTGAACCAGGCCAAAAAAGTGGGGCTTGAGTATATGGAACACCCTGCTCCCAAAAGTCCCATCAACAGCTACCAAGCTTGTAAGTTAATCAAGCAAGAGTAGCAGCCGGTCCTCTGAATAAAAAAGCAAGGATTTTGAAGGTAAATTGGCTCCTGAATCCTGCCTGTTCTTTGAGTCATTTTTGAACCCAAATTTGGTGGCTTCCATCCCTCTATTTCGGGGTGTACAGCTATGGCTCTTTTTTGACCTGTGGATTTCAACTGTCAGAATTCCTGAGGCAACCATGGTGGCTCAGAGATATTGGGAGGTGTAGAAAACAGATCATAAAGGGGCTATAGTTGTCCATCCCTGCTTTAGCTAGGACTGGTAGCTGGTTGAGCAGGATGTGGGTACGTGTAGATGAATATGTGTGTGTGCATATAAGAAAGAGGAAATATACATTATAACCAATTAAGTTGTGCTGATACTTTAAATTTGCTGGGTCTCTATGTATTCCAAAGAATCTGTTGTGTCTCAGTGTTTCGATGAAAATGATTTGAGTGTGTCCTTAATTATTTTCCCAGCTGTTGATCAAAGCTGGGTGTTTAATATGCTTTAACTGCACCTATATGGAAAGTCCAGGTAGAAAGTAAGGTGGAGCTTAGAAGGTCTGCATGCTTCAATAGGCTAGTTCAATAGTGTGACTACCAGCTGAACAGGGAGGAAGTATGTGTGATAGCTCAGCTTTATGAAGGCTGTGGACTGGATTGGCTGAGATTTTGGGGGGCATTGCAAGCAGTCCCAAAGTTGTATGATTTGGGGGGCTGTTTGCAGCCCCAGAAGGGCAGTCAAAAAACAGACTTGGAGGCAAGCACTCCTTCCCTTATTGAGATTCCTAGCTGGAAGGGACCAAGCCCAGAATGCTTGGATGGGGGAGAGAATTGCTTAACAAAATTGTGATTCCTGATTCCCACTGGGGTGGGAGGTGTGTATGCCAGGATTGCTATTGGAAGTCACTGCAGTCACATGACATGACTCACTGAATTATGACAGCCTTCCCAGCCCCACTTGTGATTGTAAATCCACTACTTGTGGTTTCATATCATATCTAGAACATCAAATAGTTTGAGTTTGTAGATGAGCCGAGTGTGATTGTGCACAATTTAGTTCCATGTTCACATGAAAGTGTTTTCTTTTGTGATTTTCTTTAGGAGAATGCAGCCTGCAAGGGAAGAGTAGAGAAAAAAAAAGTGGTAATGCAATTTTGAGGGCCATTGCATTGTTCATGTAACTGAAATCCTGATTTGGCATTAAGTCTGAAAGGGACCAATTTATCAGTTCTCATTTCATTAAGTGTTCCATTCAGGTTTTTATAGGTCTCCTGCCAACGATTCATTCTTTTGTCTTAAAACAATGTGTTGTGAAAATTGTAGGTGTTGGAAGGAATTTAACAAAAGATAGTTAAGAAACAAAATGTATAGTGAGAATGAAAATTTACTAACATTTGACTGCAGTGATAAGTTCCATGGGTAATATACCTGGATTGTTAAATAATTCAAACATACAGTACTATCCTACTAAAGTTTTTATTGACATGCTGGCAAAGAAACACAGGCATTCTTTTTGCCATCTGTTTATAATGCTATATAAAGAAAATGATGCTGGTTGCTGTGGAAACGAACATTTCCAAAACCACAAGTTGCTGAAATGTCTCACCTTTTGTAATCTTGAGTTCTCTCAGGGATGAACACATCTATGGGAAATATATCAGAATTTTCAAATTACTTTTCCACAAATTATTAACTGTAAAGGGTTCAATATCTATATTGTGTGAAAAATGTAATCCTTGTTCACAGTTAATAGATTACTTGATATTGTGAAAACAATAGTACTTTAGTTACTAAAACTGTCATCTGCTTTTATACACAATAATATTATATGGATGATGGGACTGGGCAACAGACTAAACATATCATAATATAGGTTTAACAAATTGGAATTTCTGCATAGGTGCTTTTTTTTTAACCTGTTTACTTTTTTTCTTTTCTTTGAGCTTCTTCAATAAACATCATGTATCTTGTGCTCCTGGTTGCTTCATATTATAATCTGGATTGGTAGGGTCAAATAAGAGATAAAAATGGTTGAAAATGTTTAAATTTAGGAAACTACAAGATGTAACTCAGCCATAAGTAAAGTCTCAGAACTCAGTATTTCTTAGTGAGATATCTTAAGTGACAGATGTATTAACTAAGGAATTTTCTAAGCCACCCCTTAAAATTTCTGAAAGACACAGCTGCTTTAACAGTGCAAAAAAGATGGTTTATATCAGGGCTCTCCAACCTTGGCCACTTTAAGCTATGTTGGCTGGAAATTTCTAGGAGTTGAAGTCCACAAGTCTTAAAGTAGCCAAGGTTGGAGATCCCTGGTTTATATAGTATATGGTAGTAAAACAGACAATGATAGCATGGATGAAAAATTTCAGATATAACATTCAATTAGAGGATTGGGAAAGACTTTGGAAGAGAAATTATAAGTTAACAATGGCAGCCTCGTATAGGGAAAACCTTTACAAAATGTTTTACCGTTGGCATCTAGTACCATTAAGATTGGCCAAGATTTTCTAAGCCACCCCTTAAAATTTCTGAAAGACACAACTGCTTTAACAGTGCAAAAAGATGGTTTTTACACAGTATATGCAAATAGACATTGTAGAGCACTCTTTAAAATACTTTGCACAGCTCTCATATAAGAGCTGTCCAGAAATCCAGGTTCAGAAGGTATATAGGAAACATATTCAAGAAGCGGCATCATTTACTAGGTTTATACAGCTTCCCTCCACAGGTAATGTAGAGTCATTGTGAAAACATGTTTTGGATAAGGAGTTCCTAACAGTTCCAGTTATAGCACTTAGACCACTTAGACCACTTCACAGTGCTTTACAACCCTCTCTAAAAGGTTTACAGAATCAGCATATTGCCCCCAAGAATCTGGGTCCTCATTTTACTGTCCTCGGAAGGATAGAAGGATGAATCAAACTTGAGCCAGTGAGACTCGAACTGCCAAAGTGGTGGCAGCCAGCAGTCAGCAGAAGTAGCCTGCAGTACTGCATTCTAATCACTGAGCCACCATGTTCAGACAAATGGTTGTCCAATCTCTTAAAAACTTAAGGGGCATGCATAAGTGCACCATTGTGCCTCCTCTCCCTGTCCTATTGTCCCCATTTATTTGTACCTATTTCCTGTATTCTTACTCATGTTTATACTTATACCTATTATCTTGTAAGCACTTGACAAATAAAATAAATAAATAAATAAATAAAATAAACTTCCTGTATTGGAGCATTTTCTACATTTTTTCAATATTCATTCTTTCAGGTACTTATTGAGTATTATTCTACCAGCATTTGTGTGCCTTAAAATTTCTTAATCTTTAATGAACATTCTACAAAGGCACAGAAATTCATTTATACCCTCTATATTTTTAGACATATGTTACAGGTAATTTGCAATTATTCACTTTATTTTCCTTGTCACATGCAACACATTTAATGTATTCTGTAAATGCTGCCATTAAAATTATATTGTATTTTAAAATGTGGATGCGAATTGTTAATCATGTTTTAATTTCTTCCTTGAATTCTTCTAGGAAAATTTTAAAGTATGTGTTTAGTCTTTACACTGTACACTGATTTGTCTGATGATCCATAGATATGATTGCTAAAATGTAATTGTTGAATGGCCTTTGTATAAATTATCCTCCAAAGTTTGTCCCTCTTTCTCCCAAGAATGTTTCAATGAGTAGAAACCACTGGAATTATAGGTTTATGTCTTATCTGTACTGAGAAGACAAATAGCTGAATATTGGAAATTTAAGTACTGTATGCAGAGCTTTCATAAGAAAGAGCTTATGTTTGGTTGATTTATTCCCTTAAACAGATGGACAGTAGTAGGAGGTGTAATTCTTTTAGCATAAAAATTATGATCCAGTGTTACTGTTTGTGTGGGTGGTGCGAGTCTTTGTATCAGCATGGTATGCTTGTTTCTAAGCTAGGCTTCGCCTCTTCATAGCAAGTCAAGAACATTAAAAGAGTTCTGCTTTTACAGAGCAGTTTGTTAATTTTAAAACTTATTTTTGTCACAAGAATAGCATGGAGAATAATTGTATTTTCCCTCCTATTGTTTAATTGCTTGAAAACCTGGATTTGCAGTGGAGAGTTGTTTAGGTCTAATTCAATTTTAGCTTGAAGGTGTAGCGTTTAATAATAATTAGCTGGACATACTAGAATAAGCTATATTATAATCTTGTGAATTTATATTTATACTTGTGGTTACATTTTGCCCAAGGTTTTAGGAAGGAATCTGACTAATGTTCAGTTGTATGTGTGTGTGTGCATGCCCAGTTGCGCTACTTCCAGCCGCTTTTTCCCCTAGAGGAACCTGTCTTCTGCTACATACCCATCAAGAATAATTGCACCATCTGGAAGACTTTTATGTACCTGTGACATGGGTTGAATATCTCTAGGGACATGGATTCAGGTAGAATGTGAATATGACCCCTGAAGCCATTTCAAGTGATTGCCGTAGCTTCTGATTACTAAAGGAGGATTACTTTATTTGTTTCAAATCTCTTGCAATTAACTTTAGTGAGGACCAACTCCGTGTCTTTAATATAAGTCTGTTTATAACTTTGGATGGCTAGAAATTTTTTTAATTCTTAGCTCACAATTTGGAAAGGAAACATAAATAATCTTCGGGAACACTAGGTGATTTAGATCATATGCAAGGACATAATATGAATTTGTGCCTATGCTCTTGCTTAATAGTGTCCACTATTTCCCGACATGGATTTGCTATGAATTAGCTATTTTCTCACAGAAATGAAGTATACAGTGATTAGTGCTTCACTGTCTCTATATTCTATTTTTTTGTATTTTCTGTCATATGGTAATTGACTTCATTTACATTTTCATTCAATCTCACTGAAGATGGATTTGTTGACAGAACTTTTCTTCTAACTTTAGAATTTTGAGCACCTAATTTGAATACTGATTTCATTTAAATCAGTTGTACAATTTACAAAATATCTTCAGGGTTAACTGCTTAACTACACAATCTCTAATGCCATAGTATATTAATTTTATTTGCATTTTCATATCCTTCGGTATATATTACATTAAATGAATTTTCCTCTTGAATATAATGCCTCTGATACACAAACTGTTGCTTTAGTGTTATAACAGTGAGAAATACTAAATACAAATACAATGAGTCAGAGATCCAATATATGTCAAGAAGTTCTAAAAACAGAATCAAATGTAAGAAATTCATATTGATTTTACCAGAACCACATTTTATTCAGTTTTATTTTTTTGGTTTAAAGGCAATTAAGTCTGCTGCATCTGGCTAGTTTAACATTGTTATTTCAAAAAATGAAAGATTTCCAAAATTAATGTAGTATTCTTGGGAACAATTAAAATAGATTGTCATTGCCTTTTTGAATTTTTGTTTGGTTTTTCAATCTGGCAAATAGCCCTGAGACTTCCTGTTGGTCTCCATGACTGATCCTAGTTAGCTTTTTTGGGATCAACTAGTTATCTAGGTTATGCTAATTTATTATAGTACTTCACTACAAAAGTATGTGATTGGGCTTCGTTTTTGGGGAGGAAAATAAGGGGGACAGAATTCTGCCTCTGCCTACCAACATCCATCAATATTCATCTGGCTATCCTACTGTCAGTTTGTAAGAGAGTTGAGGGTTGTTTGGAAACTGAAACAGTATTTGCTGTAATGAGCAAGGAGATGGCAAGGAGCCTGGGCATGGCTTAGGTCAACTATTCTGCACTAAAGCTGCTTGAAAGTAAAACTAAAACTCATCTCTGCTTGTGTTTTGCATTTGGAACAGATTTGTTTTCAGGTGGAGAGGGGAGAAGGAACACCTTAGCACTGAAGCCTATTAATAATATATGAAATACTAATGCTGTGATGGTCATTTTGAAAAATCCTTTCTAGAAGCCAAGAGGAACATACATGCCAAATTTCAAGTTTGTAGGCTTTACAGTTCTGGAGATTTTGTGATGATGCATGGGTGGTATTTCACTTTTATATATTCATGAATCATAATAAACATATCACTGAGCCTGTCATCTGCACCTCTCTAACTGTCTGGATTGGTTCTGCAACCCAACAGGACAGACACAAATTTCAGAGGATAATTAGGACTGCAGAAAAAACAATTATTTACCCACCTGCCTTCAATTGAGGACCTGTATACTGCATGAGTTAAAAAGAGGGCTGTGAAAATATTTACAGAGCCCTCACATCCGGGACATAAACTGTTTCAAATCAAAACAATGCAATATAGAGCACTGCATGACAGAACAACTATATGCAATAACAGGTTTTTTTCCCCAAAATTCATCACTCTGCTTAACAAATAATTCCCTCAACACTGTTCAACTATTACAAAGTCTGCACTACTATTACTGTTAATCTTCTGGCCACTCCTTATCACCCATCCCCCCCCCCCACTTGTGATTGTAGGACTGTAACTTTGTGCTTGTATCCTTAAGGCCTGGTCCCACTGCACTTACGGATGCAAAGAGGATGTAAAACATTAAAAAAAGCTTGCTATCCGTTCGAAAATGCTATGCATCCGTTGTGTACTCACTGCATACGTGTTTCAAGTGCTCTATCTGTCGAGCATCCGTCCACTGCGATTTCATCCGTGCAAGAAGTTTTGAGCTGCACAAAACTTTGTAAACAGATGAACTTTCCGCCGCGTATGATGTACATCCACAACATATACGGGCAACGAACGTTCTATGTCTGTTATCATCCGTTAAACGTCTGCTGTATCTTCTCTGCATCCTCTGGCCATCCCCTCAACTCACATCCGCTGCAGCTGAAAATGGAAAGAGGTAGGAAACAAAAGGTACACGGAACGTCTACACAGCGTTAGTAGCATGGAAATAGAAAGGATGTAAGTGTATGCATCTCATATATAAAGAACTAAAAACGGACAAAACGTTTGTATCTGGGATGTATCTCGTACATTTCGGATGTCTGGAGTATGTCTAGAGTATGTAGAAGGACACCTAGCGGACAACCAATATTTTCTATAAAAAGGGGGAGGAAATCATCTGGATCTCAGTATGAGTCCAGCAGCTGTGGTGTACAGACCTCTTCACCCTTGGTCTTGGTCATCAACATCATCAATTGTTCTCCACCATGGGTGATGACACAGTCCGTATGATAGCTGCGCTCATTCATCACCAAAACCAAAACCTGTTCAGACTGTTTCAGGTTTTACACAGAAGAAGAAGAAGGAGACGTCCAAGAGCTGTGTGGATCCGAAGATGGATCGTGAGAAAAATGGAGTTTGGACTGTATGACCAGTTGATGGTGGAGCTGAGGAATGAAGACCCTCGTGCATTCCATCACTTCATGAGGATGCCACTAGCCATGTCTGACGAACTTGTAGAGCATCTGAGACCCAGGTTGACCAAGCCTCGCACCAACTTCCATGCCAACCTGGCCCCCGGACTGAAGGTGGCGCTGACTCTGCGGCACCTGGCCTCTGGAACCACATACAGAAACATGCAATATGCATGGAGGGTGCCACACAACAGCATCAGCAAAGTGGTCAGAGAAGTGGTGCAGGCCATCACTGAAGTATGCGTGGAGGAGCTCCTCAAGTGCCCCACCACTGAAGAAGGCTGGAGAAAACTTGCAGAAGAGTGGTATCAGAGGTGGAACTTTCCCCACACCGTTGGAGCCATATATGGCAAGCACGTGGCCTGCAAAGTTCCAGCCACCTCAGGGTCCACTTATTACAACTACAAGGGCTTCTTCAGTATCATCTTCTTTGCCATGGTTGATGCTGACTACAAGTTCATCTGCATCGATGCTTCAGGCAATGGGTCAGCTTCAGATGGCCAGGTATACAGCGCCAGTGACCTCAAGGATGGGCTGGAACGCAACCTCATCATGGGTTTTCCAGAGCTAGACCCCCTACCCAATGACACACAAGATGTGCCCTACTTCATCATGGGTGATGACGCATTCTCCCTCAGAACCTACCTCATGAAGCCGTACACTTCAAGATACCTCACCCGTGAAGAGAGGATCTTCAACTACAGGCTGTCCAGGGCAAGACGGGTGGTGGAGAACGCCTTTGGCATCCTGCCCAACAGGTTCCAGGTACTTCTCACCACCATGCAGCATGACCCACAGACTTGTGAGGAGCATTGTGGAAGCTTGCTGCATCCTGCACAATCTCATGCGCACCCGCTACCCAGTGTTTCAGAACAGGCTTGTGGACCGTCAACAAGGGAATGGGGACATGGAGCCTGGTGAATGGAGGCAAGGACGAAACCTGATAGACACTGTGGATGTACAAGGCCTCAACAGAGCTTCACTTGAAGGGAAGAAGCAGCACAACCTCCTGAGACACTGGTGTAACTCCCCAGCTGGAGCAGTGGAGTGGCAAGACAGGATGATAGATGGTTAATAGATGCTTCCTTGAGCCTGTCTCATAACACTGATGAGATTGGGCCATGTATGTTGAGTGGCCCTACAATGAACAGGGCATTAATAAAGAGCTTTGTTTATTTTAAAATGTGTGGATCAATGAATGAATAAATGGTTTTTGATAATAAAGGTCCATATGTGTGGCAGCTGGGATGGGGGACCATACAGTCCCACTATGGTTGCACTGGAGGTTTATCTATCCCACAACTATCCTTATCTATCCCATAAGCATGCAAAGGATTAACCATTTTTTCAAAGTTTTCACCAGCACTTTATTAAGTAAAAAAAATGAACCAGGTAAACTAAGTGTCTTAAGCAAAGATAAACTTTATTAACTTTCTTAGGTAAACTTTATGACTTTATTAAAAAAGCAAAATGAACCAAGTAAAGTGTCTTAAGCAAAGATAAACTTAACAAGTAAACAACTCAGTCTCTGACACTATTCTCAGTCACTCTGAGTCATGTCCATGGTCTCAGCTGTTAAGCGGGCAGGGACTGTGGAGGTGGCTGTGGCTTGAGTGCTGGTTTGAGGCACCATTGGGGTGCTTGGCCTTGAGGGTACAATAGGTGGTAGTGTGTTCAGGAAGCTCTCAGAGAGCTGACTCAGTCCCGTGAGGTTGAGAGGCCCTTTATCAAGGACTTGAGATGTCAGGCCCAATACTAATAACAGATTGTCCATTGACGGGCTTGGCTTTGGGGTGGAGGAAGGGTTGGGAGGAGTGTCGTGGGGCTGTCTGGTCTGCAGCTGGGTGAGGATTGGCATCTATGGCGTCCGATGAACCTGGGCATGGACTGGGAAGTTCTGCTTCTGCTGTGGGAAGTCCTGGTAGTCGTAGCCTTGTTAGGTGAGGGGCTATTGAAAGCTGTGGAAGGGCTGTGACATCGCCTGGGTTGGAGGAGCAGATCTGGACTGGGTAGGAGCAGCTTCAGCTGGGCTTTGAGGGTGGTGCAAAAGTGCTGTGATCTTCTGCTTCATCACCTGGTACTGGGCCTCGGGCAGGTCCCTCAGGATCTGGCTCATGTAGGTGATGAAAGTGTTCCGGCCTGAGGATGCTCTGTCCAAGTGGACCAGCTGAGAGAGAAGTTCCGTGCTGGTCTTCATTGTGTCCCTGATCTCCAACAGCACACTGTGGTTCTGGCCCTCCAGTCTGCCTCTCTGCCTGCATCCTGTGGAGCTGGGGGTGGGGGTGGGTTGGCCTCTGGTGGCTGCTGCTTCTTCCTCCATTTGTGACAGCAGGGCGTCATCCTCCATGGAATCCTCCAAGTCCGCCGGCATGGGGAGTGCAGCTGTCGGGGGGGGGGGGGGTCTCTGCTGTGGAGCCCTCTGAAGACACCTGCCTGGACAGGCTCGCTGGCTCCTGGCTGGAAGAGGACTGGCTGTCTGTGGGCTGTCTAAGGGAGAGGGGTTTCAGAGGGGCTGCTCCTCGGTGGTGGATCTCACCCTCCAGGAAGCTGCACTTGGCCATGATGTACATCTCCCAGTCAGTGAGTTTGACAGCGGCCTGCCCGGATTTTTTGAGGTGTAGCTTGCCATACCAGGTGTGCATGTACTTTCACCATCCAAGGAGTACATCTGCAGTGTAGCCCAGGCTCTCTGCCTTGTCTCTCCAAGCTTCCTGCTTCTTCTTGGTGTCCCGATACAGTCTGTGGACCTTTCTCCAGAGGTACTCGTTCTCCCTCAGCCATTCCAGCACCTTATCCTCATGCTCCTCGGAAACGGTGTACTGTTTCCTCTCTCCCTTCTCCTTCCCTTGCCTCTTCCTCCCTCTGGCAGGTGCTTCAGCAGGGCCTTCAGGGGCTTGAGCAGCAGGGCCTTCAGGGGCTTAAGCAGCAGGACCTTCAGGGGCTTGAGCAGCAGGGCCTTCAGAGGCTTGAGCAGCAGGGCCTTGAGCAGCAGGGCTTTGAGGGCCTTGGGGCTGGTCCACCATAACATCAGCAGCTTCAGAGTCAGTGCCAGGGGGTGGGATGCTGGTTGTGGCCTTCTTCACCTTGCCAGGGCTTCCTCTTCTTGCCTGACTGACGAACCATGGTGTTCCTGCAAGATGTATGTGGCAGCACATCTTTCCCCTGTATGCTGACTGCGTGTGTGCTGTATCCTTTTATTCCACGGAGCTGACACAATTCATACTCCCTGCATGTGCAGTGAATGCTTTGCATCTGATATACATCCGCGCGGCATCCCCTTTATTTCCTATAGGTGTCTGTGATGCACCCGTTCATCCGCTGTACATCCGCCCCTTCCGCTATGCGTCCGCTTTGAAATTCTCCCCCGGAACCCCTTCGGAGGTGTCATCCTTCCATCCGCTTTCATCCGCTAGGCTTTCTATGAACATCCGTTTAACATCCCCACTACATACTACCCACATCTGTTCCTTTCCATTCGTTTTCCGTTCTGTTTATGCAAATTTTCACCACTTTTTGGAGCAGATGACAGCGGATGGAGCCACTATCATTAAGTGTTGTACCTTATGATTCATAATAAATGTATCTATACTTGAGAGCATTTGCACCAAGACAAATTCCTTGTGTGTCCAACCACACTTGGCCAATAAATAATTCTGTTCTATTCTATTCTATTCTATTCTATTCTATTCTATTCTATTCTATTCTATTCTATTC
>BLBF01000007.1:57791124-57819802 GCA_015471245.1 Laticauda colubrina | reverse complement strand
TCTATTCTATTCTATTCTATTCTATTCTATTCTATTCTATTCTATTCATATTTTCTGTAGCTCTCAGAAAGAAGTTGGTTTTGCATTGCTCCTTAAAAGGCCTGGTCCCACTGCACTTAGGGATGCAAAGAGGATGTAAAACTTTAAAAACAGCTTGCCATCCGTTGGAAAATGCTACGCATCCGTTGTGTACTCATTGCATATGTGTTTCATACGCTCTATCCATCGAGCATCCGTCCACTGCGATTTCATCCGTGCAAGAAGTTTTGAGCTGCACAAAACTTTGTGAATGGATGAACCTTCTGCTGTGTACGATGTAAATCCGTGACATACGAGCAACAAACGTTCTATGTCCATTTATCATCCGTTAAACGTCCGCTGTATCTTCTCTGCGTCCTCTGGGCATCCTCGCAACTCACATCTGCTGCAACTGAAAACGGAAAGAGGGAGGAAACAAAAGGTACATGGAATGTCTATACATCGTTAGTAGCATGGAAATAGAAAGGATGCACAGTGAATGGTTTGCATTTGATATACATCCGCGCAGCATTCCCTTTCTTTCCATACGTGATGCATCCGCTTCATCCGCTATGTGTCCGCTTCGCAATTATCCCCCTGAACCCCTTCGGAGGTATCATCCGCTTCATCTACTTTCATCTGGCGTATATAGAGGTCACAGGCAACATTCTTGGAAGTAACAATTCAGCTTGAGGCTGGTACTTAGCTTTGGCACACCAATTTTCAATTTAGTTATTGAGACTCTTTAAAAATTAAAGTACAACTTGGAATAAAGGGAGATTTCTATTGACACATTGTTGGCCAAGTTTTAAAGCTGCAAATTCCAGAATGTTCAGCTAGAATGGCCAAATAGTCAAAGTAATTGGAAATTGTGTGACTGATAATTTTGGCAATCTAGAGGTCTCAGAATGGGAAACATTGAGAAAGTGGCCCGAATCATGGTTTAAAATATCTTTACATGATCAGAAATGATCATTATTTAGCATATTCAAAATAATCTGCTCAGTATTTAAATTATTCAAATTGGATTTACAGGTAGTCTGTGACTTTGTCGCTTGTATCCTTACGATTTATATGGACTGTTTCCTAGTATGATTTGATTGCTTATGATACCCTATGTCTATTATTAAATGTTGTAACTTATGATTCTTGATTCTTGAATGAATGTATCTTTTCTTTTATGTATACAGAGAGCATTTGCACCAAGACAAATTCCTTCTGTGTGCAATCACACTTGGCCAATAAAAGAATTCTAATTCTAGTCCTCAACTTACAATGACAATGGAGCCCAAAATTTCCATTGCTAAGCAAGACAGTTGCTAAGTGAGTTTTGCCATTTTACATTTTTGTCACTGTTGTTAAGTGAATCACTGCAGTTGTTAAGTGAATCTTGTGACTGTTTCATGAATTTAACTTCCTCCATTACCGTTGCTGGTCAGGAGCCAGCTGGGAAGGTTACAAATGATGATTGGGACAGTGCAACTGTCATAAATACATGCCAGTTGTCAAGCACCCAAATTTTGATCATATAACCATGGGGATATTGCAACAGTTGTACGTGTGAAAAATGGTCATAAATCACTTTTTTTCAGTTCTGTTGTAACTTTGAATAGTCACTAAATGAATGGATGTAAGTCAATGACTACCTGTGTATCTCGTTGTGGCCCCCATTTGGAAATATTGTATGAATAATGAATGAGTGCTTGACATTGTGAAGCAAACACATTTGACAAAAAATAAATTAGGAGAATTCTATAGACTATTTGGACTTACTTGATTCTTTTTTCCTCTTTTCTAGGGGCTTTGTATCTGACACCAGGAACAATTTGCAGATGAGAGGTCTCGTGGTTTTACTTGTGTCTAAGGCTGCTGGCCCCAACTTGTCAACAGAAGACTCTATTCAGAATGATATTGTCAGTGGGATATATTCCAGGTAAATATTTGGATAATCCAAAGGTACATATAAATTGTCATTTTATGTCAATATATATTTACGTTGAATGGATGGATGGATCGATAAATTGATAGAGTAGTGAATAAGAATCAGCAGTGTTCTATTTTGAAGATTTCTACAGCATGGAAAAATTATTTTCAGTGTTTATCTAAATTATCTGTTGTTTGTACTTTATAGCCCATTCTTTAAAAAAATATATTGTAGTTGCAATGAGAAATATCTTCACAGAACTATTCCTGGGGTTGAAGGAAATATTTTTAAAAATATTTGTTAACCCTATTTTATTAACCCTATCTTGTTTCATCCCAATAACCTTGTGAAATAGATTGGACTAATAATTTCCTTGACTAACTGTTAGGGATAACATTGTTTACCCTAACTGGTTTAGGTGAAAATATAACTATGAATCATAGTTAGTGTATGTTAGAGTGTATGCAGCTTTAACTGTGAAATAGCAATTAAAGGAGTGGTTATGAAAACAATATAAAAGTAGCAAGACTACGGTTTGCTCACTCTCTCTGGCTTTGATGATCCCTGATTACTGCTTGGAATCAAGACTGCATAGCTCGAACGGGAGAGACAACAAAGGACTGATCTGTAAATGAACTGACATAGGATATTCTACATGGACTTTGCTAACTGAATACCCCTGAATGGACTGACTACATGGTAAATGAATATTGGACTGTTATTTGACTATGCCATAAACTTATAATGGAATAAACTATATTCTTGATAGCACAAGCGTATCTGTTATTTTTACTGTATGTTAATAAACATACAAGCTTAGCTCACTCATTTATCTGTGTGCCTATCTGACTAACGCTGCACATTCTGTTTAGCTTGTCTACCTAACCCTGGTTGGGGAACCCAGGCTTAACACTAACCACTGCAGTACTGTTGCCATATCTTAATTACCTATGCAGTTAGGCAATAACTTAAGATGGATATTTGACTATATGTAGTTAGCTATGAATACTTTCATTAAAAGTCAGTGATGATACACAGAAACTAAGTGCCTTCCTTATATGCCCTGAAACTAGGCAAGCCTGTTACATTTCATGTTTACCATGAAACTACTTTTTAACATTCTGATTAGCCTGAAAATTGTTTTATTATAAATGCTGGAAAGCAAAAAAAGAGCTTAAGCCCCTGTCACACTGCACCAATGGATGGAAAGAGGATGTAAAACGGAGAAAAACACTTGCCATCCGTTGGTTAACGCGATGCTTCCGTTCTGTACTCACTGCCTCCGTTTTGCTTCCTCTCTATCCGTCCAGCATCCGTCTATTGACATTTCATCCATTCAGAAGGTTTTGAGCTGCTCAAAACTTTTGAGCGGAAAATGTATCCAATGCATCCGTTCTGCATCCTCTAGGCATACGGGGGACATCTGTTCTGCATCCATTACACATCTGCTATATCCGCTAGGCATCCGCTGCGCATCCGCACAACTCAAATCCATTCCAGCGGTAAACGGACGCAGGGAGGAAGCGGAACGGATGCGCAGCGTTAGTAGCACGGACGAAGAAAGGATGAAAGCGGATGCAGCTATGCATCCCCGTCATCCGCTCTGCATCCGCTCTGCATCCGCTCTGCATCCTCTACGCATCCGCTCTGCATCCGCTCTGCATCCGCTTCCATCCGCGAGGCTTCCGTTCCGCATCCGCTTTCCATCCGCTCTGCGTCCTCCCCCCGTCCGTTCCTTTCCCTGTTATCCGCTCTGCTTATGCAAATTTTTGCCCCTTTTGAGAGCGGATAACAACGGATGGAACATTTTTCTCATTTGCTGTGTCCATTTTACAAACGTTTTGCATCCGTTGGGCAGTGTGACAGGTCCGTTAGCTGTTAAAATTGCCCATCATTCTTTTGAAATTGAAGTTAAATTCAAGCAACAGTAGAGTTTGCTTTTCCTTTTTCTTATTTCTCTCATAAAAGAGGGGAGAAGTATGTCAGGAAAAGGATTGAACTTCCTCATAATTTGAAGAACATTGTGTAAGTGTTTGCTTGTCTAAAAATTGCTATATATTTTATCACGTTACTTTTGTTCTAAACACTCAATTCATAAACATTCCAGGAGAAATGTTGGGTGAATTATTGGTCAGTTGTTGGATGTTTGAAGTTGACTACTTTTTCAAAACCCATGAACTGTCTAATACCCTTTATTGCTATTTGCCAAGGTAATGAGTGTGAAATCTCATATGGTTGTTTCAGTGATTAGTAAGCTAGGGGTCATGATTCACACATTACTCTCCTTGATTTTTGTTAATGAAAGTAGCAGTATGGGATGATGCTGTCTAAATAAAAAAGAACATAGGGAATGGACAGAGACTCTTTTACTCAATTTTTCTGTTCAAAAGGTGTTGCTCATCTCTTTTCTTTTAGAACAAAAATAAAGTTGTAAAAAGGTAGTAGTTTTATGGTTTTTTTTTCTTAAATGTTCATGATATTTTTAGTTTAAAAGTAAGTGGAAATTTTAGGCTATTGTATCCAAAAAGATCTTCATAAGCCTAGATCAGAGGTGTCAAACTCACGGCGTCATGGCGACATCACGTGACATATCAGGTCTTCGCCCCCTTCGCTAAACCGGGCATGGCCAGCATGTGACGTATCTGGCTGTGGGCGGGGAGTTTGACAGTCCTAGATGATTTGACTTTATATTTCATGCTTGAATCTCATATACCTCAGTATGGAAGGAATAGTGAGTAGTATTCCTTATTATGAGTGACTTATGACCATTTTCACAGTTACAACCTTTGGTCATGTGATCAAAATTCAGGCACTTGGCAGCTGGTTCATACTTATGACTGTTGCAGCATCCTGAGGTCATGTGATCACTTTTTGCAACCTTCTGACAAGTAAAGTCAATCGGGAAGCTAGATTCACTTAACAACCGGGTTATTAATTGTCAACTGTAGTGATTCACTTAACAACTTTGGCCAGAAAGATCGTAAAAATGGGGCAAAACTCACTTAATAAATTCTCACTTAACAACATAAATTTTGGGCTCAATTGTGGTTGTAAGTCAAGGACTACTGGTACCTGAATCAAATTTCTTACTCTATCTCGTAAAGGCTCTTTCAGTCCAAAATTAATTTCAGAAATAAGTATCTGTAATGGTTTCATTAAATCTTCTCAACTCCAGATCAGTGCATATTTCTTATGGAGCATTTAATGTATAAATAATACATACAAAATTCTTCAATAGCTAAATAACTTTTTATGTGGTTCAATTTAATAATTTTATGAAACTGGGCCAAAGTAGTAAATTAAAATTTAACTACGAACTTCTGAATTAATAGTTTCTCCAGAATGGTAGACCGAGAATCCAATGCTTGGGTGTGGACTCTTCTTCACTCGGAGACAGAATCAATCAGAAGTTTGGAATTTCAGTTCTGAGTTGATACAGGTCATCCTCGACTTATGACCACATCTGAACTCAAAATTTCTGTTGCTAATTGAATTTTGTTCCATTTACAACCTTTCTTGCCACAGTTGTTAAGTGACTCCCTGCAGTTTTTAAGTTAGTAACACAGTTTTCAAATGAATCTGGCTTCCCCAATGACTTTGCATGTCAGAAGATTGCAAAATATGATCACATGACCCTGGGAGACTGCAACCGTCATAAATTCAAGGCAATTGCCAAGTATCTTAATTTTGATCTTGTGACCATGGGGATGCCGCAGCAGTTGTAAATATGAAAAAGAGGCACTAAGCCACTTTTTTCAGTGCCATTGTAATTTCAAACAAACTATGGTTGTAAGCAGTGGTGGGATTCTAATATTTTTGCCAACGGTTCGGTGGGCGTGCTTTGTGTGTGTGCACGCACTTTGCGCAGGCGCAGAGGTGTTTACGCAGGCACAGAGACATTCTAACTCGCCTCCTGCAAGTCTGCACTATCCCGGTCACTTCAGCAGCTGCCACGCAGCACTCTTCTGTGCCATGCAAAACAGCTGCGCTTCAAATTCATCATATAAAGGTCAGTATGGGAGCCCAGGTGGGAAGGTGGGCCCAAGAGCAGGGCAGCAGAAAGAATCAGTTCGGTCTCCGCTGCTTATCGCTACTACTGGCTTGCCAGAACCGGGCTGAACTAGTAGAATACCACCACTGGTTTTAAGTCAAGAACTACCTGTATGCACTTTTTGGCAAATTTACACAAAAAAAAACTTGATTCGGTGTTTAGTAAATTATCCTCCTTGTTGCAGCAAGAGCCCAGGATGGGTTAGACTCCTTCTTATGACGTCATTAAGCTGAATCTGTTCTTGTATATAAAAAGCCAGCCCCCTGGAGAATCCCCAGCTTTTATTCAGCTTCTTTTCAGTCACAAGCTGGGTCTCTGAAAGCATTAGTGGTTCAGTTCAGTGGATTCTAAAAGAAGCTATCTCAGCTTCAAACAGCTCCCGGGGATTCAGGTAGCTGCAACTTCAGAAGAGTGGGGCTCCATTCTCCTGCAACGTTGAGGACTCCACGTTGCCAGTGCGCTGTGCAGGCAAGCAGGGAAGCATCCCAGTTACCTTCCCCATAGCCTTCTGGTTGCGCGATCACCAATCCGATCTGCAAACCGATAACAGCGCCAGCCAGCTGATCGCTCAGGTGGTGGCTGTTTTCTCTGCTCGGGGCTCTCAATCTTCTCGCTTGGGACTCTCAATAGTCTAAGGAGGAACATCATTATTGGAGGCCTTGACACGCGCAGTGGCCATTTTGGAGAGCAAGATCCTCCAGCACACGAGGTGAGCGGCCATTTTAAGTGGCCCGAAAGTTTTTTCGGTCACAAAAAACTTAATTTGACCCTCTGCTCAGCCCTTAAAGTAAGCAGCTCTTTTCGAGAGTCACTGCTAACACCTCTTGGGCTTTGTCTATACTTAATATGGATCAAGACAGGGCTCATGCAGAACTTTCCCCTCCAGTGGAACAGGCCCTCCAACCAGCTAGGAGGAAAAGACGCAGACAGCATGCTCAATCGGCTCAGAGAGAAGTGGCTGCTAAAATCAAACCTAAGGCTCTGGCTTTCAAGAAGACAACTCAGGCCGAGCTTAGGGCAGAAAAATGCAGACATGCTGCTCTAGAGAGGCAGTTTAACAAAACAATTCAGCAAATGAGAGGGCAACTGCAACAGGCTTCCAGGCAGGAGAACCTCAAGGTCCGCAGGGAAACCCACCCAGGGGAAGGGAAGTCATTTTTGTATCTTTTGGACCCCCTCCAGCGTGGTCCCCTGATAGATTTGAGGAACAACTAGATCCTCAGAATTTAAGCAGGTCAGGGCCCCAGTTCAAGCACGCCTATGGAGCCTATGCCCCTTCTCTTCCCTTCAGAGTTCAGGCTTCCTCCATAAATAGGCCAGAAGCCCCCTTCACAACCATGGCAGCTGGCCTTTGGCCTTCCTACCCTACCATTGCCGACAGGCCCAGGGAGATTCAAGACATTGTCTCCTTGGCCATTAGACAGGGATTGGCTGAAGGATTCCAACAGATTCTTTGGCCTATGGAAAGGGTTCAGGCTCTTCTCCCTTCCCATCTATAGGTCCCTTGCCTCCTCAGACAGGTTTCCACATGCCCCAGGACCTCAGGGCCCATTCATCCCATGCAGAATGGGAGGATTATGAGGGGGAAGAGAGTGCATCATCATCTGAACACAGTCACTCTCCTCACTCAGAGCACAAAGAGGGGGAAATCTGGGACCCCAATCTTTCCGAGAAGGAAGACTTGCATCCAGATCAGCCCTCTTCCACATTGTTCTTCAAATCAGCCCTGTTCAAACCTTGGTCACTGCCAAACTGTCACCTGAGGAAGTGGCTCCTGAGCCACAAGGGGAACCCTCTGGGTTTTTCTCTTTTCCAAGCCTGTAGTTCACACAGAGGTTTTGCCTTCCCCTTTTCTGTTCCTTGACTTGGACAAGGAGCAGTGTGCTTCCCCTTCGGTAGGTCCTCGTCCATCATCAATAGATGATTCTACAATGTGGGCCTCTCCCTAGCCAACACCCTTGCAGTGCCCTTTGTAGATGCTTCTGTTGTGGCCTCATTCCCCTCTTCTGGCATTCCCACCAAGCCAGAAGACATACTTAAAGCTGAAGATAAACGCTCCAAACAGCCTCTCAAATGCAACTACCAAGCAGCTGGGTGGGCTGTGGGCTTCGACCACTGTGTCATTTTTTTACAAGGGCATCTCTACAATGGCTGCACCAACTGCAAGACCAACTTCCAGCTTCTGACCTCAGGTAACATCAGGACCTCAACAAAATCATAGCAGCAGTGGAATTTACTGCGGATGCCACCCTCAATTCCACCAAATTTGCATCCAGGGCCATGGCATCTTCGGTGGTGGTGAGAAGACTTTTGTGGCTCCAGAATTAGCAGGCGGAGTCATGCCGAAAGTAGAAGCTAGCTTCTGCCCCCTGCACAGGCGACAAGCTTTGGGCACTAGACCCATATCTCACTGAAACCAGAGATAAAAGGAAGATTCTTTCCTCCTCAGGGAAAAAAACCTGACTATCGCCCAGCTCCATATCGTCCACCTGCTTTTCAGGCAGAGATTACCTCCCGCTTTAACTGGCCACAGAGGACGTATTGTCAACTCCAGGAACAATGCCCAGAAGCATCTGGCAGACAACAACCTTCCGTGGGTAAACGGCCCTTTCGTGGGGGAAGGGGTCATTCCTTCTGTCGCTCTAAGTAATCTCTCATTCTTCCCACCCATTGGAGATAGTTTAGCCTTCTTCGCCTCCAAATTGGAGGAGTCAACGACAGATGCCTGGGTGCTCAACACGGTTAAATCAGGACTGCAATTGGAATTTCTACCATCACCCCCAGAAAATTTTTTTATATGCCCCATTTCGCAGGACAGTTTCGCAACACCTAGTTGACATAAGGGCCATTCAACCAGTCCCCACTTTCCAATGGGGACATGGATTTTACTCTCGGCTTTTGGTTGTCCCCAAAGCCTCGGGGGGGGGGGGAGTGAGCCATCCTCAACCTAAAATTTATGAATCAGTTTATCAAATACAGGCGCTTTAAACTGCGACACTGCATTCCTTTCTAAAGAACGTTCGGGAACATGACCTCCTCTCTTCCATTGATCTCACAGAGACTTACCTCAACATTCCCATCTGGCCTCATCATTACCACTTTCTCTGTTTCTGTTAGCAGAATGTCCACTACCAGTATCAAACCCTTCCCTTCGGCCTCTCCTTGGCTCCAATAGTCTTCACAAAGATTCTAGCAGCATTGGTGGCTTCACTATGGTCTATTCCAGTGAGGATCCAATGCTACTTGGACAACATGTTGATACTATCTTCCTCCATCCACTCCGCCCATCGAAATCTACAAATTACTCTTTCCTGCCTCCAGAGCCATGGCTTTTCCATCAACACCAGGAAAAGCCATCTTTCTCCTACGATAAAATTGCTTCACTTGGGTGCAGTCATCAACACAACTCTGTGCCAGGTTTTCTGCCCCCAGATTGTGGGAGAAGCCTTACCGAGATCATCCATCAGATTCAACATCAACAGGCTGTCCCTTGTCGCTGCTGTTCAAACTATTGGGAAGATGATCTCCTGTATTGGCATCATCCTGTGGACATGGCTTCACTCCCGATCACTCCAATGGTTCCTGCTCCCCTTTCAAAGAGCAGGAACCAGCCACACATCGATCAGGGTCCTGCTCTCTCCACAGGCCTGGAGGTCTCTCAATTGGTGGCTCTCCCCATCCCTCTGGAACGGGCTCTCGGTCAAGGAACCAGACAGGCTAGTAATCACCACAGAAGCCAGCCTGCTGGGTTGGGGCACCCATATGGCTGGCCAGATAGCTCAGGGGGTTTGGTCCTGGTCAGACAGAACCTGTCCCATAAACTGGTTAGTGCTCAGAGCTATAGCTCTGGCACTCAGACACTTCAGGGCCAGGCAGCCAGTTCCCATGTTCTCGTGTTGACAGACAACATGGCTGCAAAGGCACATGTCAACAGGCAAGGGGGGGGACGAGATTGAAGGCACTCATGAGGGAGGCAGAAGATTTGGGGCTATGGGCGGAGAGACACTTGTTGTCAATCTCGGTGGATCACATCTCTGGGGTCGACAACTCCCAAGCCAACTGACTGAGCAGGAGCTCAGTCGACCATGCAGAATGGTGTATTCACCCGTTCCTATTCAGGGATCTTTCCCTCAGGTTTGGGTCTCCGAAGGTAGATCTCTTCTCCACTCCCCAAAACACCCAAGTCAACAGATTTTTCACCT
Source organism: Laticauda colubrina (assembly GCA_015471245.1). Taxonomy (NCBI): domain Eukaryota; kingdom Metazoa; phylum Chordata; class Lepidosauria; order Squamata; family Elapidae; genus Laticauda; species Laticauda colubrina. The sequence continues at coordinate 57,809,607 of BLBF01000007.1, read as the reverse complement.
GGTTTCCTTGCCAGGGAGTGGTGGGAACCAATGCTCTTCGGTGCAGGTGGCCCAAGGATCTCATCTACCCCTTTCCTCCTCTTCCTATCATTCTGGCGGTCACACGGAAGATGTTGGAGGAACGAGCGGAGCTAATTCTCCTGGCACCCTATTAGGCACAGAGGCCCTGATTTGCGGACCTGGTGAACCTGTTTGTAGCCTCTCCCTGGAGGATCCCAGCCCATCTGATCTCCCTGCATCAGAGAGCACCTGGATCCCCAGTGGCTCAAGCTGACTGTGTGGCACTTGAGCGGCAATGGCTAAGAAAGGCTAATCTCCCAGAGAAGGTTATCCTCACCATCCAGGCGTCTCGTAAACCATCTACGAGGTGCATCTATGATACCACCTGGAGGGTATTCTGTCAATGGTGCTTAAAGGAGTGTCTTATACCTTTCTCAGCCCAGCTGGCAGAGGTTCTTAGATTCTTTCAGGGTGACTTAGAAAAGGGTCTACCCCCCAATACCCTATGCTGCCAAGTAGTGATTCTCTGTTCGGTTCTCTCCTGGGTTCGTTTCCTTCCTTGTCTCACCACCCTTTGGTAAGAAGATTTTTAAAAGGGTCTTCTAACCTCCACCCCCCTGTGGTGCACAGGTATCCTTCATGGAACCTTCACATGGTACTTATCACCCTTACAACCCCCCCCCCCCTTTGAACTCCTTAGAACAGTGTCTCTGCAATTCTCAAAGGCTAGGTCCCACTGGCCGACGGATGCAAAACGTATGCATAAAGGACACAGCAGATGAGCAAAATTTTGGGGGTGGCTCCATCCATTGTCATCTGCTCCAAAAAGTGGCAAAAATTTGCATAAACAGAACGGAAAAGAACAGATGTGGGTAGTACATAGCAGGGATGTTAAGCGGATGTTCATAGGAAGCCTAGCGGATGACAGCGGATGGAAGCAGATGACACCTCTGAAGGGGTTCCGGGGGAGAATTTTGAAGCGGACGCATAGCGGAAGGGGCGGATGCATAGTGGATGATGCGGATACCTATAGGAAGCAAAGCGGATGCCGCAAGGATGTATATCGGATGAAAAGCGTTCACTGCGCATGCGGGGAGTATGAATTGCATCAGCTCCGCGTATATAAAAGGATGCAGTACACATGAAGTCAGCATTCAGAGGAAAGACGTGCTGCCACATACATCTAGGAGGAACACCATGGTTCATCAGTCAGGGAAAAATGGGAAGACCTGCCTACTCGTTCCAGCCCTGGCAAGAAGGACAGAACCAACATCCCACCCCCTAGCACTGACTCTGAAGCTGCTGCTGCTGTGGTGGACCAGCCCCAAGGCCCTCAAAACCCTGCTGCTGAAGGCCCTGCTGCTCAAGCCCCTGAAGGCCCTGCTGAAGCTCCTGCCAGAGGGAGGAAGAGGCAAGGGAAGGAGAAGGGAGAGAGGAAACAGTACACTGTTTCTGAGGAGCATGAGGATGAGGTGCTGGAATGGCTGAGGGAGAACGAGTACCTCTGGAGAAAGGGCCACAGACTGTATCGGGACACCAAGAAGAAGCAGACAGCTTGGAGAGACAAGGCAGAGAGCCTGGGCTACACTGCAGATGTACTCCTGGGATGGTGGAAGCACATGCACACCTGGTATGGCAAGCTACACCTCAAAAAATCCGGGCAGGCCGCTGTCAAGCTCACTGACTGGGAGATGTACGTCATGGCCAAGTGCAGTTTCCTGGAGGTTGAGATCCGCCACCGAGGAGCAGCCCCTCCGAGACCCCTCTCCCTCAGACAGCCCACAGCCAGCCAGTCCTCTTCCAGCCAGGAGCCAGCGAGCCTGTCCAGGCAGGTGTCTTCAGAGGGCCCCACGGCAGAGACCCCCCCCGACAGCTGCACTCCCCATGCCAGTGGACCTGGAAGATCCCCTGTCACAAATGGAGGAGGAAGCAGCAGCCACCAGAGGCCAACCCACCCCCACCCCCACCTCCAGCTCCAGAGGATGCAGGCAGAGAGGCAGACTGGAGGGCCAGAACCACAGTGTCCTCTTGGAGATCAGGGACACAATGAAGACCAGCACAGAACTTCTCTCTCAGCTAGTCCACTTGGACAGAGGATCCTCGGGCCACCACACCTTCATCACCTACGTGAGCCACACCCTCAGGGACCTGCCCGAGGCCCAGTACCAGGTGATGAAGGAGAAAATCACAGCACTGCTACACCACCCTCCAGGCCCAGCTGAACCTGCTCCGACCCACTCCAGGTCTGCTCCTCCACCCCAGGCAATGTCATAGCCCTTCCACAGCTTTCAACAGCCCCTCACCTACCAAGGCTACGAGTACCAAGACTTCCCACACCAGAGGCATCCCTTCCCAGTCCAGGCCCAGGTACATCGCACGCCACAGACGCCTCACCTCGCCCAGCTGCAGACCAGACAGCCCCACTACACTCCTCCTTCCTCCACCCCACAGCCAAACCCCTCAACAGAAAATCTGTCTTCAGTACTGTGCCTGACATCCCAGGTCCTTGAGGAAGGGCCTCTCAACCTCACGGGACTGAGCCAGCTCTCTGAGAGCTTCCTGAACACACCCCAATGGTGCCTCAGAGCAGCACTCAAGCCACAGCCACCTCCAAAGTCTCTGCCCACTTAACATCTGAGACCATGGACATGACTCAGAGTGACTGAGAATAGTGTCAGAGACTGAGTTGTACTTGTTCAGTTTATCTTTGCTTAAGACACTTTATTTGGTTCATTTTGCTTTTTTAATAAAGTCATAAAGTTTACCTAAGAAAGTTAATAAAGGTTATTTTTGCTTAAGACACTTGGTTCATTTTTTTTACTTAATAAAGTGTTGGTGAAAACTTTTAACAAATGGTTAATCCTTTGCATGCTTGTGGGATAGATAAGGATAGTTGTGGGATAGATAAACCTCCAGTGCAACCATAGTGGGACTGTATGGTCCCCCATCCCAGCTGCCACACATATGGACCTTTTTTATCAATAACAATTTATTCATTGATTAACACATTTTAAAATAAACATAGCTCTTTGTTAATGCCCTATTCATTGTAGGACCACTCAAAATACATGGCACAATCTCATCAGTGTTATGCAACAGCCTCAAGCATCCATTAATCATCTATCATCCTGTCTTGCCACTCTTCTGCTCCAGCTGGGGAGTTGCACCAGTGTCTCAGGAGGTTGCGCTGCTTCTTCCCTTCAAGTGAAGCTCTGTTGAGGCCTTGTACATCCACAGTGTCTATCAGGTTATACATCCTTGCCTCCATTCACCAGGCTCTATGTCCCCATTCCCTTGTTGATGGTCCACAAGTCTGTTCTGCAACACTGGGTAGCGGGTGCGCATGAGATTGTGCAGGATGCAGCAAGCTTCCATGATGCTCCTCACAGTCTGTGGCTCATGCTGCATGGTGGTGAGAAGTATCTGGAACCTGTTGGCCAAGATGTCAAAGGCCTTCTCCACCACCTGCCTTGCCCTGGACAGCCTGGAGTTGAAAATCCTCTCTTCACGGGTGAGGTATCTTGAAGTGTACGGCTTCATGAGGTAGGTTCTGAGGGAGAATGCGTCATCACCCACGATGAAGTAGGGCACATCTTGTGTGTCATTGGGTAGGGGGTCTGGCTCTGGAAAACCCATGATGAGGTTGCGTTCCAGCCCATCCTTGAGGTCACTGACGTTGTATACCTGGCCATCTGAAGCTGACCCATTGCCTGAAGCATCGATGCAGATGAACTTATAGTCAGCATCAACCATGGCAAAGAGGATGATACTGAAAAGCCCTTGTAGTTGTTATAAGTGGATCCTGAGTTGGCTGGAGCTTTGCAGGCCACGTGCTTCCCATCTATGGCTCCAACGGTGTGGGGAAAGTTCCACCTCTGATACCACTCTTCTGCAAGTTTTCTCCAGCCTTGTTCAGTGGTGGGGCACTTGAGGAGCTCCTCCACGTATACTTCAGTGATGGCCTACACCACTTCTCTGACCACTTTGCTGATGCTGTTGTGTGGCACCCTCCATGCATATTGCATGTTTCTGTATGTGGTTCCAGAGGCCAGGTGCCACAGAGTCAGTGCCACCTTCAGTCCGGGGGCCAAGTTGGCATGGAAGTTGGTGCGAGGGTTGGTCAACCTGGGTCTCAGATGCTCTACAAGTTTGTCAGACATGGCTGGTGGCATCCTCATGAAGTGATGGAATGCACGAGGGTCTTCATTCCTCAGCTCCACCATCAACTGGTCATACAGTCCAAACTCCATTTTTCTCACGATCCATCCTCGGACCCACACAGCTCTTGGACGTCTCCTTTTTCTCCTTCTGTGTAAAACCTGAAACAATCTGAACAGGTTTTGGTTTTTGTGATGAATGAGCGCAGCTATCATACGGACTGTGTCATCATCCATGGTGGAGAACAGTTGATGATGTTGAAGACCAAGACCAAGGGTGAAGAGGTCTATACACCACAGCTGCTGGACTCATATTGAGATCCAGATGATTTCCTCCCCCTTTTTATAGAAAATATCGGTTGTCCGCTAGGTGTCCTTCTACATACTCTAGACATACTCCAGACATCCGAAATGTACGAGATACATCCCAGATACAAACGTTTTGTCCGTTTTTAGTACTTTATATATGAGATGCATACACTTACATCCTTTCTATTTCCGTGCTATGAGCGCTGTGTAGACGTTCCGTGCACCTTTTGTTTCCGCCCTCTTTCCGTTTTCAGCTGCAGCGGATGTGAGTTGAGGGGATGGCCAGAGGATGCAGAGAAGATACAGCAGACGTTTAACGGATGATAACAGACATAGAACGTTTGTTGCCCGTATATGTTGTGGATGTGCATCATACGCGGCGGAAAGTTCATCCATTCACAAAGTTTTGTGCAGCTCAAAACTTCTTGTGCGGATGAAATCGCAGTGGACGGGTGCTTGACGGATAGAACGTATGAAACATGTATGCAGTGAGTACACAATGGATGCATAGCGTTTTCCAACAGATGGCAAGCTTTTTTTAACGTTTTACATCCTCTTTGCAACCGTAAGTGCAGTGGGACTGGGCCTTTAACACTGAAGGTAGTTTTTCTCGTTTCAGTCACTTCGGCCAGAAAGGTGTCAGAGCTGGCTGCTTTCTCAATTAGACAGGATTTTTGCACTTTTCATGATAATAGGGTTGATCTCCTTTATTCCAAAGGTTAACACCTGGTTATACAGTTGTTGCCTGATTTCTGTCCCTTTCTGATTGCACATTGTGTTGCCTGATTTCTGTCACCTTCTGCATCATGACTTAGAGCGCAAGTGACACACTGTAGATGTCAGGAGAGCTCTTAGAATTTACATCAAACACACGTTCTATTTTAGAAAGACGGAAGTCATGTTTGTTTCCTTTTCCCCTTCTCATTCGGAAAACAAAGCTCTTCCCCTACCATTAGCAGGTGGGTCAGGATGTGCATTGCACAAGCCTACAAAGCAGTGGATCTTCCGGTGCCTTGAAGTCTGACAGCGCACTCTACCAGAAGTGTGGCCACTTCAGCTGCCTCGGCCTCCTACGCATCCTTGGAAGAGATTTGCAGAGCGGCCACATGGACATCCCCGTCTCCTTTCATCAGACATTGCCTCTGCGACTGTGGCCTTCAGCAGATGGGTACTTCAGCAAGTGGTTCCACAGTCCAAATGATCTGCTGGACGAGGAGCTGCTTGTGGATATGCAGGATTTGGTATGTCCCATCCAGGGCTCTCGCTGCAGCATGGAGGAGAATGGGCATTAGTAAATTTACCTGTGAATACCCTTTCTATCTATGCTGCGAGAGATCCCAGCCTCTCCCTTGGTTTGTCTGGAGATGGTAAGAAATGTTAACGTAATAGATTTTTGCTTTCAGAGACACTTCTTTCAGTCTGTCACATATCTTTCCCAAAGCTGGGGAGACTCTCAGGGGCTAGCTTTTATATACAAGAACAGACTCTGCTTAATGACATCATAAGAAGGACTAACCCATCCTGGGCTCTCTCGCAGCATAGATAGAAAGGGCATTCACAGGTAAATTTACCAATGCCCATTTGTAGGCTTGACTAAGTATCAGGGTTGGATGAAAGAGATAAAAGAGATGTAACTTACAACTGAGAATACAAAACTTGAAAAATGTAGAGATAGTTTTTTAAACTTAAATAGCTTGCTGCATATTCTCTTCTATTTTAACTTTGCTTTCTGTCATGAGCTATTATTACTCAATTTCCTCTGAAATTAAACTTGAAACTCCCCAGAAATGTTCACTAAAATGCTCTGTAGCTCGGATTCAACTTGGATGAAGAACACTGTTTCTATCATCAGCTTTTAATAGAATTTTATGTACAGTTTGGTTATGTATTTCAAGCCTGAGTATGGTGCCATAATAGCTGTTAGTTAACATTCATTCATTTCATACGTTAGAAATTCATATTTTTGGCTCATTTAATAGTTCTGGAGTTTGGAAACTGAGGGCTCTGTGTAGTTTGTGAAAGTACAAATGATTTTCAGTAGAACTGAAATAATTATAAAGAAATTGCTGCAATTCTGAAGAATGAGATTATAGAGAAAATTGAATAGTAAGACTCAGCTGTAAATATTACAGTAATATATCATATTTATGAGGTTGTTAATTGGTCTTTGACTTTTATATTTGTTAATGACAGGCTATAATAATGGATTCTAACCTCTGCTGCTCTATAATAGGACTCGCTCACACATTATTTTGTGGAGTTTTGTTGACCTAATCTATCTCCTCAGTAACGTTGCCTTTTAACCAAGATATATCTTGTCAATGACAAATATCTTGAGACACAATTAATTACTAACTGCAGAAAAGTTTAGCAGTTTGTGGTGCAAACCATTCCTCACAGAATAGATTTGATAATTGGAAAGACCTAAGAGAAAATGTTATTTGTACATTGTACCTATAGCAAATTATTAAGATAAGATGGGAATAGTTTTAGAACATTTTTTTTTCTTGCTGCCATAGGTAAGGGGCTATTCTTTCCAGAATTGTAAAGCTGATAAGGATTGACTCCCTTTGGCACATACAATTGTGATCTTGATCAGGACTCACGGAAATGCCAGTTTTTAGATAAAGATCAGGTTACACTGCAGATCACAATATTGCAGAATTGCACATAGATTGAAAAAGTTCTCAAACTGTGTGATACTAACCATCGCAGGTAATACTTCATATGTAAGTGAAGACTCATATGGGCGCTGGATCAGGTATATTAGGTAAGTATGTCTTTATTTTATTTATGACAGTTGCCCAATTTCAGAAGGTTCTTGGTCAAATACAACATCAAAAGCAATAGAAATCAATTAAACAAAAGAAATAAAAGCACTTCTTGAAAGAAAACAGACAACTAACATATAACATCCTAAAATCCCAAAAGCCTGCGGATGAAGCCAGGTTTTTAAAAATAATTTTAAAGGTATAGAGGTAGTCCACTTCTCGACCAGTCTTTCAGTGACCCTTTGAAATTACAATGATGCTGAAAAAGAAGACTTGCAAAGTTGTAGTCTTCACAGCACCTTCATGATCATGTGATCATGATTTGGGTTCTTGACAACTGGCTCAACACTTAACAATACTTGCAGCATACATCAATCATGTGTTGCCATTTGCAACCTTTCCTGACAGCTTCCCATAAGTAAAATCGATGGGGAAGTTGGTAAGGAAGATTGTAAGCCATTTTGATAAGCCCCTCACACCCCCCTCACACCCTCACACACATCTGGCAGCAACCATCTTTGCTGCTACTACACTCACACTGTGCCTTACGTTCTGGCTTGCTTGGGACTCACTTTATTGAGCCCCAATCCTCTCTTAACAATGACAGTGGGGAGTATCAGAATTGCCATCACTAAATGATGAGGTCATGAGGTACGCTTTGTAACCATCTTGTTTAGTGATGGAAATTCTGGTTCCATTTTCCATGTTTAACCAAGAACTACCAGTAGGTGTCTCCAGGGATGCTGTTCCAAAGGGCAGATACCATGATAGAAAAGGCCTAGGTTCTGTCAGGTTACATTCTTTGATTGTAGGGACTCATATCATGCGCACTGTATCTGATTGTTCATGGTGGACAGAAACTATCAAGAGATAACAGTCCCATAGATAACCAGGCCCTATGCCATGAAAGCTTCATAGCCGAGAACCATCCTCTTGAACTGTACTTGGAAGCTAACTGGCAAGCAGTGCCACTTGCAGTTCAGTAGCGCTGGGCTAGACTATGCTACGACATTCTGGATTTGCTGCAGCTTCTGTAGAGTGCGCTGCAGTGGTCCTCTAATGGGGTGACCAAGGCATGACTGACTGTTTGAAGGGCACCCCAGATGGATCGTGGCAAAGGTCCTATTGGGTACCTCTGTCACCTGCTCTTTGCGTTGGAGCTCTGAGTTCAAGAAAACCCTCAAATTGTACAACAGACATGAATGGGGAAGGGCTACCCTCTCTGGTGCTAATGCCTGGATAAGCCCCTGCAGTTTTCTTGGCAGGGTTTTTCCAAAGTTGTTTTCCCTTCCTAGGACAGAGAGAATGTGACTAACCCAAGGCAACCTTTCTGGCTTTATCCAAAATGGGAGTAGAATTCATGGTCACATGGTTTATAGCCTGATCCTTAATCACTAGACCAAAATGAATCTTGATGGAAGATAGTTGCTTTGAATATTCCAAGATGCATCTGATGAATATGACCTTGTCCTGAAGGCAGCAGAAGTTACGTTGCTCAGGAAAGGTTCTTTTTCTTTCCTTCTGCTGCTTAGAATGGTGCCCAGTTGAGTTCAAAGGCTACTCCTTAACAATTCATTATCAGAGCATTTATAATTTACATCTGCTTCAGGACTATATTTTCCCAAAAGCCACAGAACACTCTTCTGGGAAAGTAAAATCCCCTACTTTTAAGGGAAATGGCTAGAAGAGACAAACGCTAAATATTGTGAAGAAAATGTGAAAATCTTCATATTTTTGTCGTCCATAATTTACGGCATACTTCCAGGATTTGCCTTTTAACAAATGCTTGTTCTCAAAGCTGTAACCACCAAAGTGTTTTTCTCTGATAAAACACTGCTGTTGGTGCTCAGAACTGGCAAGGATCCATCAAGTCTGTCTGAGAAATTAAAATTTACAGCTTTAAAAGAAAATTAACATTGTGGATAGGCTTAAAATCTTGAAAAATAATCACCTGAGCCTAAGTGGGGATATTTTTCTTTTTGTAGTTTGAACAATGGAGTCAATTAACATTTTAAACATTTGTACTGCTACATTTATCTCTTAGCAATGGAATGAAAGGTCTCTATAAACAATTGAAATAAAAGAGGTTGCTTGACACTTGTGAGAAAGTGACCAGTGTAATTGCACAATTTACTCAGGAAACATGGTGGGTTTTTTTAAAAGTTTACCCTGCAGCACAGGATTTACCATGTACATGCACATTTAAGAAAGAAATGTGTTAATAACTAAACCATGATCATTTGTGTTTCAGTATTTTCTCCCTCTGACCATTTGTTTTATAATTTGGAAACCAAGCAGTAAGATTGGCTGAACTTGTACTGGCATGTTCCAGTAATACATTCTTCCCTTATGTGAATAAGAGAAATTTTTATTGCACTGTTTTTATTATGGGTTTGACTCATGGGATGCTTAGCTATTTCATTTTGCTTGATTTGAAGAATGAAACAAATATTTTGAAACAACTGCCACTTTAAATCCAGAAATGTATTTCTGCTCATGCATTGTTAGGACTGAATTCATTGGTATTATCACTTTTCAGTGATAATACCTTTCACTTTTCAGTTACATTGATGCAGTTATGTATTTTAAAAAGCTGTGTGGAAATATTTCGGGGAAACAGTTGGACAGATGAGCATCTGTTCACAGGCTTGGTAGTGTCTGTACATAATTGGCAATGCATATTAATGGGAATCTGTTTACTTTCATTCAGTTAATCTAATGCAGTCATTGCATATAAACTTTACTGAATTTCTTAAGTTTGAGCCTAAAGCAGAATGCTCTCCCTCCAAATAAATCATATAGACAATTATCACACACCCAAAATAATAAATTCTGCAAGCTTACAACCTGATTTCCAAATACAGTATTTACAAATGTAGCTGCTAGTTGTTTAATTTTTTTATTTTCATAATGAGGAGCAGCGGTGCAAAGAATGATCACGTTGGGACTATCACAGCTAAGGAGTTCACTAAAGACAAGATCTGGTGCCTGCAATGGCATTTGCTTTGTTTTAAGCACCATAAAGTACAACCTTTGTTACGAATTTTGTTTGCGTCAGCTTTGTTAAATTTGTTGAACTTGCTGTTTGGAAAAGTTGGTCCCTGATTATCACAAGAGTCCCTGGCTTTTGGGATCATTGGGTACATTTGACATGCTGATAGCTTATCCCAGGTAAGTTAAAGAAAATAGCTGCCATGGAAAGTGTGTGGGGGAGGGGTTGTCCATTCAGAAAATGGTTGCCACAGTTGGTGTGCCCATTATAGAACTCTACAATGCACAATGCAGAACTGCACAATTTCTTGATACCATGTTCGAAAAAGGCCTTGCCTGGAACTCACTGTCAACAATGCAGGTTGCCCTATCTGCAACCAAGTGCAGGTTTTACTTTCTAACTACGTCAATGGGCCTCAGTAGAATCCAAGGATATTTTTGAAAATAAAGATGAGGAATATTCTTTGCTTCGGAGCATGCTAGCATACTTTTTAACCTTTGCTTTAAAAAAAAAAAACACTATTAAAAGCTAGGTGTCTTCTGGCACGAAGTTACGGATTACCAGATTCATCTTTTACACCAGTTTGCAGAATGGCAAACTGTTGCATCAGCTGTTCATATTTCTGGTAAATGGTGCTCAGGCACTATTTTCCCTGGAATGTTTTACTACTATTTTCAACATTAGACTGCAAAAATCTAAACAATCACCAGATGGAAGCAAAGAGTTGATTTTCCTGTTATTTCTTTTCTACTGTTTAGGTAATCATAAAGGATATTTCAGTTTAGATATCGTAGTTCTTCTCAATAGTATTATTATTTGATAACGTTGATATTTTTGTATTATTCTGTCATATTCTATGGTATGTTGTGCTGTAGGCCATTTAGAATTAGATCATTGAAGCGGCATAAAAGCATTCATAATAAAATAAATAAAAACTGAAAGTCTTTTAAGACTCCAGCTGTGGAAATACATGAACCCGATAATATAAGTTGTTCTTTAAAGACAATATTCTATTGAAAGCTTTTTTGGATACAAAGGAAGGTCTTGATTCCTTAAATATGAGCATTTTATTTCCTTTCAAGTATTTCATTGTCAAAGCTGATCCAAGAAAAACAGGTCTCACACTGCAACACATATGTCACACTGACTTTTTTTGATAGTTAGCAATTTTCATGAATTACACATTATGAATAAAAGAAATTTCCAAATAGATAAAAAAAGAGAAAATATTAATAGCCATACAATAGCTAAATATATGGTGCCTTGAATGAAAGTTTCAATTTCATTCAACTGAAATTTCCCACCCCCAGAGTAGTGGACAATTTCAACAAAACTAAGTATTATATTATTTGAAAGATTAAGGACAGTCTCTGAAAGCACGTGCTGTAAACGTTAATTCATTTTTATTGGTGCCAGAATTTCCTTATTGTGTTTGGTATTTCCTTACTTGTACTCTGTCTGGATTCTTTGTTTACTAGTAAAAGATAATCTTACCACTATTGATACCTATAAAAGTGAAACACCTTTATAAAAGTAGGAGTGCCAATTTCAACAGTCCCTAAAGCTACAATTCTTTCATGGAAAAATATGTTTCCATACAGAACAGGTATATACTATTCAATCATCTCCTTCTACCAATAAAGATAGGATACTGTCTTATCTGCACTAATTTTTTCTATTTAGTTTTCTGTGAATGTATTCAAACAATAACACTTAACAAAAAATAAACATGACTTTTTTGAGTTTTTGCTAGTTTAAAATATGTTTATTTAGAACAATCTGACTATTAACTTATTTTTAAGTTATCTGACACAATATGTGGTTAGTATATTTCTATTGTTGTACTTAAAACTCAGTTGACTAGTTCTTTAAAATTTGCGAGACTAAAGAGCTTTGATCCACTGTTGCCATATCATAAAAAGATAGGATAATTTTATTCCTGATCATAATGGCTTTAACCTTGTGTACTAATTTGAATTTGCTTGTGAAAATAGAATCTTAAATGAGATACAAATGAAGAAAATTGGTAATGGTGACAGTGTATGTCTAATGAGTACTGTGTAATAAACCATAACCTCTTGAACAATGCTGTAGAAATCTGTTTGATTATTTTGGATGGATAGGTCCTTGTAGACGGCTCATTAGAATCTGACATAATATGTATTGATATAGTCTATAATTGTGAACTATTTGACATGCTGTTTTTAATAAATGTGACTTGCCTGGTTAGGACTTGTGTGAAGGACTTGGAAAATGTAACGAGATTTACAGCTGGTCAGTCTTGCTACTCATCATGAGAAGTAGAATGAAGGTCTGCATCAGATTCCATCAGTATCCATATATGCAGATAAAAGCCACCTACACAACTAAGAACCACCTATGGGGATCCACCCGTGCAATTCCTCACCATCTTCAAGAACAGATGGTCTGATCTGTTAGTTCTGAAAATGAGGATTGTATTTTGGGAGTATGTGCTGGGAATAAATCTAGCCCAAACAGGTGATGCTGATAGTATTTAGAGGCATCTCTGCCAACCATCTGCTGCATTACCTTGACTGGATTAGGGCTTTCCCCCCCGCTTTCCTTGTAGCCATCTGTTTGCAAGTGGCTGCATTAAGTACTAGAACCTTGTTTTCTCCATCAGACAGTCTCATGTCTATCATTATCCCAGGCCCACAATCTCTGGTTTTTTCATACATTTATTTTATTTTCATATGTTATTTTTCATAAGGATATAAAGTGTGGCTATCTGCCAGTGCAGCAGACATAATTAAGATAGCAACTCTGACTATCCTTTGTAGTATTTTCTGAACCAGGTGTGGAAGTTTGCCAGCAGAAAGAAGGAATCAATAATCTTTTGCACAAAATGGAAATCCACTCAGTAGAATTTTGTTTGCAAAAAGGTTGAAAAGTTTCTGGTTAACTTAGTCCAGCTTTTCTATTACTAACTTTCTTTGTTAAATTAAATTATCTAATAGCAGGCATACATTAAATATAGTAAAATATCTAGCAGTTTCCTTTACAGTATTAATAATAAAAACCCCGGCTTTGATACAAATGCCCCAGTTCAGCTGTTTGCCTTTTGAAAAGTTCATTAAATAACTAATTGAATCTGAATATGGATGGCAAGGAACCTCCACTAAGCATGTCATAGAAAGCAAAGAACAGAAAACGTCCATGTTTGCAATTGGTAGTGAAACTCCACTTGGATTACTATATATGCTTCTGGTCATTACAATTTTTTATTTGTTTAGTGGGTGGAATACATATCAGTGAAATCTACACATGCTAGACACAATGTAGTGCTGACAGCCTAGATTGCTGATTCATTTTGTTCAGCGCATGTGTGCCTATCCTTAGTGCACTGAAGGAGGGGGAGAGGCGAACTAGCTAGCAGCACTTGGGTTGCTGGCTCTTCCAGGCTCCTCCACCAGTCTCACCTTACTTAGGGTCACGATGTTTTATGTTCGGCCAGGTCCATCACTGGCTTCCACTCTCCGTGCACACAAACTCAGCTAGGTTATAATAATGATTAAGTGGACATAAATTTTAATAAGTATGAATTATTTTCATGTAATTTCCAGTAACATCAGACTTTAGCTTGAAAACTTTTTAACAAACAGAGGAATTGTAAACATTTTGCCTAAATGAGTTATTGCTTTCCTTTTTATCATGATATATTGCTTCCACTAAGAACTATAATATTTGATTTTATATATAGGTAGTCCTCCACTTACAATCCCATTTGAGACCAGAATTTCCATTGCTGAGCAAAAAGTGGTTGTTAAATGAGTCACATTTGATTTTACTTTTTTTGTCATGGCCAATAGTTTTAAATTTGAGAATTAGCTATGACTTTATTTGTGTTTAAATTTTCTTGCCATGTTTCTTCAACATACAATTTTTTGGACTCTCGGTTTACAAATATTAAATCACCCTTATTGTATCGCAGGATACCAGGCAAATGCTGTTGCCTGTGGAAATAATGTTTAGGAATGATTTGATGGGTATCAGTACAGAACTGTTTATTCTACATTGGAATAGAGTGAAAATATTTGACAGTTATTAATTTTGAAATGAAATCGGTGCAAGAGGCAAGAGGCTGTTATAAGAGTAACGGAATTAGTAGCTTTGTTCTAAAAATGTATGAAGAGTATCTTGACTGTTTAGTGGCGAAGAAAGGAGCCACTGCTCTCTCACACTTTTCTTCCTTTAAATATGTTCCAGGATTGAATACTTATACTGAAAGAAAGAGTGATAGCTGCCACTTTGTCTGTCAGTCAGATGGTAATTCTTGACCACTCTTGGTTTAGGCAGTATTTATTAATGTTACTTTTTAGTGCCATGAGTTAACTTCAATCTACAATATTTTCTTTGTGGTTATCTTCACTGTTTATTTGTGAAGAAATAATTTGATAAGATTGCAATATTATGTTTGTGTATTAATTATGAATTCCTTAATGAACTCAGCAAAGCTTGTCTTGGATTAAACATTTTATTCCTGGTTTTTTTAAAACCTATTTTTTCTTCTCTTTTACGACCAATGTCCAGAGTTGTAAACTTTGTAGAGTTTTGATATTCTATTATATATTTGATATTCTACAAGATATTGTAGAATTGTAGAAACTCTGCCCAGAGTTACTTATATATAAGTTGGGCAGCTATATAAATTTGTTTAATAAATAATAAATAAATAGAAGGTAGAAGAAAAGAGTCAATTCCACATAACATCCTTCAGCTTTTCTTAGACTTTCCCTTTGCTATTATGCTTTTCCAATGAGCATTTTCTCTCTTTCTCCCTCTCCCCCTCCCTCCCTCTCTGTGGGGGGGGGGACAGGGAGTGTGAGAGAGAGAGAGTGCGTGTCTTTGGATTTCTAGCGTTCAAGGTTAGAACATATTGCCTTCAACCATGGGTATTTGTGGATGGGATAAAAGGAAAAGAGCCATCATGTCTCTTATGACACAATGCAAATAGTATCTAATTTGCATCATTTGCGCGATGATGTCATGACACATGTGAAATAATTGTGTCTTGTATTGGGTGTTTTTGCCTTCAGCTTTCCAATTACTGGACAGTGTGACTGAGAAAGAGGAGTTGCTTACAGTTATTTTTCAACACATGTTCCACAGAATTGGCTTGCAAATTGTGCATTTAAAAGCTCTATAAATACTGTACTCTTAGTCTTCCTTGATTAAATAAATAAAATTCCCTCTCAGTCTACATGTTTTGTACCATACTTTATATTTGTGATTTTAAAAGTCATTGTTTTATAATTAATTTGGAGGTGGATGCATTAAATGCTCCAGAATTTATATGGAAATGTTTTCCTTTAAACATTAATCTGAATTGAACTGCTGGAAAAAAAATCTGATGTTCTCTAGGACAGGGGTCTCCAACCTTGGCAATTTGAAGACTTGTGGACTTCAACTCCCAGAATTCCTTAGTCAACAAAGCTGGCTGAGGAATTCTGGGAGTCGAAGTCCACAAGTTATTCAAGTTGCCAAGGTTGGAGACCCCTGCTCTAGGAGATGGTCAAATCCTTGGAAATTGCTTAGGGCTATTTAATAATTTCTCACTGTACCAGAATTCTATGCTATTTCAATTAAAAATAAAGGAACCTGAATTCTAATGTGGCTAGCTAAATGTTATTGATGCTATGTGGAGAGTAAACTGAAAGGAAGGGTAAAATAGAAAGGGAGAGTTAGAAAATATTACATTTATGTATTGTTGAAGTTTTGTATGATGAGCTGAACAATGAAAAAAATGTCTTCATTAAAAGCTTAATGGGGGGGGGGGGAAGAACAGTAGTAATTTGGGTTGGATAATGAAGGGTGGTGTTTCAGATTAAAAAAAAGAGCCTGTTCTCTTCAGGATATTAATATGTACCTTTGGGAAAAACAAGGAAGCTGCAGCTTTATGTCCTCATCACTAGAGATCTCCATATGCCCTTGGATCTTCCGAAGTCAGAAATGGCAGATCTCAGTTGCTGAGACCAGAGGGCTCTCATTGTGATTCGTGGCAGGTATTCAGCTCAATCTGCCCAGAGCAAATCTGTTTAATGTTGATCAGCTGTCCATCTGATAAGTTGAATTGATATGGACATTTTCCTGGGAGGACTGCCCTGACAATGACAGCAGGAGCCTTATTAGTCTCTGTCTTTTCCCTCTCATTCACATCAACAGTAGAATATATTAACCCTTCCTTAAACCTTGGATTAGAGCAGAATGCAGCTTTCTGTTCTAGAATATAAATGGCTTATATTTCTATTTCATTCTGGAAGACAGCAAAGTTTGACAATGATGAGAATGTTTGTGTCCCATGCCACCATGTATACCTCCATAATGTGATATATGGCAATGCTAGCCTAGCTATTGAATCAATACTACTGCTGCTGAAATAGTATACAAAATGATGATACGGCCGTAAGATTATTTTGGTCAATTTATATCCTTCACTTTTTTTCTTAACAATTATTGATGCATTAAAATTGTCAACCCACATTTGAAGAACGGAGGAAGGATTTACATTTTAAATTCTTTCAAATTTTCCAAGAAATAAATATTCTGCTTCAGATAGAAATTGTAATCAAAATTGATCATTGGCCTAATAGGTCCAAACAGAGTGAATGTTATATTTGCACTGATAAAATACCCAGTTGTGTTCAAAATTGTTGTTTTTTTAAAAAAATAATATATGTGACTCATGCAATGGTTCTGCAACTAATTGTATTACATCTGATCTTTACTTTAAAGCCAACGAACTCTTGCCGAGATCACAGAGTTGATCCATACAGCTTTCCTTGTGCATCGTGGAATAGTAAACATCAGTGAACTGACATCCTCAGATGGAACATTGAAAGATATGCAATTTGGAAATAAAATGGCTGTCCTGAGTGGTGATTTTCTTCTAGCAAATGCCTGCACAAGTCTTGCTCGGCTGCAAAATACTAAGGTAATGTGATTTCTGTTATTTTAAATGAGAACATTTTTATATCTGTTTTATTTTGAAAAATTGCTCAATTGCTGCTTTTTGTGAGCTTATTTTGTAGAAATCTTAGTGCTTTGAGGCATTCAGTGTCACTTTACATTATACATACATCCCCCTCTCACCCCATCTGAAATTTTACTAGATATGAAGTATCAGCTATGTCAGATGAACTAAATATATAAAATGTGTACTATGAAATTCTTTCTCATATGGATTCACGAAGAATCACTAGTGAGGTTAGCAGAAAGATCTGTCCTTGCAGAAATAGTGAATTAAAAGTAAATGAATTTTAGCAGTTTTGATTCATTGAGCATCTTTTCAAAACATGAAAAAGTGTAAACATGTGGTACAAGTGAACACTAATAGGCTGGCAGCAAATATTCATTATATTTAGAATATTCAGAATATTCTACATAAATATTCATAGAATAGGATTTTTTATAACAAGAATGATCACAGGAATCACAGGCCATGCTACCTATTTCATTCAATATAGCTAAGTTATAGTCTATTAACATATTCTTTGCATGTCTGTCAAACATGTATTGTGTGAATTGTCTCTTTTACCAAATCTGTTTTTAAAATTAGAAGAATAGCCATAGATTTCAATAAAGTAGAAATGCTTTATATTATTTTGTATCAAATACTTTTTCTAGGCAAATAGATGTAATTATTTTTAGCTTGCCACAGTTCAGATTTAAAACATAGTAACCTACAGAATTATGTGACTTCTCAACTAATTAAGCTTCTTGTTCTGAAAGTTATGCCAAAACATTATCATTTTGTTCCTGCTTTAGACAAATGAAAGCTTAACAAACTTTCACAATGTATAACCTAAGTAGAATCCACTCAGTATTTGTATCAGCTCATTCTCTCCTGTCTTAAAAATTTGATGAAATATAAACTATAAAATGCTTGATAGATTGATTTGATATTGTAAGAGATACCTTTTTATTGTTTGCATGTATTGTACAATTATGTTTTTAAAGGCCAAAAGTTTTTCCTCTGGTATTTTTCTGCCATGTAAGGTATACATGCAGCTAGTTATATTAACTTAATTTTATTTATTTACTTTCTTCATTACTTAGGTTTATTATGCTTCAGTTGCTACCAACTCTCAAGCTATTTTAAGCTAAATGCTATTTCAGAAAATAGAATAATACAGTAATAAAATATAATATATGTTGTATGTATAAATGTATGTATGTATATATGTGTATATGTATGTATGTATGTATGTATGTATGTATGTATGTATGTATGTAT
>BLBF01000007.1:57771985-57791114 GCA_015471245.1 Laticauda colubrina | reverse complement strand
TATGTATGTATGTATGTATGTATGTATGTATGTATGTATGTATGTATGTATGTATGAATGGTATTCAGCTTTGTTCGGGTGTTTTCCCACATTATAGTTGCACTTTTAAAGTTGTAGCAACGTTTTGGCAGAATCTCATCTGCCATCATCAGGCTTGTGTATTGGGTTCATCTGTGTATACGTATATGTATATGTATATATATGACAGAATTCAAATTATACTATCCCAAGGGTTAAGAAATTGTGAAACTAGATGCAAATTTTTAAGTGTTTATTTATATAACATGTCAGATAGTCATAAATCTGCAAGTTACACTTGTTACCTTTTTATGCTCCTATAACATCTTTTCTGCATTCAGCTTGCCTTTCCATTATTTATAATCATTGCAGAACATTAGTCTTAATTTGGGGACCTGTTAGAGATAAAAACTGATACCATGCTGTCCCTGGTTAAGAAAATTTTAGAGGCATATTACACATTACAGCAATCCTCAATTTACAACAGTTCACTTGGTGACCATTTGAAGTTACAGCATTACTGAAAAAAGTGACTTATGACCATTTTTCACACTTATGACTGTTGCGTCATCCTCATGGTTACATGATTCACATTTGTATGCTTGGCAACTGACTCACATTTATCACTGCTTTGCAACCTTCTGACAAGCAAAGTGAATGGGGAAGCCAGATTTGCTTAACAACCGTGTTACTCATTTAACAATTCCAGTGATTCACTTAAGAAATGTGGCAAGAAAAATCATAAAATAGGGCAAAACTCATTTAACAAATTTCTTGCTTAGCAACATACATTTTGGGCTCAATTGTGGTTGTAAGTTGAGGATTACTTATATAGACAAATATAGAAAATTAGAATCTGCATTAGGTAGAAAAAAACACATCATTTTTTGTTCATTATTATGAATTGCTCATGTTTGAATTTACCTTTAAAATGGCTGTTAATCCATGCCTGACTGTAAATAAAATACTTGTTAATAAAATACTTGTATCTTAAAGATACAAGGCTGCTTTTTATGGTACTTGGAGAAAACTTGCAGGATAAATTCATGACAGTTCTTCATGCAGTTTTCTGAACTTTAAAATCTTACTATACCATATGTGATCCCTATATTTTGCAATCTGTTAACAAGGTTTAATAAATAAATTTAAATTATTTGTGAATTCATTATAGTCATGACATCATGTGAATTCAGGCTAGCCATGACAATTTAAAGAGAGCAAATAAGCACAGGTTTATTTATTGATTATTGATGCAAATAGTATATTTTATATATCTAAGAGTCCTTGTGTTACTTTGCACTATAAGTCCAAAATTAATTGTATCATGATCTTATAGCTAATTGTCAGAGGTTTTCTGCAAAGCATTTATCTTGTTTCCATCAAGGCTGACAATTACATGTGAAAATGTTGGCTTATAATGAAATGCAGAGCTATTTTATAATTATCAAGGGTAAAATTAGAGAAGTCAATTATTTTCCCTTCAGATCTTTCCCAGTAGATGTTAAATGTGTGCATGGTAATTGCCTTAGGTAACACTATGATTCTTAAATAATCATTACTTTAAGAACGTTGCTGATCTTGTCACAATGTACCTTTTTGCGATAATACTATATAAATATATCACTGGTGAGTGAATCTATTGAAATGTCAGTTATAAATTGCATGCAGTTGTTGCAAGCAAAATAGATTGCATCTGCAATTTTAAATCTTATTATGACTTTTCTCAATTCTTGCCATGCACATACTCTTTTCATAGTAACATATGAAGATCATGTTTAGAAAGTGACAATTTCAAAATATTTTGGTCTAACTAAAATTACTATTTTCAGTTCTGGAAGTCTATTTTCTTGTCTTTTCATTGTGCACAGCTAAATTAATGTGCAATTTAAAAATGTAAACAGGGATGTCAAATTCATTACCTCATAAGGAAATGTACAGTTTTGTTGGAAGTTAAAACCCACCTCTCTCCTAGAGAAATGAAATATTTTGAGTATATATTAAAAAGCCAGAATATTTCCCCTAAAAGAGAAGTAGAAACTCAGAGAGGCAGAAACTCAGCCCCTCTACCTTTGCTAATGGGCCATTAAGGCCTGTGCCAGTCTATTCTACATAACAAAGATCTACCTCCTTCAGGCAGATTCATAATAGGAAGCCCAAAGTCCTTTCATGATATCATCCTCCAGCAAGACTCAACCAAGCCTGGAACTCAGGACAGCCTATAGAGTTGCCCCTACATGGCCTCATGGGAGTCTGACAACCAATCAGAATACAAGCTCTAATTCAAATCCCAACAGAGGGCATAAAACCCAGGGACTCCCAGCATCTCTTCCCTTTTTCATTCAGGAGCTCCAAATCATGTGATCCTGTCCACCATTAAACCATCTTTCCAAACAGTTTCCATGTTTCCAGTGTCTTTTTCCCCCACTTGGAACTGAACCCAGAAGGATATTTTCTTCTAATAGTTTACTGTATATAAATAGTTTTGAAATCACATTGTATTCAAAACATGAATCATTTGCAAAGTGATTTAAATAGTTGTTATAAACTTGACAGAACTGTTTCAAATTCAAATGGGGTTTGTTCTACTCAGGTGGCTTGCATTAAAAATGAGTTGAACACTACTTAGTGGCCTGCACCCCATCGATATAAAAATGGTGCTTCTTGGATTAATCCTGAATGGTATACATCAGAATTTGAAAAATTGGATAATAAAGTAAAAATGTTTTATGGAACATAGCATTTCATATATATGGAATAGCTTCAACTGATCAATATGAGGCAGTATTGTTTTGTTCAGCATTAGTTGTTTAAAAATAAACAATTACACAGATGTACTACTTATAGAGTAGATGAATTTCCATATGCTAACTTTACATATTTCTAAAGACATAAGTATGTTGCTTACAAAATAAACTGTTTGTTTACATAAATACCATTGATTTATGTAAACAGCGCTTCCTTCTGCATAGAATCCAATAAACCATTTCATTTGTAAAGCAAACTGGCAGCGTTGAGAAGTTTCTGATTATAGGGACAACAGTATCAGCTGTATCCACAGAAAGGGTATTCTGTTTGTGAAGATACTTTGGATACAGACATGGTTGTGTTTGAAAGACATTGTTCTGAACTCTTGCATAGCTTTTTTCTCTGGCTTGTTCCAAATGGAGCACTCTGGTTTGTATGATAAGCTAGCAAATCGTACATATGGCCATCTGTGGTTTTCTGGCAATGCTAATTGGTGGGGAGGGGGGGTTGGCTTGCCATGATGCTTGAATGTAATGTACACGTGGCAGATCTAGCCAAAAATTCCATTATGAGTGAAGCTGGTAGAAAATACTGATGTATCATAAATGGCCATGTCAATTTAAGAATCTGTAATATATGGCCAATTTGGTTTAATAATAAGTAAATTTGATTGTGAAGTTAAATGTTCAGAAATAAAAAAGCAATAATTGCATCCTTAGTGTCTTGCTGTATTTTGCCATTAATTTTAAAACTAAATATGGTATCAGTGAGTGGAAGCAAAAGAAAATAAACAAATATTAGTTTTAATTAAACCAATTATTCTCATTTATGTACAAATGAATAACATAATCCAATTAATTGGGTATATTTTTCATGATGATATTTTAAATCTGTAGGATCTTTTTTATCATATATTGTAGAAAAGGAACAAAATCATAAACCAGCATTATAATTTTTGTTAGGAATGTCCTATGATCTGGAGAGAGATGCTTTTGAGTTAGTCTTGACTCCTGCTTGGAGAAGTTTATGCAATTTTCTTGGCAAGATTTTCAAAAGATGTTTGCTCTTGCCTTCTTCCGAGGGCTGAGAGAGGAAGAAAGACTGGCCCAAGATCCACCCAGTTGGCTTTGTGCTTAGGGAGTGAAATTACAGTCTTCCAGTCTCTGGTCTACTGCTGCATAGGCTCAATAGAGAAATAAGATTTGTGATTTAAAATTCGAATAGAGGCTGAATTTACAGAGGCTTTTAATAGATTTTTCAAATAAAAACTAGAATTTCAATGCCCCTTTCTATGGACAAAGCATAGCTATTCATCACTATTGCAGGCCATTTTGAGGTGAAATTTCATTAATATTGACTATGTCTCATATTCGTCTGCCTGCATTGAGATAAATATTTTGTGAGCTTTGGAGGCTCAGTAGAACATATTGTGTCAATTTTTTAAAATAAAAGCTTCATGTGTTATTGAAGATCTCAACAAAGAAGAATAGATCTCATCTTCTGAAGGGTTTATATTATGTTTATAATCATTCTGATATCCAAATGTTGCCTTATCTTAGATTTACTGAAAGAATGGCTACATCTGTATTAGCAGTTTATTGTATTTTAATTCAAGCTAGTTTTGATTAATAATTATCTCTAAGACTGAATTGTGGTTTCTTCCAAAATTAATCCCATCAAATAAGCATCAGATTTTAAACGCTCCATTTAGCTAAATTGCACTGCAGTTTTCACCATGGCGTTAGTAATATATTTCTGTGTTTGTTATGCATCATATTGAAAACACATTTTAATTTCTACTGCAATATTATAAGCTTCATAATAAATTCAGGCCAAATTTTAGTTGATGTTTATTTCTATTTTGAAATGAATAATCTTATATTTTACAAATTCACTGATGAAATTAGTTGTTACGTGTCTTAGGGATGAAAGTATGCTGAAGACTTAATACAATCAATATACAGATATAATTACCATAGTATTCTGGCATATCTTGGGTCAATAATAAATTTTATCTGAAATAAATTCCATTATTTAGATCTTTAAATCATTATCATTTTTAATTGTTAGTATAACCAAATCCTTGTTCCCAGAAGAAAAAGTATTTGGGATGTATTGTGAACAATGAAATCAGGATCTGGGAAACTACCTGGGGTATGTCTGCCGAAAATAGAATTAACGCTTGAAAAGGAGTCTGTTGATGCAGTTGAAGCCTATGCCAGAAGTAATTTTTCATTAGTTAGCAGTATGAGGGAGAGAGAGAGAGAAAGACTGAGATTCATTTGGCAGTTTAATGGTATTTTGTTTGCAAAAAAAAAAAAAGCTTTTTCAACACCTTCTTGTTACTGTCTCTGCATCCTTTGAAAAAGTGTTCATGATAGACCTTGGTACCATATGGAATAGTGTTATATTCTGTGTGAATCAGCTACAGATGTATCATCAGTGGGGGAGAATTGAACTACTGCTATATCAGCAGATGACTGCTGCTATTGCTGGGACCTTGTTGGATCCAAACTAGTATGTTTCAACATCTCTCATTGCTCAGGGGGATTTCTAATTCATTTTCTTTTTTTTTTTCTCCTCCTCATTAAACTCACAAAGAACAAAAGCCTCTAAAAGTTGTAGTACTGGTTTCTGTACATTTGTAGTGCTATAACAAATTGACACCCTAATTTATAAATGAGTACATTCACATACAATATTATTTGACAAGGGTTACTCTAGAGCAAGGGTGTCAAAGTTGCACCTCGCCAGCCAGATGCATCACGTGCTGGCCACGCCCATGCCTAATTTAGCAAAGAGGAAAACAGTCACAATATGTCATGTGACGATGCTGTGATGATGTAAGTTTGACACAAGAGTAAAAGTAAGTTTGACACTAGACGATGAAAGTTTGACACTAAAATTTGGCTCTAAAGCAGGGGTCGCCAAACTTTTGGATCTCAGGGATCACCAAGCTCAAACTTTTAAATCCCGAGGACCACTAATACAATTTTTTTTTAAAAAGCTAAAAAATTTAATATAATATTTTTATGTATGTAATGTGTGTGTGTGTGTGTGTGTGTGTGTGTGTGCTGTTCAGCTTCCTTCGGGTATTATCCCACGTCACTGTAGTGCTTTAAAAGCACTACAATGACGTGGGATAATACCCGAAGGAAGCTGAACAGCACACATGTAAGTACCCGCGAAAACTTTATATATATATATATATGTGTGTGTGTGTGTGTGTGTGTGTATATATATATATATGCTGTTCAGCTTCCTTCAGGTATTATCCCACGTCATTGTAGTTGAGTTCGTCTGTGAGTCAGGCTCACAGACGAACTCAATACAGAAGCCTGATGATGGCAGATGAGATTCTGCCGAAACATTGCTAGAACTTTAAAAGCACAACTACAATGACTTGGGATAATACCCAAAGGAAGCTGAACAGTATTTGTGTGTGTGTGTGTGTGTGTGTGTGTACACACACACACACTTATTTAATTATAACAAAAATGTAAATGATTAATGATAACAAAATAAAATGTTCCAGGCTGGAAGCCTCCCTCCACTTGGCACCTTCCAAAGAGACAGAAGAGTGGGCGGTGTGTGTGTGTGTGTCTGAACTGAGGGGCCTTGGGGCAACTGCCTCTAGGAGAAGCAGAAAGGGGGCTTTGCTGCCCTTGGGGGGCAGCGCCCCTTGGCTGCCACTCCAGGGCTTCTCAGCAGGGATCTGCTTGCAGAAGGACTGCCACTCTTGGTGATTAATTGGGGGAGGGGAGCAGGAGAAAGTGGAAGCTCCTTTCGGATCCCAGGTGGAGGATTGAGAGGGTCAGATCTGCAGCCGAGGAAAAGCTGGGGGGAGGCTCTTACAGCGTCACCTGGAGACAGGCAAGGAAAGGTGTCCCTGGGGGCACTTTGCTCGCTTTAGCACTTCGCTGCCAAACTCAGCCACAGCCAGTGATTATTTGGGGGGGGGGGAGAGAAAGCACCTCTCACATTATCAGGGGAGGAAACAAGATGAAACAAAGCTCACTCTTTCATTGAGACCTACAAAACACCAATCTACCATGTCCCAGGAGTTCTTCGAAATCATCAAACACTCCCATTTGCAGTTCCCGTGCCTCCCAGCTCAGGTCCCTGAGATGCACACTCTCACACACAGCGGCAGCAGCAACAACAGTCCTCTCCCCCGGCACCCGCTGTCAGCTCTCCCCATTAGTTTTCTCGCTTTGAATTGCTCCTGGCTCTCTCTCTTTCCTCCCCCTACCCACATGCAGGCAGGAAATGAAAGGGAGACAGAGCCATGCACAGCTCTCCCCTTTTCCAGCCCTTGTTGCCTCTCCCAACATCGTAGCCTCAGAAATGCAGGCAAAGCCGCCATAGTGGTAGTGCCCTAAGTTGCTTGCTTCTCCACTACTACCTCCTCCTCCTCCAGCACTACTTCCTTTTCTGGGTAGGGCGATTCTTAACTAACTGAGCATGCTAAGGCAACTCAGGACGCTACTGCTGTGGTGGCTTTGTCTGCATTTCCGAGGCTTTGATGTTGAGAGAGGCAGCAAGGGCTGGAAAAAGGGAGAGCTGTGCATGGCTCCATCTCTCTTTCCTTTCCTGCCTGCATGTGGATGGAGGGGAGGAAAGAGAGAGAGACGGGAGGAATTCAAACCTAGAGAACTAATGGGGAAGAGCTGACAATGGGCGCTGGGGGAGGGGACTTGTTGCCACCCCACCGCCAGGTGTAGAAGCTGGTTGGTGCGTGCATTTCAGGTGCCTGACTTCAGGGTCCCTCGGAGAGCTGGGAGGTACAAGAACTGCGTGGCCCAGATTAATTGCTTTTGGGGGCCATTTCTTCTGCTGCCCACCAAAAAATTTCCACGGCCCACCAGTGGGCCACAGCCCACCAGTTGGCGACTGCTGCTCAAGAGTGCCAGCTGGAAAAGAAGAGACAGGAAAAGGAGGGGAAAACCCACTGTACTAAATAATCTCTTTTGGCAATCCTAATGCCCAGATTGCTTTGTGATGAGAACCCTAGCCAATATGAATATGAGAATATTTAGAGATCCACACTATACAAATCTGGACCATGAGATGCCAGCAAAGAGATACAGGAAACCATTTGCTGTTCTAGCCATTTCTCTTTATTGTAGAAGATATTCCACACTGGATCTGCTGTGACATTTCATGGAACACAGATCAAAATTTCCACAATGAAGAGAAAGGCAAGACTCAACAATATTATCCTGCACATTGGTCATTCTAAGAATGACTAGGAAAAAACTCCAGTCTGAAATCTGGACAGTTGTTGGCAACAGATGTAGACAATATTGAGTTAAATGAGCTGGGGGTCTGGTTCGTACAAGATATGCTAACTTGATTCCTGTTCTGTCCATTTTGTGACAAGTCCTGGGAATTTATGAAAAAGACAGCTTTGGGAAAAAAAACTTCACTGAGTTTCTGTAATATGATACTAATCCATAGAGAACACACACACAAAAGGACTTCTGGGAAATAATGGTGAACTGAAAGCTAAAGCTGAAACTAAACCAAATTAAACTTCATTAAAAGTGTAGCCAGTGACCATAGCAGAATGAAGAGCCAGTGAGTAAATTGCCTTCATAATTCCTCTCTGGACAAAGATGACTTGAGATCATCCACAAGTGCTCCATACAGTTGCTCCTCATAAAGATACTCTGAAAGACAAAGTGTCTTTAAGAATGCAGGGTTTGCAACTTTCTTTTCGTAATCACATTCAGAAGTTGCTTATTCACTGCTTTTTAGCTAATAGGAACCTTTGGATTGAATTTGGGAATACCTACTTCTGACTACATGGGTTCAAATGGTGAAATTGAATTCCAAAGATTTTTGGAGTGATGGGACATTTTTTTCATATTGAATAGGAAATGTAAGTGGGAGAGTGAAGAGAAGGAAATAAATCTCTGGCCTTGTCCTGCCAGCAACAAGGGCATTTTTTATGAAGAGACAGTCCAGGATCAGTTGTTTATAATGTTCATTCATATTAAGTCACAAAAGTGAAAATAACTGCATCTGGTGAACCTGACCTAAAAGGAACTGCTTCAAGTAAGGTAGAAGGTACCCTTTACTATATTATTTTAAAGTCTGTATTTCAGGCTCAGATAAAATGATAATAATATGAGCAGTATTAGAAAATGAATATATAATTACATTTCTGCTGAGAGAATGTTAACATGTCTCTCCCAATAATTCACATAACTTTTTCTAAAGAGCTACAAGAGTTGACTTGTCAATTACAATTGTGAGTGTGTATATTCCTTCATCTGATCTTGCTCTGAATACTAAACTCCTTACTTGAATATATTTCCCACCCATTCAGGATATAAACAGAAGCTAAATCTCCCCTTGAGAGCATTCAACTTTCTACATGATAGTTTTTAATGCTGTTTTTATTAAGAGAAAAGTAATAAATTTGAACATGATTGCTTCTACTTCTGCAGTAAATGCTTGAGTGCCAGTCAGCAGTCTCTCTCAGAAACAGCTAATAGAAAGGATTGAAATATCTTTGATCACTCTCAGTTTGAAATGACAAAAATCAATAATGTAGTTCATGCTCTGTGATATAACTTGTCTTCATTTTTTTTGTAGTCAGCTTTTAAGGAAAAAAGAAATGTAGCACACTCGTTAACTGTAAATGTTCAATGTGAACCAAAGCTGACAAAATAAAGCTTGTATATAAATTTAAATAATACAATAAACCAAGGGTTCCATAGAATAAAATGTCCAGTCTTCTCATAGTTGAATGGTACATATTATGATCCTTTTCAGGCAAGTGTTAACTAATGATTACTGCTCCAATCTGGTGAATACAAAACTCAAAACTCTCAGCTAGTATTATATTGACTTGGGGATAATGGCAGCTGAAATTTAGCATACCTTCAGAGTGTTAGGTTGCAGAACGCTGACTAAATATATCTTCTTTAAAATTAACTGATGGCTGGCTGCTCTCAGTACCTAGATACTGAAATTCTAAGAGTTCAGTCAGTGATCTTTGTAAGCTGTACTTTGAGATAACAGGAAGTTATTGTGGAATTGTTTGAGGAGTGGTCCTTCCTTAACTAATCGTTCATAATTGCTATATGTTCAATGATAACTACTAATTGTATCTGGACACTATGAGTGATATGGGTTATATATTTATATTTCATGATAAAAAAAATCTATACTGCATGAATGCTTGTTCATAAAACTAGACAGGTTCTCATCTCCAATAACTGAGCACACTCAAAACCATAGAAATTGTGGAAGACTTTAGAAGAAACCCTCCCATATTACCACCTCTCACAATAGTAGACAACACATTATCAACAATAGAGACCTTCAAATTTCTAGGATCCATCATATAACAAGACCTAAAATGGACACATAACATCAAAAATGTCATAAAAAAGCACAAGAAAGAATATTCTTTCTGCACCAACTCAGAAAGCTCAAACTGCCCAAGAAGCTGCTGATACAGTTCTCCTATGAGCTGTTCAGAGCATCCAGTAGTGGGAGGTGCTTCAGTCTCCGCATTCGTAGGCTGAGCTTGATTTGTGGAATGCTCCTCCTCCTCCACGTGACTCCTCCTCAGCATTCTTGCTCAGCAGACAGGCAGTGCTTTCAATGCTTCCTTGACCGAAACAGGAGTTTTACTTCGTGAACAGCAGGTTTGATTGTAATTCAGTTTTGTCTTTAGCCTTTTTTCCAGTCTTCAATTAGCCTGACAGTTCTGTTTTGGGGAAGTGCCGTTTGCGCCCCCAAAAAAGGCGGTGGGAGGTTTCCGGTGCTGCTCTGCACCATCTCCCCACAACCAATTCAGTTACCTCTGCCAGTTTGGTTGCCTGGTTGCTGTGCCTTTAATTCCATTTCTTTGCTAGTAGCTTGAATTTTCGTTTAAAAAACAAAAGCAAAAACCAAGTTGTATCGCCTTTACCCCCTCTCTGAACGCCGTTCCTTCAGTGGGGAAGTTAATTAGTGTTAATTTCCCCTCTTTTCTCCGCCGTTCTGTCAATTTGAGAACTCTGGCTTCATTTGCAAGGCGGGAAGCTGCCGCTTAGAAGCGCGCGAAAAAACTTTAACTGCTGGAGGCCATCTTGAGTGTCACCTCGTGGCTGCGTGCCTTGTCTATTTTTCCTGAGCTGCTCGAAGCAGCAGGATCCCTCCAGGATTCTGAGAGCAATTTTACCCTCGTTTTGGCTACCTGCACTCGACGATAATTTCTTCGCTTTAAAAATCGTTGGCTTAACCCTCACAGCCTTACTCTCAGTGGCACAGCAGCAAGCATCTAGGTCAGTGTCCGCCTGTGCATGGAAGCTACTGAAGGCCCTTACAATCATCAACCCGGGCCTTAGACGTTTGCTATTTGGCTCATTGGATTATACATTAATCTTGGTTGTTCTCTATTAAGATTGGAATATATATATATCACTACTCATAGGAGCAATTACAAAGCAATTATAGCAATAATATTATAATAATTATTACAATTATAATAATCACTCATGGTAATAAACTATTGACAGTATAATATTTTATTTTCAATAAAATATTATTACTGAGATAAAACTCATTATATATATGTATATACATATAGACACCAGTAAAAAATAAAAGTAAAAAAATAAAAGGGGGCAATAAGAACTCTATCAGTGCAACCGTTCTTGACTTAGATCGGACCCTGGGCGCGCCAACCGCCTTGTCCACAATTTATATTCAATTACTGTTATTCTAATTTTAATCAAAATGGCAGATGGTAGCACCTCTCAGGCCCCTTGCTTGAAGGCAAAGCCAAATCAAAACACAGTGGAAATTCTAAAGCCTCAGAAAGGGACACCTTAAGGCGCCATAAGGCCTTACAAAAGCAAATAGACAGGCATACTCGAGAGGTCCACACTGTATCACAGGGTGCCTCCTCTTCTAGTCCATCAGTTTCTTCACACCCTCCTCCTCCCCTAGATCTTTCCCTTTCATCCAGGCACAGCTTGACTCCACAAGGACAACAGCTCCAAGTGTCTGGAACACTGACCAGATGGGCTCCTGAAGCCACATTCACCCCGACAGCCGCCGGTCCTTGCCAGGGTGACAGTTTCATTGAGGAGGTCCCAGAAAGGATGAAATCTTGGATGGAGATGGCTATTCGCCAAGGGATTGCAGCAGGGCTCCAACATGCTGTAATGTCCACACCTTACCCTGTGGCTACCGACCAAGAGCCCCAACCGCTGAGGTCACTGGCCAGGTCAGAGCAACACCAAACCCAGGTACATTTACAGGGGGAGACCCCACTCCAAGGGTCGGAGGAGAAGGGGGAGGAGGAAGTAGATCAAATCATTCAAATGGCCGAGTCTGAATTGGGATCAATGCACGATAGCGAGCCCCTATCAGAGGCAGACCCCTCAGAAGGGGAAATGTCTGAGGATGAAGGTCTTATTCTTGACCAGCCTGTTTTTACAGGCTTATTCCAGCCACAGCTTTTCAAATCTCTCTTGTTTAAGGCAAAGAACATTGCAGGCCTAAACAAGCCAAAACCATATGATACATCTAAGCCTTCAGGGGGGGGACCAGAGGACATGATCTTCAACCAACTGGTAGTTGAAGCAGAGGTAATTCCAGTTCCACCCATATTTTCGGACCTGGTGCAGAAGCAGTGGGCTTCTGCAGTGGTATACACCTCCCCAACTGGACATGATAGGAAATATTTCAACTTGGACCCCGATTTTGCAAAGTTACTGAGTACCCCCGAGGTAGACGAGCCTATAGTGGCTTTAGCATCCCCCTCTATTCCCAGTGAGGCCCTGGAGGCCTTAAAGCTGGAGGAAAAACGGGTCGAGCTAGCCCTATGCAGAGCTCATCAGTCTGATGCGTGGGCTATCAGATCAGCCAGGGCCGCCTCCTTCTTCACGCGGTCGTCTCTTAGATGCTTCGTCTTTTGAAACAACACATTCCTTCTTCTACCATTAGGGCACACCAAGATATCGCCCAACGTACGGCAGCTGCTGAATTTTCTGCTGATGCTACCTATCATGCAGTCAAATTTTCAGCAAGAGCCATTACCTCACATGTCACAGCGCATCGCTTGCTATGGTTAAGACACTGGCAAGCCGACTTCAAACACAAATCCAAGCTGGCCTCATCCCCCGTTGTGGGAGATAGATTGTTTGGCCCTTCCCTGGATCCGCTACTAATTGAAACATGCAACAAGAAGAAAATTCTCCCTTCTCTTTTTCAGATGTCAGATCCCAGAAGCTCCCAGTCCTTTTGGAAGGGATCCTTTTGATCTTTGTATCAGGGATCCTTCTCTTTCAGATACCAGAGACCCCCAGCAGTTAGACCAGGACAACAACCAGATAAGTCCGACTCAGTGGACAGAAATAGAAGGGGCGATCAATCCAAAAGATCCTTTCGGTGAGCAGGGAACAGGCGCTTCCACCGACCAAGATAACTCCCGGGACCCAATTCCTATTGGCGGACACCTTAAGTTATTCGCTGACCAATGGGACTCCTCTACCTCTGACACCTGGGTCAGGGATGCAGTTAGATTTGGCCTTGTGCTGGAGTTTACATCCACTCCCCCAGATTCCTTCATGTCATACCCTCCTTCCAGAGACCCGGTCAATCGTAATCTCATGGATTCCGTAATCCAACATGTACTGGATATACAAGCCATCCAACCAGTAGCGACCAATCAACGAGGGCAAGGTTTTTATTTACATCTTTTTGTTGTGCCAAAAAATTCAGGGGGTGGAGAGCGATATTAGATTTGAAACGTCTCAACCGTTTCTTAGTATATCGTAAATTTAAAATGCATACTCTCCAATCAATATTACTGGACATCAGGAAAGGGGACGTGCTCACATCCATAGATTTGATGGAGGCGTACCTGCACAATACTATTCGGCCCTCCCATTATACATTTCTGAGCTTCTGCTACAATAACCACCATTTTGAATATATGGTCCTTCCATTCGGATTAGCTTCTGCCCCCAGGACCTTCACCAAGGTCCTCGCAGCTCAAGCTGCCCACCTCAGGAACATCCCTGTATGCTTCCAGTGTTATCTTGACGATATTTTGATTTTATCTCCTTCCGCCCATCAGGCAGCCATAGACACTCAGAACACATTATTATCCCTACAAGAGCATGGCTTCTTAATAAATTGGAAAAAGAGTCAATTAACACCATCGACTCAGATAATCCATTTAGGGTCGGTCATAAATTCGGTGGAAGGCAAGGTTTATCTGTCACCAGATAGACTAAATAGCTTTCAAAAATTGGTTAAGGAGATCAGGTTGCTTAAGAGGGGTTCCTTAATGGACCTATCTAAATTGTTGGGCAAAATGATCTCATGTATTCCTATTATTCCTTTGGCCCGCCTCCACACTAGATCCCTCCGGTAGTTCCTGCTACCGTACCAGCGATCCGGCCGAAGCAACTTCAAACACAAAGGGTTCCACCCAAGGTTCTCATATCTCTCCTCTCGTGGTCCAAACCAGTTATCAACAGAGGCTGTCTCTTCAAGGAGCCACAAAGGCTCACCATCACCACAGATGCCAGTCTGTTTGGATGGGGAGCTCACGTTCAGTCACTCTCAACCCAAGGCAGATGGTCTGACATAGTACAGTCGTGCAGCGTAAACTGGCTGGAACTTCGCACAGTACACCTGGCCCTTCGCAACTTCTTCCCCCAGGTACGTGTCAGCACATACTGATGCTGACAGACAATGTAACAGCCAAAGCTCACATAAGCAAGCAGGGGGGCACACAATCGAAGCAGCTAATACGGGAAGCAGAGCGCCTGTGTTGCTGGGCGGAGAACAACATACTTTCCATCAAAGCAGAACACATTTCGGGTCTGTCGAATACACAGGCAGACTGGCTAAGCAGTACCACCATAGATCAATTGGAGTGGTGCCTCTACCCCTCCCTGTTTCAAGAAGTAGCACACACATTTGGTCAGCCAGTAGTGGACCTATTTGCTTCCCCTATCAACACTCAGCTCCTGAGATTTTTTTCCAGGTACCCATCCAGGTACCCATCCATTCAAGGGGCGGAGAATTTCAACTCACTCCACTGTCATTGGCTCTTGGGGCTCCTGTATGCATTCCCTCCACTTCCGCTGGTTCCCAAAGTCATCCAGAAGTTATTAGATGAGAGAGCAGAATTACTTCTAGTGGCGCCTTATTGGCCCAGATGGCCATGGTTCGCAGACCTCTGTATTCTCTTGGTAGCCCCCCCCGGAGAATCCCGTCAGACAGAATCTCATTAACTCAGGGGACCCTTCAGCACCCCGACCCTCAATGGTTACAATTGACTGTCTGGAGGTTGAGCGGAGTGGTTTGAAGAGCGAAAAGCTCTCCAACAGAGTTATCAACACTATCCTAGCCACCAGACGCCCCTCAACAATTTGCATTTACAATGCCACATGATCCATTTTCTGCAAATGGTGTAGTAAGTTCCAAATTGATCTTGCCTCTCCCTCTGTCACTCAGGAGGGACTTGATAAGGGGTTGTCACCTAATACGTTAAAAAGGCAGGTGGCGGCCTTGGCATCAATTCTCACTTGCGAGGGTCTCAGTTCTCTTTCACATCATCCACGCATAAGGTCTTTCCTTCGATTAGCCACCAATTTATGCCCTCCAGCAGTGTACCGTTATCCCACCTGGGACCTTAACAAGGTCATTGTCGCTCTCTCTAAAGGTCCTTTCAAACCTTTGAAAACGTCAAGTCTCCAATTTCTCATGTACAAAATAGTTTTCCTGGTAGCGATCACCTCTGCTCGTCGTATCTCGGAAATTGCAGCCTTGTCTATCAGACAAGATCTCTCTGTTTTTCATGCTGATTGAGCAGTCCTTCGTCCCGATCTCACATTTGTGCCCAAGGTCAATTCGGCTTTTCATAGAGCACAAGAACTTATTCTTCCAAATTTTTTTCACAGACCATCACGGGATAGAAAGACAATGGCATAAGCTGGATGTGAGGTGTGCTCTGCGAATCTATATCAAGCGTACAGCGGCTTTCAGGAATCAGAGGCTTTATTCGTGTCCTTTCAGCCCAATACTTAGGGTTACAAGGTTTTAACATCTACGATAGGCCGTTGGATACGGGCTGCAATAGCAAAAACATATCAGACCCAATCTCTGCAGGTGCCTAGGGGCATAACAGCTCATTCAACAAGGAGTGCAGCAACTTCGGCAGCATGGGCCACACAGGCATCAATAACAAATCTGTCGGGCCGAGGCTTGGGCTGCCCCATTGCCCTTCATTAGATACTACAAAATTGATGTGTTTGCTTCTGCTGAGGCTTCCTTTGGCGGAAGAGTTCTGCAATGGGTCCACAGGGACCAGGAGGAGATTCCAGACCAGACGGAGACCCTCCTGTAGGACAGGCCATTTTGGTATGTCCCACTATTGGATGCTCTGAACACCTCATAGAGGAAAGGGCATTGGTACTTACCTGACACGCCCATTCTCTTTGAGCTGTGAAGAGCATCCAGCCTCACCCTTCTTTTCTGTCTGGTGGGGTACTGTTTCGGCCAATGAACTTTTTAGAACATGAGGATGAGAGCGCTTATTTCTCTCATCTTCGCCAAAACTGGGGAATGTGGAGGAGGAGGAGCGTTCCACAAATCAAGCTCAGATTTTAATGAATGTGGATATTGAAGCACCTCCCACTACTGGATGCTCTTCACAGCTCAAAGAGAACGGGCATGTCAGGTAAGTACCAACGCCCTTTCTACAGAGTAATTATTGAGTCTATCTTCTGCATCTCTATAACTGTCTGGTTCGGTTCTGTAACCCAACAGGACAGACACAGACTTCAGAGGATAATTAGGACTGCAGAAAAAACAATTATTACCCAACTGCCTTCAATTGAGGACCTGTATACTGCATGAGTCAAAAAGAGGGCTGTGAAAATATTTATAGACCCTTCACATCCTGGACATAAACTGTTTCAACTCCTTCCCTCAAAATGATGCTACAGAGCACTGCACACCAGAACTAGACACAAAACTAGACACAAGGACAATTTTTTCCCGAAAGCCATCACTCTGCTAAACAAATAATTCCCTCAACACTGTTCAACTATTACAAAGTCTGCACTATTATTACTGTTAATCTTCTCATCACTCCTTATCACCCATCTCCTCCCACTTGTGACTGTATGACTATAACTTTGTTGCTTGTATCCTTACAATTTATATTGACTGTTTCCTAGTATGATTTGATTGCTTATTATACCCTATGACTATCATTAAATGTTGTACGTGATAAAAATGTATCTTTTTTTTAATGTACACTGAAAGCATTTACACCAAGACAAATTCCTTGTATGTCCAGTCACACTTGGCCAATAAAGAATTCTATTCTATTCTATTCTATTCTATTCTATTCTATTCTATTCTAGACAGATTCTCGTCTCCAATAACTTTCATATATATGGCTTGCATCCTAGTGTTTGCTTTCAAGATAACCACAGCTGGTCCATTTTGCAGATTTGAAATCAAAATAGTTTAGAATTACTTCAAGTTATTACTTCTGACAACCTAGCATTGACATGGCTTTGATTTTAAGTTAGTGTGTCTACTTGCTTGTTCTGTTCCAAAAGAAATACCACCGAAAAATTCTGTTCTTGTGCGTCTTGCTGATGATTCTCTTAATTTCTCTTCATAGCT
The DNA here is from genome assembly GCA_015471245.1 of Laticauda colubrina. NCBI lineage: Eukaryota > Metazoa > Chordata > Lepidosauria > Squamata > Elapidae > Laticauda > Laticauda colubrina. Next base: position 57,773,687 of record BLBF01000007.1, on the reverse strand, counting down.
ATAATGAAAAAGTAGTAGTTGAACTTATCTTCTAAACTAAGTACAATTAATTTCAGAATAGCAAAAATAGGTATCACACAAACAAAACGGACATCTCTAACTAATACATATGATGTGAACAGCCACAGCTAATTGAATGCTAACATTTCTGGATAGATAGCCAAGTACAGGTAGTTCTTGACTTCCAATAGTTCATTTAGTGACTATTCAAAGTTACAACAACACTGAAAATGGTGACTTATGATTGTTTTTCACACTTATGACCATTGCAGCATCTGCATGGTCACGTGATTTACATTTGGATGCTTGACAACTGATTCACATTTATGACGGTTGCAGTGTCCCGGAGTTATACGATCGCCTTTTGCAATCTTTTGACAAGAAAAATCATTGGGGAAAATGGATTTATTTAACAACCATGTTACTAATTTAAGAACTGCAGTGATTCACTTAACAAATGTGGGGAGAAAAGTTGTAAAATGGGGCAAAACTCACTTAACAAATTTCTCACTTAACAACATAAATTTTGGGCTCAATTGTGGACATAAGCTGAAGAATAGAATAGAATAGAATAGAATAGAATAGAATAGAATAGAATAGAATAGAATAGAAGAATTGGAAGGGATTTTGGAGGTCTTCTAGTCCAACCCCTTGCTTAGGCAGGAAACCCTACACCACTTCAGACAAATGGTTATCCAACATCTTACCTGAAACTGCAATTATATATATAAATGATGGGCAAATATCTATTGCCCTCCTCCTGTGGAAGACAAATGTATTATAGCTCTAAGAAAATCAAAGTTAAAGCAGTCAAATTGGATTTCATTTGAATTAAACAATACATTTTATTGTTTGGTAAATTATTTATCTATTTTGTTTTTATTTCATAGAACTATATCCCACCTTTCTTCCTGGAGCTAACATACTGTTTTTCAATGTTTTCATTAGGTAATGAGGTAAGTTTGGCTGGGAGAGAGCAGCAATAGGCCCTTTTTGTCAACCAGTTGCTAATGATGGTTCTGTATCTGCATCTCCCTGTCCTGGTTTAGTATTTTTAGCAGGACACTGTGTTGGCTGAAATTTTATTTTTCAGATAAAGCCAGTATGTTTTGCTCAGTAGGAATCGGATGTGATTGATCATGCAGCTGAGTCAGTAGCCAAAGTTATGGAAACTTTTGGTGTTCTACTTTGCTATGTCTGGCTCTGTTCTATGTCTGATACTGGAAGTCAGGGCTGGAATTAGGTACCTTCTCTTTGATGAGAACCGACTTACTAAACAATATGACTGATGATATATTGAACAGGGTGCAAAAGCTTTGTACAGCAGCATACAAATTTGAAGTTGCAGAAATTGTGCTTCGTCTCTTTGGTCGTTATGACCCTTTCACATCAAGCCTTTCACTGCTTGTCTGTACCACCAGCACATCCTGCTCAGCAGAGCCATCAGTGCCAGTCTCCAGGTGGCATCTTTGACTTGCCATTATTGGCTGTTCTTGCACTGCCTAATTCTTAGATCAAGACACTATTTTTCCTGATCATTGAATGTCATTATTATTTGGATGTCTCATCACATTACGGACATTTTTTTTTACCAGGACATACAGCATTTTTTTCCTTAGGACTCTTTCTTTCTTTCTTTCTTTCTTTCTTTCTTTCTTTCTTTCTTTCTTTCTTTCTTTCTTTCTTTCTTTCTTTCTTTCTT
>BLBF01000007.1:57735328-57771975 GCA_015471245.1 Laticauda colubrina | reverse complement strand
CTTCCTTCCTTCCTTCCTTCCTTCCTTCCTTCCTTCCTTCCTTCCTTTCTTTCTTTCTTTCTTTTTTCTTTCTCTCCCCCCCACCTTTCTCCCCCCCCCCACCTCGCTTTCTTTCTTGCCCTCCAAAGTCTATTTGATGGTCTGTCTCTTTCTCTATCCCCCCATCCCCTTCCCCCCAAAAAATCTCATGAGCTGGTCAAATAAACAGGCTCCACATGAACAAGAATAACATCAGCAGCTTATCTCTGAGATATTCCTCTACCAGGAATGCTGGGTAGTCCCAGGGGTTTAGCCGTAAATCTTCATCCCTTACCTTGTATATTTGCTCCCAATTTGATGCTTCCTTGAGAAGAACTGCTCTCTCTTTCATTACCTGATGACAGGGCTGTCAAACTCCTGGCCCACAGGCTGGATGTGTCACGCGATGGCCATGCCCACACCCGGTTTAGCGAAGAGGAGAAAGTCCTGTTACATCACGTGAGGCTGCCATGATGACGTGAGTTTGACACCCCTGCCTTATGAGAACCAGACCTATTACAGGTAAGAAAATTGCTATGCACCCATGTATCTGAATCATAGGGAGCATATTTAAGTAAAAAACTGGGTATTTACCCATAGCTGAAGCACTTTAAGTGATGATCTGTGAATTCACACAACTGTTTTCCTACTCTGCTTGGTCTAAGGTGACCTTATCACTGAATCCATTGTGATGTCTTACATACTGAACCGGTCAACAAAACAGATGCTAATTCAAGTGGTTTGCCTAAGGAAGGTGCTCCAGTTAAACAGAGTTCTGAAAACTCTACAAAATTTCAAACAAAATCTTCTGCAGAAAAATAAACCAAGTGTGCAAATGTCACTCAAGAAAGTGCAGTTACACATGTCATGCTGGCAAGAGTTTGAGTCTGTTTGTTTCTATTTTCAATGACTAGAAATGGGAGAGAAAGAAATAGAACAGATGTTTGGTATGTCTTGCAGATCAGAATCATAACTGTAGTGAGCTTTGTACAAGTTGTGTTGAGTAACAACAATTGCTGTGTTCTGTGCCATGAACAACATCCCATGCAGATTTTAATGATACAAAACATGCATTGATGGGGAGATTTTTAAGGAGATATAACTCCTTAAATGCTGCTAATATACAGAAAAGTGCGTTCTTATGAAACTGATCTGTATTAAACCAGATTTGGTTTTACCCAGTGAGTTTATTTACATAACATACTTTCTATCTGCTAATGGAAAACATTAGTCTTGATTTAGTTCATTGGCCCCTAGAGTAGAACTTATATTGCCATGATAGGAAGTAATGGTAGGAAAAAAAGTCTTTATGTAGATGAAACTTCCTGTAAAATCGTTAGACATAAGGCAGTATTTATTTCAGCAGTTTAATACTAATCTTATAATTCACATACTTACTGAATATCTGATACATTACTGCCTTGAGCTGCATTACCAATATGGATATAGGCACATATCAAATTCTCTATTTCCAAGAAGGCTGAAAAGTATTGTCCCAGACAGATGTCATTGTGAAGGTCTTTTTCTTCCATTTACTTATGACCAGGGAACTTGGATAGGGGCAAAACAAATAGTAAATGAGGAAGAGTTTTGTTTTCAAGGGATATTTTCAGAAATTTTGAACCATAGATCACTAACTTTAAGACATTTTGTACACAATCCATAAATTAACCCTCTGTGGACTAGGGAACAGCTTTGAGTATCCACCAGCTGATTTATCTCTCCTTTGTGAATGAGCTTTAATAAACTAAACTTAAAGAAATCATTCCCCTTTGAAATGACAGCCTAGAGATACATGCTTGAAGTGTTAAAAATATATAATAGGATATTAAAATAATTAAAACAACAAATCATAAACAAGTTGTGATAAAGTATTAATCCCTACAGTGTCATTTACAATTTTATTGTAAAATATCTTAATTCTTGATTCAATTATACATTAGGAATATCTAATGAACTGTAATAATAACAGTCCATAGAAGCTCTTTATTGCAGATATTTGCCTTGCGTTCATGACAGAAAAAAGGATTAACATGCCAGCTGACACAGTTTAAAGTCCAAAAGGAAGTTATCAAGGAAGAAGAATCAGAAAATCTAATAGACTCACTGAGGATTTCTCTGTAAAAGGGTAAATGATTCCCTAAAAACAGTTTATCCAGAATTATCTATCACCATCTAAATGTGCAGCTTCAAAAAGCAGTTTTATGTGTTCCCACATAATAGTGTTATTATGGAATCACCCAAAAGTGAGATTCAACTTAACACAGGTTAACTTATCCTGAGTCAAGGACAAATTTTTATAACCCTAAAATGCTTCTAAGATTTTTTTTTTCTGACATGCATATATTCGTTAATATTTTTGTCCTGAGAGTTAAAAACTTGGAAATTGTTGCTGCAATCTCAGATATCCCTGTATACTGAATAACAACTAGAAACCAACCAAAATATAGCATCATCTGTGTTGACCAGCAACAGTTCTTTAATTTACAGAGAAGGTTTTCTCAGGCACTGGAGAAGCCTGGGATTGTACTCTTTTGCCTGGGATTGTATTCTTTTGCATCTGAATGATATGTTCTACCACTGAGTTATCACCCATTTCCGAAGATAATTTCCTCAGAAATCGAACCAAAGCCTGGGTAGTTCTTGTGTTACATCTTAAACCCCAGGCCTTTAAATAATGTATAATTTCTTGTCAAATAACACAAAGCAAAATCACCTGATTTCACTTCAGAAAATGCTTTATAGGGAGTTAAATTTGGGGAGGACAGTGTTAACATGTGAAGCTGAAAGCACTTGCCAATCTAAATAAAAGCTCTTATGGGTCAAGATATATAATTGTATCATTTAGAATTTAGCTTGCCAGTAAGTTAATAAAGGGGTAGGCACTTTATAGGGCCTCTATTACTCATTCATAGGAAAATCATACTAATAATTGTACAAAAAATTTTTTTCCTTAGGTTCTTCTACAAATTTATTCTCTCCAAAATCACTGTAGCATGGAATTTGCTTCCATGTGTGTTGATTAAAATAAAGGATCTTTTCTCTGGGTCAAGTTCTGTCTAGAGTTTCAGAGAAGGGGCAGCTCTAGCTATTCACAGCTAGGTGCATTGTTAAAGCTCATACTGTCACTTTGACATTTAGAGGTAGGACTCAATGTCTTTGTAAATTCTTCTTCTTCATATTACTGCCATGTCTCTGGGCTCCAACCGTTTCACAAACCATAATATTTTTTAGTGAGTGATTGATCTGTATTATGTGTCTCGGCCATCAGAGGAATCTTGAGATGTTGCTTGTATAAACTGTAATACAATCTGACACTGGGTGTTTGGTTACAGGCTTTCATAGACCCATTGGCGATACACAATCCTCCTGGATTTGGGCATAAGGCTTATCTGATACCTTCCCAAAAAGTCCCTCATTTTCTCCGTTCCCCACTTAAATAACTCAACACATCTGGGTTAACACTGTAGGATCATTGTCCTTTCAGTTCTGCTGCAGCTCAGATTGCTACAATATTTCCTTAAGTATCTGATTACTGAAAGGGCAAGACAAATTTTCTCTCTGAAAAGGAGGCTGTTCTTCAAGAGACTTAGAAATTAATTCCCGTGCATCATTTTAAAAAAAAAAAAAGATTAATTGGTTCCATTTGCAAAGGTGTCTTGCTAAGCATGTTTGTTTAAGAAATCAAAAGTATACTGCTGTGCATGTTTACTCAGAAGTAAACTATATAAGGCTCAGTGTGACTTTCTTTTCATACCTAAGGTATATAGGATTTGAATCTAAACATAATAGAGTAGGAGGAAGGCTTATATATGAAGCTGTAATTGTCATCGAGAATGTTAAGAGGCTTATAGAAGTAACGTTTGGGCCTTTATTTTCCATACTGGCTTCAGTTACAAGAATGATAAAAACCTGAAACTGAATACTCTTAATTCAATAATAAATGGACACCATTTTAGGCAAGAGGGAGGGAGAATTTGATATAGACCCATATACCTAGGAAATTAATCATGGAAGAATAAACCTATAGCAGGCAGGATAGCCGTAAGGTTATATCAAATATATTGCTCTGAATTCTCCAATACTATTTTAGCAAAGGGGGCTAGTAATCAGAGGTCCGATTTCTTATACTATTTCCAGTGAGACCATAATCTAGCTGAAACTATGTTTGTTTTTTATTTTGGATTCTTTTCAATTTTTAATGGAAACATCTGAGAACCTTAAAGATAATAGTTTGCTAAATTCCATGTTGGTAAAAGTGTTTTGTGCACAAGTCAATGGCTTTTCAGGGATAGGCTGCTAAATCCAAGTACCGTGTGTCTTGAATATGAAATGAGTTATAAAGATTAACTGCTTTGGGTTTAAAAAGAAACATATTAGGTGTAACAGGCTGAATTTTTAATAGTTCTCAGAAGATTGTTATGATCTCTGTATTCCTGGTAGCTTATTTAATTTATATTTTAATATGGTAGTTTTCTAACTTTGTAGTACCACAACCCACAAAGATGTATTTGTGTAAAACTCCCCCATGAATAAAACTAATACTTTATTGGTGTTGGGTTTGGGCAAGAAATAAGTATAACTGTTTTTAATAATTAATTTTTAATCTATACATCATACAGCCTTGTAATATAGAGCTGCCCACTTGGGGCTTGTTCAGACAAAATAAGGAACCAACCATAGGGTGACTTTTGACAATATTCCCATTATGCCTGCACAAAGACTGATTTTGTTTTTGTTTTGTTTTTTTGCCTCTAAATTGCTCATAGCCCCCTTGGGGGGGGGTCTCAACCTACAATTTGAGAACTCTTCATTTTAATAAATAAAAAAACCAGTGCTTTACTTTTTTAAAATTAATTTGAAATATAGTTTTTAAAAAATATACCAATATATAATGTGCCTTCAGGATTCAGGTGCTTTTTTATTTAAGCCTCCCTGTGTTCTTAGTTTAGCATCCTTTAATAACTGTGTAATTATCTTGCTGGAAACGTGTTCTTTTTCTTTCAGGTGGTAGAGATAATGTCAAGTGCCATTGGCGACTTAATACAAGGAATATATTACGAAAATTCAAGTTCGGGAAAGGTAAATCACAAACGTACTTGTGTTTATATCACTTTCTTCCTCTTACGTTAAAAAACAAAGCTTGGGTTAATCTGAGTCAAAACTTCCCTTCATGTTACAATTATTAATACATACCTGTCATGCCCTTGTTAGAGTCGGACTCTGAGGGAGAGGAGGAACAGCCAACAGGGAGTGGAGGGCAGAGGCCAGCTGGGCAGTCAGAGGAAGAACCAGGCCCATCCTCTCTTCATCTAGGACACGCAGGGAGGAATGGAGAAGGAAACAACTTGGCTTATGAGAGAGGAAGCAGCCATGATCCCCCTCATTAGTTGCAGTTGGGGAGACTAGTATATAAGAGAGATGGTGACAACACAGCGTTCCAAGAAGCAAAGTGTGTTTTATTTTGGGCTGAAGTTATCTTGGTTGGCGTCCTTCCAACAGACTGTGCCTTGTTATCTCCTTGAAGTTGGTAATTAGTATCCTGGTCTGTTGTGGAAATTACTTCGTTGTAGTTTGTTTTAGTTTTTTATTTCACCTCTATCTGCTCATTAAGTTTGGACTGTATTGCTTTCTTTTAAAGACTATTTCTAAATAAGTTTTATCTCCAACTGAGAATTATTGAACAGTGAGGCCAAGTTGGAGGCATTAAAGAACATTTATTTAGGTTTTGGATTTTGTTACGTTTGTGTTACGCTCCGTGTCATTACAATATATTTTCAGAGCATAGCTCTGAAAGCTATAGAATCTGAAAGCATAGATCTGAAATCAGTTAGATGCTCTAATTATAGAAAACATTTCTTTTCTTTTTCTTGGTATGTTTTGTATTTGTAAATACAGGTAGTCTTCCACTTATGACCACCATTTAGCAGAATTTTGTTTCTATTGCTAAGGAAGTTGTTAGGTGAGTCACACCCCATTTTACAACCTTTGTGACATGGTTCTTAAGCAAATCACAGCAGTTCTTAAGTGAATCTGGATTCCTCCATTGACTTTGTTTGTCAGAAGTTTGCAAATGGTAATCACATAATCATCCCGGGACAGGGCAACTGTCATAAATACATGCCAGTTGCCAAGCATCCAAAGTTTGATGATATGAACATGGGGGTTCTACAATGGTCATAAGTGTGAAAAGTAGTCATAAGTTCACTTTTTCAGTGGTGGTGTAACTTTGAATGATCACTAAACAAATGGTTGTAAGTTGAGGACTACCTGTATAAGGCTGTCTCACTTGGGAAGGTTGCCAATGGCATTCACATGACTTAAGAGCCAGGGTGGCACAGTGGGTTAGAATATAGTATTGTAGGCTACTTCTGCTGACTGCTGATTACCAGCAGTTCGACAGTTCGAATCCCACCAGGCTCAAAGTTGGCTCAGCCTTCCATCTTTCTGAGGTGGGTAAAATGAGAACCCAGATTGTTGGGGGCAGTATGCTGACTCTGTAAACTGCTTAGAGAGGGCTGTAAAGCACTATGAAGTGGTATATAAGTCTAAATTTAGTGCTTTTTAATGACTTCAAAACCATGTTGGATTTTTAAACAGCTATGTACAACACAACCTTGAAGTTACAGCTTCCAAATACACATCTTGGCACATTTGCATGATTGCACTTCAGTGCTTGGCACCATTAAACACCATCTGTGGCTTCTCATGGTCATGTGATCAGGGTTTGAATTCCCCCTCCCCCACATTTTCCAACAAAATGGCGAAAAACACCCATTGAAAATGCTGGATTAGCTTAATGACTGTTGTGACTTGCTTAATGACCATCATCATGACATCCAGTCTATTATGTGGTGCCTCACTTAACAACCACAACAATGTACAAATAAAATTCCAGACTTAGGTGTGGCTGTAGGTCAGGGGTGTCAAACTCAAGGCCCATGGATTGAATCCAGTCTGCGGGGTTCTTAGATATGACCTGCGGGGCCACCCTGGAAACAGCAAAGGACCGTCCCACAGTGCCTCTGCCAGTGAAAACGGACCCTCCTAAGCTTCGTTTTCTCTGGCAGAGCTCTTGCAGCCAAAAAACAGATGTCGGGAGCCCATTTTTGCTGGCAGAGGCCCTGTGGACACAAGTGATATCAAGCAGGCCATGCCCACCCCAGCCTCCTGAGGTCAAACACAACCCTGATAAGGTCCTCATTGAAATCAAGTTTGACACCTCTGCTGTAGATCAAGGACTACCTGTATACATCTCTTTGGAAGTTCTATATAGTTCTATCTTTTATCTTTGTAATACCTGTCAGAGCCCTTTCAGACAAAGCTAGATTCCTGAATGTGTTTCTGTAATTGTCTGAAAAAGAATGGAGACAAGATTGAGTGGTAAAAAACAGAACAGAACAAAAGTCAGCTTGCAGCTGAAGTTTACCTCAAAATAACAGTGTAATAAGAGAAAGCTGTGCTCTTTTATTATCTATCTTCATTTCATTTTTCTTTCTCCTTTCACATTTAATTTTCCCTTTAAGATATATTTCGTGGTATAAGGATGGAGCCCTCTTTCTTTTTCATTTAAACATGGTTTACTGTGGAATTTGAATAAAATATAATGCATTTTATGGGTCCATTTATTCTAACCCCTTTTATCACAAACATCAAAGGCATATATTAATAGACCAATAAAATATGTCCTGTCATGTCCAACAAGCAGTAAGACATCTGCTAAGTGAGACATCAATCACATGCAAGATGTTTGCAGGGTTACTGTGTTGCTGCTGAAGACTCACAATTTTATTGGCTTTTTTTCCTACACAGATGGGAAAATAAAAATTGTTGAATCATCTCACTTTGTAGCTGAAGCACTGAATGATCCAAATTGCAGTATTTTTTTTTTCAGCCCGTGCATTGTTCTAACTTAGATTTAACTGAAGTTTGCAATGCCATATTGTCTGTGTGATAGGGTGTGACAAACAGCAGTGTCACAAATTAAGATGTACTTCAAATCATGTAAAATTATTTTTTTTAGAAACTTTAGTTTATTGCATCTTTCATGCGTTTCTTTTTGAAATATTTTTATAATTATTTTCTATTCTTTTCTCTATAGCCTGATGGCTTGGAGAATTCACTGGAGTTCCACTGGCTGCATTAAATACACAATACAAGACACCGTATTTTTCGGAGTATAAGACTCCGAAATATAAGATGCACCTAGCTTTTGGAGAGTAAAACAAGAAAAAAAATCTGCCCAGGCTGCAGGGATTGCCATTGCCTATTGCTGCCACTGTGTGCCCCATTTTCAGCCTCCGTATCCCATTTTCAGCCTCTGCAGGCCCCATTTTTGCCTTGTTCTGGGCAGCGGGGATTGGAACGGGGAAAACAGGATGCGCGGAGGCAAAAAATGGGATATAGAGACTGAGAATGGGGTGCACGGTGGCAGCAATAGTCGATGGCAATCCCTGCAGCCTGAAACAGCTGATCGTTGAGAAGCCGATCCTACCAACAGTCAGCTGCTTGTGCTAATCAGGCTGTGCTGAAGCTGAAACAGGCTGTTTTCTGCAAGAAGGCAAATTGCTGGGAGGCAGAGGCCGAAGGATGGGGGGCAGCAGGTGGGTGGGGCTTCGGCAACATTTGTTGTATAAGACGCACAGACATTTCCACCCACTTTTGGGGGTGGAAAAAGTGCACCTTATACTACGAACAATATGGTACTATATGCTAAAGTGGACTAGATTAAGTGAACTGAGATGGAGTAAAGAAGGCACATGTTGTGATGCAGGCAGTCCTTGCTTACCGACTACTTGTTCAGCAACCAAAGTTACGACAGCACTGAAAAGGAGATTTTCAACAGCTTCTTGAAATTGCATCCACATAGTCATATGGTTGCAATTCAGGCACTTGGCAATCAGTGAACATTTATGATGGTTGCAGCATCTCCACAGTCTTGTGAACACTATTTGCAACCTTTCTAATTGGCTTTCAACAAGGAAAGTCAGTGGGGAACCCCAGTAGGCGTTTCCAGTTGTGTTCACATGACTTCATATTTAATGATCCACAGTAATGCGCTGAACAACTGCAGGTGGAACTGATGTTGTAAGCCAGCATGGTCACGTGATATTCCATTTAATGACTATGCCACTTAGCAATGAGAATTGCCAGTTCCTATTGTTAGTAAGTGTTAGTAATACTTACAACCGTTGCAGCATCCCCATGGTCAGATGATCAAAATTCAAACACTTAGCAATGGAGTCATATTTATGACAGTTGCAATGTCCCAGGGTCATGTGATCACCTTTTGTGACCCTCTTGACAAGCAGAATCAATGGGGAAGCCAGATTCATTTAACAAAATACGACTAACTTAACAACTGCAATGATACACATAGCAATTGTGGTAAGGAAGGTCATAAAATGGGGCAAAATTCACAACTGTCCCACTAAGTAACAGAAATTTGGGCTCAATTTTGGTTATAAGTCAAGGACTACCTGAATTCTGGACTGCATCCAGGATCTTTTGTACTTTTCCCTCTACCTCCTTATGTCCCAAATCTGCCTGGAGGGCCCCAATGACGTCCTAAAAATATCTGGGGAGAGGGGTGGGATTCTACCAGTTTGCACCTATTCGCTACAACCAGTTGTTAACATTCTAAGCAGTTCGGAGAACCAGTTGTTAAAAGAAATTACTGGCCTAATCCTGTAAGGAAGGTAGGAAGGAAATATTCTGGTGTCGCTTACTTTCCATTAACCCTTATTACATTCTTGGCAGGACTAGACTTCCTGTCTCAGGAACATCTCTGGAGTTTTCCCCCCCTCCTTTGCTGGTACTTTGCTTGTGTTAAAGTTACAATGGCACTGGAAAAAGTGACTTATGATCCTTTTTCACACTTATGACTGTTGCAGCATCCTCATAGTCTTGAGAGGCCAGGTGAGGAGATGCGTGCCTCGATGTGAGTGATATTGAGTTGGCCACGTTCAGCCAATAACATGACCACCAAGCCATTCCCACAGGACTGATTGCTAAAAAATTTGAATCCCACCCCTGGAGAGGGCCATATGTATTGCATATTCTTGCAGACAGCCAAAAATATTTTTGCAACTAATACGAAGTAAATTGGGAACGAGCGATACAGTATACTGTAATAGTGCTGGCAGAAAAAGTCCATTTTTCTCAAATGATGTTTGACAGTGAAGAGCAAGTTTGATTGGAAGGATGTTTCAGGGCTTGAGGATGTAGCTTAAATTGGGGGTATTTTGTATGAATGATAGAGACAGAAGACAAATTACCACAATGCCTGGCAGAGGGAGATAAGATGGGAAGTTGTGGATGGAGTTCTGGGAGAAGGAGATGCTGTCCTCTTCATGTTTAATTGCCTCTTCCCTACATTCTCTGTGGTGTTGCTGGGTTTCTTTGCTTCAGGCTTCTGTTAGTTAATGCCAGGGGTTTTTTTTGCAATAATCCTCCACAACTTGTTAATTGAGAAACAAATGGACCTGCTTGGCCTGCTTATGTGAGACCTATCTGGATGAGAATGGGGGCAAGTGCTTAACCATAGAGAGGACTAGATAGAATTTACAAGGAAAAGGAAAGATGGAATCAGAATATCCTATTTCCAAATTCTATTTTTTTCTCCCAGTATTTAGTCCACTTTAGCACATAATATATGTCTTGTGTGTTTAATAATATCGAACAGTTTCACCACATTGCAGGAACTGTCATATTTTAGCTTTCTTTTTAAAATGTGTTTGCATTTATATAAACTTTGGCCAAAATGTTATCTTTGTATTTGCATCCTAAATATATTTATGAAACTATAAATTATACTAAGACTTTTCACTTTACTTCTGAATTATGTATGTGTCATAACTTATCATACTATATGGTGTTTCTATTTGTACTGGGGAAAGTTTCAGCTTCATTTATAAAAGATCCTTTGGCATATATGAAGGTAGAAAGGAAAGCAGAGTTAGAAGACTACTCCACAGCATAGGGACACTGACTGAAAAAGCACACTTCCTAGGTCCCATGAGATGGCAATGTTTAAAAGAGGAACCTGAGGCAAGTCCTCCTTATGGGAGCTTGTTGGATGGGCAGATGTTTCTTGGGAGAAGGATGTCCTCCAAAAACTGGGCATTGTGGTTTAGGTCAGTGTTTTTCTAACTTGGCAAATTTAAAATGTGTGGACTTCAACTCCCAGACTTCTCCAGCTAGAATATTGCAAGCAAGTTCTATGTTCATGCTTCTGGGTGCTCCAAAACATTTTTTTTTTAAAATGAAAAATGAGGGCTTGCATTGCCATAATTCTTACAAGAGAAAATTAATTCTTACAAAGTGTGATGTTTAAAATATAAATGGATAAAATTCCATGGGGTATATGAAAATACAGAGATGTCATAATACTTGGTTAAATCTTAAGGAAATAGCAATAACAATAGCACTTAGACTTATATACTGCTTTATAGTGCTTTCCAGCCCTCTTTAAGCGGTTTACAGAATCAGCATTATTGCTTCCAACAATCTGGGTCCTCATTTTACTCACCTCGGAAGGATGGAAGGATGAGTCAACCTGGAGCCTGGTGGGATTTGAGCTGCCAAATTGTAGGCAGCTGGGCTGCAGAAGTAGCTTGCAGTACTGCACTCTACCCACTGCACCACAGAGGCTCCTGTCACCCATCTTAATTTTTTTTCAACATTGTAATATCAGCATTATTGTTATTCCTTAGAAATATCCTAAGAGAAAGCAGCTTCCCTGTTTTGAGTGTATATACACATATCTTTCAGGACCTCCTACATTGGAGTGTGTGTGTTTCCATATTTAACAGTGATCATTTTCATAGCATTTTATTCAGTAATTATTCTTTAAGCATCAAGACAAATATATAGTTATAATAGCAGTTACTGTGGACTGATACAGAAATGTCTGGGTCTGCAAGTTATTTTCAGGATGGCACCCACCCATTGTTACGCACGCATACTAGTTATTTTAAATACATTTGACATTATAGGAAGCTATCTGTTTCACATGTGGGCAGGCAAGCCTTGCGGAATGTTAATTAAAATAAACGAAGCAGTTGATTTGCATCCATTATTAACAGGTACTCAGACTGAATGCCGTCTTTGGTTGTTGTTGCTTCTTCTGTGTCTAGACTAAACTTTAAACTACCAGAATGAAGCCACCTTCTTGGTTTTGTCATTGGCCAAAAATAAATCACTCTTGGTACATGTTTCTGATAGTAGCTAACATACTAGCTGATGAGCTGAGTTCTGTTTCTCTCCACATTCACACAGCGTAGTATTATCTGCTAAGAGCCTTCACGGGACATATTGATTTTATACTTAGGTATGCCAACTCTCAACAGGGGGTCCTGAATAGATCAGATCCTTCAGCCAGATCCTCTTTTAATGTTATTCCTTGCCTGATGGTCTTCTTCCTCCATCTTTTAATTTGACTTTGTTCTTGTGTACCCTCAAGAATGTTTGTTTGTGCCATAAAGCTGTTCCTAGATCTGAGTTGGTGGGCTTAGGCCATTCAGAGGATGTCAGGAATCATTCTCTTGCTTAGCTCTCTCAGCATCTGCTGCTATCGTTCTCTTGATCATATGTAATGCCACCGAGAGGATATATTTTCTCAGTTGGTGTAGGTTTGAGACATCCTGTCCCTGGCGATATCAGCTTGTTTCGCATGCACAGATGTGCCCCACACTGGAGCAGCATGCTCTGCTGCAGAGACATTCAAGGCCAAAGCTGATGTTTGCAATATAGATGGTAGAGTTCCCTTGATGGTTGTAATATGGTCTTAATTCTACAAGTACTACCATAGGATTCCCAGCTAGCTCATCAATATTTGATCCTTATGCGTCCACTGCTGTATCATCCGCATAGACAAACATGTGTTGTTGGGAATTGGTTAATCAATTGTATATATCTTATGCAATGTTGGAAACAATACATTTCCTTGTGGCAGCCGGTCCATCTGCATCTTCCACTTCTGTTCTTACCATTCAATGTCACATAAAATTGCCAGTTCTGAAGGAAGCTGCCTGATGCAGTTGATACAGTTCTGCAAATAATAATAGCCAGACATTTATACCGAACCTACTGAGATTATTCATTTTAGGTAAAATGTAAAAACTGAAATGAACCTTATTAGACAACAAACTTAACTCCTTTCAAAATCTGTTACTTTTGCCAGCTCTACAATTCTTCTGCATAAAGAATAAAGGCTAGGTCACATTGGCCGACGGAAGCAAAACGTATGTAAAAAGGACACAGCGGACGAGCAAATTTTCCATCCATTGTTATCCGCTCTCAAAAGTGCCCCAAATTTGCATAAAGAGAACGGACAACAACGGAAAGGAACGGACGTGGGGAGGACGTATCGAGGATGTTAAGCGGATGCTCCACGGAAGCCTAGCGGATGGAAGCGGATGACACATCCGCAGGGCTTCTGTGGGAGAACAGCGAAGCGGATGCGCAGTGGAAGGAGCGGATGCAGAGCGGATGCAGAGCGGATACAGCAGATGCATCAGCGACACCTAGCAGATGCAAAGAGTTCACTGCGCATGTGGGGAGGATGCATTGTGTCAGCCCCGCGGATATAAAGGGAAGCAGCTTGCAAGCAGGTCACCATTCAGAGGAAAGACCTGCTGCCAGACACATCTTCAGCCAACAACCATGGGGAAGAAGAGGAAGCCTATGCCTACTCCTGCCAGCCCTGGCAAGAAGGACAGGACCACCTTCCCACCCCCTGAGGCTGACTCTGCTTCTGCTGGGGCTTCTGCTGCTGCTGCTGCTGCTGCTTCTTCTGCTGCTGGTGCTGACTCTGCTAGTGCTGGTGCTTCTGCTGGTGCTGACTCTGCTGGTGCTGCTCCTGGTGCTGGTGCTGACTCTGCTGGTGCTGCTGCTGGAGCTGCTGGTGCTGGTGCTGACTCTGCTGGCGCTTCTGCTGGTGCTGCTGGTGGTGGTGGTGGTGGTGGTGGTGGTGTGGTGGACCAGCCCTGAGAACCTCAAAGCCCTGCTGATGAGGGCCCAGAAGGCCCTGCCAGAGGGAGGAAGAGGCAATCGCGAGAAAAGGGGGAGAGGAGACAGTACTCCATTGCAGAGGAACATGAGGAGGAGGTGCTCGAATGGCTGAGGGAGAACGAGTACCTCTGGAGGAAGGGACACAGGCTCTATCGAGACACCAAGCGGAAGCAGGCGGCTTGGAGAGAGAAGGCGGAGAGCCTGGGCTACACTTCGGATGTCCTCCTGGGGTGGTGGAAGCACATGCACACCTGGTACGGGAAGCTGCACCTGAAGAAGTCTGGCCAGGTCGCGGTCAAGTTCACCGACCGGGAGACCTATGTCATGGCAAAGTGCAGCTTCTTGGAGGGTGAGATCCGCCACCGAGGAGCAGCCCCTCTGTCAACCCTCTCTCTCAGGCAGCCCACAGACAGCCAGTCCTCTTCTGGCCAAGAATCAGCTCCTGTGTCCAGGCAGGTATCTTTGGAGAACCCCATGACAGAGACCCCCCCGACAGCTGCACTCCCCGTGCCAGAGCACATGGAGGATCCCCTGATGCAGATGGAGCAAGAAGAGGCCGCTGCCACCAGAAACCAACCCACACCCACCCCCAGCTCCACCTCCACAGAAAGCAGGCAGAGACAGACCGGAGGGGCAGAGCCACACTGTCCTCTTGGAGATCAGGGACACCATCAAGAGCAGCGTAGATCTCCTCTCTCAGCTGGTACACTTCGACATACCATCCTCTAACAGAAAGCCCTTCCTCACCTATGTCAACCAGACCCTCATGGAAATGCCCAAAGCCCAGTACCAGGTGATAAAGGAGAGGATCACAGGTCTTCTGCACCACCCTCCAGGCCCAGCTGAACCTGCTCTGACCCACTCCAGGTCTGCTCCTCCACCCCAGGCGATGTCACAGCCCTTCCAAGGCTTTCAACAGCCCCTCACCTACCAAGGCTATGGCTACCAGGAGTTCCAGCAGCACAGGCAGCCCTTCCCAGTCCAGGCACAGGTACATCACACACCACAGATGCCACAGACGCCAGATGCCACTGACGCCACAGATGCCACCGACGCCTCACCTCGCTCAGCTGCAGACCAGACAGCCCCACGACACTCCTCCTTCCTCCATCCCACAGCCAAGCCTGGCCTCAGAACATCTGTCATCGGTCTTGGGACTGATATCCCATGTCCTGGAGGAAAGGCCTCTCAACATCACGTGCCAGCTCTCTGAGAGTTTCCTGCACACACCATCCCCTGTTGTCCTCTCGGGGCCAGGCACCCCAATGGCGCCTCAGACCAGCACTTCAGCCACTGCCACCTCCACAGCCCCTGGACCCTTTACCCCTGAGATCATGGGCACGTCTCAGAGTGACTGAGAAGACTGCCAGAGACTGGGTTGTTACCTGTTGACTTTATCTTTGCTTGGGACACTTTTCTTGGTTCATTTTGCTTTTTTAATAAAGTCCTACAGTTTGTTATTAATAAAGGTTATCTTTGCTTCACACACTTGGTTCAGTTCTTTTACTAAATAAAGTCTTGGTGGAAACTTTTAGAAATGGTTTAAGCCTTTGCATGCTTGTGGGATGGATAAAGATAGCTGTGGGATGGATAGCTGTGGGATGGGCAGGGATACCTATGGGATGGGCAGGGATACCTGTGGGTAATAGCTGTGGGATGGGTAATAGCTGTGGGATGGGTAATAGCTATGGGATAGATAAGCTTCCAGTGCAAGCATAGTGGGACTGTATGGTCCACCCTCCCAGGTGCCACACCTATGGCCCTTTATTATCAATAACAATTTAATCATTCATCAACACATTTCAACATAAGCACAACTCTTTATTAAATGCCCTGTTCATTGTAGGGCCACTCAACATACATGGCACAATCTCATCAGTGTGATGAGACAGGCTCAAGGAAGCATCCATTAATCATCTACCATTCTGTCTTGCCACTCCACTGCTCCAGCTGGGGAGTTGCACCTGTGTTTCAGGAGGTTGCGCTGCTTCTTCCCTTCACGTGAAGCTCTGTTGGGACCTGGCACATCCACAGTGTCTATCAGGTTTAGTCCTTGCCTCCATTCACCAGGCTCCATGTCCCCATTGCCTTGTTGACGGTCCACAAGCCTGTTCTGCAAGACTGGGTAGCGGATGCGCATGAGATTGTGCAGGATGCAGCAAGCTTCCACGATCCTCCTCATGGTCTCTGGGCGATGCAGCATGGTGATGAGAAGTACCTGGAACCTGTTGGCCAGGATGCCAAAGGCGTTCTCCACCACCCGCCTTGTCCTGGACAGCCTGTAGTTGAAGATCCTCTCTTGATGGGTGAGGTATCTGGAAGTGCAGGGCTTCATGAGGTAGGTTCTGAGGGAGAAGGCGTCATCCCCCATGATGAAGTAGGGCACATCTTGCATTTCGTTGGGCAGGGGTTCTGGATCTGGGAAGCCCACGATGAGGTTGCGTTCCAGCCCCTCCTTGAGGTCACTGGCGTTGTATACCTGGACATCTGAAGCTGACCCGTTCCCTGAAGCATCGATGTACATGAACTTGTAGTCAGCATCGACCATGGCGAAGAGCATGATGCTGAAGAAGCCCTTGTAGTTGTGATAAGTGGACCCTGAGTTGGCTGGAGCTTTGCAGGCCACGTGCTTGCCATCTATGGCTCCAACGGTCTGGGGGAAGTTCCACTTCTGATACTACTGCTCTGCAACTTTCTTCCAGCCTTCTTCAGTGGAGGGGCACTGGAGGAGCTCCTCCAGGTATTCTTGGATGATGGCCTGCACCACTTCTCTGACCACAATGCTGATGGTGTTGTGTGGCACCCTCCAGGCGTACTGCATGTTCCTGTACGTGGTCCCGGAGGCCAGGTGACGCAGAGTCAGTGCCACCTTGAGTCCAGGGTCCAGGCTGGGCCGGAAGTTGGTGTTTGCCTTGGTCAACCTGGGTGTCAGCCACTCCACAACTTTGTCAAACATGGCTGGTGGCATCCTCATGAAGTGCTGGAATGCACAAGTGTCTTCGTTCCTCAGCTCCACCATCAGCTTGTCATACAGTCCATACTCGGCTCTTCTCGCGATCCATCTTCGGACCCACACACTTCTTGGACGCCTCCTTTTCCTTGCGTAGAACAGGTGAAAGAGCCTGAAGAGGGCTTCGCACTGTTGTAGAATGATGGTGGCTACCAAAAGGAGTGTGCGACGATCCATGGTGGAGATGACTGGATGCTGTGGAAGAGCAAGAGCAAGGCTGAAGAGGTCTGCACAGCAGGGCTGCTGGACTGAAAGTGAGATCCAGGTGATTTCCTCCCCCTTTTTATAGGAAATATCGGTTTTCTGCTAGGTGTCCTTCTGCATCCTCTAGACATCCTCCAGACATCCTAAATATCTAAGATACGTCCCGTATACAAATGTTTTGTCCGTTTTAATGCTTTATATGTGAGCTGCATCCGCTTATATCCTTTCTATGTCCATGTGACTAATGCTCCGTGTCCGATTCGCTTCCTCCCTCTTTCCGTTTACCGCTGGAGCAGATGCGAGTTTCGCGGATGCGCAGCGGATGCCGAGCGGATACAGAGGACGTATAACGGATGTAGAACGTTTGTTTCATGTATGTGTAGCAGATGTAGAACGGACGCAGCGGAAAGTTCATCCACTCAAAAAGTTTTGTGCAGCTCAAAACTTTTTGAGCGGATGAAATCTCAGTAGACAGATGCTGTACAGATAGAACGTATTAATCACACACGCAGTGAGTACAGAACGGATGCATCGCGTTAACCAACGGATGGCAAGTGTTTTTCTCCGTTTTACATCCTCTTTCCATCCGTTGGTGCTGTGTGACATGGGTTTAAGATTTAACAGCATTTAAATGAAATCATACTCATTTAAATAAAAATGAATAAAATCACTTTTCAGAGTGAGTTCGTCAGCATATCAATTTAATAAGTAAATAGTAATTCAGATTTTAGGTGAACATGCAATTGACTATCGAGCTTTTAGAACATGTATCTTGATACCTATTGCTCTGTTGTCCTCATTCACCAATTCCAAAACATTTCATCTTCAATGCTCATAACATTTGCATCAAATCGCAGATAATTAACATTTTATTTTGGTGTCCATTTTTAACTGTGCTTGAAATCCAGGTAATGTTCTGAACTATACATGATTGCCACTTACTGAACTGTCACAAATAGAAGAGTAGATGTGTGGTTTCCCTTGTTGCCTTTTTTTTCCCCCTTTATCTCTTCCTTAATGGAAGTTGAAAGCAATGAAATGAAATGATACAACATTCAGCAAGCTGGCTTTGATAAATTGTACTACTTTTTCCCATCAGTCTCATATTATCTCCTTGCAACACAGCATTCTTTGGCAATGGCCACAAAGGAGGAAGATTACAACTGAATGCGGGGATTTTGTTTAGTTTCTTACCTATTTTATGTCAGATAATACCTTACTAGAAAATTATAGTGTCATGCAGATTTAGTTCTCTCTTCTGAGCAACTTAATTGAAGTAACTCATAGAGCCAGAATTGTGTAGATGGCATAATCACTTTTTGCCTGGATTTTTAGCTCCCTTCCAGTCCATCCTGAAGACAGTGACCAAATAGATTCTGTGTTGTTTTGCAGCTATTTACTCTTCATAGAGACCATTAAATCTCTTCATGTAGATAATAGAAAAGAAAGAAAAGTCACTGCAGTAATAACAAGTACTAGATATAATTAAAATACTGGTGAACCATTTTTGAATAATATATATGATATCAACCTACAGTGTATGGATATTACATTTCCCATAAAAGTGAATACAGGTTCTGTCTGCACATTATGGGATTTTTGTTTAACAGGTGATCTCAGTTGCAATCAATCGTATCTGGGGTTCTGAAGGCTTTTCCTAAGACCTTGAGTATCTGTAGCTGTTGGAAAATCCCAGGCAGATTTAAATGCTTTTAATATGAAGGCAGCTTGATGTTTGTTTGTATATATCCCACCTTTAAAATTGTACAATAATTATAAATTCATAGCCAAGGCAGGACTTAAACTTACGGTTCCATGCTTTCTAACCTGGTGCCTTAACCACTAGACTAAAGGCCCTGTCACACTGCCCAACGGATGCAAAACGGACACAACGGACGAGAAAAATGTTCCATCCGTTGTTATCCGCTCTCAAAAGGGGCAAAAATGTGCATAACCAGAGCGGATAACATGGAAAGGAATGGACGCGGGGAGGATGCAGAGCAGATGGAAAGCGGATGCGGAACGGAAGCCCAGCGGATGGAAGCAGATGAGAGTGGATGGCACATCCACTAGGCTCCCGGGGGGGCTCAGCAAAGCGGACGCGGAAGGGATGAAGCGGATGCATAGCGGATGCACAGCGGATGAAGCGGATGCAGAGTGGAAGCCTAGCGGATGCACAGCGGAAGCCTAACAGATGCCTAGTGTTAATTGCGCATGCGGGGAGGATGCATTGCGAAAGCCCCACGGATATAAGGGAAACAGCTCGGAAGCAGGTCACCATTCAGAGGAATGCTGGACGGATTGACAGCCTTGCCTGCCCTGCCTGCATGCCTGCATGCCTGCCTGCAAGCCTTGCTGCAAGCCCTGCTGCCAGCCTCCCTGCCAGCCTTGCTGTCTGCCTGCCTGCCAGCCTTGCTGCCAGCCAGTCTGCCTGCCAGCCTTGGTTCCTGCCAGCCTCCCTGCCAGCCAGCAACCCCACAACTATGGGGAAGAACAGAAAGCCTCAGCCATCTGCTGCCAATCCTTACAAGAGGGACAGGGCTACCATCCCGCCCCCTGGCCCTCACTCTGGTTCTGCTGGGCCTTCTGCAGCACGGGCTCGCTCTTCTGGGGCTGGCGCTTCTGCTACTTCTGCTTCTGGAGGAGCTGATGACAAGCACTCCAGCACCAGCCACCTTCACAGCACCTGGACCCTTCACCCCTGAGACTGAGCGACCAAGAGGAGTGCCAGAGACTCATTTTTGTCTTATAGCTTGTTGTTAGTAAAGTCTATTTTTGATTCACACACTTGCTTCATTTCTTTTTTTTAATAAAGTCTTGGTGGAAACTTTTAGAAATGGTTTAAGCCTTTGCATGCTTGTGGGATGGGTTAAGATAGCAGTGGGATGGGTTGAGATAGCAGTGGGATGGGTTGAGATAGCAGTGGGATGGGCAGGGATACCTTTGGGATGGGTAATAGCTGTGGGATGGGCAGGGATACTTTTGGGATGGGTAATAGCTGTGGGATAGATAAACCTCCAGTGCAAGCATAGTGGGACTGTATGGTCCACCCTCCCAGGTGCCACACCTATGGCCCTTTATTATCAATAACAATGTAATCAAATCATCCACACATGTCAACATAAACACAACTCTTTATTAAATGCCCTGTTCATTTAATACATGGCCCAATCTCATCAGTGTGATGAGACAGGCTGAAGGAAGCATCTATTAAGCATCTACCATCCTGTCTTGCCACTCCACTGCTCCAGCTGGGGAGTTGCACCAGTGTTTCAGGAGGTTGCGCTGCTTATTTCCTTCACGTGAGGCTCTGTTGGGGCCTTGCACATCCTCAGTGTCCATCAGGTTTCGCCCTTGCCTCCATTCCCCAGGCTCCATGTCCCCATTGCCTTGTTGGAGGTCCACGAGCCTGTTCTGCAAGACTGGGTAGCAGGTACGCATGAGATTGTGCAGGATGCAGCAAGCTTTCACAATGTTCCTCACGGTCTCTGGGCGATGCTGCATGGTGGTGAGAAGTACCTGGAACCTGTTGGCCAGGACGCCAAAGGCGTTCTCCACCACCCGCCTTGCCCTGGACAGCCTGTAGTTGAAGATCCTCTCTTCACGGGTGAGGCATTTGGAGGTGTAGGGCTTCATGAGGTAGGTTCTGAGGGAGAAGGCGTCATCCCCCATGATGAAGTAGGGCACATCTTGCGTGTCGTTGGGCAGGGGGTCTGGATCTGGGAAGCCCACGATGAGGTTGCATTCCAGCCCCTCCTTGAGGTGATTGGCATTGTATACCTGGGCATCTGAAGATGAGCCGTTGCCTGAAGCATCGATGTACATGAACTTGTAGTCAGCATCGACCATGGCGAAGAGGATGATGCTGAAGAAGCCCTTGTAGTTGTGATAAGAGGACCCAGAGTTGGCTGGAGCTTTGCAGGCCACGTGCTTGCCATCGATGGGTCCAATGGTGTGTGGGAAGTTCCACCTATGATACCACTGCTCTGCAACTTTCTTCCATCCTTCTTCAGTGGAGCGGCACTGGAGGAGCTCCTCCATGTATTCTTCAATGATGGCCTGCACCACTTCTCTGACCACAATCCTGATGGTGTTGAGTGGCATCCTCCAGCCGTACTGCATGCTCCTGTAGGTGGTCCCTGAGGCCAGGTGGCGCAGAGTGAGTGCCACCTTGAGCCCAGGTTCCAGGCTGGGCCGGAAGTTGGTGTTTGTCTTGGTCAACCTGGGTATCAGCCGCTGCACAACTTCGTCAAACATGGCTGGAGGCATCCTCATGAAGTTCTGGAATGCCTGAGTGTCTTCCTTCCTGAGCTCCACCATCTTCTGGCGAACCATCTTCATACCCAGACGCTTCTTGGCCGCCT
The DNA here is from genome assembly GCA_015471245.1 of Laticauda colubrina. NCBI lineage: Eukaryota > Metazoa > Chordata > Lepidosauria > Squamata > Elapidae > Laticauda > Laticauda colubrina. The sequence goes on along the minus strand of BLBF01000007.1, from coordinate 57,750,366 downwards.
CTTTTTCTTCCCGTAGTAGAGTTCACAGAGCCTGTAGATGGCTTCGCACTGTTGCAGAAGGACAGTGGCTGCCAAAGGACTTTGTTAAGATCCACGGTGGACATGACTGGATGCTGTGGAAAAGGAAGAGTCAGATGAAGGCTGCAGAGGTCTGCACCGCAGGGCTGCTGTTCTGAAAGTGAGATGCAGATGAGTTGCTCCCCCTTTTTATAGGCAGTATAGGTTTTCCCCTATGTGTCCCTTTGCATCCTCTAGGCATCCTTAATATTCTATCTAGGTCCCCTCTGCGAACGTTTTTTCCGTTTTAAATGCTTTGTTTCCGTGCTGCATCCGCTAGGCATCCCTTCTGCATCCATTCTGTGTCCGTTCCGCTTCCTCCCTGCGTCCGAGCGGATGCGAGTTGCGCGGATGCACAGCGGATGCCTAGCGGATATAGCGGATGAGTAACGGATGTAGAACGGATGTCTTGCGGATTTCTAGCGGATGCAGAACGGACGAATTGGATACATTTTCCGCTCATAAGTTTTGAGCAGCTCAAAACTTTCTGAGTGGATGAAACGTCCATAAACGGATGCTGGACGGATAGAGAGGAAGCAAAATGGAGGCAGTGAGTACAGAACGGATACATCGCGTTAACCAACGGATGGCAAGCTTTTTTGTCCGTTTTACATCCTCTTTGCATCCGTTGGTGCAGTGTGACAGGGGCTTAAACTGGTTTTCTAAATGTACATGTATGTCTTATGTCCTGAAACCCCTTTTGTTGTTACTCCTTTAAAGCAACAGAAGGTGATGATTCTAGAAAGAAAGCAAGGAACGGTTCAGAAACTCTGTCCATCATAAAGCTTTTCCTGTAACCACCTATTTTTTATAGATTCATATTTTCTTCCAGGCTAATATTTATATTTTTGTTCTGCTTTGTAATCATACTTACATTAGTGGTGTAATAATTAGTAGTTGTATAGTAGTTAGCTATACAATTCAGTCACTTTACAATCCCAGCATAGAGATAGATACAGAAATTTATAGCTTGGTTTGTAAGTTCAGGGAGATAAATGCCAGGGGGAGAAAGATATTGAGAATATTCCGCAGAAGCTTAACATTTTTTTAAAAACCATTTGTTTCTCTAATTTCTGTCTTTTAAGCCAGCAGAATGAATTGCTTCAAGTGGCACGTATTAAACAATTACATTTTTCTATCATTGTTGATTATTTTTAGAATGGGTAACATCTTTCTTTGTGTTTCTAGGAAAACATTCTCACAGACGACATCAGAATATCAGACTGGAAAGAGAAGGTTTTCCAATCTCATTGTGTTTTGCTGGCAAAAAGCTGCAAGGCTGCAATGGAGTTGGCAAAGCATGTTGTAGGGATTCAGAATATGGCGTTTAAGTATGGAAAGCACATGTCTATGTCTCATAAGGTATGATTTCTCTTTTCTTTAAAAGTTTCCCGAATGGCCAAGTAGCCAGCATCCTTTTTCAAGAAGCATGTCCTTCTGTACATAATATGTTTCTTAAAAATGTGCATGCGCCTGTGCACACACACACACATATATTTAGTTCGTTTGTGACTAAACTGCATGGAAAAATACTTATGTGAAGTATTTAGCATATCACAGCATTCATTTCCCTGTACTAAGTTGATTTGATATATACTTACAGCCTTTAAAACTTAGACAGCTGTCAAAGTAGCCAACTAATCCCAGGAAGCTAATGTGAGTGAATAGGAGGAGTGAGCAGAAGGTTCATAGGGAGCTCAGTATGGAATTAGAGAGATTTGGGGAGTTATGATAGCTGCCTGAGCATCTGTGGAAGGGGACAAAAGAAAGTACTTGGCTGCGCTCGAATGTATTTATCCAGAAAATCGCATCCCATTTGTTCATAGTATGTATGGCAAGTAATAACTGTAACGTTAACAACAAACAAATGAAACCATCAATACAAAGATTCAATTAAAATATTAGAATAATCATATCTCAATAGCTGTGTAAAGATCAGCTGACATTTGAATGTTGGAGGTGTTGGCCATTTCTAAAAGAATGGTTCTTCATGAAGTAATTTCTGCCCTTATGTAGTGATTTTTTAACAGACACTTGCTCCAATATAGTATGCACTTACTCACCCACTCCCAATTTGGCAAATAAGAGGCCAAAGCAACCTGAGGTTGAAAGGTTTAATTATAAAACAGGGAGAGAGAAAAAGGAATGACTGTGACTAAATGGAACCATTTCTCTTCAATCTTGCTGTTCAGCTCTCCTGTTGCTCTGACAGCGGAGGCCTTTCTCTTCCTTTCCCAAGCAGGCACTGGGGAGGGATAGATGGCTAACATCACATTTTAACTTAATCTTGGGAGCCAAAATAAGGGGACTGCAGGATCTGCAGCTGCATTGGTTATTATCATCACAACAGACCCATGGCTGAAGTCACCTTGCCAATCTTCTATGCTGCCAGTTCTCTATTCTTGTTGAATTAGTAGCTGTATGTGATATTGCCTCCACCTTTGAATGCTCAAGGTTGAGGAGACTAGGGAAGAGAAGCCAAACAGGGCTGATGAAAGACAACGTTGATTGCTGCAGTCATTGACAGAAGAGATATTGTTTTTTGACATTGTCAGAAGAGAGATTGGTCAAATCTACCCATATAAGGCATAGACAGTCTCCTCTTCAGATATCTTGAATGGGACATAACTTGGAGTTTAGAGCTACCATATTTTGACCATATTCTGGACGATCATTAGATGGCAGCAATGAGATAGAAATGTCTAATGTCTGGATTTTTGCAACCCAGATTTGGAAGCTTCAATAAATGACAATAATACCAAAATTTTCCTTTCTTAATTGCTCCACTGCCCTCATGCTGGGAAGAACCAAAGTTATATAGGTGAAAATATATAAGATTGTGTCAGACAGAAAAGGTTGCTGCTTACTTTATATTTGTTCATTTATTTATTTTTATGCTGCCCATCTCGCTATCAAGGGACTCTGGATAGGTTACAATATAATAAAAACAACAATGTAAAAATAAATTCTTTATTTGAATGCTTGAACTTTTGAATTAATACTTGAGTTTGATTAAATGTGCGTTGTAACATTTTATCCAGAAGCCTCTGGCCAGAATAGTTCTCGGTCACCTAGTTTAGTATGGTATATATGTGTGTGTGTGTGCATGTGTTTATCTGATTTATTTTGGCCATGTCATGCATGCAAATTCATTGGAGAAGTCAGTGATGCTATGATTGGTTAGTGGCTCAAGAAGAAGGGGCAAGCAAAGAATTTGCTGGCTTGATACCATCAAAGGTGATACAAAGATGAACACCGAACAACTAAAAGAAGCTGTGCTTGACAGGATAGCATGGAAAGCGCTTGCTATAAAGTCACCAAGAGTCAAACCTGACTGTTGAAAGTAACAAACTACAGCATGTGTGATGAAATAGGAAAAGATAAGGTCAAATAAGAATGGATGGATGATAAGTGAATATAGATTGAATACAAACTTATGCAACCGGTAGAAGAGGAATATGTTGAGAGGTTTGTCAAATAAAGACAATGAATTAGGGCCAAACAAATGTATGAAGTAGGAGAAAGTTGAGAGAAAGTGGGAGAATGAGACAATCATGTTTGGATGGGATTGATGTGATCCTCAAAATGAGAGATGAATTGATTAAAGAAGAGAAGGCAGTTTATAGATTAGTGTGTAGACACGATAGAAGCAAGGTTGGAAGTTATAGATATAATGAACGGTAAAATGGAATAAGATTGGTTTAGTTAAATTTCCACTTTGCTCTTCTGCCCTTGTTTTTGACTTTTCTGCACTTTGTATCATGTTGCTTAACCTGAAGAGAATAGCCCACAAATATATAGATGACAACATTGGTGAGCTGATTCAAATCTCAGATGATCTCCAGTTGTCTATAGTACTTTCTCTCTGATTAATGAACAATTGACACTCCTATTCAAGGATAAAATAGAAGTTAACCATCTTTTCAGCCCAGGGTATCCCCATCAAAAAAAAAAACTCACTTCAAATTTCACCAGATTTGGTTTCCTTTTTAAAGTTCACTTTGTGTCCTACAAATCCAAACCACCAACATTTGAAGTAAAATTATGTATATGGAGGCAGTGTCTTGGTAGGAACAGAATCTAACTTCCATCCCACTTCCATCCCTGGTAGTTATAGAGGTCCTATTCTATTTATATAGTATTGTGCATGTTCAGCTTCTCGCATGCTTCTTCAACATATGCTTCTTGTTAGATTTTAATTGAATAGACATAGGAACAACTTGAAAACCCCTTAATACTGTGTGTTGGTACAAAGCATTTTATCTTGTTTTTTGCAATCTTCATGTAATATTAGTTGTTGTTAAATGATTTCCTACTCTTAACTTCATGATTTTAATCCCCTTCTTTCAGCTAAATGCTGATATTCAGCCGTTTATTGATAGAAATTCAAATGAGTCCCTGCCATTTGACTTAAATTCTGCTCCTGTAGTATTCCATCAAGAGTTTGTTGGAAGAGAAGTATGGATTAAGCAAATTAAAGAGGTAAATAGGTCAATTACATCTATAGTGGCTATGTTTTTACATGTTACAAAATCATAATCATCCCTTCATATTAATTGTTTTAAAAAATCATAGTTAAGATTAACCACAGCTATAGAGTCTGAATCCAGTTTGATAAAAAGTATTGTTATAATTCTCTTTTTTCTTCCATTTGAAGAACACTAAGCATTTATAAAAAGAATCAGTTTTGCTATTTCTGCATGTTTATTATTTCGTAGAACTAGAAATTAAATGTGCTACTGTTGAATGTGTTTAAGTGCATAAAGTCTATGATTCTTATGGTAATTTCTTTTTAAAATTCATCCGGTTAGACTCAATTTTATTAAAATACAAAAATAAATGTAATTTTAAATATGCTTGCCTTCCCTACAGTTTTAGTTTTACAATAATTGAATATTTCTAGCATAAAGCAGAGGGAATGAGCTGCTCATGCATATATGATTATAATTCAAAACACAGCTGGTTGGGCACATGTTAGCCTACTGGCTTTGATATTATTGCTTATCTTATGATTGTGGTTCCTTTCCAAAAGCTATCTCAATGGAAGCATTTTTAATGTAAGCCTTGATATAAGTCCTTTAATACATGACTCTTTCTTCAGTGGATAGTTTAAATAGGAAATAGAGTGAAGCACCCCATCAGCAAGCACCCCTTCCTTCTTTTCTTCCCAGGGAACCCTTAAAAAAGTTTGACGGAGTGTATTTTCTACATTGCAAGCCCTGTCTTTCTGTAAGGCTGATCCTTCAGAGCTGTATTTGCTACTATGGGTTACATTCAGAGGTGGATGTAATTTGCTTGCTCCCATTCTTTCTCATGAGACTGTTATTGCATAGAGGAAAGTAATGCAGAATATGGCTAAGGGCCATGCTTCATTGATCCATAAACTCATCAGTCTTTCTCAGAAGAAAAACAAACAATTCCACTTGAGGAGTAGTTATAAGAGCTAGCTCCTTTGTACAGGGTGTTTCATGTCCACTCTCTTAAAGATGTCAGTACACATAAACTAGTAGACATCGGACAAGCCAAATGTGAGTTCTTAAACCTGATGACAAAACATGGGTTTTCTATTTAGCACAGAGATGCGATGGCTCAGTGATTAAAGAAGCTGAGCTTGTCAGCTGGAGAAGTTGGAGACCCGAGCTTCGCGCAAGGGCACCCCATTACTTGCTCCAGCTCCTGCCCACCTAGCATTTTGAAAGCATATAAATGAGAATAGATTAATATGCACCACTGTGATGGGAAGGTAACAGTGTTCTGTATGACTTTGGCATATAGCCTAGCCGTGCTGGACGCATGACCATGGAAATTGTCTTCAGACAATGCTGCTCCCTCGACCAAGAAACAGAGATGATTGGACATGACTGACAGAAAACTTTTACCTATTTAGCACAAAATGTTAGAGTTTTCTTCAAGTTTTGCGCAGCTTATGATTTACAGGCTTGTAATAATATAATTTTGTTTGTTTTTCTTACATGGTTTAAGACTCAGGGCAAAGAAGATTTAATAGACTATAGCAAGGTGAGTAGCTAAAATAGGTCTTCATTCTAAAGACTTGTTAACTTTTATGTTTGAAGGAATATATGAACGAGCCTTGCTATTACTTTTATAGTATTTCCATCTCAGATTTCAATCACAAATTGCCTCGTAAAGCAGCTTATAACAATTACAGTACAATGTGTCTGATACAAGTATATAAACTGAAATAATGGGGCAGGATTGGATTTTCAGCCGAGTCTGATTTCAGGCATGATAGACTCAGAACTGGATGCACTTACAAAGGAGCACAGCAATCAGGTGTGCAGCCAGCAAATATTCCTATATTCAAGTGTGTTTCTTATTGCTCTTGTGTATTACTGATGCAATTATTGTTGTTCTTGTTTTTAGAAGGCTTATTAGGATTAGATTTGAGAGCCTTAGGCTAATTATATTCTAATAACTTACTTTTGGGGAACCTCTGTAACTTCAGCTTACATGCATCGCTACCAGACATATTCTCTGCTAATTATAATTGCCAGTCCCCTATCCCAGAATTTAACTGTAACAAAAGAGTGGTTATAGGAAGAGCTTCCACTAGGTTGGACTTGCCTGAATGGACGTAAGCATTAAAAAAATCTGCTGCTTCACAAAATTTGGTAATGGAACCATGTTGCTGAATCTCATTTGAAAGTCTCACTTTCTAGATTCCCCAGAGAAAAGGGATGATTTGCATGGATATCTGGTTGTTGTAGATCAACCTGCTGCTATTTTTGTGACTCTTTCTCATTGTTAATTTTGCCTTTAAGTGCTACACTTAAGGACACCTAGAAGACAGACAGAAGGCAAGTGTTTGAGCCCTAATTATCAAGACTAACAATAGAAGATGTGGGTCAATAGAACTGTGGATTCTATAATGGGCTTAAGTCTTGTTGAATTTGCTAGTATAGCCAGATGATATCCAGGTAGTCCTCGATTTGCAATTCTTTTTGTGATTGTTCAAAGTTAAAACAGCATTGAAAAAGTGACTTATGATCTTTTTTCACACTTACAACCATTGCAGCATCCCTTTGGCCATATAATCAGAATTGAGGCACTTGGCAACTGGTTCATATTTATGATGGTTGCAGTGTTCCAAAGTCATGTGATCACTTTTAGCAACCTTCTGACAAGCAAAGACAAATGGGGAAGTTGGATTCATTTAACAAACTTGTTACTAACTAAACAACTGGGAAGAAAGGTTGTAAAATGAGGCAAAACTCACTTCAAAATTGTTTTGCTTAGCAATGGAAAATTTGGGTTCGGATGTGGTCATAAATCAAGGGCTTCCTGTGGAAATTTTGATCCTGTGCTTATCAGTATCCAAATGATATCCTCTGTAAGTACACATTGAAAACTATAAATAAATCATTGAGAAGGCCACCGAAGTGAACTGTTATGTGAATGCCTTGAGTAAATCTTTTCTATCCTATGTACAAAATGTGCTTCATATATTAGTTAGATGTACCATCCCAAGTATAGCATTTATCGGAATGTATGAAATATAATACTTTTAACAAGGATATTTAGTTAGGACTATTGTTTTTGTCACTTTGCTTGAGTTTTATGTATCTTAAGGTTCAAACTCTGTCTAATACTGTAGGTTTGTATCTCTTACTAATGTTTAATTGTCTGGTTTAAACCTTGTTTGTTAGTTTGTTAATTTATATTGCCACCTATTTGCCCATGGTGATATGAGGTGGCTTACAGAATTTAAAACCATATTTAAAATAAATAAAAAAACAATAAAAACTAACAAAAAGAATCAAATAAATTAATAAAGTACAATAGAAAAAAATCTGGAAAAAAATAAATAAAAAAATCACCCCCAACTCCCACCCCCTCTCCCGACGACAGCAGATCCCACAAGCCACTTGATGGGCTCCATCCCACTCTGGGTTCCCCAGGCCCACTGGCGGAACCAGGTCTTCAGTGCCTTCTGGAAGAGTGCTAGAGAAGAGACCATTCTAATTTCTGGGGGAATGATATTCCAGAGAGAGGAAGCCACCACGGAGAAGGCCTTTCTTCTGGGTCCCACTTGTTGATGGAAGTTGAAGCAATTTTACAATTCTTTTTTTTTTAACCATTAACATTTTTATTGGGTTATAAAGAATTATAAAATACAAACTACAAAGTAAATAGGAAAGCACTGAGGAGGGGAAAGGGAAGGAGAAGTGAGAAAGTTAAGAAGAAAAAGAAACATTGACTTCTGACTCTCTGTTACAGTAAAATACATTAACATCACATCACAACTTTTTACTTTTTCATAAGCCATTTCTATAAAGATCTATCAGTATAATCGTGAAAAACTCGAAGTCAGAGTTTCATTCTTTTCCACATCAAGCATGAAGTTCAGTCTCCATGGGGAAACAAAACTTATGTTCTTTTCTTTAGTCAAAGTGGTCAATTTTGCCATTTCAGCCAACTCCATCAACTTCTGCAATCATTTGTACACAGTAGGAATCAAGGTGTCCTTCCATTTTTGTGCATACAATATATATGCTGTCAACATATATAATAACAAAGTTCCAAATTTTTTTCTCTAGTTTTTTTTCCATTAAACCCAAAAGAAAATGTTCTGGTTTCCTTTTAAATCTACATTTTCAAAAAAATTGTGTTAAAATATGAATCAGACTTCAAATTTTTTTTGCTTTATCACACGTCCACCATAGATGATAAAAAGTCCCCTCTTTACTTTTATACTTCCAGCATTCATTTGACATATCTTTATACATTTTAGGTAACTTATCTGGTGTTAAATACCAAAATTTTGCAATTTTCAATTCTTATTATGGGGCAGGAAGAAAGCATACTTACAATTTAAAATACACATGGGGAATCAATGAGATTCATAATCTATATGGATAATAAATATGTTGAAATTGGGATGGAACTGTGTTACGATTAATAATGATAACACTGTATTGTTCTATAAAATACCCTGCTATTGTTCTCACAACAAAAATAAAGGAAAGGGAAACTGTTAACTCTGCACAGTTAATCATAGTAAAGATTACTTGAGACTGTAATCAATCCTAGCATCTATTTTCAGTTTGATACACATGATGCTATTGTGGGAGATACATTGGGATCTAGAGTTTCTCTTGGCAGGAATGCCAAATATGTCAATAACCAACTGCTACCTCACAATAAACATGAGAAACTCAAAGCCAGGTGTCCATTAAGCTGAAAAAGGCAGGAAAAGAGGTACTGGCTTAAATAGGGAAGCTGTGAATAAGTGTTGCACCTACATTTTATAGAAGGCCGTCAACTAATTTAACTGGCTTCAGTCTAGTGTGCAATAAACATTCTTAATTAGATCTGCCATGTCAAATGTCTAGGTAGTTTCTGCTGAATCAGAGCTAGTTCAAGGAGAAACCCGTGAGTTAGTTTGTCCCATGCTGAAGTTCTTCCATTAAATAGAATTGTTTAAATTAACAAGTTCTGACTTGAATTGCCCACTTTATATTTACTAAATGTAAAGTTCCATGGCTCTTTCATACCAACGTGTTCTTTGCATTCTGCAGGATCCTTTTTCTGTGTATGATTTTGGCTGACTTCAGAAGCCCCCTTTAGCTACTACTATGAGAAGCCATTTATTGATATTTAAATATTAAAACTAATCAAATATTCTAGAGAACTGTGACCATATGAAAATCAGTTATCTTTGATGACATGTTTAATATCCTATTCTGGAAAGGGATTATTCTTTGGACTCCCATGAACAAAAAGGAATTAAAAAATATAGGTTAAATGCAAAAACATTAGAAAGAGTGTTTGAAATCGCTCTGCTGAAGTGTAGGTCTTCAAAACTTGTATACTGCCTGTGTAGATGTAGTCTTTTCAGATGTAGTGTCGTCTTCTGATCAGAAATTAAGAAAAAGAACAATACTGGTAATAGTTATATATAAGGAAATGATAACGGCTTCCTGAAAATGGCCTGATACAAATAAATGTAAATAAATACAACAAATATTGCTTGGGCTTACATAGTATCTTGAATTGAAAGCATTTTAATTCATGGGAGAAATTGTATTTGCATGATTAAATAGAAAGTTTCAGCACCACTAGTCTCTTAATGTGTAGCAACAATCGGTTTACTGATTATTACTCAAAATAGTGATTTCTTAGTACCTTCATTTCCACATTAGCTATTCCAGCTGTGTCGGCCATGCAAAAAATTATGGCTACTTTTTAAAAAAATACAGTGATTCAAAAGGTGCTTTGTTTGCATTAATATTTTAAATACATGTTTATTACTCTTCTTCAAGACAAGCACTAAACCCATCTTACAAGCAGCCTAAACAACAACAAAGGGGCAGGGAAATGGGGTCACAATTGTGAAGCATCAGGGAGAAAGCCAAGTCTTTCCTGACATATGACACAGCCACATCACCATCATAGCTACCAGATAAGTATTTGAGTCCAGGTCTCCAAGCAGAGATTGACTTTAGAACCAAACAGGTAAAGAGGGACAATTCATTTTGAAGTGGTTTTGGAAGACTATGCCCAGAGCTGAAGGGAAGGGTTGTCCTCTCAGCAGCAGCCCAAAATGACTAATTGATGCCAGGATGATCTGAATGCCTTACAGTCACTTTAGCAACATCCCTGATAAAACAGACAACATAAAACATCTAAGATTGTATCCACAGCTATGTAAAACTGCTATGACTTGTTGCCTGCTTAAAGTAAGTACACTAAGGCCGCCTTATGTACATTTGAGGATGAGATGAAGGCATCATGCGTCATGGGGTCTTAGAAATAAAAAGGTTGCTGAGGATTGTTTGTGCCATGTCTGGGTGCACATGAGGAAAGGCCCTTGGATAAAATGGCAGGAATTTTACTTTTTTGCTTTTATATGATTACACTGTCAGGCCATAATTAAAAGTAATATTAAGAACTTGTATGGTATTCAGTTTTAAGGCCTGGTCCCACTGGCCGACAGACGCAAAACGTATGCATAAAGGACACAGCGGACGAGCAAAATTTCGGGGGTGACTCCATCAGTTGTCATTCGCTCCAAAAAGTGGCGAAAATTTGCATAAACAGAACGGAAAAGAACGGATGTTGGTAGTATGTAGCGAGGATATTAAACGGATGTTCATAGGAAGCCAAGCGGATGAAAGCAGATGGAAGCGGATGACGCCTCCGAAGGGGTTCCGGGGGAGAATTTCGAAGCGGACGCATAGCGGATGAAGCGGATGCATCACGCCTAAAGGAAAGAAAGGGGATGCCGTGCAGATGTATATCGGATGCAAACCGTTCACTGCGCATCCTTTCTATTTCCATGCTACTAACAATGTACAGACGTTCCATGTACCTTTTGTTTCCTCCCTCTTTCCGTTTTCAGCTGCAGCGGATGTGAATTGTGAGGATGCCCAGAGGATGCAGAGAAGATACAGTGGACATTTAACGGATGATAAACGGACATAGAACGTTTGTTGCTCGTATGTCGTGGATTTACATTGTACACAGCGGAAACTTCATCCATTCACAAAGTTTTGTGCAGCTCAAAACTTCTTGCGCGGATGAAATCGCAGTGGACAGATGCTTGACGGATAGAGCGTATGAAACATGTATGCAATGACTACACAATGGATGCATAGCGTTTTCCAACGGATGGCAAGCTTTTTTTTAATGTTTTACATCCTCTTTGCATCCGTAAGTGCAGTGGGACAGGGCCTTTACAAATAAGTACAATTGGTTTGGGAGTAATTTTCTAACTTTACTTTGATTCTAAAAGATTTGGAGCAGTGCTTTCCTCATATTAATCCATTTCTTCGATAATGTATTTCTATAATTAATTTATTCAATTGCTTCATCTGGCTTTTTTTTTAAATAATCAGTGTTAATGAACCTTCCTTTGCCATTTAGACTTCATAGATTCACACCTTGTGATCCAAATAAAGATTAAGAATCCAGACTTGGAAGCACAAATCACATGTAGATTGTTTCCTAATTTCCCTGGAGCCCTTGAAACATTCTGATTGGAGGTGGAAATTCCTTTGAAACATGAGGAAGTGTTGCTTCAGACCACACTAGAAAAAAGAAAAATAACAAAATCGCATATCCTATCCGTAGTGAGAGAACTTCTTCACTGATTCAAAAGTTTTCTTCAACCCAAATGAGACTTTCTATTTTTTAATGATAAAATCTGGATCCAGCTCAGTAGGCATAGTTTTGTAGTAAAGTTATACTCCCTATATATAATAAAAGAACCAAACTGTTAAATATTTGGCAGTATCTTTCTAATTTTATGTTTTGACAGGAAGAGCTGTGTTATAGCACAGCCAAAAAAGTTATATAAAATGAAGCACTTTAAATAAATGTTTGTCCAGCTGCCATTTAAAAAAGGAGAAGAGGTTAAGGAGAGAAGCCACAAACACCAATCAGATCTGTAGTAAGAAATACGGAAACCTTCCAACTGTAACAAGGAAAAGTAAATCTATTAGCTACAAATTGTATTGGCCTTGTTTCAGGCTAACAGCTTGGTAGACGAAATATCAGTACTTAGTGAGGCAGAAGGTTCTCCACAAGAGAAAAACAAAATTAGAAAAGCATGGCAAACTCTTAATAGATTAGTGAGTTGCTTGACCACAAATCAATTTTAGGTTTGTTTCCTCCCACCCTTTAGGAAGTTACGAGATTTGATATCGGATGCCATATAATAAGTGCCCAGTAAAGAAGTCTTAGAGCTAAAAGAGCGAGAAAGACCAGGGAATGGTTTGGTCTGAGTAAGAGTCAGTCACTAATTAAAGCAGGAAACTCTTGCTTCTGGAGCACAATTTTGTGATTTTGTTCTGTTCTAAAGATGGGTAGGCTTGGATTCTATTTATATTTGAGAGGCTGTTGTAGTTGTATACATTTGCTTTCCTGAACATGGTAGATGCAGAGTTTATTCAGATGTGGGGACAGCGAGAAGGTTGAAGTTCCAAATAAAGAATGCACTTTTGCAGTACGAGCTGGCAAAATCAAGGGTAGCTGGGTTTGAACTATTCCTTTCCCCCAGCTTTGGGCAGTTTGAGCAGACTTGTGGTGCTCTGTCAGTGTATCTTCTATATAGGAAACTAATCAGAATCAACATATTTTTCTCAATGTTGAAATTTTTGAATAATTTTGTTCAATCTAGCTGGAATTAAAGTGGAATTTCCCTTCAATATTCCACCTTAAATAATAATAATTTAAAAACTCACAAATTTTTAAAGACAGTCAGTGACACTGACAATCATTCTAGTAAAGAAACTTAAATGCTTATATTTACTTTGAGGGATATACATTGCCAGAGTGAAAAATGCCACTTCATCGCTAGGCTAAATATCTAAAATTAAAATGGTATTAGGGGAAAAACTGATTATTGTCTTAAATTATCTAAATCATAGGGTATGGATTTAATAGGGGTATATGAAACACCACCACTTTTTTTTAATATAAGTTAGAACTTGAAGGACTCTACAAAATCCTTTTTGGCCTTTTGGGAGAAAGACTCCTTAAGCTGGAGAATCAGAACATTAGAAAAAATAGAATTATGTTATGATGAAGTAGCCAGATCTCAAGTTCAAATCAATGTGTGCTACATTTCTTTTTCTGCAAAAACTCACTTCTGCTAAGGCTTAAAAAGTATATAAGTAATTCCTGTGTAGGTAAAAATTCTGAGGAACGTGACTTTAGACATTTGCTGTTACAAAAGCAGTACAGTAATTGTTTTACTTCTGTATACTGCTCCTTTTAGTTGTTTGTAGACATAATTTTGATTGTACTGTATTGACTTAGGTCAGCAATTTTGGTTTATTTAAAAATTAGTCAAGATATAAATAAATAGATAAAAGTACATTGTATCTCAATTCAAGGACACTTGGAGAAAGCCATTATGGAACATCTCAGGTTTCTAAGATACATTAAATTACAGGATCTGTGGCTGGCCCTAACCTTTCTATCTGAACATGACCATCTCCCTAAAAGTGATATTTCAATCCTGTTAACTCCATTTGAGATAAATGCCCTCCTATTTCAACAGAAGATGAGCTACTTCTTTTAAAGTACAAGTGCCTGCTCATAGCTGAAAGTACAAAACATATTGGTGGTATTAACTGTCCATTTTTTGAATATGTTTATTGTACAAGAATATGGCTGGATTTACTCACTTTAAAAGAAATAAGGCTATATGTAAGTCCAATAGTTAAATGCCCATGTGGGAGGATGATATATATATATATATATATATATATATATATATATATATATATATATATATATATATATATATATATATATTGTATTGTAAGTTTTGAAATGGATGTCAAGTTGGACAGTTTTTAAAAAAGGGGATAAGGTTTTTTCCTTGTAGTTTATACATATTGTCCCTTCATGATAACTATGTATAAACAAACTTAGAAGGAATACCCGTGCAAAAGCTTCAACAAATAAGAAAGACATTTTGAAGATTAATATTCAGTTGAAACCAGAACTGTTGTTGGTACTAATGGAAAGTCAACAGGGAAAGAGTTGTGGAAGACTGTTCTTGTGTATGATGACTTCTGTGAGATTATTATATGCACAAAAATGGAAATGTTCTGAAATACCCACAACGGAGGAATGGCTGGTAACGATAACAGAATTAGCAAAGATGTCAAAATTGACTTGACTAGAGAAAGGCAATAATTAACATTTATTACAATGTTATTTATTCATTTATTAGCAATTGGATTTTTTGCTGAAGGAAGAAAAAATGAACTTGTGATTTATGGGTTTAATAATTAGAAAGGGTAAACAATGGAAAGAAGGAGACTATTTTGTAACTTTATGAAGAGAAGATAAAACATAAATGTACTTACAACTGTTGCTAAAAAGACTGGAACTTTCACTTTTCTCCCTTCCTTCCCTTCCCCCTCTTTCCTTTCCTTTCCTTTCCTTTCCTTTCCTTTCCCTTTCCTTTCCTTTCCTTTCCTTTCCTTTCCTTTCCTTTCCTTTCC
>BLBF01000007.1:57659270-57735318 GCA_015471245.1 Laticauda colubrina | reverse complement strand
CCTTCCCTTCCCTTCCCTTCCCTTCCCTTCCTTTCTGCTGTATTTCTTTTCACTTTTTTTACTCATTACTTTCCTTACTTTTCTCTTTCAAAATCTGTATTGCTTTTATTCTTTAACATTTCTTTAATAAAATTATATGTATATGTACGTGTGTGTGTGTGTTTGTAGATTTTCACAGGTACAGGTATGTATATCTAGGTATGTTTGGGTCTTTTCCCGTGTAAGATTAAGAGTATCTTGGCAACGTTTCGGCGAGGTCCTACTTACCATCCTCAGGCTGGTGCTTTCAGGTAAAGCACCAGCCTGCGGAATGCGAGTGGGACCTCACCGAAATGTCACCAAGATATTCTTAATCTTACACGGGAAAAGACCCAAACATACCTAGATATAAATATATACATATATATATAAATCAGATGATAGAAAAGGCTTGTTTCTCATGAAATTGAAATGTTAACAGGAAAGCAATTTTTTTTTCATTCAAGATGAAGGTTTCCTCTCCTCTTTTGCAGAAACAGAAGCTCATATAAGTGTTGCAAATTCCAACACTTCAAATACTGTTTAATCTAGCTACGTTATTAAACATATGCTTCATATTTTCTAGTTGAATTTATGATCCAAGAGTATTAACTTAGGGTAAACAAGCTGGTACCATCTTATGTTTCAAACTAAAGTCTCATTTTGAATCTTGACTAAAGTGGCAGTTATAGTCTGAAACATCTGGATGTATCCTTAAATCTAAGAAGAAAAACCTGTTACTCATTTATTGTTGTGACTTTTTAATATCAGTTCTTTAGTTTTTAGAATTTTTTTCAGGGAAATGGGTATATTAAACTTTTGCTGTGAATATGCCAGTGTTTTGGTAATAACTAAGTAACATAATAAGTAACTTAAATTTTCATAGACTACAATTTAGGATTCTGAAAACTTGTGTCATTACATATATTTAATCTCAAAGTGCCCAAAGTTGTTCTATCCTGCAGGATTGTTTAATTGTTCATAATGAAATACTTTTACCAATGAAAGTTTCAAAAACTTCTGCAGAGTGCAAGATCAGCCCAAAGACCCGCATGATTGATTACCTTTAAAAAAAAATGGTGGAATATTCCCAAGAACTGAAGCGTATGTACATTATTTCTGGTTCTTGATTAATCTTATTGGGGTCTTGGTGCAGAAAAAAATGTAGTCCCCCCAAAAAATCATTGTTACCATCTTGGAAACTATATTCTGAAATCTACATCCACTTTAAATTAAAAAATATGTTAATAATACAATACCCATTGTATTGCAACATGCAGCATGAAAATTATAGTATAGTAATGTACTTGCTGGTAGTGAAATTTAATTCAAAATGTATATTCATGTATTCATTAAACACAGAGTACTTTCTTTTATCCTTTCTTGTTAATTACACATCACAGAGATGAATATTTGAAAGCTTTTTATGGTAGTTATGTTGTAATAAAATGGCTTAATATCTGTACTTATCTGTAAATGATGGACTAATTTAAATCAATTAAACTGTTTCATTGATTAGAGGATACCAATATAATTTAAGTAATACATGCCTTTGAAACCTACTTTATGAAACTACAAAATCCATGATGTTTTCTTAAACATTTTGCATCGAGTTATTTCTGTCCAAGTTGATAATACTCTGCATGTGTTTTCTCGCAGTTGCAGGATGCAATCAAGGCTAGCAAAGGTGTGACTTCAGCTATTGACCTATGTCGTTGCCATGGAAACAGCGCACTGGAAGCTCTAGAATGTTTCCCTCCCTCTGAGGCCAGATCTGCCTTAGAAAACATTGTTTACGCTGTGACAAGATTTTCATAATGTAGAATTGGGTGGGGGAGGAACTGCTGTTCATTTGTGGAAACAAGACGAACAGGTGATGGCAAAAGTCAGCTCTGCCATTGCTAAGGATCCAAATGCATTTGTGGCTTTTTAAAAAAAAAAAAAAAAAAAGTGTTTCTGTTCCATTCACTACATTCCCAAATGAACACGTCTCCTTCGGAGCTGCTGCAAACAAAATTAAGGGAAAAAAGGTCAAACAGTTTTCAGTTGTCATGCCAGAAGCACACTTGAGGCTGCACTGGTAGAAATAATTAATGACACAAGCTTCTGTGACCTCAGCAAATGGACAGGAAATAAGTCCTTATTGATTGGACATAGTCAGGGATGGCGCCAGCATGGTGACCTGTGGTTTTCCTGCAGAAAAGAAGACGGAGGGGGCCATGAAGCTGCAGGTGTTGGGAGCACTGGTTTTTAAGCATGCTTTTAAGCGGGGTGCTTAAAAGTAGAATTCATGCAGCAATTTATCAACACAAAAAGCAGCTTGATGAATTGGCAGAAAGGAAAGGATTTTTTTTATCGAACTACATGAAATGTCTCTGTAGCACTTTCTGTGCGCCCTGAAATATAAAATAACCTTGTAACTATTCACCTTTAAACAGGTTGCTGAAAGAGTGGTCTGAGTATGGAAAGTGTTCACTGTAACGTTGAATTGTTTGTGAAATTCTGTTCTGTTTGTATAATTCTGATTAAAAAATGGAGCTTTAAACCGCGTTTGCTTTTTCTATATGGCACAAAAACAAATATTGTTTTCTTACATTTACCAAGAATATTTTCTCCGTTTCCATTTTTGACAGATGTTAAATCAATGTCTGCTTCAATTCCCTATCATAAAGGATTAAGTGATAGTTCTTCCTCTCTTCCCTCCATACAGGATTTCATTCCCTGAATGGATGTGTAAGAAGTGTTTTCACCTTATTGTGTCAAATGTTAAAGTCCAATTACAGAGAGAATACATGGTATATCAGAAGCCTGCAATCAGACACTGTCTCTATTTTGTTCATAGGAGATGATTTTTGTGGTTTGCATGCTTGCAATCTGAGAACATCGTTGACAAGAAGGCTGAGTTTACATAAATGATCCAGATTGAGACTCAGCTACCTTTCTTCCTTGTGTGGTGTAATTACAGCCCAATCTGGAGACAGCTAGCACAGCAAACAGATTTCATTACATTGCTCTTTCAAACACTAAGTGGAGTTATTTTAGTTAATTTTTTTTTTCTCTGTGTCTCTCCAGTGATGTGTCATACACCTTCTGCATAATGGCAAATATTTCACCAACAGAAACATTATTGTTTTAAAGTTGAATATTTAGTTTCACTCATGAGATACACACGAGGAATTAATGCATTTTCAAACTTTGACTAGACTTACTACTTTCCTTATTTCCAAAAATATTATAACACTTTTAGTATTGTGTAATTATATGAATAAATCAAACTATTTCAGTCCTAAGCAACATTCAGTTTTGAAAGATGGGTGGATGGAGAGATGGATAGCAATTTTTTGGTTTCAAATATTATCATTAAGGGTTACTTTTAAAAATTAGCACATGTAACATAATTTGAAATTTACATTATCAACATTAGACTACCTATGCCACCAATCTAATCTCACAGCAGTCTTTGGAATAAATATGTAAAAGTACCCACAAAAAGAACACAGAAACAATACAGCTAAATTATTAAGATATTCAGATTTTGATAAAAGTAGATGGGAAACTGCATGGCTGCAAAATTGTCAGAATTTTTAACAACTTCAATTTTTATTTAAGAATATTATCTTCTTCTCCGAAGAATTGCGTGATCTATGGGGGACTTTTTGATTATAGATACTTCCATGTTTATATCTGGTAAGATACACAAGGCGCCTTAGGAGAAAGTTGTCATGTGAACAGAAATCTCTTGCAATCTTAATTTTTCTACACTTTCAGAAATCTGAAAATAGGAGCATTTGGTATTGTGTAGTATTTAGCTTACAATTTTTTTAAAAAATCTGAATTGTAATTTATTGGATTCTGAATTTTCAGAATAATTTAAATATACCAAATTTAAATACACCAGAGTTACCATGTGGCAAATTAGGCGACAAATAAATTGGACAGAAAGACATAGATAAAACATGCACTGGAAACAAACTTCTTGTGTGTCTGATCACACTTGGTCAATGAAGAATTCTATTCTGTTCCATTCCATTCCAGCTAAATTAGGTGGGTGCGTTGTATGTCTGCCTACTTCATAGGGGAGATATGTGGCTTGTCATGGTTGTGATGACATTGATATTGTTCAAGAGTTGTTCCTCAACACTGACATTTTAGAAATCAAGATTAATTTTGACATAAACTTTTATTCTTCTTTAAAAGTTTTTTTTTCAAGCATTAGTGTTAATAATCTCTAGTCAGTTGTATACTGTATTCAATATAATGTATTAATTATGTTTTACAATAATGCAATAAAACCAAAGAAGAGAGAAGCTCCCCTTGATACTTGTGCAGGAGTACATACCATACTTTTAAGCACAGAACACACGTTAAATCAAGGGAAACTGACAATCTTGCACCTAGTAGCAATAAGAATACTTTAAAGAAAATAATCATTTTCTCGCAGAAATAATTTCATTTTAGAGATACGTCAAATATCTTGGAACAGACTAAAAAAATAATGCATTGGTGGCCAAAATCAAGTTTATTGGAAAGTTCAGTGAAAAACATTTGCCAATTGAACTATAGGAAGTTGAAGATGTATTTGAATAGATTTTCTGTAATGCCTTATGCTGCAAAATCACAAGTTATCAATTTCTTCACAAACTCACTTCTCATCAAGTTTTTTTTTTTTTTGCACTGATATGTTAACCAACACCTGGTTCAATATATAACTGAAGATTAAATAGGGCAAGCAAATCAATTATGTAAATAAGTTAAATAATAAATGGTACATCTGCAAGACATAACATATAATCTTCCATTCAAAGTTTGTTGATCCGTATCATAATATTTCTACTTATTCATAGGATTTTTATATCTGTTTTTATATTTCAGGCATTGGAATCCTAATCTCTAACTGAGAGCAAATCATAACCTCTCCTGAATCTATGAAGGTTTCTTTCAACAAATACTATTTTAGGAAATGGTGATCAAACGGCTCAGTTTTGTTGGGATTGTGTTAGAAATCACTTCATTTCCTGAATTGACTGAAGTTTTTCAGTCTGCTCTGTAACACTGTAATTAGTACAAGCAGAATGCAGAACCTGATCCTGTAAATCTTGTTGAGATAGCTGAAATCTAACAAAAACAATCTGCAGTGTACTGCTGGGAAATACAGCATATCCTTTGCTAACCACATTTCTAAATCCTGCCTTTTTTTCTTACATTTGCTTACAATGGCAGATTTTTTTCCCTAAGAAAGGCACACTGTTTTTATGGTACATACAGAATTTTTATTCAATGTTTCTATTAAAACACTTCATAATGGAGGTTGGTCTTGGGTTGCTTGGGTCATCCATTAGGATTGGTATCTTATTTTGAAAGACCTGGGGGTGAAACCTTCATACACAGTATAATTATTAACAAGAGACTCATAAATTCTTCTGTATTAAGTCAACCTATCCTCTATGCCCTACAGGACATCAATATCTTTTTTTTGTTTACTGAAGGATTATTAAGAAATGAAATCTTCAAGCAACTGCCTGTAACAATTCATCCTCTATTCTATAGAGAATGCAGTACACAACTCGGTGGCCTTGGCCAGTAAATTAACATGATTTAAATTGAAAAGAAAAGAAATCTACAGAAGTGGGAATGACTACACACATTCAAATAAAATATGTTGCTTTTGTAATTGTTTTTCATATTCTTAAGATTACTGACATGCTGTACTTTGGTCAAAGATCCAGGAAAGTGGGGTACAAAGAATTAAAAAGCACAAAAAATACATCAGAATAAAAAAATGCATTTTAAAAGCTGAAAAAATATATTTGTGCATGTATGTATATTATGCTATATATGTATTGTGATAGATCTAACTTGACATGCTTCCCATACTCTCCTCTGATTGCTTTAAAAAAAATTCAGCTTGTTAATATTTGTTATTAAATAAAAGTATATTTTATTCTGATGTATCTTTTATGCTTCTTGTTTGTACCCCACCCTTTTTATATAGGTCTTTCACACGATAACGATTTGATTTGATGATATAGTCATTCCCTGCATTAGTCAAAAGAATACTTTGGCTCCCCCGTGTGTAACAGATTCATCCACAGCCACAAAATTTCTGAATAAATTATGTCATTGCATTTTAATGCTTGTGCTTGAATAATTTTTCCATAATACAGAATTGATGTTTTTTTAAACATTTTATACTTGTCTATATTATCTATTTGTATACTGTACAATTAGATAATATAGACAATGTATAATTGTACTGTTCTGCTTGATAAAGTACACCATTTTGCGAACACCACCCATTTAAAATATTTTGCTTATTGCATTATAAGAGATAGTTTTAAAAAAGTGACAGGGATAGACAGAATTTTCTCTCTTTTTTTACCTCTTCTTCTTTTTTTACTTTGCTTTTTTTTTTACTAGCTGTTCTGCCAAAGCAGTCTGAACCAGCAGCATACCACCACTGCTTGTGTCCATACTAAATTAGAAGCTAACAACAGATTTATAGTATAATTGCAAAAAGTCTGGAGATTCTCAGTCATCCAGGTCATGGTTGTCCCAAAGGTGCTTTTTCCAGGAGGCAACTGGACTTTCTTGTTTGTTTGTTTTTGAAGACATTTCACTTCTCATCCGAGAAGCTTCTTCAGCTCTGATAGGATAGTGGGGAATGGAAGGATTTATATTCCTTGCAGACAGATGGTCATCTGCATCCTTTTACAGGGTTGTTAAAGCACTTGGAGGTTTATTTGTGTCCTCATGGTCACCTGCTATTAGGGCAGTGGTGGGATTCAAATTGTTTTACCGCCGGTTTGGTGGGCGTGGTTTGGTGGGCGTGGTTTGCCTAATGCCAATGCAGTAGCTTTTCCCACACCAGCTGAGACCTGCAGCACCAATCAGCTGAGGAGAAAGTGCAGGGGCAGGTGAGAGGGCTGATTGTCCCATGATTTCTTTCCTTCTCTCAGCTGACCGATGGCTTTTTTTTTTTTACTACCAGTTTGGCCGAACTGGTCCGAATTGGGAGATACCACCACTGTATTAGGGTCATTTTATTAAAACCACTTTATCAGGGTCATCTAATGCTATTTTTTTTTCAAAAGAACAAAATAAGAAAGTCCAGTTGCCTCCTGAAAAAAGCACCTTTGCTTTTTTGACCTGGATGACTGAGAATCTCTGCAGACTTTTACCTATACAATTTGGGATGAACACCAAATTGAAAGATGTGGGAGTAGGAATGGATCTCCAAAGAAAAAATGCAGACTACAGGAACCAGGAGTACTACTCAGGTGACCCTGAGGACATAGATAAATTTCCAAGTGCTTCAATGACCCTCTAAAAAGGATGCAAATGACCAGAAAGTAATATAAATCCTTCCTTGATTGCACTGATTGGAATGTTTTTGAAGATGCCTCTGCAGACCTAGATGAGCTCACAGATACTGTAACATCATATGTTAGCTTGTGCAAAGACTTATGTGTACCAACAAGGAACCTGCAAATATATAGTAACAATAAACCTCGGTTCACAGCTAAACTTAAGCAGCTACGTCATTCCAAAGAGGAAGCCTATAGAAAAGGTGACAGAATGCTATACAACCAGGCCAGAAACATATTAACAAGAGACATCAGAGGAGCAAAATGAAGCTACTCTGAAAAGTTAAGAAATCAGTTCTCAACAAATGAACCAGCAAACATGTGGAAAACTCTTAAAAACATCACTGGCTACAGAAAACCTCCTTTCTAGGCAGAAGGAAATCAACAACTAGCAGATGACCTGAATGTGTTTATTGCAGGTTTGAAAATAAACTACAGCCACCTATCTCCACAACCTGTATCTCAAACACACCAACAACAGCCAAGCCTCCTACAACTGGCCCCAATCCATTGGGCTCACAACTTCTGGTGATCACAGAAAAAAAAGTGCAAGATCTATTACACAGACAGAAGCCAGGAAAAACACCAGGGCCAGACAAGGTAACTTCTTGCTTAAATGTCTGTGCTGTCCAATTGGCCCCCATCTTCACCCGAATCTTCAATAGATCACTAGAGATGTGCTATGTTCCTTCCTGTTTCAAATGTTCTACCATCATCCGTGCCAAAGAAGTCCTCCGTCAAGGAACTGAATGACTACAGACCAGTTGCTCTAACATCTGTAGTTATGAAAATCTTTGAAAGGCTTGTGCTGTCCCACCTGAAAACCATCACGGATCCGCTGTTAGATCCCAGGCAGTTTGCATACCAAGCAAATAGATGAACAGATGATGCTGTTAACATGGCTCTACATTTCATCCTACAACACCTTGAATCTCCAAATACCTACGCAAGGGTCCTCTTTGTAGACTTCAGTTCAGCATTCAATACCATCATTCCATACACTCTTCTAAGTAAATTAAACCAACTAGCGGTACCTGAATACACTTGTAAGTGGATCATAAGCTTCGTAACAGACAGGAAGCAGCAGGTAAAGCTAGGCGGAATCACATCCAATACCTGTACAATCAGCACAGGGCCTCCCCAAGGCTGTATGCTATCTCCACTTCTCTTCTCCCTATATACCAGTGACTGCATCTCAAAACGAACCATCTGTTAAAATATTGAAGTTTGCTGATGACACAACAGTGATTGGTCTCATTCCAGACAACGATGAATCTGCATACAGACAAGAGGTTATACAACTTGCCTTGTGGAGTAATCGGAACAATCTGGAACTGAACACACTCAAAACCGTAGAAATTGTAGTAGTCTTTCGAAGAAACCCTGCTGTATTACCACCTCTTACAATACTAGACAACACAGTATCAACAGTAGAGACCTTCATATTTCTAGGTTCCACTATATCACATGACCTAAAATGGATACCTAACATCAAAAACATTATCAAAAAAGCACAACAAAGAATGTTCTTTCTGCGCCAACTCAGAAAGCTCAAACTGCCCAAGGAGCTGCTGATCCAGTTCTACAGAGGAATTCTTGAGTCTATCATCTGCACCTCTATAAGTGTCTGGATTGGTTCTGCAACCCAACAGGACAGACACAAACTTCAGGGGATAATTAGGACTAAAGAAAGAACAATTACTACCCACCTGCCTTCAACTGAGGACCTGTATACTGCATGAGTTAAGAAGAGGGCTGTGAAAATATTTACAGACCCCTCACATCCTGGACATAAACTATTTCAACTCCTTCCCTCAAAACGACACCATAGAGCACTGTACTAGTGCTCTATAGACACAAGAAGAGTTTTTCCCCAAAAGCCATCACTCTGTTAAACAAATAATTCCCTCAACACTGTTCAACTATTTACAAAGTGTACACTACTATTACTGTTAATCTTCTCACCACTCCTTATCACCCATCCCTTCCCACTTGACTGTTTCCTAGTATGATTTGATTGTTGATTGTACCCTATGACTATCATTAAGTGTTGTACATTATGATTCTTGATAATCTTAATGAATGTACCTTTTCTTTATGTATACTTAAAGTGTATTTACACCAAGACAAATTCCTTGTGTGTCCAATCACACTTGGCCAATAAAGTATTCTGTTCTGTTCTGTTCTATTCCATCCCATTCCATTCCATTCCATTCGCCCATTATCCTGTCAGAGCTGAAGAAGCTTCTTGGATGAGAAGTGCAATATCATCAAAAGAAAAAATAAGAAAGTTCAGTTGCCTCCTGAAAAAAGCACCCTTGGGAGTATATTTGCAGGTTTCTTTGCACTTTATAACTCCATTCAATAGTAACTTGCAATCCTGCAATCCTGTAGGATATGTAGGATTACATATCCTGTGGGATATGTAGCATAGATTAGAACAGCAATTTTCCATAGATTAAAATTTCATACATTAGAACACAGATGAGCAAATTTAAAACTGTTAACTTGTACACTATAAAAGAGATTTAAATTCTACAGAAAAAGTAACAAAAATGGAAATAGTCTTCCTCTGGAAATATATAATAGTTCAGCCCCTCCAAATGGAATTCACCAATCTCTTCAAATTAGAAAGCAAATAAAAATAAGGCAGTCAATAAATAAATAAGGTTATAAATTAATGTCATGAAATAAATTTGACATGTTATGCAATAAATTTGACATAACACAGCTAATAAACCAGAAACATAAAGTATTCAAAATGGCTGGCTGTAACCTAAAAATGTGCAACTTTATTCTCTTTCTTTGCACAATTTATTAGAAAAGCGAAGTTGCCTGGACACTAACAAATAAATTAATTACAGGGCAGAAATGCTATAGATTTTTACTATGAAAATTTTAGAATGTGATTATTTAGTACTAAGTTTTATTTAACCATGGTTCTTTAAAAATTCTCTTTCAATTATAAAATGTTTTACAAGGTTTTTTCTGTTAGCATCTAAGAGTAAGGACACTGAAAATGAAAAGCAGAAAGCACTTCTGAATAAATGCTTTGGTTACAAATATCTAAATAATTTATTTTATCAATATGAAAATATATGGGAAAACAAACTTACATATACTAGGTAGTATACCTGAAATAGGCTTGAATATTTCTTTTCAATGTTAGAGAAAAATACTAAATAACATTCTGGATGGATAAGTAAGATCCTGCAGGGTCCCTTCTGGGCCTAAGTCCCCTAATAGCAGTGATGCCTGAGGCCAATACTACATTGTAGAAATTAGATTTAGTGCAAACTGATTTTTTTTTTAATTTCAGAAACATAGTGAGCTTACAGAAATTTGCTTTTTTCTATTTTGTGTGTCCAGGTTTTGACAGATATCATAATATAAAACATTTTCAGATTAAACTACAGAGCACAAAGTGACACTCAAATGTACTGGTTAAACACTAACAATAAAAAAGGCTTTAAAATTATAAGATCTATTGGGAGAAAAACCAAAAGAGAAAACAGCAGATGTGGTATTCAGCAGGTTCTGACCAGTTCTGGAGAACTGGTAGAGTAAATTTTGAGTAGTTCGGAGAACCAGCAAATATCATCTCTGACTGGCCCTGCCCCCATCTGTTCTCTGCCTCCCGAATCCCAGCTGATTGGCTGGATCTTCTTTTGTTGCCCTGCACAGGAGAACGGAGCTGAAGAGCAGGTTAGTGGGGTGGGGAGGGAATGGAGATTTTGTAGTATCCTACCCTTGCCACGCCCACAGAACAGTAGTAAAATATTTTGAATCCAACCACTGAAAAACAGTAATAGAGACAGGTGCATAAAATATACAATCATGTATAATACACTTTATACATAGTATAATTTACCGTACTAGAATAATATTTAGACATTTTCATCCTTTTTATATTTTATAAATGGGCAATGTTGTCTGACATAAAGATCTCTACACCATCAGCTTTCTTTTGATAAACATAGTTAGAAGCAGCTATCAAAATTAATAGCTAAAAGAATACATTGGCTGTATTTTAAATAAAAAAAAATTGTTAATTACCATAATCCTGTATTTTTTTATTTTCTGTTCATTATGGCATGCAACCCTAGTGCTGAAATTTCTTTATCACAAAGACCTTATATATTTTTTATCATAATTTGATTATAAAAGCCACTAATTTTCTAAAGAGCTGGCTGGAGCCACTAATTTTTCAGAGCTGGCTGGAGTTATATGGCCCATTTTATTCAAGCTTTGTAGTTTTTTAAGATATGCAAATATAGGAACAGATTCTGTAGCAAAACCTGGCTTCTAGCAGCAAGGAATATGGTCTTCCTCTGCTATGATTTTCTCTGCACTAGTACAAGAATATATAAGAGGAAGAACAGAAATATTTCATATTTTAAGTAGTAATTCCTTAGGAAATTATTCTTTGAATTTGTGAAATTGATAGAAATACTATAAAGGTAAATAAGACGTTAGTACATACAATATTGTCCCAGAATAAAGCTATTATTGCCAATAGGAGAAACTTTCATCCAATATAGGCAGTCAATTATAATTGAGCTGACAATTTCAGTTATAAGTCAGAGTGGTCACACCCACATGATCACACCCAATTTTCCTTTTTTGTAGCAATCATAAAGCAAATGTGATGGTCATTACTGAAACCCATTGTTTGCTATGGGGACCTTTTTGCCAGAAACAGGAAATAAATACTGGTTTCTGGCAAAAATGTAAAACATGGTCACAATTGCAGGTGCTGCAAACAGCCATAAATGAGGGCTAGTTGCCAAGTCCCCAAAATCTGGTCACATGACTGCATAAAGGAGAAGCAGCCATATAAACCTCAAATCTGGATCAAGAATATCTTTTTGGAAGGTCCATCATACCTTTGAATGGTCATTAAGTAACTAATCATAAATTGACAACTATCTGTAATCAGAATCTAGCGCATTCTAAATGTGCCTACATTTGAAGCATTCAAATTTTACACTTTTACTGCCTGATAGTTATAATAGATTATAGTATTTCTATATTTTGTAGGCATTGAATACATATAACAATAGATTAAATAAACAGCATTTAGATGAATCTTTATGTAAATAATATTGATACGGCAATGTAAACAAAAAGTAATAAATGTATTACTGTATCAATATTATTTACATAAAGATTAGTTAATTAGTTATTAAGTAGTAATAGTAGATTAGTCATTAAGTAACTATATTTCTAAAAAATAATGGGACTATAGAATATTTAAAAAAGGATACTTCACATTTGATTCACTTTGAATAATGCAGAGAAATGTAATCAGCATAATTATCAAAACTAGAATATAAAGAACATTAAAATGCAATGCCCTCTTTTCTTGGCAATTTAAATGAAATAACTGTTGTATTTGATGCTTAAGAAGAATATAACC
Source organism: Laticauda colubrina (assembly GCA_015471245.1). NCBI lineage: Eukaryota > Metazoa > Chordata > Lepidosauria > Squamata > Elapidae > Laticauda > Laticauda colubrina. The sequence continues at coordinate 57,722,517 of BLBF01000007.1, read as the reverse complement.
AACATAAAAAGAATGTATATTCAATTGTGGGTTAACACCTAGTTGGGTAATGAAATGTCTGCAAGCAAAGAAACTCAAAGAATAAGAGCTCCATAATTTGGAGTCCCTTAGCAGGTTGCAAGTCAAAACTTTTATAGAAAGCAATGTGGGCAAGGATATTAGTATTGTATAAAATTGTTCAATTATATGCCATTCATGACAAGTATACACATATTTATTAGTTAAGGCCCCCTGCACTCAGTGGGTTATGACAGCTAGGTGTACAGTTATTTGGTTTTTAATACTTAATGGGGCCTAAGAAGTGAAATCAAATACCCCATGAAAAACTGGTATTTTAAGATCCAATTTGAATCCAATTTGAATCTATTTTACAATTAGCAGGCATGTTATAACAGGAACACAGTCATATGTATTTATATATTACTAAGTTTTTAAAGGTCTATTGTAAAGTTTATTGGGGGAAAGCAAATGATATTGTGAGCAGAACCGAAGTCATGTTGGATGGCCCATTGAATTAAATAAGGAAGTGTGTCTCAAACTCAGTAGCTCTGCTAAATAAGAAAGTGTTCCAGTTTGTGCACAAGAGAAAAAAAACAAGATGAGGCTAGAACAATGGGGAATTGTAATAAAATGCTAAGGTGTCAGAAACCATGTAACTGCTTTTGCTAGATAGGGAGCCAGCATAAACCTTCGAAATATATGTGTCAATTTGAAAACAGAAAGAATGTGAACCAAGCCCTCGTACGAGGGGGCAGATAGTTAGGGTATAAAAATGCTTCCTGAATTTTGCTCTGGGTTCCTTCAATGCCTGAGGGAACCCGTCTCTGCAGACATGTGAATAAAACCTTGTTTTCCTTGGATCAACAAATCTTTTGGTGGTTTTTTTATCTGCTTCCACCTCACAATTTGGCGCCCAACATGGGGCCCTGACAGAATTTCGACTAGAGAAAAGGGACTGGGTAAGTGTGGCGCCACCGCCTCCCATTGTAGAGGGGCCCCTCCCTTGTCTCAGTTGGATCCTGGGGTAACTGCACTCAGCAGACGATCCTTGGAAACAAGTGAGAGAGAAGCCGGCCTGACGCTCTGGGAGTGTTGTTGATCACCTGAAGTGGGGACGCCCACACTCCTTTAATCTCCGGGAGACCAGGGGTGTATCAGGTGAGTTTGTCACCTTTCGGGATAGAAGAAGGGATATACTGTCCTGAAACTCTGGGAATCCAGCGACTGCTGGAGGACAGTGTAAATCCCTGAGTTGGGAATCTCTGGGAGATTGTTGGCGGGTAGCATGGAGAATGGGAAAGGGACAAAGCAAGTGTGAGACGTTCCAAGAGGGAACGGGTATTGAGACAGAAAAGACCCCGAGAAGGCTGATTCTGACTGACTCCTCATTGGGTCGACTACTACAACAATGGTCGTTGCACGATCTGAGGACTTACACTTGGAGTCTAGGGAAAAAGAAAATGATCTACCTATGCCAATATAGGTGGCCGAAGTATCCCCTAATAGACCCTGAGTTTCCTTACCACTGGGATCCCGAAGGGAATACCAGCACATACTGGATAACTCAGTTGAAAGAGTATATAGTGAAACACCGAATGAAGGAGCAAATACCCTATGTGGAGGTATGGTATCATGTTCACTTTGAAGGTCCAGTTCCACCAGAAACAGAAGTAGGACAGTTTGTCAGCAAGGTGGAGGAAAGCGAAACTGAGGACTGGATGGGGAGTCCACCAGCATCGGATCCGGCAGTCCTGGCACCACTGCCCCTGCCGGCTCCAGCTGCCCAGGCTCCACCTCCACCTGCATATCCAGGACTCAGAAGGGAACTGGCTCAATTAAACAAGGACCTAGAGAATTTGCCTCTAGGAGGAAGGTCGGCCAAACCCGTGTTGGCCTTCCCAGTCAGAGAAGTCCCAAATGGCATGAATGCGCAGGGGAATCCAGTCACCGTTTTCGTGGGTGTCCCCATAAAATCTGCCAAGTTACGGGATCTGAAAAAGACCCTTCCAAAGCTCATGAAGTGGCGGAACAGTTGGAATTGTTTCTGGGGCCCAATGAATACACATACCAAGAACTGATGTATATTCTTGGACATCTTTTCACCCCCGAAGAGAGGAATCTCATTAGGAGGGTAGCAATGGCTGCCTGGGATAGGAGACATGCAGGGTAACAGGGAGCAGTGGGGGCCATAGAAGGAGCGTTCACGTCACGGCCCCTGTCCGGTATCTGTTTACCTGCAAATCCTTCTACCACGCTACACCAACCTACACCAACAGTGTTCTACAGTGGCTGGGAAAAGTGTAGTGACACGAGAGAAGAAGGGAGCAGTGGCTGCAGACACAAAGTTCCCCATAGCCGATCCAAATCGGAACATCAATGACAACGCTCATAGGAAGCACATGAGAGACATGAAACACATGATCATTGAAGGAATTAAATTGGCCATCCCTCAAGGGAAAAACTTGACCAAAGCATTTGAAATAGCACAAGGAAAGGATGAGTCCCCGGGGGAATTCTGTGCTCGGCTCCGTGAAGGGTTAACGAAGTACTCCGGAGTGGAGCCAAAAACCCCTGCCTTCGAGACTCTCCTGAAGATGCAATTCTTCACCAAAGCATGGCCAGATATCCAGAAAAAGATCCAGAAGACAGAGGGATGGACTGATTTGGGCATGACAGATTTGATGAGAGCAGCCCAACAAGTTTTTGTGAACCGAGACTCAGTTAAAACCAAACAGAAGTCTCAGATGATGGTAGCTACTATGCAAACGGCAGCCAAGAATGAAGTTAGGAAAACAGGGAGACCCAGATGTCAGATCCGAGGCCAAGGTGGAGAGATGAAAGATCTCCCAGCAGGGAGTGGAGACCCCCGGTTAGGCGAGGAGGTCTAGGGGGCAATCAAGGCGGTCGATTCCAATGGCCGTCCCAGAGTAGAACTTGCTTCAGATGCGGGAAAGAGGGACATTTTGTGCGCGAATGTCCTAAAACCCCGGAGGAACGAAGCTATGCCCTATACGATTAGGGAGGTTCTGGCTCCCCAAGAGAGACCCGCGGGGAGCCATTGGTAAATGTGTTAGTGGGTCCTGACAATCAGGAATAGCTGTTCCTGATTGACACCGGCGCAAGCCGGACATCTGTATGCGATCCGGTAGAGGGAGCATGTAGGTCAAAGCAGACTTTAAAGGTGGTTGGGGTGAGTGGGAAATCCCAAGAGGTCAAGATTTTGGAAGAGGTGAGATTGGAATTGAATGATGTGGTTACTGTAACCAAAATATTGTATATTCCGGATTCAGGGGTGAACTTGCTAGGAAGAGACTTGTTGGATGTTTTTGGAATAGAATTGTAGGATAGAAGGAAAGAAGTTCGCATGTGTATGTTAACAACGGAAGATGAGGAGAAGATATCATCAGATGTGTGGGCAGGTGGTGAAGGGGTTAGTAGGATGGCAATACAGCCCATTCAAATCAAGATACAACCGGGAATAACTAAACTGTGGACTCCACAATATTCTCTGAGTAAGAGAGGTAGGGAAGGGTTGAAACCCGTGATTGACAGATTATTGAAACAGGGACTGTTGGAACCTACTATGTCACCGTTCAATTCACCGGTTTTAGCAGTAATAAAAAAGGATGGGAAGTATAGATTGGTTAATGATTTGAAGAAGATCAATGAGATAGTGGTTCCTAGATTCCCAGTGGTTCCTGACCCCTATACCATCTTGGGGCGGATCCCTCCCAAAGGCAAATGGTTTTCTGTGATAGATCTGAAGGATGCCTTTTGAGCGTGCCCCTTGGAGGAGGGGAATAGAGACTTGTTTGCTTTTGAATGGAATGATCCTGAGAGTGGAAGGAAACAGCAGTTGAGGCGGACGGTACTTCCTCAAGGATATACCGAGAGCCCTTTGTTGTTTGGACAAGAGTTGGAAGAAAAGTTGGTGTCATTTGAGAGAGAGAAAGGAATCACCCTAATTCAGTACGTGGATGACTTGTTGTTAACTGGGGAGAAAGAGAAGGAAGTGAGAGCAGCTTCTGTGAGTCTGTTGAATTGGCTGAAGGAGCAGGGGCTGAAAGTCTCAAAAGAGAAGCTTCAGTTTGTTGAAAAAAAAGGTGAAATATTTGGGACATTACATTCAGCAGGGGGTTAGGTCCTTGGACCCTGAAAGGGTGAAGGGGATCATGAGCTTGGCTCATCCCAGGAACAAGAAAGAGGTGCGGAAATCATTGGGATTATTGGTGTATTGCAGAATCTGGGTAAACCAATTCACAGTGTTGGCACAATTTTTGCATAGAAAGTTGCCTGGGAAGGGAGAGCACATAGAATGGGAGGAGGGAGATAGTGAAAGGTGGGAAAAGTTGACGAAGGCTTTGTCAACCGCTCCGGTTTTAGCTTTGCCAAACCTGAAATTACCGTTTCATTTGTATGTGGCGGTGGCTCAGGGAACAGCAGTTGGAGACCTTGCCCAAAAGAGGGGGGCAGTACCAACCGGTAGCCTTCCTTAAGCAAGGGTTTGGAGCCGGTTGTGAAAGGATGGCCAGTTTGTGTTCAGGCTGTGGCAGCAACAGCGATGTTGGTGGTGGAGAGCAAAAAGTTAACCTTTGGGGGAGCTTTGGTGGTGCATTCGCCTCATCAGGTCAACTCAGTGTTAAGCCAGCTGGCTACCACTTGGATGACCGAAGGGAGGATATTGAAGTATGAAACCATTTTGAGAACCAGTCCTGATGTGGTAATAGGGACAGACAAGAATCTAAATCCAGCAGAATTCTTGGAGGGGAGAAGGCAGGCGTGGGAACCGGAAGACCATGACTGTCTATTGCAAGTGGATCTCATGACAAACGTTAGAGAGGACTTGGAAGAGACTCTATTGGAGAAGGGAGAGAGGTGGTTTACAGATGGATCTAGCAGGGTGGAAAATGGAAAGCGAAAATCTGGGTTTGCAATAGTAACCGGGGAAGGTGAGGTAATAGAGAAAGGGTCACTCCCAGCTGCTTGGTCAGTCCAGAAATGTGAATTGCTTGCCCTGACCAGAGCCTTGGAATTGGCTGAGGGGATGGAAGTAATGATTTGGACTGATTCCAAGTATGCATGGGGGGTGGTGCACACGTTTGGGAAAATCTGGAAAGAAAGAGGGTATATCAAGGCGGATGGGAAGCAAATAGAGCAAGTGCGGTTAGTAGAACAAGCCTTAGAGGCATTGCAACTCCCCAGCCGAGTATCAATTGTCCATGTGAGCACAAATCAGAAGGGGAACACACCGAAGGTTGTGGGAAAACGATGGGCGGACAAATGGGCGAAGGAAGCTGCAGGGGAGATAGAGTTGGTAATGGTATCTATACCAATACTGGAAAAGGAGAACGAGAGGGAGGAATGGAAGCCAGAGAAAAAGGAAACGTTGGAGTTGGAGAAAGAGGGATGTCTCAAAACCCCAGAGGGATGGAAGACGTCAGAGGGAGTCAAGGTGGTGTCACCCATTGACATGAGGGGAATATTGGAGAAAGTTCATGAAGGAGGACATTGGGGAACGGAGGCCTTGGTCATGTCCGTTAAACCTCACTATTGGAGTCTGAGGATGTGGACGGTAGCTCAGAGCATCTGCTGGAAATGTTTTATTTGTTTGAAAGTCAATAAGAAAGTGGCACGCAAGAAAGAGATGGGAGGGCGACCCCTAGTGGGTTGGCCTTTTCAGAGAGCACAAATTGATTTCACTGAGTTGCCAGAAAAGGGGGGTTGGAAATACCTGCTTATGATCAAAGATCAACTAAAGGGGTGGTAGAGGCTTATCCCACTAGAAGAGCCACAGCTCCCACAGTAACCAAGATCTTACAAGAACAGATTATCCCACGATATGGAATGATGGAAGCAATAGATTCAGACAGAGGAACTGATTTCACCCAAAAGGTTCTGCAAAAGGTAATGGAGGTGGTAGGGGTGAAATGGGAATTACACACCACATGGCATCCTGAATCCAGTTGAAAAATTGAAAAAGCGAACGGGGAATTGAAGAAACACTTGACCAAACTACAACTTGAAAATGGCTTGCCATGGACAAAGAATCTTCCCTTAGCCCTGCTCAGGATCAGAACTTGTCCAAGGAAAGACACAGGGGTTTCTCCTTTTGAAATGCTGATGGGGAGACCCTATTTGGCCAAACTAGGCAATCCCATACCAGAGTTCAGGGACTTGTTCCTTCGGAAATATTTGCTGGCACTGTCTCGGTCTTTGCTTTCTCTTCACAAACAGGGACTGTTGGTGCAACGACCATCTTTGGCTGGTAGCCAACACCCACACGAGGCTGGAGACTGCGTCCTGATAAAGCCTTGGAGAAGTGAAAAACTGCAACCTAGCTGGGAAGGTCCGTACCAGGTGCTACTGACGACTGAATCTGCAGTCCGTACTCGGGAAGAAGGCTGGACACATTACATCAGAGTCAAGAAAGCACCGGAACCTGAGAAACCTTGGAAGACAATCCCAGTGGACAGTTAGCCGCTAAAGGTAACTTTGAAGAAATAGCCAGCAGAAACTACCATGGAGATGTCGGCTGAACTCTGGAGAGGACTATTTGTTGCAACTATATTTACATTAATACATCAAAGAAGTTCACAATATGTTGGACCTGTGGGTGACTTGGGAACAGACTTGTGGGATGACAATGTGTTCATAAAGGATCTCAAGAAGGTCTCACATTCCTTGAACATCACCAGTTGCTGGTTATGCATGCACATGCCAGGAAGGTGAAGGATTAATCCTACACGCAATTCCACTTGATCAGAACAGACTAAGACCACAGGGGCACGGGACAGAAAAATATGGTGTAGAACGAAATATAACAGGAAGGATTTTTGTTCATTTAAGGGAAACGGCGTATGTGTGTTTTAGGAGAAATGAAACTAGAGGGCTCCATTTAGGAGATTGGGAAAAATGTAATAAGACTTTTGATATGCCATCATCCTGTAGTAACCATAGCTATACCAAGAGTTATCATAAATTAGATTATTTTAATCAAGATCAGTATCAGATGTGTATGCATTTTGAGGAAATGATCAATTGGACCCGAACATCACAACAGACCTATGCTATGGAAAACTTTAGGTGGGTATTGTGTGGGAAATATGCATACAGGGAGATGCCACCTTACTGGAGTGGCACATGTACAATCGGGTATGTGATACCGGTGATAAATAAACTTGATGGCCTTCCCCAAGGCCGGATACGTAATAAAAGAGACTCAGAATCTGGCCTTACCCAGAGACTCTGGACCCAAATCTCCCGTGGTATAATAACACCATTGGGAGTAGCCATGAACTACCGAGATATACATATTCTAAATAACTTCACGGTAACAATGTTCAATGATACAATAAAGAATATTAAAATGATAAACACCGAGCTTTCTGAAGTAAGACAGGTTGCTCTACAAAATAGGTATGCTTTAGACATTGTATTAGCTACAAAAGGGTGTGTGTGCTCTGATTCATTCACATTGCTGTGTATACATCCATGATTTCCAACTCAATATTACAAAGACAGTAAAAGTAATGGAAGAACGTATTCATTCTAATCCATAGTCACAAAGAGGTGACTCCTCATTGCCAGACCTGTGGGGAGCAATATGGTCTTGGCTTCCCAGTTCCACTTGGTTGAGATCTACCATAATGGGAATTATATTGATTATATGCTGTGTGTTGTTGTGTTGTTGTGTTCAGTGTCTCCCTGGTGCAATAACAGTGTGTGGAAAGATAGGGAAATCCTTGGGTTCAAAATTTGAGAAGAAGCAGGAAGCAGAACCTCTAATGATGTATAAGAGAGAAATCACTCTGAAAGAAGCAGAAGATCTGCTATTTGAGTTTGAGACAAGAGTGGAAAAAGAAAAAGGGGGGATTGTGAGCAGAACCGAAGTCATGTTGGATGGCCCACTGAATTAAATAATGAAGTGTGTCTCAAACTCAGTAGCTCTGCTAAATAAGAAAGTGTTCCAGTTTGTGCACAAGAGAAAAAAAACGAGGCTAGAACAATGAGGAATTGTAATAAAGTGCTGAGGTGTCAGAAACCGTGTAACTGCTTTTGCTAGATAGGGAGCCAGCATAAACCTTCAAAATATATGTGTCAATTTGAAAACAAAAAGAATGTGAGCCAAGCCCTCGTACGAGGGGGTGGACAGTTAGGGTATAAAAATGCTGCCTGAATTTTGCTCTGGGTTCCTTCAATGCCTGAGGGAACCCGTCTCTGCAGACATGTGAATAAAACCTTGTTTTCCTTGGATCAAGGAATCTTTTGGTGGTTTTTTTATCTGCTTCCACCTCACAATGGCACACACAAGATTATCACATATTCAGCCACAGGTATGAAATAACAGCATTTGAATATGTGAAGGAACACTTCATTATTTTAGCATTGCAGTTTGCTATCTATGCTACTAGTGATTTATTGTACATATTTGAACTTTTATTGACTATCCTGCATTGTAACTTTTTTTCCTACATGACATACTGCGGTGCTACAAATTTAATCTATAAGGATTTGAAGATATATAACTCTAATAAATATTGTATTTTTTTTATTTAATTATAAAATTATTAAAATAATAATGTAGACAAAAGCCAATTTTGTTAGTCTAGTGGTTAAGTCACCAGGCTAGAAACCCAAAACTGTGAGCTCTCCTCCCCATTTAGCCATGAAAGCCAGCTGGGTGACTTTGAGCCAGTCACTCTCAGCTCAACCCACCTCACAGGGCTATTGTAGGGGATATAGGAAGAGGAAGGAGCGTTAAGTATGTTTGCTTCCTCGAGTTATTTATAAAAATGATACAAGGTGGGCTAAAAAAAGAAAACTAATGTCTGAAGAAAACCACAGTACTGAAGAAATCTTACCACACAACTGTGAGAGCATATAGTTATTACAAAAGTGATGAGGTCCATAGAAATACTTTTTAATCTTCGTCATAAGCATATTATGTGGCAAATGTCAGGAAGCTGCCTCAATGCAAGACACCCTATTCATGGCCTTGCGAGGGCTACCGAGCCTGAGACGTCTTTCACGTGTTTCTGCTTTCTCAAGATGGGCCGTAAGTCGAGGGCGAATTCTTCCACTTTTCCGCTCACAAATCGCTGCATCGGAAACACGAAAGGCAACAGCAGCCGGGTCCAAAACCAAAAACCCAAACCTCTTGCCTTTCGCCCCACACGGATTGGGGTACAAAAGCGATCGGGAAAGCTTTTCTGAGGAAGCTCTATGCTCACAGTGAGCTCATGGCGGATTCCTTCGACCAGTGTGCCCTGTAAGAGGTTCAGCCTGCCCAAAGAAGTAGCCCTTACGGGCGGCCACAGCCTTTTTCTTTTTCCACCTGGGGAAAACCCCATCCCCTGCCTCAACCGGTCCCGAAGGGAAGGGAGACGCGGCAACCCGAGAATTTGGTGGCGTCCACCGTGGGAAGAAAAGGGGTTGGGGGAAACGTTGGGGCGGAAACGGAGAGAAAGAGCACGAGCGTGGCGGAGTGTCCCCTAACGGCTTTATCCACCACCAGCCCATAACCACGGGGACGTGGGCGGGGCTCAGAAGTGCACGCGGGAGGAAGAGGACTGTGGGGAGGGGGGGGGTGTTCCGTGCATGCGTGTGGAACCGAAGAGGGCACTGGATTATTATTTATTTATTTATTTTCTCGAGCGAGCGAGCGCGCGCGCGCGGCCGCAATGCCTGGGCTTCGTCACCCCGCCCGCTGCCCCCACTTCTCCTCCTCCTCCTCCCCTCCCCTGCACAGTCTGTGTCCCGGGTGGCCGCAGCAGTTCCTCGGGGCCCAGTGTCCTTGTGCGGAAATGACACACGGCCCCGTCACGTCACGCGAGAGCGGAGCGCGCGGACCCTCTCGCACAGATACACGCGCGCACACTCACACACGCACACTCACACAAAGCGCCAAGGGGGAGGGAAAGTCGGGGGAGCCAGACACGGCCGTTCTTTTTTTTTTTTTAACATCCATATATATATATATATAGATATACATATATATATATTTATTTATTTTCCCCCCCCCCCGAAAAAAAACCCCGCAAACCCACTCGAGACCAAGAGGCCAAGTGTCCCCACCCTCCTTTTTTCCACAGTGCCTAAAGACGGAGCCAGGTAAGCCCCTTCCCTCTCCCCAACTTTCTCAGCTCGGGCCCCGAGGCGTCCCCCGCGCGTTATCTCCTCGCGGTGCGCTGCCGGGATGGACTAGCTCCGCGCCTCCGGGAGAGCGGGCGCGTCGGGCGGTCTCCCCGGCTGGCGCAGAGCGGCTGTGGGAGCCATGGCTGTGCTATCGCGGCCGAGCAGCTCGGGCGCCGCCACCCCCACCCCCGTCGGTCAGCGGGAGGGAGGGTGAGAGGAAGGAAGGAAAGGCTATTTCCCCTCCTCCCGCCGGGCTTCCAGCTTCCCCACAGAGGGATTGCGAGGGTGAGGATTAGGAAAGCCTTGTAGCAGCAGCAGCAGCAGCGGCAGCAGCTGCCGCAGCGACGGGAAGGGAGAGACGCGCTGCTAAGGAAGGGCCGCTTGGAAAAGGCGCTTCAGCGCGTAGCCAGCCAGCCTGGCCGTGGCCCCAGTCCGCCTTCTCGCTTGCTTGCTTCAAGTCCCACCTCCGCCGTTCCCGTTGCCTAGAAACTGCTCCCCGGATGGCAACGGGATCCTCTTTTGCGACTACTGGCGGGGCCTGGAGGGGGGGCGGCTGGCACGGTCGCTGCGCCTGCCGACCGCGGCACTGTTGCCGATTAAGTTCTGCACAAAAGTTTCTCTCCTTGCCAGTCAAGTTTGCGAGGGAGAGGGCATGCATCCCTCGCGTCGGCCATTTGGGGGGGGGGTGGAGGGGGGGGGGAAAGAAGAAGAATAGCCACGTGACCCGAAGCGCTGCCTAGCAGTCTTGTAAAGGGAGGGGTGCTGAATGTCTTCGCCCCTCAGGTGACTTTAAACCAAAGGTTTGGGACATCCATGACCTGGATGACTGAGAATCCCTGCAGACTTTTAGGTTACTTTACCTGACTGGGCCAATTTTCCTAACCTAGGTGGTTCTTTCGGGATAAGCCATGGGGCTTTTTTAGTCCCCGTGCCCGAATTGGCCAGAGGGACTTAAGGAGTAGCCTAGAGAGCATGGCCAGGTAGCTCAGAGGAGCAAGCTTCCAGACACGACTTCGAGGCCCACTTTTATGACTGAATGGGCCTGTTCCAGCCATAGAGAGAACCTGTCGTAAGAGAGAACCTGCTGAAAGGATACTGCAAGATGGTGCTGGCAGAAATAGGGACTTGGTAGGGAGGTTTGGAAGCGGTGGAGTCAGTTTGAGATGCTGCTGACTCCAGACAACAGGAGTGAATGAACAAGCACAGTTGATGCTCCACTGCTCCCAGTTGCTGAAGCATGTGTGCATTGTCTTGAGAGGGCAGAACAGAGCCGTGAGGGTTGAGTATCCTGGGCCACACTTGAGTATTCAGATGCCACACTTCATAGGACACAGAGGCAAACAACTGGCCTCTTTAGTTCATTGCCCCTGATTGATCTTGCTGTCCTGAATTTTTTTTACTATCGGCTCAACAGATGCAAGCTTTTTAGCTCTGGCTGAGATTAGATGAGAAGGTGAAGAAAAGAGGATGTCATAAGAGTTGTTGCTTGAGGCTCCCCAATCGGGATCTGCATTAGCTTTTCCAAGGAATAAGACATATGTCAGTTCCTTGGGAAGCCATGAAAATTTCATTTGGCAAAAAACATCTTTGCTTGCTTGCTTTTGGTGCTCAGAGATAGCTGTCATTCCTACTAAGGAAGTTAATGAGGCTACTTCTTGCAACTGCCATTTTGTTTGGTGATCTGATAGGCATATAGTAGCTATCATTATCACTACTGGAGAAAATGGGGTTTTTAATTTTGTGGGTATATACCTAAGAGATTCAAGCTACCTGGGAATTCCTAATGTTCATAAGCATCCCCTATTCAGGTAACTGCCAGTGGTGGGGTAACTGGAGTGACAAGTAATACTTCAGACAGTTAGCTTTCCCCCCCTCCCCCCGGTCCTCTTATACTTTATTGCTTATACTTATCTTTATTATTCTGTAAGTTAATAGTAGTATATGAGTATATTGTAACAGCAGTGACAGTATAAAGTATACTGTTGTATATAGTAGTATATTATATAATAGAAGCAGTGACACTATAAAGATATAGAAGAGATTTTGGGTAATGGAAACTGGCTAATGAAAGACTTATTTACAAATTACAGATGTTAACACCTTCACAGCATTTATATCAATGTAAGCATGAATAGGATTGCAGTCATAATTGTTTGTTGCGTAAGTTTATGAAAGAGTTTTGTAGCAATTTATAATAGTTTATTGAATAATATAAAACCTTGGATAGTTTTATGTTATAATCTAAAGCATTGCATTATAATAGAAAGGCATACGTCATAAGATATTCTCGAAAAGAAATTGTTTATTATTAATGCCCTTTAAAATTCTTTGTAGACCCCCCATAGTTGGCACCATTTTCATTTCCTTTTTAGCAATAATTTTATTAAGAAATATAATTACAATAGCAAAAATACTGAAACTAACTAAAAAAACTAAAAGAATAAAAAAAAGTGCAGAAAAAAAAGGAAAAGAAAAAATTGAGAACCAGAAAAGGGGGAAAAAAATAGAATTTAGCAAAGAAAAAGAAAAATATATACACTAAAGAAATGACTTCCCATCTTCATCACAAATATCAATAATTTTAGGAATTTATCATCTCTTAAAATACAGCAAACTATTTCTTATTCTCATATTTAATATTATAAATAAATCCATAAAATCATTATTTCAATGTTGATGCCAACAAAAGTCCATGAAAGTTACTAAGGATAACAGCATATTTATAGAGGGAGTACTGAGCTTACAATCATTTTTTTATTGACCGAAGTTACAAAGGCGCTGAAAAAGTAATTTATGAAGTTTTTCACATGACTTCTCCAACATCCCCATGTTCACATGATCAAAATTTGGATGATTATTAGCCAGTTAAATATGCTAACTAGATAAGTAGCTCAATGATTGCAATGCCTCAGAGTCATGTAATCACTTTTTGCGGTCTTCTGATAAGCAAAGTCAGTGGGGAAGCCAAATTCACTTTACGACTGTGTTACTAACTTAACAATTTCAGTTATTCACTTAACAATGGTGGCAACAAAGGTCACAATGCGAGGCAAAATTCATATAACTGTGGCACTTAGCAACATAAATTTTGGGCTCTATTGTAAATCAAGGACTACCAGTATTAGCCCTGATCAAATAAATCAGCTTTATATTTCTTCTAGTAATCATAATCTTCAGTCCATTCAAATTTGACTTCATTTTTTTTGTCCCTTCTCACAAAATTCTTCAAAACTTAACAAGTCTCTTGGAAATCCAGTAGAGGAAAATTATACAAACCAGTGTTTTTGTTCATTGTGTAATTGTTTTTGTTTATTAAGACATCAGCATGTTTGTTTTGTGTAACTAATGTAATATCTTTTTCCATGTCACTCTGATGATATTAAAATCCACTTTAAACTTAGTCTTTATTTTGTCAAGTAGAACTTGTTTCTCTTCAATAATATCGTTTAGACACAGTCTATCTATAGATGCAGACACTATTAAAATTAGCTTTTGCGTCAATTGTTTAAAAATATCCTTCAATATGTCCAGTCTTAAGATATTTTGCTTCACGCTAACTGTAGGTTGAATTTCAGTGTTGTTCTTTAATTGTAATCTTTAGTTCCTTCTAGTTCCCTCTAGTGTTCAGTTTTTAAAGTCATACTTTATTATTGGTAGTCCTTGACTTATGACCATAATTGAAGAGGAATTACTATCATAAGTAATTACAGTCATAAATCAAGACACTCAAATGACCTGAAGTACTTCTCCATCATTTTTTGCAACTGTCATTAAGCAAATACTGTGGTTGTTAAGTGAATACTGCAGTTATTAAGCAAATATAACATTTGTTGTTTTTGCCTGAACCCTGCAAAAATCTATCATGAATCACAATCACAGTTTGGTGTGACCTCTATGACTGGTCATAAAGTTGGCTAGCTGACATGTCATTTAATCTCAGGGGGGCAGCATGATCATTTATGACAGAAATGATAATGGGATTGCTAATGGACTAAAAGGCATCAATTCCATGGCTGCCATAACTTCAAACAGTCAAATTGTGACCATTTAAGTGAGGATTACTATTGTGTTTTTTTAATTCAAAAGAAAATATTTTTTCCACAAAAAGGGTTTGTTATTAATTCCAAATCTTATTTCAAGTTTATCTGGTTCCTTAATTCATTTGTAACTTTCTAAAATCAAATTTTTAATTACCCTTTTGCTGTTTTGGTATATTGGTGCTATCACCAATGTACCTAAAATCTCCCTTCTCTAAGACCATTCAACTGAATAGGTAAAACTGAAGAATAAAATGGACTGAAACAGTGTATGTATAGATCAGGAGGGAAAGCATAGATTTTTTGTGCATACTATACACTTTTATTTCTCATGAATGGAAATCTGATTGCCTAAATAAAGCTTGAGGAAAACAAGGAATGAATGAATGAACCTAACTTTTTAAAATTATTTTGTAGAAGAAAACAGTTGAGAGTTCTGAAATACTGCTTTAATAACCAAATGGGTGTGCATTTAGATAAACACTACTGATCTAAGTAGAGTCTAAAGAACATATTAGCCTGTTTCCCTTAACAGTTATGTCAAATCCTGGTGGCATTTCAACCCACTTCTACTCTATTGGAATAAAACAGAAAAAGCTTATTTAGTATCAAAGCAATGACAAATGTGTATACCTTCATACACAATAACCTCATAGTCATTGAGTAGGTAAAAACTTCCCATTGATGATTTGGTATCAGGCATATGATTTTCCTTACTAGGAAAAAAGGAGGGGATATTTGCAATTGTTTCCCTCCATGTTTATTTAAAACACACATAAAGGTATATTATTTTTTGTTGTAATAAATGAAAAAGAATGCATTTAAAGCAGTTGCAGAAGTTTGGGAGATGTTCAGCCAATGACTATTTCTATTGCATACTTCGTTTGTTTATTCGGATATTGGAAAGAATTTATGTCAACAGTTAGAAACCATAGGATGGCAGCCTAAGTTATTAGAATGAATATAAGATAATCCTTTTTCTAACAATGAACTTATTGTTCCAAAAGAATTTAATAGATCAAATGTACCCCTAAGATTTCCAATCCAATGTTAATTTCTTGAATGCAGAATTCTTTTTATGGAAATAATTGTTCCAAATCTCTTTCGTCTTTACTTAAAAGCTACTCTAAAAAGCTTGATAATCCTGTAATAAAATGAGAAATAGAATGAATAAAAAAATATTCCCTCCATCCCCACTAACTTCTATTGTGGAAAATCAGTTTAACTGAAATGACTTTAATGGAAGAAGTCTCATTCACAAGGCATTTGGATCCAAGTCTGACATGACATATCATTAATGTATTGTATTGTGCTTAGGAGTATCTGTGTTGCTAGTCTCTGAAAGAACCAACATATTTCGTACAACTTTGATGCAATCTGACACTATTGTACTTCTTTACATTATTAATAATATTAATTCATGACCCAAGCAACATATTTTATTCTACTAGCCTACCAAACAGCATAAGCAAACATTGCCCTTGCATAGAATTACAGTTTATTCATTGTTGCCTAAAACTTAAGTACAGCCTACAACTTGATGTACATCTTACTTATGCACCAGAAATGCTACATTTGGGTCATGGATTTACATTGTGCTTATATTTTGTCTTCTATTTTTTTCTTTTTCTATTGATGTAGAGGAACAGAATATGAATTCAGCTGAATTATTTGATGATGAAAATAATACTGACGGTACTGTTCTTTAAATATATTTCCTTATCAAATTATATTTATATAACCAAAGCCAATATTTATTTTGATGCAAGTATTGTAATAATGAATTGGATAATTTAATGTATAAATGTTATTTTTTCACTCTCCAAGTTAATGTTTTCTTTTCTCCTAACATCTTACATACATTGTGAGAAAATTGAGATTTTATACATGTTCAGTTCTAAATAAAAATAGATGATAACCAAATACTTTTATTCTGAGAAAGTATTAGCAAAATTATGATTGGAAGGTTCACTGGTTCCTTGGTAATATCTTGATCATTCTACTTTCCTATATTAGCAATATGAAATATGCCTTATAGCAAATGTAAAAAATGTTTTCAGTCTGAAGGTCAAAGTGAGTTCAGACAAGCATTTGAGGAGGATCAAGGCTCCAAACAGGTAGAACCATATTTCAGATGGGAACACCATCTTACTATAGACATATAACCTCTAGCATACATTTACAAGCAGGAATTGGATTGATATATTACTATTTGCATATTCATTGTCATGAGAGAATGACTTAAAGCCTGATTGTTGCTGGTGTGGGAGTAGTTTCTAGAGGAAGGTTTCAATTTTTGAAGTTGAAAGGTTACCGTTTTTTTCTTTCCACCAGTGCCCCCTTGTCATTTCCATTATTATTAGCATAACATATGGCCAGTAACTGAATTTGATTTAAAACCTTGCACATATTTCATCCTTTTATCTTTAGTTTATCCCTTTGGATGGGAGCTACCTGATGCCAGGGAGTGGGCAGTCAGGGCATAGAGGAAAGGGTAGGATTTGAAAAGAAGGAATGCGCCTCCTAGATGTTTTTCAGATAAGTTGAGGCCAACCATGTGGTTGCACAGGTATGCACCCCTTTCAACTAATACCTTGAAGCACCTTTTGATTTTATGACAGCATTCAGTCTTTTGGTGCAGTAACTTATTAGCATGGCACATCTTGCCTTTGGAATCTTTGCCCACTCTTCCCTTATAAAAACACTCCAAGTCTGCCAGATTTTGAAGGCTTTTCCTGTACATAGCCCTCCTACAAATCACCCCACAGATTTTTAACTGAGTTCAGGTCCGAATTTTGGCTTCATTGTTCTAAAACTTTGATTTGTTGGTAAAGCCATTTGTTTGTTGAGTTGGAGGTATACTTTGTGTCATTGTTGTATTGAAAGGTGAAATTCCTCTTCATCATCAGCATTTTAGCAGAGGCCTAAAGATTTTATGTGAAAATTGACTGATTATTGAACTGTTCATAATTTTCTCCAGCTTCACTAAAGTCCCAGTTCCAGATGAATAAAAGCAGACCCCAAAGCAGAGTGCTGTTTCATGTTTCACTGTGGGTGATACACGGTGTTCTTTTTGCTCCAAATACGCTTTTGGGAATTATGGCTAAAAGGTTCAACCTTGGTCTCATCATACCATAAACTTGGAAATTGTTTTATACCCTTCTCTTGACTGATATCTTCCAACGAGATCCATTTGATGCTTTGTAAGCTCTTTGTAGCCCAGGCCTTTTGCTGTAAGAGGCAACTGAATAAATGTCAGAAAAATCCTACTAAAACAGTTGAACTTTCTATGGGCTTGATCAGAATAACTTGAATTGATGGCACCTCTACTATTTACCATCTATTTGAATGTGATTGGTAAATTCTGAACACAACTACATCCCTACTTATAAGAGGATGTGCACATTTATGCAACCATATTGTACATTTTATTGTTCTTTCTCCCTTCCCCCCCAAAAAAAGATTTCAGTTTGATTTTCAGTTGAATTGTACAGCTTATATATCATATTAAAGGTGGAAAACATTCTGAAGTAATTTATCTTGGTCTGATTATTTTACATCTCAAAAATCTGGCATTTTAACAGGAGTGTATAGACTATATCCAGTGTATATATGAGTGTATACAATATCCTCGTGCTATTCTCTTTAGCTTAGGCAATATATTACAAAGTACAGAAAAGCCTAAATCTAAGTAAGCTGATCTTACCCCAATACCATCCGTTATATAGTTTATATCCACTGTATATCATATCAAAACGTGCCTGGAATCAGTAGCTTATACATTTCCTATCTGTATTACTATTTTTCTTAAATTAGATATTAAAAATAATACAAAAGGAGAAACTGATAAAGAAGATGAAGCGCTAGACTGCTCTGTGATTTCAAGACCTGAAAAAAATTCACTGGATGGTTTAATAACTTGCCTACAAGACATCAATAAGCGAAAGCGAACCTCATTTGGTTTGGATGGTTCGGGGAACCACAAGGAAATCTTACCAAGTGTGAAAAAAAGAGGCATTACACAAGAGGTAACTTCTTTCTAAAATTTATTATTTTATCCTTCTGGGATTATTGATAAATATACATTTTGATATACTTTTATGTCAACAGTGAAGTGTATTTGTTCAGACTGAAATTTTTGCTATGAAGTTCAAGTCTTTGCATTATGGAGGTTTGTATAAATAGTATATTCAAAAGTTCAAAACACAAGATTCAAAACAGATTTTAAACTGTTATTAGATAATATTGATTTAATACATGAGTACATTACATTAAAGCAGATTTTATATATTCAAACCAGTAATTTATTTGTCTTGTTTCTTCATATTTTGTCATTAGTATTATAATTATGGCTGAAATTAGAATAAACAGATTTTATAAATATACAAAGTTTCAGTAAGTATCTGACATTGTTTTGTATAACTGCTCCTCAAAGATTAATCATTGCTGTTATATGTTGAATCTTGATGTATGTACAATCTTAGGTTAGTGAAAATAAATGGAATTTATTTATTTAGGTTAGTGAAAATAAATTTAAGCTATTTTTAATGGGACAACAATACTTATTTCCTTGTGTTTTTAAGATAGAATGTTCAATGCATATTTGCCTTTGCAGTATTTGAATAAGTATTAGGCTAGTAAAAAAAATAAACAAGATTTGATTTTAAAAGTGTGAATATTCACATATGTTTTTATGTTTTCCATTTTACAATTTGATATTGATGTTGTGAGACAAAATGTGTTTGCAAAATATAGAAATCTGTTGTGTACTGAATTACTGAAGACACACAAACAATGCAAAATATTAGTATGAATTATGACCTAATGATAGAGAAATTCAAGAAATAATGTGTATCAGGTACAAATTTATGTAAGCGTTTTGCATTATTTTCATGTCTTCATTATGGCCATTAGCAGCTTCTTTGACATTTTTTATATTTCCTTTACCAGAAGATAATTATTTACAAATAGATACCAATTTGGACATCATAATAACTCAGTTGTTATACATGATTGCTTAGATTTGAAGATTCATTGAAGGACTTCTGTTTGTGAAAATCATTATATTGAATGGGGGATGCCAATGATTAGGAAATAAAGGAAATAATTTTCCAAATTCTTACATTTATACTCACTGTTCCTGCGGGAAATCTAGCCTTGCTAGATTTGGGTGAAACAAAGGTACTCTGAAAGAGCAGAGTAAAAATAAGTCACACTTTTTCCTGCTGGTGATATTAATTAGGATCCAAGCAAATGAGCCTGATATCAGAGGAACATGTAGCTTGCTTAAAAGAAGCACTTTGGGAAGTGTGTTAGCATGAACAAAACATTTCTCCTTGAACAGTTAAACAGTTGTTCTTTCCAGAATAAAATAAATATATCACAATTAACAATAAAAATCACAATTAAGATAATATTAGAATTTTGAACATTAAAATAGCATTAAACGTTGTTAAAAATATAAAAGTTACAAATATTTAAGGTCAAATCTAGCAGGATCATTTAAATTTAACAGAGTACTTTTCCCTGGAACTCTAATGCTGTGGAGAAGGTTAGGCCTAGAAAGAATGAATAGCTCAGAATTACCCAACAAGCTCGTAGGTAGCCTTGGACAGGTGTCACTTCGACTCTAATCTGACAGTGTTTTTCATACTTTGGACCATGATAAGTATAGAGAGCACAAAACTCATACCATTACCCTACAAGGGATTTATCATTAATAAGAAATGGGGAAGGATTGAGAGGAAAGGAGAAAATCATAAGGCACAGGCTGGCAGGGAAAAGCAGATGGACTGTGATTATTAACTTGGAGCACCTGCACTAAGCCATCATATCCTGTTTTGCAACCTGTAGTATTTAGACAAATTTAAGAGAAGATAACTTAGGGCCAGGAAAATGTCCCCCCCCCCCACATTGATGAATAAGAATGTGTTTTGAAAATGAAATTGCAATGTAAGGACTAATGCAAATTATGGGATGGAAATCTTTCCTGAATATATCTGTTATCCGAATGGAGCAAAGCTTAACATCATAAAATTATGCAGTTTGAAATATATTGTTTTATCCTCTGTAGTTTACAACCAGATAAACCATTCTCCAAAGTTGGCTTTCCAGATTCTTAAAATATCAAGTGATAAAGAAATTGCAGACTTCAGAGACAGATTGTTCCACTGTTTCATTTAAATATAAGGAAAAACTTCTAGAAGTACATTTTTCTCATTTCAATAAAATCTTGGTAGCTGCAGCTACCTATTGTGGTTCTAGATTCTGGGCAAGGAAATATAGTTCCTTACCATAGGCCCCCTTTTTATATGTCTTTTCGTCAGACTAAAAATCCCAAATTCCTTCAGCCAGTCTTCGTAGGACATGTCTTTGTATCATAGTTGTCATCTTCTAGACCAGGGGTCGCCAACCTTTTGGACCCCAGGGACCACCAAACTCATAACTTTAGATCCCAGGGACCACTAACCAGTTCTGTGGGCGTGGGCTAATTTGTAGGTGTGCCTTGGTGGTCATGTGACTGGCTGGGCATGGCTTGTATGTAAATATTATAAATATTTATATAAATATTGAATTTTTTATAAAAAAAGAGCAACTTTTACCCAAAATCAGGCAAAGCAGGCAGATTGAGTTGTTCACAAAATCATTCAGTGGTCTATCTATCTGCCATTGGCTAGCTCAGTCTCTCAAATTCGCTTTCCGTGAGTCTGCTCTGAATTTGCTTGCAAGCAAACCTTCAGTTCTAAGGGAGGTTCAACTGTGCTGAGCCGAAGATCTAAAGACTACTGTTTGCTAGCCAGTCCAAGCAATTAATTCCTACTTTGCAGTAGTTGCAATGGTTAATAATACACCTTTGAGACTAATTCAAGGTTGTTATAAAGTCCTTTTCAACTTGATCTTTTGTTACTTTTAGCATCTTCTCCAGGGAGACTCTGCCTGCCATATGCAGTCTAACTAAGAGACTGCTGTTCCTCCAGAGATCAAGTGGGTTGTGGCCCAGATGATCTTATTAGTGGCAGTATTTTTGCTGTTGAAGATGATTGATTCTAAAAGGCAGAGGTTATCTTGAATATCTTCATTGTCAATTCTGATATTTTATGGACATTTCATTTGAATTCTATAAGTATTAATGGTTACTAATATCTAATTGCTAATTACTAATACTAATATTTTTTTTCTTTGGCCCTTCTAGTTTTTGGAATAGTACCTCAGATCAGTGAGCGTACATATTTGGACAGATAAAAGCATACATTTATGGACAGATATGCAAGTGTTACCTAGATATATTTATTGGAGAAAAATTGGTTGGGAATCTGTTTTAGCTAAGCCAGCAATCTTAGGTTGACAAGATAAAGAAGCAATATTACATGGGATCTTTTTGTGCTGCTTTTGTTGTTCTGTCAAATAATTTTGTTTTATTTTTTGAATATCAACTTACATTCAGGATTGTCTTCTCATTTAAATCGTAAGCAGTAACAAATGCCCGCTAAAATAAAGACTCTAATGTTTGGTTGATGCTAGTTAAATTAATATTCATTTAGTTGCACTTAGCCAATAGATTCAATAATTGTTGATTTAATGAAATGTTACTGACTTTTAGAGAACTAAGTTCAACTAACTGATCTATTAACAAATTAGATTAAATCAATGCATTGTTTAAATTCAGACAACGAATTACTTGCTCATTAAGGACATTAAGAATTTATTCAAAAGTATTTTAAACTAATAACCTGTTTGTTTATTGAAAGGATCAGACCTCAAACTTGAAATGCAGAGATGGATTGCCTACTCAGGAAGATGTTGAACAGCCAAGCAAGAGCAAAAATTCCAGTCTAACGTGGATTTGTGAAGAAACTTTGAATAACACAGTTATGCCTTCATACAAGAAACCTCTTTATGGGATCTCTCACAAAATTACAGAGAAGAAGACTTTGCCAGGAACAGAACAGTTTACTACCTTTGAGTTATTTGAAAAGATTAATCCTAGCAGTCCCTCCAATCTTAGGACTTTGAATGAGCAGCGAAAAAGAGAAACAAGCAATATTACTGCTGAATCTGATTCAAATATATATTCTTTAATACAAAAAATGTTTTATACACTGAATACATTAAATTCTAACATGACTCAACTGCATAGCAAAGTAGATTTGCTGTCATTAGAAGTTGGTAGAATTAAGAAACATGTCAGCCCAATAGATGCTGTTGCCGAATTCAAGCCCCCTCCTGAGTATCAACTGACTGCCTCAGAACTCAAACAGATTATGGATCAAAGTACATCAGGTGGTGATCTGGCTTGCCGATTACTTGTACAACTTTTTCCAGAACTCTTTAGTGAGGATGAATTAAGTAAGGCCTGCACCACATGTGGTTATTTTAACAAAAAGAAACTTGAATCACTTCATCTGCAGCTCATCCGAAATTATGTGGAAGTCTGTTATCCATCTGTGAAAAATCCTGCTGTTTGGCAAGCAGAATGTTTGCCTCAGGTCAATGACTTTTTCAATAGTTTTTGGGCTCAGAGAGATATGGAAAATAGTCAACCAGATCTACAATCCTCCAGTTTTTATGAGTCTGATCATATTAATGATAAGGATGATGATGATGATGTTCTATCTATTGATAGAAATACTTCTGTTGCCTCAGAATGGGTGTTTGATGCTCAGGATATAAATGAATTTTTAGATGAAGCATCTTCTCCTGGAGAATTTTGTGTATTTTTGCTACACAGATTGTTTCCAGAACTCTTTGATCATAGAAAATTGGCTGAAAGGTACAGCTGTTATGGAGAGTGTGGAAAACAAGAACTTGATCCTCAGCGACTTCAGGTAATCCGCAGATATACAGAGATTTACTTTCCTGCTATGCAGGAGAGAAAGGCTTGGTTACAGCATTGTGTTCAGCGAATAAATGATGAACTTGAAAGCATGTATATGGATGACAGTGAGAATGAACAGCTAAGAGATGATTGCTATGATTCTTCAAGTTTGCCTGATGATGTGTCAGTTATAAAAGTAGAAGATAATTTTGAATATGAAAGACCAGGTAGAAGATCAAAAAAGATTTGGCTTGTGCCCATAGACTTTGATAAACTTGATATCCCTTCCCCTGATTTTGATGTTCCTGTCTCAGATTATCTGTTAAGTAAGGAGCAGCTTAAGAACATATATGAAAGTAGCTTGTCTATAGGTAATTTTGCTTCTCGATTGCTAGTTCACTTGTTTCCTGAATTGTTTACTCCTGAAAACTTAAGGAAGCAATACAATTGCAGTGGCTCACTAGGCAAAAAACAACTTGATCCTATTAGAATTAAATTGATTCGACATTATGTGCAAATGCTGTATCCAAGAGCTAAGAATGATAGAGTATGGACACTGGAATTTGTTGGGAAACTGGATGAAAGATGTCGTCGGAGAGATACCGAACAGAGACGCACATACCAATTACAGCGAAAAGTCCATGTACCGGGTCCTGAGAGGAGAGAATTCCTGACCTATGCAATAAACCCAGAACGATTTAAAGAGGAATTCGAAGGGCCACCATTGCCCCCCGAAAGAAGCAACAAAGATTTTTGCAAGATACCACTTGAGGAACTAATTGTTCCTCCACCAGACTTTTCTGTGCCTTCTCTATATTTGCTGTCTGATAAAGAGGTGAGAGAGATAGTACAACAAAGTCTTTCGGTTGGTAACTTTGCTGCCAGACTCTTAGTAAGACTTTTCCCGGAGCTTTTTACTTCAGATAACCTCAGACTGCAATACAACCATTCAGGGGCTTGTAACAAGAAGCAGCTTGATCCTGTCAGACTGAGACTCATCCGCCATTATGTTGAAGCTGTTTATCCCGTTGAAAAGATGGACGAAGTTTGGCATTATGAATGTATACCAAGCATTGATGAAAGATGCAGACGTCCAAATAGAAAAAAATGTGACATATTGAAAAAAGCCAAGAAAGCAAAAAAGTGATATTTTAAGTTTCCAAAGATGGTGATTTCAGTTATTTTGAAGTAGCTTGAGCGGTCAACTGGTTTAGCACTAGGACAACTGATTAATACATCTTTTCTTCATATATGTTTGCACATACAGGAATGGGTAAGAAGTTGGAATTTATAATCCAGCAAAAGTCTCTCTTAAAACCCTACTGAAACAAGTGCATATGGCAGAAAAAGATATTTTATAACTCCATTTTAATATGCCTTTATGTAGCTTAGATTTCTTGCTGTTTTTTTCAGTTACCGCCTAAACTGGATCATAAAGAACCACAAATTATTAAAGTTGATCTAACAATATGTCCTCTAAATATGATATTCATCAGTGGAAATATATTAGATAATGTTTAATTTTTAATTAATTTTATATAGTAATTAATTTCTTTAAAATAGTCTTCAATAGGGACCTTTAATCTATCATTTGGAAATTAATCAATTTTTAAATATTTCAAATTTCCAATTTTAAAATGTTATACCTTTTAAAAAGAATGGAAAATCACAAGTTTCTATGCTTATGGATGGATACTCCTTATATCAAGTGTGAATATTAGCAAAGGAAAAATTAGAAAATCAAGTTATCACTTTTTTTAAAAAAATCATTTTTAGTTGATTTGGTATAAAAATTAAAATTATAATCATGGGGTTATTTAATGAGTGTTTATTTTAAATTGTAGTATTGATTTTCTTTTTTATTCATATAAATTATTTTATTGTTTTCTGTATAATCTTGATAAAAGAACTACTGGTATGTGTGGAGATTGTGAAATATAGAATTCTACTCTGTATCAGTAAAAGTGGTGCTATTACCTGTTATACTCACTACTTCAAAAAATACTTGAATTGAGGAATGTGCAAAACACTTAAGTCCATATTTTTATCAGTTAAAAATTACTGCAGCTTTTAGACTGTTGAAAATATTAAATATACTATCTATATTTTTATTTGAATTATATACTAAGCTCTATCATATGTTGATTAGTATCTTCAAATACAGTGACACCTAAGTAATTTCATTATCACAAAGATTATAAACTTTTCTTCAATCATTGTTTAGTTGATCAAAAACATTGATTATATAGTTCCACTAAATATGTTCAGTAAACGTTAAAATATTTTTTGTTTTTTTTTCCTGAAGAGTATTGTGTCACAATGTGTTACATTGTGTTATTTTTTCTTTTACTGCAAGTCATGAAATTAACAAAATAAAATCATACTCCCCAAACTGACATTTCCTGGTATGTGCTGGGTTGGATTAAAGCCAAAAAAAGGTAACAGTATTTCAGTTCCAGTGAAATCAATCATGACTAACAAGTTCCAGTAACTTGTTTCATGGATTTTTACACGACTTCCAGATACAACCCACTGATTTTTTTTTCCTGAAATGCCCATAAATTTGTTTAGAAAAAGAAACTGATCCTTGCCTGTGGGTTTGCTGTTCCCCTAAATAGTGTACATTGCATATATAATGATCAGTGTGTACACTCGAATGCTCGTATGATAAAATGCTTACTCAATGCTAAGGATGATGTCATTTACTTTCAATCATTTCTAGTGTGACACTTGTTCCAGTTGGCAAATTATATAGATAACATATATGCAAACATATGTAGCCCTATTGGAGTTTTGTCTGTGTCCTCAGGGTCACTTGAGTAGTGCAAATTGGTGTGGAGCTATCTTGGAACTGCTGAAAGACCGTTGAAGACTGGAGATACATGATGAATCCCTTCCCCTCTCTTGAGGGAGGGCTGTTCAATTTTGACATTGAAGACCTCTGATCCCTCTTTTAAGAGCCCTTTGTCAAAAAGGAGGAGGGATATGACTTCATCAGTCTACACTACAGTCCTTTCAGCAGTTCCAAGAAGGCGCCATACCACAGGTGTCAAACTCACTGTGTCATGTTGCTATCACGTGACATTTCACCACATTTCCCCCATTCACAGAGCTGGGATGGGTGTGGCCTACCTGTGACACATCTGGCCCATGGGGCCACCAGTTTGACACCTCTACTCCACACCCATTTGCACTATTCAGGTGACTGAAGACACAGATGAAGCTCCAGGTGGCCTCAACAACTCTCTAAAAGGATGCAAGTGTCTAGCTGTCTGCAAGGAATATAAATCCTTCCATTTCCCACCATCCAGTCAGAGCTGAAGAAGCTTCTTGGATGGGAAACGAAACGTCTTCAAAGAAGAAACAAGAGTGTCCAGTTGCCTATTGAAAAAGCACCTTTGGGATTTTAGTCTGAAAGCAGAAAAATGCTTTAGAGCACGCAAACCAGAGCACATGCCTGCAATTCCCTAAAGCACAATTTTTTTTCCTAGGATCATGCAACAGGATAGGACAGGTGTATGCCATTCCAGTAAAAGGCATCATTTCTTGAAGTATTTGCCAGCAGAACTACTTGCAGCTGCACACTCTGAAGCACCGTTTTGCCTTCTAATTGAAACTGCTGCACAATCCAGTTTGTTGTGGTAGTGAGGTGTTGATACAAATTACTGTGCATGACACGTCTATTTATCCATTTTTAAAACATGTTACTTGGATCTTAATATGGACCACATGTCACTTTAGAAAAAAAAATTCTGTTCCGAAAATAATGGATTTTTACTGAATTAAAAATAAAGGAGTAAATGGAATTGTGAGGACAGAAATGGATTGATTAGAACATTTCCTTTCCTAATTTTCTATCAAATTTCTCTCCACTTTCAGTCTTATGCGTTGGCTTTAAAATTCACACTTGGCTTCAAGAAAAACAAATATCATGATGTAACTCTGCATCTTTTACTTTGTTTCTCAACTGCCTTATGAAGGTTTCTTCTATACTGAACTGGACCCTGAGAATTCCAGCTGAGTTTGATGTGGCAGTACTACACTACTTTTTCCTGGTCTCAAGGCCAGGGGGTGATTTCAGCTTTTTCTCTCAAATAGCTTTCCTTACATGCTATATTTGTTAGCTGAATGTACCATTCTTAGAAAGTAAAGAAGAAAATATTTTCTGATTTATAATAAGTCAATAAATGTTAATCTGAAATAAAACTTATACATTTATATAAAGGCATTAATTTTATATTCCTCAATTTAGAAATAGTTTTTGTTGCTCATCTGAACATGACAAAAATCACATATCAGGTTTTCGGTTCTACTGAACTATGAAAAGAGCTGAAAAGCTGTGGCAGAATCTTCAGGACATGTGTTGTTTTCTGAATTTCAAACAAAGCATCGTTTCTTTATTGTGTACTTCTGTACTTAATTTTGATTTCTTTTCCTGTCAGGGTTGTTTTCAATCTTCCTGTAATTCCTTCCTTCCCACATATTACTGCAATAAAATAAAATGCGCTTTTGTTATCTTATTGTTAAAATAGATACCAATGAAACTGCAACACAAAATTATTTCTGTGTCCAGTATCATTTTGGAAACATTTTAGCTTCCAATGATCAGCATATCCTTGAAGACAAAATGCATTGATACAGTTTCTTACATGAAATTTACTGAACTACAATTAACAGATTTTAATTTTGATACGGTAACAGGTTTTTAATTCACACATTTTCTCTTAGGTTTCTTAGCATAACAAGGATGAAATCCAACCAAAGTGTTCCATCAGCTGAATAAGAAGCAGGATGATTTTTTTAAAAGGTACTTTCACTAAAGAAATATACTTTGCAGCCAGTGAGCTAAATTAAAATCAGACATGGATTTTCTTACAAGGTCTCATGTCTATTCTAATGAGCACCTGAGTTGCCATAAGGTCACATGTCCATGGAAGATTGAATATGCAGAGCTGCACTGCACACGGACATAAACAGTAACTCCCATCTATTTCTATTTTAGAGTTCACTGGTTTTCAAGTGAGAAAATACATGGCAATCTCAGTTATCCAATCAAGTAGCACATTTGTTTTCCTGATATACATGATTGAACTGGAACACTACCTCTATTTTGATAACCATCTTATGCATGAAGGGACTCTGCTTTATATAAGTGAAAATACAGTGGCCAGCAGATTTAGCTACATTCCACACTGCCATCTCTGAATAAAGAGGAAAGCAAACAGAAATTACTTATTTTAGTTTTCATTCCTGGAAATTGAAACATACTACTATCTGTAAATAGGTAGTGATATTGCAAGTGACAAAAATATTCTAAGAGAAATTTTTCCCCTTAAAATTAGCATTTGAGCGAAGTCATGTAGTTAAGCAAAAGCCAAGAGTTTCCTTTATTTATTTATAGTATACAGCAAATGAAAGTCATGGAACAGAAGTAATGTTTATAGTAAGGAAAGTGACATGCCATCAAATAATCTTTTTTAAAAAAAACTTTGTTTAACAAAAAATTATATATTATACAATAAATGTGATTGCTCACAACAAATCAATCACAACATGCAATTCATTTATTCACTTCAATACATCCTGCTTGGGCACCTTTAAGTTTTTCCAGCGTCTCAACATCACTTTGTATTTATCATTCTCATTCTTCTCAGATGCTTTCTTTAAAACAACTCGCATAACTACGGCTGTTTCTGTTTCTTTGTCTTCTCCAAGAATGAGATCCAAGGTATCACCAACCTTTACCTGAAGAAGGATATGTGTGAAGGGGGGAAGGGAGAAAAAAATAGTCTTTTTTTTCCTTGAGTGACTGAATAACTTGCCTGACATATACTGTAGATTTGAATGCTTTCACTCCCACCATTTTGAAGCTTGGGGGAAAGCTGCCAAGAGGGCTGTTTAATAGGTCTTTTTGTGGCATAAATTCCATGATTCGAGGATGTTGTGGTGCCTTAAGAACGTATGCAAGTATAGGACAAAGTTATTGTAAACCCTTTATCAGATATTTGTAGTCCATGAAATTTAAGAGCCACAATAAAGAAACTACAGCAGTAATATGACATGACACCATAAACCATATACTGCACCTGTGAATCCACACTTGGAATACTATATCCAATTTTGATCACTAAGGTGCAAAAAAGACTAGAAAGAGCACAACAACAAAAAGGGATTTGGAGACTAAATTCTACAATGAACAGTTCAGGAAACTAGGTATGTTTAGCCTAACAAAAGGCTTTGGGATGACATGATAGCTGTCTTCCAGTATTGCAAGGGCTTGGCTTATTCTCCAAAGCAGGGCTCTCCAACCTTGGCAACTTTAAGACTTGTGGACTTCCAGCTCCCAGAATTCCTCAGGCCGTGTTCTCTGGCTGAGGAATTCTGGGAGTTGGTCCACAAGTCTTAAAGTTGCCAAAGTTGGCGAGCCCTGCTCCAAAGCACCTGAGGGCAGGACAAGAAGCAATGGCTGGAAGCTTAGCAAAGAGAGATCCAACCTGGAACAAAGGAGAAATTTCCTGACAGTAAGAACAATTAATCAACTAAACAACTTGCCTCCTGGAGTTGCGGGTGTTCCATTACTGGAGGTTTTTTAAGACAATCATGATATATTAAGGTCTTCTGTTTTGAGAGGCGGGTTGGACTTGAAGACCTCCAAAGTCCCACCCCATGATTCTGTTTTACTATTCCCATTGCGTTCTGTTCCATAGTTTACAAGCCACAACAGCTGGGTTCATAGAACCAAGCAAAACTCCACATGATGTACAGCAACATGATGTGTGTCTGTTACCTTGCCTGTAAAAAGGTGATGGGTCAAATCAGCCTATTTCCCCAACACAGTTCCAGATCATGGGAAGAATGGATGGCAGTGTAACATTGGTAGGATGTGGCACTGAATCATTTCTCTTTCCCCATTGCCAGAATTCCTTTACTAATGTTCAAAATAACATAGAACTCTTACTCTAAGAATCGAACAGCATCTCTACTGTAATATGCTAAACTTAAATCATTTCCCCATAAGATTCAAATCAAAACGTGGGCCGTTTTCAGCCGGCAGACTGCTGCAAGAGGCCAGGGAGGTCAGAAACGGGCTGCGTGGGGGCCACGCAGAGCCTCCAAGCAGCCTGTTTTTAGTTGGCAGTGCTGCAGGAGTGCACTCAAGTAAGTGCCTGATCTGGATAGAAAACAAGCAACATCCTATGTTAATATTACCGTTTAATGCCAGATTTTACATACTGTAGGTCCATTTAATGTACAATCCACAATCTCTAATTGACATTCATTTCTATTTACAATCCTGGAAATTTACCTCAGCTGTTAGATCTTGTATTATGTATTTATGCTATTGTATTTTTATTATTAGTTGAATAATAAAAATACAATGGTATAAATAACTTTTCTGCCTGGAAAAGCAATTTACTATTAAACAAAGGGGTAGCAATTTAGAAATAAAATTTTTAGTGGAGTTTGAAGAATAAGTAATAAATGTTTGTCAATAATATCTGGTAGAAGAGATAGGAAAATGGTACAGTAAAGAACTGTGAAAAGAAAGAAGGGAAAACATACATCTTTAGCCTGTGTCAAACACCCACCATGGCCATGCCCACCACGGCCACATCTACCCCAGCCCCCTGAGGTCTAACACAGCCCTGATGCGGCCCTCAGCGAAATCGAGTTTGACACCTCTGATTTAGGTTGTACCATGTATTTCAAAAAGTCTTACCGATCTGCTTTTCTTCCACAATTTTTCTCCATTTAGTCTAAGCTCACCACTGTAGAATGCATCTTCCACTTTGCTTTAAAACAAAAAGAACCTTATTTTTTATATTTAATATTCTTGCTATATTTTTTTTACAAAAATAAATGCTAAGAATAATCTTTTCTACCACTGCACCGTAGGTAAGCTAAGATAGCTTAGCTACATCAGTATTTTTCAACCTTGGAGACTTTAAGAAGTGAGGACTTCAACTCCCAAAATTCTCCACACAGCAATGCTGGCTGGGAAATTCTGGGAATTGAAGTCCATACATCTTAAAGTTGCCAAGGTTGAAAAACACTGTGCTAGATCATATCAATTAACATAAATGATATCAATGTTTCATTTCAGCATTTCCCGCTCTAGTGCAATTGATTCACTTTGTATGGATTTCCACACATAGTAAATTTTACAGAAGGAAAATCAATGTTGCATTTCTTAAAGCTTAATAAGGCTGCAACCCTTTGCATATTTTTGGTGAAGCAAATCCTATTAAGCTCATTCAGATTTCCTTGAGCATTTTAGAGAACCCAGTTATAAAATGTGTCATTCAAATAAGTTAAATAATCATTTAAAATAAACAGCTTTCAGGTCAAAATGCCAATCTTCTTATTATGTGATCAATTGAATATGTGTAGTAAATCAGTTCAGAAACTGTTGGACTGTGATCAAAAATCAGGAACAATTTCTACTTAAATCTGTTTTGTTACCTTCTGCAAGTAAAATAACAATGGTTGATAACACATGCCTAATTTTTCTGCTGTTCATTCAAAGTTTTTTACTATGTATATTAAATACACCAAATCCTGAAAGAAATGATAAAATCTAAGCAAGAAACATGCATGCATATCACAGTGTCTGAAAGCTTTAATTAGAGGAATAGCCAAGAGACTGCAAGTTAAGTTGGAAAAATAGTCTCATTAGGAGTTATTTTGTTTGTTTTAATGACCATCAGCTGATAATAATAGTTCTCATAATTTCTTTATCGCTGAATTTACAGTATTTAACTGACCAGTCTGTTTTCATAGGAATTTTAATCACAAGCTACAAAAGTCATTTTAAATTACCTTTCCCAACTTAATGCTTTCCAGATGCTATTACAATCAGCACCGGACTGGGAAAGGTTGATGAAAAAGACTATTTCAACCTACTAGTATTGGCAAAACCAAAAAAGTATATTAATAGTCTCCCTAAGAGGGAACCCATTAACTAGCTTGCTCTTAGCAACATTAAGCAAAATATCATTTGCTATATCTTCTCATCCCTTTACTTACAAGTTATTTTAAACTTTTAGACTTACTTTCTTGCAATGTCTAAACCAGATTTCAAGATTACATCGAATCGGAAAGACTGTACTACTTTTTCAAGGTCTTTATAATTCTTCACTGTGCTGGGATCATCTTCAAACTCATCTTCTGAATCAGTTATCTCTTCATCAGTGTCTTCCTCCTCCAAATCTTCTTCCACAGTTCGTTTCACATTTTTATGTGATCTTTTGTTACTTTTGTGTCGGACCGAAATCCCTGTGACACTTTTTGACCATGGTATTAAAAATACATGATGCTGAATGGGAGAAACACAGAAATGTTTGGGGAGAATTGCTGTTCTGGGATATTGGCTTGCAGCACAGAGATAGGTCCTCCAGGGAGAGCTGAGTTTGTGAGGAGATTTGACCAGGAGTCCAAGGCAGACATTTAGATTTCTAAAAGCGCCAAGAAGTAATTTATATCCTGTCATAGCATACCCTGGAACAAAGGATTGAACAGTTAGGGCATTGCAAGTTAGAAATCTTCTAAGAGAAATGATGCAACTTCTTACATATTCTAAAGCAACATTAAATCTATTAAATAATATGTTGCACTGAATTAATTCAATTTATTTCTGAATACAAATGAGTAGCTTGTGATGTGATTTTTTAAAAAATGCCAGGGACTGTTATAATCTTACACATAAAATCATCTACCCACAATCCAAGTACTTAAAGATATCTGGCTAGTATTTTTTCGCTGTCCTAGGTAGGGTTAGACAACATGTGATAAAAATCTACAATGCTCACAAAATCATCTGCCAAAGTTCTGTATTACTGCATTCACAGTAATACATTCAATGGTTTACATTAACTTGCCAGCAAATAATTATCGCTTTCAGGCTCTGCCCTGATACTAACACACATAAACACTATCTATAAACAAGACATTGAAGACTAGTAGGAGAAATCTATTACTTTATCTATGAATCTACTGTTATGCTGGTCTATGACTAATAAAAATTGTTTTGAATCTACTGTGATGAACCATATTTTGAAAAGTGGGTTGGGAATGAAATCTTCATTATTTTCTCAAGAGGGTTAGATTTAGAAATGAAGCATAGACCTGCAGTGTGACATCCTGCTTTGACAGTTCAAACTTTCTTAAGAAAGAAAGCTAAACCTATATATTATTTATTTAATATTTATTTATTTCTTCTTGGGCAAGTAATCTAAAGCAGTTTACAATCAATTAATAATTTAAATTGTAAAATTTAATAAACTAAAGCAGTGCAAAAGATCAGACATTGGTGAAAAAAAATCCCAAGGCTTTCACCTCAAAGAATACCCACCTATGAATAACAGCAAAATAACAATAGGTCAACTGTAGAACTGGATGCACAGCAAGACTTCCTCTGATCACCTTAGCAACCAACCTGCCCTATAAAGGCAAAAGCAGACTGTCAGGTATCCTATTTCCTAGTTTTCAAGGGCACTCTTTGTCAAACACAAGATCATGAACTTAGTTTGGTAGTTAATTGGTAGCCAGTCAGTTGCTTCAATAAAGATGCAATGTGTGCATAGCCAGATCCCCCGCTTATTTAAATATGAGGCTACCAGAGTAAGAACAATAGCTAGGTTTCCATACGCAGGAAAGATTACAGCCAATGCAACAAGAGATTTGGGTAGGTGTTCCTTGAAAGGTCACTTGGTCCTCTAGTATTAATTACTATTCCAGAAACATCTGAAACTATTCCAGCTCTTGAGTCCACTCCCTGGCCAAAACAATAAAAATCTGAAGAAGTGGAATCGAATTCCACTCCAAGGCAGATTCACTAATTTCCCCACCTGGAAATCTATGAGCTGTCATGAAAGAATTCCACTTCAATTTTTTGGGTCCTATCCATCCCAAACAGAATCTAGATCAGGGGTGTAAACTCACGTTGTCATGGCATCGTCACGTCACGTATCATGTCTTTCCCCCACTTCGCTAAACCAGGTGTGGGCATGGCCAGTGCAGGCCACAAATTTGACAGCCCTGATCTAAGTAGTCATTCTAAATTTGACTGTTTTCTCTTTAGGTTATGAAGAAACAATTTGCATGTCTTTAACATCTGATGACATTTAACATCCAAACACCTTGACGATCATATATATGTTAAATAGCATCTGATGACATTTAACATCCAAACACCTTGACGATCATATATATGTTAAATAGCATTGAGGAAAATTAGCTTTCTATGGCACCCACAGAATGTATAAAAGCAGTGACTATTTTCCAAGACCAAAACTCGTTCTCTCCTAAAGGAACAAAATTAGTGTTCTCCACGAAGATCTGAACTGTACAAATATTACCTTCTCCAACCCTTTGCCCCAAACAGAAATATTATGATTGTAGTAATAGTAATAATAGTAATAGTAATCTCCTAGGTCCAGAGGGTGCATCTTCAGAAATGGACAGACAAGGACCACCTTTAAAATTAGGGGTATCAATTCATCAAAGGAAGGTAAAGCTCTACACTCTACCTAAGCAATCCCTTTTTGTTATTGCAAATAAGCCAAGATGGTCACAAAGATCAAAAGTAGGTCTCTTAATAGAAGCAAGTCCATTTAGTGTTCAGCTTTGTAACTTTACGCCAGAGGTATCCAAACTTGGCAACTTTAAAGACTTTAAACTTTTAAGACTTTAAGACTTGTCTCAAAGGCATGTCTTTAAAGACTTGTCTTAAAGTTGCCAAGTTTGGGGACCCTTGCTTTATGCTATGGACTGCAAGGAAGTTTATCTGTGGATGTAAACATGGGCGCTTACCTGGAATTCTCTACAAGCAGTAAAAAAAAAAAAAGTCATTCAACCTTCAGGGCAGTGTGCAATAGACCTTAAATTAATGCAATGCTATACCGGCTGAACTGACTTGTTAACGGTCTCACACAATATGACCTGCATAACACAGAACACCTAGAAACAACAAGGGGCCGAGTACAAGAGACCAGAGACCATCTCAAGCATCCTTGGTCACAGCCGCACTCCTCGTTTTTCTCCTCCTCTGATCTTACAAAGGATCCAAGCACAAATGCCACAGAGGTAAAACGCCCCTGGTGTTGGATAAGGAAGCGGGGTGTGTGTGTGTGTGTGTGTGTGTGTGTGTGTGTGTCAACTTCGCACCGGGCAATGACAGGCGTCAAGGTCGAATGCAACGGAACCCTACCGTAAATACGGTTAAAAACCGCGCTGCAATCCCGACTGTAAAACCTCCCGCAGCAGATCAGATCCTGCGCCGGGTGTGTAACTCCCTCCTTCTGCCCGGTTTGCCTCGCGGACCCACGTCCGATTCCGGCCTCCTTTCGCCGAAAAGACAGAGGGAACCAACCGGAAAGCGCTGGTTCTTCGCCCGGGGCCGAGCAGCGCCTGCCTGCCTGCCTGCCCGCCCGCCCGCCCGCCCGCCCGCTCTATGACCCAACCTGCCACACCACCACCTTCCGTCCGGCGTTTGCAACCCAAACCCTGCCGCGAGACCCCGCTCTGTGCCCGTCCTTCTCCCCTTTTCCGCAGCCGGCGGAGGCGGAGCCCCCCCCCTTTTTTTTTTGTCGGAGGCGACAGCGACCCCTGCTGGAAAGAAGAGCCTCGGAGGACCTGGCGGCTGCAGGCCGAAGTCTTCCAACTCTCCGCTGCGGGTTTTCCTCCCGAGGCTCAGAAGAAGCAAAGCAGATGTGCGGGGTGTGTCAGCCCTGCGGCTGTGCTCGGTCTAATCTAAGGAGAGGTTGGTCTCACTTTACAGCTGGATGAGCTTCTGAAAGTCGGGACGACCTCGGAAAGATATCGCAGTTGCACTCATGTTTTGCAGTGGGGCCTTAGATTGAACACCCCCGAGTACAGCGCGTTTCTCGCTTTGGGAACTTCCCTCTAGAAAGATGCTGGTTTCAAATTGTGCTGTGAGACCAAGGGTTTTCAAATTTAGCAAGTTTAAGACTTGCGGACTTCAACTCCCAGAATTCCTGAGCTAACACGACTGGAGGAGGAATTCTGGGAGTTGAAGTCCACAAGTCTTAAAGCTGTCAAGTTTAGACATTTCCAACACAAAAGCACTCAAAGCAACAACTGCAGTTAATAAATCTATAAGAAAAGATGGATAGCTTTTCTCTCAGTGTAGCCCGGCTGCTGGATAAAAATGTTCTTCACCATAGAAGAAACAATTATAGATGACTATTTCAAATTAATCCCATCCATAATTGCATAAATCTAGCATAAATATTATGCTAGCATCTAGCATAAATATTTTTCCCGTTACCATTTTAGCCTCACCGTAAACTTGTGAGGTAGGCAAAGCAGGGATCTTAATCTGCATCACACCATCATAGTCCCAATATTTTAACTGAAAAACTACATCACGTTTGGCAAGCCATTTCCACTATCTTTTTACAACTAATAATAAAAAAAACCCAGGCGCCTCTGAGAACAGCCAAAATTTCTTGTCTAGTTCAGTAGTTTTTAAATCCAGTCATCTGGACACATAAAAAATGTATAAGAGTGATGTCCCTTAGTCTCTCATCTTTCCCCAAAATTATCAGCCACTCCATCTTAATTTGGAGATGCCGTTCTTGTTATGAAGGCAACTGTGGGAAGTTACCAACCCACCCACCCCCGAGGAATGAAATATTTTGAGGAATATCTTTTTTTAAAGGCAGGGTAAAATACCCCCCCTAAAAGAGAAATAAAAAATATTAAGGAACACAGAAACTCAGAACCCTAGTTCCCTGCCCCCAAGCAATTACTGAGCTGGGACAGCTTTTAGAAATGCAGATTTGGTAATCCATTATTCCCTGCAGCAAAGTCTGAACAAAGGCAGAGTGATAGAATTAGCTCTCACTCAAGATCCAAACCAGGACAAAGCCATTAAGCCATAAAAGGAATTGCCCAATACCCTTTCAAAACACAAACCTCTTCATAACATAATTTTAGCAGTCCAAGGTGGAACCAAATTTGGGAGCTCAGACAATCTATGACCCCTACATAACCCTACAACAGCCAATAGAATACATGTTCTTGCACAGGAATAGGAAGCTCAAGTACCAAGCTCAAAGAAGGAATAAAAAAGACCCCACTCTCAACTCCATGTGGTCAACTGCCCAGAATCACACATGCCTGGTGGTTCTGCTTCATCAATTAAAGGGACCCTCTTTCCAATCAGCCTCCAACCTCCATTTTGTCTCCAGAGCCTTTCTTCCGGCTTGAAATTGAACCAAACTGGTATTTCTTCCAACACAACCAAAGATATCATTTGAGTGCCAGCTTCCCCTACATTATACTGTATCTTCTAGGAAAGACCCAAAGATGCTTTTCTTTTTCAGAAGGCAACTGGACTTCCTGGTTTTTCTTTGAAGATGTTTCACTTCTCATCTGAGAAGCTTCTTCAGCTCTAACTGGTTGGTGGGGAATGGAAGGATTTATACTCCTTGCAGACAGCTGGTTATTTGCATCCTTTTAGAGAGTTGTTGAGGCCACCTGGAGGTGACCTTAAGGATGTCTAGAAAAGAGGTTTTCCATGTTCCTTTGCTATTAGGCCTTGTCTCTCCAAATGTTACATTTGCATTATCTGAATTGGACAGCACCAGGAAACAGAATTCCTTATATTTCCACTAGGAATTTCTGAATATCTCTTCTTCAGTTTGTCAGGTGTGCAGATTTCATTTGGCTTATTGTTGTTGCTGTATGAATGAATGAATGAATTCTTTATTGGCCAAGTGTGATTAGACACACAAGGAATTTGTCTTGGTGCATATGCTGTCAGTGTATATAAAAATAAAAGATACAATTGTCAAAAATCATAAGGTATGGTTCCTCACCATTTGTTAGCAAGTGTTAAGATGCAGTAGATAAGTACTGGAGGAGAGAGAGAGAGAGAGAGTTACTCTGCATCTCTCAACAGCAGTTGCCAAGTGGGCCACGAGAAAATTTTGGTGGGCCACAGAGAAATGTCACCCCCAGAGCAACCCCCCCAAAGCAATTAATCCAGGCTGCACAGAAACATAAGGCTGTGCTGTCCACATGGCCCACAGAAACCCTCCCTGCCCACTCACTCTTTACCCGACAAACTTCCCTGCTAAATTGCTATTTTTCCTTTTTCCGACCATCATCTGTTCTGCTGTACTGGGAGATTTAGATTAGCTAGGAAGCAGGAAATGGTTGGATTTCTTACTTTCTAGATAGTCTTTAGATCTTCGACTCTGCTTTTAAGCATAGCTGAACCTCCCTTAGGACTGAAGATTCTATGTGCAGACTTACCACAAGCAAATTTGAGAGACTGAGCTAGCCGATGGCAGATAGATAGATCATTGAATGATTCTGTGAGCAACTCAATCTGTCTGCCTGCTTTGCCTGATTTTGGGTAAAAGTTGCTTTTTTTATATAAAAAAATTCAATGTTTATATAAATATTTATATTATTTACATACAAACCATGTCCAGTCAGTCACATCACCACCAAGCCACACCCACAAATTAGGCCATGCCCACAGAACTGGTTAGTGGTCCCTGGGATTTAAAATTATGAGTTTGGTGATCCCTGAGGTCCAAAAGGTTGCCGACCCCTGGTATAGAAGAGTATGGAGATAACCTTGAAGAAGGAATGCAACAACAGACAAACATCAGTTTGAACAGGTGAGAAAGAAACTCAAGATTGCCCCACTATTAGTGTCTTTGAACTAAAAAGAAGGGAGAGAAACATCAGGATTTCAAAATTCTTTTTTTTTTTTTGCCCTCTTAAGAGTAAAATTGCAGTCATTCTTATGGTATCTGTTTCCTGACTTGACCTACCTTGAAGGGCTGACGGCCCATCCGCTGATATATAACAGCCTCCTGTTATATATTTGCACACTTACCTATGATAGATTGGTCCATGATGGCGGGAGATTTGAAGAGTTGTCATTGACCACGAGCCGTGAGCAGCCGGCTATAAAAAGGCTGCCGTGGTTTTGCCTGGTGTGATTTACTGGAGAGAAAATAAAAAAGAAAAAAGGTCAACTGGGTCTCGAGCCTCTTTTTCCCACAACGCAACACTGGCAATGAGGGTGGGATTGTGAGACAAAGGAGCCCAGTTGTGCATGTGGCAACAAGGACCAAGCGAGACGAAATGGCCGGGAACAACTCACCACCCACACCATTCACCCAGCAACTGAAGACTGGGAATCCTACATTGACCGATTCCTCATGTTTCTGGAAGGGAGCAATCTCCAGGGAATATCCGACAATAGGAAGAGAGCCGTTTTCCTCACCCACTGCGGTCCCACAGTATTCAAAATGGCAAAGGCATTGGCAGCACCCAACGATGTGAAGACAATGGCATGGACGGACCTAGAGAAATTACTGTGAGCCCACTATGCATCAACCATTTCATGCCTCATCAAAAGGCATGAATTTTATCGGCACAACCAAAAGGAAGACAAGAGCATCGGAGATTTTGTTGCAGCACGAAGAGACATTGGCAGAGCATGTGAATTTCTAAACATGGATGAGACCATGAGGGACCGCGTGGTCCTCGGATTAAAGGACCTTACACTGCAGGGTCGACTACTAACAAGACCTAAGATAATATTGAAGGAGGCAATAGAAGAAGCCATTGCAGCGGAAGCAACACAGAAATCGACAGCCACCATGCGACAAATGAATAAATTAACAAAGGAAACCCCAAAAGACACTAGCCAAACACACAATAAGACACCAGAGGAAACTCAAAAACTCACCACCACAACACACCACTAGGACATCGAGTCCCTATCAGAAGACGAAGAGGAAGAGGTAAATCAACTCCAGTCCAAAAAAGGTAGACGGGAGCGAATTGAAAGGAAGTCAGAATTCCATTGTGCCGGGTGTGGAGGAAACCATGCATGTTCCAAATACCGTTTCTTCGATGCTATTTGCAGGTATTGTGAATGGCGGGGACACATAGTTAGGGCATGCCGAACTAAAAATAACAATGGCCCTAGACAAAGATGGAATACCCCCCCCCAGAGAGAGGGAAAAGTAAACAGGGAGCAGTTGGAGCCAAGTAAACAGAAACAAGCGATGGAAAGAAGCAAACAGAAAAGAGGAAAGACATCAAACAATAACTATTGGGCACTCAAACTCAATCAATGCAAAAAAAGGAACATGTGCAAGTCACCATAGAAGGCCAACCATGCGAGATGGAGGTGGACTCTGGCTCGTATTTATCAATGTATCGTGGAATACCCTAAGAAGACTAATACCTGATGTAAACAAGGGAGAGCTCGAAATACGAAAACTCACACTAAAGGACTACCAGGGAAACAGAATTTCTGTAGTAGGTTCCGGACATTTCAAAGTTGAATTCAAAAACACACTAAAATCCTTCCATTAACCATAGTCGACCGGGATCGACCCAGCCTACTGGGACTCAAATGGTTTGCACCATTAGGAATTGGAGTAACCAGAATAAACAACATTACCGAGACAGACTTGGAAGAGAACCTAATGAAAGAATTCCAGGACGTCTTCAACGGAGAACTGGGCAAGTACCAAGGGTCCCCGATCTCATTTAATTTAAATCCAAATATAGCCCCTATAAGACTAAAGGTGAAGTGAGTTCCTTTCGCATTAAAACCAAAAATTGATCAACAATTAGATAAACTTATCGCACAGGGGGTATTAGAACCAATCGACCACGCAAGGTGGGAAACCCCTATTGTTACCCCTATTAAACCACATGGGTCAGTTCGTATCTGCGGGGACTACAAAGCAACCCTTAACCATGCGCTACAGCAAAGCACATACCCAGTTCCGGTGGTACAGCACCTATTACACTCATTAGGGGGAGGTAGCATCTTCGCAAAATTGGACCTTGCACAAGCCTACCAACAATTACCAGTTGACCCAGAAACAGCGGAAGCACAAACAATTGTGACACACAGGGGGGCATTCAAATGCAACAGACTGCAATTCAGAGTTAGAGTGGCCCCAGGGGTATTCCAGAGTTTAATGGAATGCCTATTGCAAGTAATAAAGGGGGTGGTACCATACTTTGATGATGTATTAGTATCAGCCAAGGACAAAGAACAACTGAAAGACCGCCTAAGGGAGGTCTTAAAAAAATTTAAAGAGGCGGGACTTAAAGTTAAAAAAAAGAAGTGCCAATTAGCCACTGACAAAGTCAAATTCCTGGGATACCTCATGGACAAAGAAGGGATCCACCCCACTGAAAACAAAATCAGAGCAACAAAGGAAGTTCCCAGACCCAAAAATAAAACAGACTTGCAAGCCTTCTTGGGACTTATTAATTTTTACAATGTATTCTTGCCACAGAAAGCAATGATAGCAGAACCACTACACAGGTTGCTTGATAAGAAAGCTACCTGGAGCTGGGGGCAACGAGAAGAAACAGCATTCCAGGAAATCAAAAACTTACTTACATCAGACTGTGTGCTAATACAATACAGCGAAACCCTTCCACTAACATGTGGATGCAATGTGTCATCATTCAGCATTGGGGCCATACTCAGCCATGTATTACCCGATGGAAGAGAAGCACCTATCGCATTCTATTCAAATACTCTATTTAAAATGGAGTGGAATTACAGCCAACTAGACAGAGAGGCATTGGCTGCAATAGCAGGAATCAAACATTTCCACGAGTATATCTATGGCAGAACCTTTTCACTTGTCACAGATCATAAACCTCTTCTAGGAATTCTCATAGGAAACAAAGCTACACCTATCATACTGTCACCGCGAATGACGAGGTGGTCGGAATTCCTAGCTGCCTATAACTACAACTTGATCTACTGACCAGGAAAGAACATAACACACGCTGACACCCTGAGCCATTCCCCCCTACCTAATTTAGATGATGTTCCTGCACCAACCACATCCACCTTTCAAATCGAGATGTTGGAAACCTACCCATAACAGCAACAGACATTGCTATGGAAACCGCGAGAGACAGAAACCTAGCGCAGATTTTAAATTGGGTAGGTAAAGGGTGACCAGAGACTGCAAGTGACGAGGCTGTTAAACTGTTTCGGAATAGACAAACGGGACTATCGATCTTAAAGGGATGTATACTATGGGGGGATAGGGTGGTCATACCAGACATATTAAGGAAACGAATACTTGAATTATTGCATGAAGGTCACCCGGGTATTGTCAGAATGAAGTCCCTGGCTAGGAGTTATATATGGTGGCCAGGGATTGATAAGGACATTGGGGAATGGGTAGCAACATGCAAATGATGCCAATAATCTAGACCTGCACCCCCTTCTGCACCTGTACACGAATGGGAAACACCTAAGGGACCATAGTCTAGAATACACATTGATTTTGCAGGACCAACTAAAGGACACACATTCTAAATAGTGGTATATGATTACTCAAATTGGCTAGAAGTAAGCATCCTGCACTCAACCACAACAGAAGCTGTTATTAGACAACTAAGGAAACTTTTTAAGACACATGGATTGCTGGATTTAGTTGAATCTGACAATGGACCACAATTCACAGCAATAACATTTGAAAGGTTCCTGGTAGAACAAGTGATAAGGCATGCACTAACAGCGCCGGGACGTCCAGCTACGAACAGCCAGGCGGAACACATGGTCCATTATACTAAGGAAGCACTACACAAATTGGGACCTGGAGATATACAGGAAAGGATAGACAAACTACTAAGTATACAACACATTACACCAAGCACCACAACAAATAAAATCCCAGCAGAACTATTAATGGGAAGAAAACTAAGATCAAACCTAGACAGACTACACCCCACATATAGCCCAGAAAAGCCAACAGACTCCTCCAGTAAGTGCCACACATTCAAAACAGGGGACTATGCAAAAAACCTCACGGGGGAACCATTGTGGATACCGGCAACAATAACCCAAATAACAGGATCCCGGTCATATAGGGTAGACATAGAGGACGGAAAGAGCTGGAGGAGATACATAGACCAAATCAGATCGAGGACCACACTGAGAAACAGTAACAATCAGGATGAGGAGGGGGGAGAACTTACACAAATAAAGGAATTACCGCAAACATTAAACAAAAATAGCCAAACCAGAGAGGGGGGAGACCCCTCAACCACAAACGAGAGGGGAGACCCTCCACAAATAAAAGAAATGACAAAGCAAACCCTAACAATGACACAACAACCAATACTAACATTAGTCCCAATCGGAAATTGTAAACACGTACCTGAAACTATAGAAGAAGAAAACAACTTGGGGACGCTGGAGCAGACTTTGGAGAACTATCAAGAAGCCAATCCTGGTGGGAGTGGCCGAGCCGACTCACCCAGCCAGGAAAGGCCTGGCAGGAGTGGCATGGCTGACTCTACCTTCCAGAAGGCTCCAGGGAAAAGAACGGGAGAAACAGCAACCCTGTCTGAACAGTCCAGAGACAAACGACTGAATTGTGCAGGTCCAGTCAGAACCATAAGAGCCCCACCTATTTACGTGACTACGTAAGATAGGAGAGGCTGATTGGTTAGACTGGACCACAAGGGGAGGGGTGTTTTATATTTGCATACTTACCTATGATAGGTTGGTCTGTGGTGGCAGGAGATTTGAAGAGCCGTCATTGGCCATGAGCTGCGAGTAGCCGGCTATAAAAAGGTTGCCGCGGTTTCACTGGGTGTGATTTACTGGAGAGAAAATAAAAAGGAAAAAAGGTCAACTGGGTCTTGAGTCTCTTTTTCCCACAACGCAACACCTCCCATTCTGAAGGACAATCTAGCTCTGTACTTTAATATCTTTTAAGTATTGAATGGGAGAGGGAAACTTTCACTATCTCTTGCTTCATGCAGAAATGTTGAGTCAGCCCCAGCCTTATAGCCTGTGTCCTGTTTGCCACGGGCATAAAATCGTACTGCTCAGCACATGCTGCCTGTTAAGTCCTGAAAGAAAAAAGAAAAAAAAAATCCTCTGTATGGTCAAGCAGAAACTCTTTTTGTTCTCATAGAGATTCATAATTATTGTTGACTGTCAGAGGTTTGCTTGTGTCATTGCTGTTTTAATTATACACATTAAAGTATGTGATATTAGCTTTCAAACCACCATCTAACACAAAAATACAGAGCGAAGACAAAAATCAGTTTGCATTAACGGAGTGTTCCACTTATTAAAACTGCTCACATTAAATTAAAATGGGAGCAGTAATTTCACCATTGTGACTCATAAATGTTTTTTATGGTCTAGTACATATCTCTGGCAATGAAGATTTAGCAGAATTTTTAAATACTTGTCATGGTGATATAGTTTTCAGAATGAATTTTGGTTTCATCATTTGTTTACTTGACTTTGGGATAATGGCCCCTTCCTTTGAACTCACCTGTGAAGGTTATTTTGGATCTCTGTTATTTAATTTGGAGGGGGGAAGAA
Organism: Laticauda colubrina; assembly: GCA_015471245.1. Classification (NCBI taxonomy): domain Eukaryota; kingdom Metazoa; phylum Chordata; class Lepidosauria; order Squamata; family Elapidae; genus Laticauda; species Laticauda colubrina. Next base: position 57,678,143 of record BLBF01000007.1, on the reverse strand, counting down.
CCTTTAAAAATCTAAAACAAACAGGCATTGAGGTAATTAAAATATATATTTGTCCTTTATGCTGTAATAGTTAAGGGTGGAAAAAAACACTAGAGTCTCTTCTTTATAAGGAAAAGGTGCTTTTAGATAGAACCTGGCAGGCAAGGAAATCAAGGGCATTATAAAGTTATCCTAAGAAGATTGGGGGGAACTTTTAATACAGGTAATCTTCAATTAATTAATAGAGCCTGCTCATTATGGTCATAAGTCAAGATCATCATAAAGTGGGTCATCATGCGACTGGATCAGATTTTTTGTGGTGGTTATTAAGTGAACGCCATGATTGTAAAACAACCAGCTGAGTCCTAAAGTGAATGCCACAGTTATAAAGGGAATCCATTGTTTACTGTGAGGCAGATTTTCCAACAACCAGAAGTTAAAAACCAGTTTTTGGCAAAAAGATTATTAATTGCAGTTATATGATCGTGGGTCATTGCTAACAGCCATAAATGTGGGCCAGTTGCCAAGCAACCAAAATATGGTCACATTACCATGGGAGGGAGTTCTGGCCATTGGAACTTCAGAACCTGGTTGTGAGTACTTTTTCAGTGGTCCATTGTAACTTCACATGGTTACTAAGTGATCTGTTATAAGTCAAAGATTACCTGTAGTAGTTTTTAACATGGCTGCCTGTCACCCATGGTGTTCTGTATGGAACTTGGTAGGTTCCAAGACCCTCATTCTGATTGGCCAAAAAGGCCACTTACGGATTGGTTCACTAGGAACCAATCCGGGAAGTCGCCAAGTGGCGGGAAGAATTAAACAAGTGTCATTGGCCACAAGCCGGCAGGCAAGCTGCTATATCAAGGGCTGCTGCAGCTTGGGCTATGTTCCGTATCTTTTGCCCAGTGAGTTTAAATAAAAGAGTTGTTGTTTGGAACCTGGTCTCACCCGCTTCTTTTCGGACAGAACACTGGGGATGAGTGTGGGATCGTCGTAGAAGCAGAGACCGAAGCACACGGCGATCTGAACTGAGCGAGAGAGATGGCTAGTAACAAAGCGCCGCCCGCACCCTTCAATCCTGATGAGGAGGATTGGGAATCGTATATCGATCGCTTTCTTATGTTCTTAGAAAGCAAGGAGATGGAAGAAATCTCAGACCAAAGGAAGAAGGCTGTCATCCTTACATACTGCGGACCAGCCATATTCAAAATGGTGAAAGCGCTGGCGAAACCCAGAGATGTCAAACAGATGACCTGGTCCGACCTAAACCGAATGCTCTGAGCAGACTACGAACCGGTGGTCTCAAATTTAATCAAAAGGCACAAATTTTACAAAAGGGACCAGAAGGAGGATAGCAGATTTTGTGGCAGCTTTGAGACACATTGGAGGAGCCTGTGAGTTCCAAAATATGGATGAGGCAATGACAGACTGCGTAGTCCTCGGCCTGAAAGACTCTACCCTTCAGAGCAAGCTACTGAATAGGCTGAACATAACCGTGGCCGAAGCCATTGTAGAGGCAACTGCCGCCGAAGCAGCAAAGAAGTCAGCAGCCACTATGCGGCAAATGAACGCAGTTCCAGACCTGCCAACCCAAACCAGGGAGAAGAAGGCAGAGGGAGGAAAGAAACAGTCCACAGCGACAACCCACCATGAGGACATCGAAACCCAGAGTGACACCGAAGACGACGTCGAAGATGTCCATAAACTCTATTCAGATAGAAAATGGCGCGAAAAGAGGAGGAATCAGCGGGAATTTCAATGTGCAGGCTGTGGAGGCAATCACCCACGGTCTGAATGCAGGTTCCTCGATGCAATATGCCGGGCTTGTAATAAAAGGGGAACATTGAAAGGGTCTGCCGCAACAAAAAGAGCTATAGTCCGAAAAGACACGGCAGCACCCCCCCCCAGACACGATGACAGACAAGCCGGCAACAGATGGAACGGCAATAAGAGAACCGGTGACAGGGAAGAAACACATCAGACATTCACCATCGGCAATGCCAGGGCAGAAAGCAGAAAGAAGGTTCGGATAGAGGTGAGCATCAAGGGGAGACCCTGCGAGATGGAAGTCGACTCAGGGTCATTCCTATCAATGGTATCCTAGAATACCATCCAGCGCCTAATTCTGAACATTAAACAGAGAGAACTACGGAAACAAAAACTAATGTTAAAAGACTATCAGGGAAATCAAATTCCAGTAGTAGGCCTTGGATATTTTCTAGTTGAATTTAAACACCACGTCGAAGTCTTGCCTCTGACCATCGTTGACCACGACCATCCTAGCCTGTTAGGGATTGAATGGTTCGTGCCTCTGGGAATCAGGATAACCGGGATCAACCGCATCGCTACAACCAACTGGGAGGAGAACCTACACCAAGAATTCCAAGATATATTCAATGGGACTCTAGGCAAGTACCAGGGGACCCCAATTTCATTTAGCCTAGACCCGAAAATAGCCCCCATCCATTTAAAGGCCAGACGTGTCCCATTCGGTTAAAACCAAAAATTGACGAGCAACTGAATAAGTTAATAGCGCAAGGGGTTTTAGAACCAATTGACCACGCCAGGTGGGAAACCCCTATCGTCACACCAGTGAAGCCAGATGGGTCAGTGCGCATCTGCGGGGACTATAAGGCAACCCTGAACCATGTACTCCAACAAAGCGCATACCCAGTGCCAGTAGTGCAACATTTACTGCACTCACTAGGGGGAGGAAAAATATTTGCAAAACTCGACCTAGCTCAGGCCTATCAACAGCTACCCATTGATCCCATAACAGCAGAGGCACAGACTATAGTAACACATAGAGGGGGCATTCAAATGTAACCACCTCCAATTCAGTGTTAGTGTTGCCCCAGGTGTTCCAAAGCCTCATGGAATGCCTACTAAACGGAATCAAAGGTGTCGTCCCATACTTCGACAATGTATTGGTCTCAGCAAAAAATGCTAACCAGCTAAAGACCAGGTTAAGAGAAGTCTTAACACGATTTAGGAAATCAGGCCTCAAAGTAAAGAAGGAAAAATGTGAACTGGCCATTAACTGGGTCAAATTTTGGGGCTATTTAATCGATGAGCAAGGCATTCACCCCACCCCCAAAAAAGTAAAGGCTATTAAAGATGCTCCCAGACCCAAAAACAAAACTGATCTCCAGGCATTCCTAGGCCTCATAAATTTTTACAACTGGACAAAGACATTGAATGCTGGGTTGCAACATGCCACGACTGTCAGAAAGCGAGGCCTACCTCCCCACAGGCACCAATAAGGGACTGGGAAACTCCCCGGGGTCCATAGTCCAGAGTGCATATTGACTTCACTGGACCGACGAAGGGGAACACTTTTTTGATTGTGGTAGATGCATATTCGAACTGGTTGGAAGTCATCCTCATGGCTTCCACAACCACCGAGGCTGTTATGAAACAGCTTGACAAACTGTTTGCAACGCATGGGCTACCTAATGTACTGGTTTCGGACAATGGGCCTCAGTTACCACCTTGCAATTCGAACAATATCTGGCTGCCCAGGGTATCCGTCATGCCTTAACCGCACCGGCCCATCTGGCTCCGAATGGTAGGGCCGAACGCATGGTTTGGTATACTAAAGAGGGCCAAGAGAGAATGGACAAGGGGGACGTGCAGGACAAACTAAACCAACTACTCACCTTGCAACATATTACCCCTAGTAGCATTACAAATAAAAGCCCGGCTGAACTTTTAATGGGTAGGAAACTACGGTCCTACCTGAACAGGTTACACCCCACTTACACCTGAGACAACCCCCTTGACTCCTCCAGCAAATACCGTACCTTAGAAATCAGCGACCTAGTCTATGCCAAGAACCTTACCGGGGACCCTCTATGGCTGCCAGACATCATCACACAAATCACAGGCCCCTGGTCCTACCGACTAACTTTAGACAATGGAAGGGAATGGAAGCGGAACATAGACCAGCTTCGTTCCCACAACCTCGAACAAAAAACCGCCGCAGAACCAAAAATAATAAATTCTGACTATAAAACAACCAATGAGGGGGGGAAGTACAAATAACTAAAAAAGGGAGAGACGAAACTTCCATAACAAGACAACAAACTCTGCAAAAAGACAATCTAACCAAACAAAAAGAGCACTCACAGTTAGATGAACCCCAAGAAAGAAGTCCGGGAGCAGAAGAGCGAAGCGAGGCCTTCCTGGAAGGTGGCAGCCAGGCCAGCTCAACCAACCCGGTCAAACCAGGAGGGAGTGGCGGAGCCATCTCAACCGGCCTGAGAGACTCAAGCGGGAGTGGCATGGCTGACTCACCCTTCCAGGAGGTTCCATGGAGAAGGTCAAGAGAAGCAGCGATCCCATCCGAACCGCTTGAAGACCAAAACACGACTGAGCCGTGCAGGTCAACTAGAACTAGAAAAAGGCCCACCTATCTGCGCGACTATATCACCCACATTGGACTGAACTAAAGGGGGAGAGGTGTTCTGTATGGAACTTGGTAGGTTCCAAGTCCCTCGTTCTGATTGGCCGAAAAGGCCACTTACGGATTGGTTCATTAGGAACCAATCCGGGAAGCCGCCAAGCGGCGGGAAGAATTAAACAAGTGTCATTGGCCACAAGCCGGCAGGCAAGCTGCTATATCAAGGGCTGCTGCAGCTTGGGCTGTGTTCCGTATCTTTTGCCTAGCGAGTTTAAATAAAAGAGTTGTTGTTTGGAACCTGGTCTCACCCGCTTCTTTTTGGACAGAACACATGGAACCAATCATAGTCCTTTTTTATATCACCTGAGAATGTAGAACATGGATTAATTAAATTAAGCTGCAAGAAAGCATCTTGCTGACAGCATGCTGGCTGGGGAATTCTGGGAGCTGGAAGTCCACAAATCTTCAGATTGCTAAAGTTGAGAATACTCCCTTGAAGTAATAGAAATAAAGAAGAAAGTTTATATTCAGTCAATTACAGTTTAGGATATCAGTGTTATGACCATTGTAATTATTTGGGTCCCCCTCCCCCAGTCAAAGATAAAAATAACATTAGAAAGAAAGAGATGAAAGGAAATGTGACATACATCAACAGTTTTCGTTTCATAATACAGATTTTGGCCTCAAACTAAATTACTTGATATTGAAATCTCCATTGTTATTATAACTTGGTTATATATATGTGTATATATACATACATGTACACACTCTGTTAAAAGCAAAAAGTAGGTGGACAAAACAAGTTTAACAAAATTAAAATACTAAACAGTAAATAAGAAAAAGCAAAGGAAAAAAGCTATGAATAGCTAATGAATAACTTTCCAAAAAGACAATAATTTTCTTTCTTCTTCCATGCTACCAGAATGATTTTCTCTAATCTGGTGGCCTTCAAATATTTTGAACTACAATGCTGGGAATTCCTTGCAAGATCTTAGCCTTAACACACCCCCAGGGGATCTCTTATGACTTTGCCTTGCTGGATCCACATCTCCGCATCCTGGGTCATGCCAGTCACACCTGCCTTCTCCAAAGCTGGGCACTAGCTAGAATCTCCTGGGATTTTTGACACCCAATATCCTGGTTGGAAGCTCAGTTTGGCCATTTGCGCTGATGTCAAAAACAAGTTACATAGACAACAGCAGAGGTGGTATTCAGCAGGTTCTGACCAGTTCTGGAGAACTGGTAGCTGAAATTTTGAGTAATTCGGAGAACTGGTGGTAACCTTCCCCCAGGAGTGGGGTGGGAATTGAGATTTTACAGTATTCTTTCCCTGTCACACTCACCAAGCCACACCGACAGAACTGGTCGTAAAAATTTCTTGAAATCCACCACTGGACAACAGGGTTTCTCTGAGTCATCCTGATCCAGGATTCCTCCTAAGCCTCATGCTTGTGATGTTTGTTCTCTGTTACAATTGGGTTGAGCTTCTTTTCATTTCCTAACTTCTTAAAGGCCCTGTCACACTGCCCAACGGATGCAAAACGTTAGTAAAAAGGACACAACAGATGAGAAAAATGTTCCATCCGTTGTTATCCGCTCTCAGAAGGGGTGAAAATTTGCATAACCGGAGCGGATAACATGGAAAGGAACGGACGTGGGGAGGACGCAGAGCGGATGGAAAACAGATGCAGAACGGAAGCCTAACGGATGGAAGCGGATGGGAGCGGATGGCACATCCGCTAGGCTTCCGGGGGACCTCAACAAAGCGGACGTGGTACGGATACAGCGGATGCACAGCGGACGCCGAGCGGATGAAGCGGGTGCAGAGCGGAAGCCAAGCGAATGCACAGCGGAAGCCTAATGAATGCCGAGCGTTAATTGCGCATGCGGGGAGGATGCATTGCATAAGCCCCGCGGATATAAGGGAAGCAGCTCAGAAGCAGGTCACCATTCAGACAAAAGACCTGCTGCTGGATGGATTGACAGCCTTGCCTGCCCTGCCTGCATGCCTGCCTGCAAGCCTTGCTGCAAGCCTTGCTGCCAGCCTTGCTGCCAGCCTTGCTGCCAGCCTCCCTGCCAGCCTTGCTGCCTGCCTGCCTGCCAGCCTTGCTGCCAGCCAGTCTGCCTGCCAGCCTTGCTGCCTGCCTTCCTGCCAGCCTTGGTTCATGTCTGCTTGTCAGCCTTGGTGCCTGCCTGCCTGCCAGCCTTCCTGCAAGCCTGCCTGCCAGCCTGCCTGCCAGCCTGCCTGCCAGCCTGCCTGCCAGCCTTGATTCCTGCCAGCCTCCCTGCCAGCCAGCAACCCCACAACCATGCGGAAGCACAGCAAGCCTCAGCCATCTGCTGCCAGCCCTTGCAAGAGGGACAGGGCTACCATCCCACCCCTTGGCCCTCACTCTGGTTCTGCTGGGGCTTCTGCAGCACGGGCTCGCTCTTCTGGGGCTGGGGCTTCTGCTGCTTCTGCTTCTGGAGGAGCTGATGACAAGCACTCCAGCACCAGCCACCTCCACAGCACCTGGACCCTTCACCCCTGAGACTGAGCGACCAAGAGGAGTGCCAGAGACTCATTTTTGTTTTATAGCTTGTTGTTAATAAAGTCTTGTTTTGATTCACACACTTGCTTCATTTCTTTTTTTTAATAAAGTCTTGCTGGAAACTTTTAGAAATGGTTTAAGCCTTTGCATGCTTGTGGGATGGGTTAAGATAGCAGTGGGATGGGTTGAGATAGTAGTTGGAAGGGCAGGGATACCTTTGGGATGGGTAATAGCTGTGGGATAGATAAACCTCCAGTGCAAGCATAATGGGACTGTATGGTCCACCTCCCAGGTGCCACACCTTTGGCCCTTCATTATCAATAACAATGTAAGCATTGATCCACACATTTGAACATAAACACAACTCTTTATTAAATGCCCTGTTCATTGTAGGCCCACCCAACATACATGGCCCAATCTCATCAGTGTCATGAGACAGGCTGAAGGAAGCATCCATTAATCATCTATCATCCTGTCTTGCCACTCCACTGCTCCAGCTGGGGAGTTGCACCAGTGTCTCAGGAGGTTGCGCTGCTTCTTCCCTTCAAGTGAAGCTCTGTTGAGGCCTTGTACATCCACAGTGTCTATCAGGTTTCGCCCTTGCCTCCATTCCCCAGGCTTCATGTCCCCATTGCCTTGTTGGAGGTCCACGAGCCTGTTCTGCAAGACTGGGTAGCGGGTGCGCATGAGATTGTGCAGGATGCAGTAAGCTTCCATGATCCTCCTCACGGTCTCTGGGCGATGCTGCATGGTGGTGAGAAGTACCTGGAACCTGTTGGCCAGGATGCCAAAGGCGTTCTCCACCACCCGCCTTGCCCTGGACAGCCTGTAGTTGAAGATCCTCTCTTCATGGGTGAGGCATCTGGAGGTGTAGGGCTTCATGAGGTAGGTTGTGAGGGAGAAGGCGTCATCCCCCACGATGAAGTAGGGCACATCTTGCATGTTGTTGGGCAGGGGGTCTGGATCTGGGAAGCCCACGATGAGGTTGCTTTCCAGCCCACCCTTGAGGTCACTTGTGTTGTATACCTGGGCATCTGAAGATGAGCCGTTGCCTGAAGCATCGATGTACATGAACTTGTAGTCAGCATCGACCATGGCAAAGAGGATGATGCTGAAGAAGCCCTTGTAGTTGTGATAAGTGGACCCCGACTTGGCTGGTGCTTTGCAGGCCATGTGCTTGCCATCTATGGCTCCAACGGTGTGGGGGAAGTTCCACCTGTGATACCACTGCTCTGCAACTTTCTTCCAGCCTTCTTCAGTGGAGGGGCACTGGAGGAGCTCCTCCTTGTATTCTTCGATGATGGCCTGCACCACTTCTCTGACCACAATGCTGATGGTGTTGGATGGCACCCTCCAGCCGTACTGCATGCTCCTGTAGGTGGTCCCTGAGGCCAGGTGGCACAGAGTGAGTGCCACCTTGAGCCCAGGTTCCAGGCTGGACCGGAAGCTGGTGTTTGCCTTGGTCAACCTGGGTGTCAGCCGCTGCACAACTTCGTCAAACATGGCTGGAGGCATCCTCATGAAGTTCTGGAGTGCCCGAATGTCTTCGTTCCTGAGCTCCACCATCAGCTTGTTGTTCAGTCCATCCTCTGCTCTTCTGGCGAACCATCTTCGTACCCAGATGCTTCTTGGCTGCCTCTTTTTCTTCCCGTAGTAGAGTTCACAGAGCCTGTAGATGGCTTTGCACTGTTGCAGAAGGACAGTGGCTGCCAAAAGGACTTTGTTACGATCCACGGTGGACATGACTGAATGCTGTAGAAGAGGAAGAGTCAGATGAAGGCTGCAGAGGTCTGCACTGCAGGGCTGCTGTTCTGAAAGTAAGATCCAGATGAGTTGCTCCCCCTTTTTATAGGCAGTATAGGTGTCCCTTTGCATCCTCTAGGCATCCTCTAGACATCCTTAATATCCGAGATAGGTCCCCTCTGCGAAGGTTTTTTCCATTTTAAATGCTTTGTTTCCGTGCTGCATCCGCTAGGCATCCGTTCTGCATCCATTCTGCGTCCGAGCGGATGCGAGTTGCGCGGATGCATAGCGGATGCGTAGCGGATGCCTAGCGGATATAGCGGATGCGTAACGGATGCAGAATGGATGCCTAGCGGATGCAGAACGGACGAATTGGATACATTTTCCGCGCAAAAGTTTTGAGCAGCTCAAAATTTTCTGAGCGGATGAAATGTCCATAAACGGATGCTGGACAGATAGAGAGGAAGCAAAATGGAGGCAGTGAGTACAGAACAGATACATCGCGTTAACCAACGGATGGCAAGCTTTTTTGTCTGTTTTACATCCTCTTTGCATCCGTTGGTGCAGTGTGACAGGGGCTTAAGCTCTTAGACTGGGTATGGTGACAGTTTCAACTTGACATAGCAACATGTCTTTCTCAAATCCTTTCCAAGAAAGTGTATACTTAGAAGAATAGCTGGCACGTTTTCATTTTTCTCTGTGCTCTTTTTCCTATTGGTCTTAAAAGTAGTGCATTAAGGGTATGTGAACAGAGGGAGATAGATGGTCTGTGTAAATGTGAGTGTTTTGTAAGTGTTGTAGAAAGTCTGTCCCATTTGGTGCCTTATCTTTGGCTGTTACTCTGGGGGCTTATCCAACTCACACTGAGCAGGTGGTGAGTGCAATGAAAAAAGAAACCGCAATCAAATTAAATGCTAGTTATGTTTAATATCCTTAGCCATCATGATAGCTACATGTTCCATCAGCAAATGCTAATTAGTTTGAATTTGCTTACGTTTGTATTCCCAATTTCCCCCTGATTAATTGCATTATGACTTGGAAGAGGATGTTCTTTCATCTAATTAGTGGTACTTCTTTCTGTAGCCTTTTTTCTAAGTTTTCAGGGTGAGGTTTTCTTTACCTGGGTGCTCAAGGAATAAAATCAAGATTGCAGGCAACATATCCATATGAATGCACAAAGAGTTGTCCCGGAGAAAAAGGGATGTGTGTATGCTAATTTTAGGAGGCATTTTAACAGCAGCATTCATGTTTCCAATTTGAAAACATTTATTTATCACAGTACAGAATGCAGTAAGCACAGCTTTGGACCAAATAGATGATTCGTAAGAAAGAAAAGTCAATTGATACCACAGGAGATTGGTGTCAGAAAATTTCTGTAGGTAATTTCCAGTTTGAGACTCAATTTAGTGTAGTGATTAAGCACCAGATGGCAAATGTGAGATCATGGAGTCCTTCTCCCATTTTAGCAGAAAGCCAGCTGAGTGACCATGAGTGATTGGGCCAGCCAATCTTGCTGAGCTCTAAGAAGAAAGCAATGGCAAACCACTTTTGATATCTTGCCAAGAAAACTGGAGGAACTTGTTCAAGCTGTCACCAAAAGTCAACAGTTACTTGAAAGCATCAAATTATTTAGCATTTTATCCACATATTGAGTCCTTCCCAAGAACCTGGGATGGGCAGATGTTTATATTTGAAGGTGTTAACGTAAGCTTTATGTTCGACGTAAAGTTGCCTTTTTCAACTGACTGGTGATGATTTTGTTAATGCTGATGGTATTCAAGTTGTTTTGGGAAGCCTGTCACTATTGGTAATCATCTTTGCTTTCTTTTGCCACAATTAATATTATTTCTGTTTTCAGCTCTTTTTAATTGATGTTTTTTTTCTAGTTCTTTTCTTCTGTTCTGCTTCTCCAGGTACTGCTAAGTCCACTATCCAAGGCCACTGCAATTCAATTTTAACTGTAATCAGCATGAACAGTCCCAAAGAGGACAGTGGCAGAATAAAATGGAAAGTAGAACACCAGGTGTTTTCTTTTTTTTTTGTATGGTAAATGTGGTAAATGAAGATGATGGATCCATACCATTGTATGGTAAATGTGGTAACTGAAGATGATGGATCCAACAAAGATACATTTGGTTTAGTTCTGGTTTAGCCCACTCATTGGGATTTATAAGTCATGTTTATGGACATTACACACAAAAAGGCATGTCAGCTTTTCAAAACAATTGGGGAAGAAACAAGCCATTGTACAGTGCAATGTGTGAACTCAGCTCTGCATATCTGATCAAGTATATTCCAAGCATTGAAGCGGAGAACACTTGAGAACAAAAGTGCATTGTGTCATTCCCACTCTCCCAATCGTGAAGCCAATCTTCTGACTTCAGGATGCCGAGTGAGCACTCATGTGCTGATCCCAGTATTTCCTCCAGCTGATCAAGAAGCACCAAGAAGTGTGAATGGATGGAGAGAGAGAAGAAGAAACAAGCTGTGTGTTAAATATGCATGACACTGTATGTGATATGCAAAGTGGAGTCTGGTTCAGCGGGAAGATTTGAATCCCGTCAGTGGCTGAGGTGTTGGACAGCACTGGCTATAAAAGCCGGACCTACCATGTTTGTTTGCTTTTTGATTCTGGTTTTAAAATAAAGAGTTTCTTTGCACTCCTGAGTCCTGCTCCTTCCTCATCCGCACCCATTTTACACTGTGAGATGTGGTGAGGGAAGAGTTCGTGCCACTGGAAGAATGGAACACTCACAAACTGAGGAAAGCTGCACTCTCCAGCAGTGAGACCAACTTGGCCATGGCCATCAGATAAGGCTAAGCCAGCAATCCATTGACTCAGCTCCCGGGCACAACCGATGTTGTAAGGTTGGAGAAACTCCAAGCTGATCTAAACTGGCATAAAGTGCCCTGAAGTGTCAGCAAAAATACACTTTAGAACAGGCCTATGTTTCAGGGTTATTGCCTATTTCTCCATGACATTTCAGCCTCCGAATCTAACAGGTCTGGCTGAATATGCAGGTAAGAGGAATTGAAATCCCACAACATTTGCAATATCACAGCTTTTTAAAGAAAATCTCATTATTACTCTATTGTTACTATTGCTAAATTACTATCACAAACAACCCAGGTATTTATATTTAAATAGATCGTTGGTTTTAGTTTTTGCAATCATGGGGGATTGCAATATTTAATTTTTTAACAGGAAAGGACATAACGTTCATAAGATTACATTCCAGTTAATTTTATTTCAACCAAAGGTTTATATACAGGTAGTCCTTGACTTACAACAGTTCCTTTAATGACTGTTTAGAGTTACAATGGCACTGAAAAGATTGGTTTATGACCATTTTTCACACTTAAGACCATTCTAGCATCTCCATGATCATATGATCAAAATTCAGATGCTTGGCAACAAATTCATGTTTATAATGGCTGCAATTTTGTGATTATCTTTTGTGACCTTCTGACAAGCAAAGTCAAAGGGGAAGCCAGATTCACTTAACAACCATATTACTAAAACAACCATATTAATAACTGCAATAATTTACTCAACAACTTTGGCAAGAAACTACAATGGAGCACGATTCACTTAACTGTCTCGCTTAGCAACATACATTTTGGGCTCAATTGTGCTCGTAAGTCAAGGACTACCTGTATATATCCATTCCAAATTATCTCCCATTTCCATTTCAACTTCAAACTTCAATTTCAGATATTTCTTTTTATTTATCTGTTTCTTTGTTAGTTATGCATTGATCCTTTCTATTTAGCTTTTTTTTTAAAAAAAAATACCTACAAACTACAAGTTTTCTCCTATATGCACTAATATTACCATTCTCACCCACTCTTGGCTCTGCAGTTTTAAATTTAAGAGTTCTCATTAGGCATGCTTATACAGATCTATTGCAACAAAGGAGTTCAGATTATTAATAGAATTAATAGATGTCAGGAAATTATCATTTTTGTATAGCCTAAGCAAAGAGAAGGAAAATTTTCCACACAGCCTGAGTTTTACTAATTTTTCCCTTACCAATTAATTCATCAAGCAAATGCTTTTCTGCAACTGCAGTTTTATTATTTTACCAACTAAACACTATATGACAAAATGTACTAAAATTTAACAGTTTACTCTCATTGATGGAGCTTTTTTTAAAAAAATTTTAAAATTAAGATGTCCATTTATCGAGAAGATACCTTCATTAATAACAGTCATCTTCCACATATTAAAAAGCAAGCCTTCCTCATTACAACTCATTGATGAGCACTTGGCCTCATGACACACAAAAAAGAACTTAAAAAAAGGATAAAGTAAATCCATCATTATGTTTTATCATGACTTGTCAGACAACAAATGTTGATCGCTCATATTTACCCCATCTTAATGTCAGGACACAATTTGGCCACCAGGTGGCAGCAGATCACCATACAGAGCAAGAAGCTAGACATTTGAGAACTCTTATAGTGCTAAGTCATCCAGGCTCAACTCACACTGAGTTGAGTATGAAGCCAGGCTTTGCTATAATATGAATCAGCTTTTCTTTAAGGTGAAGGACATACCTGCCTCTCATGGATGCTACACATATTTTTTTCTTTGTTTTTTTTTTTTCCCAGTTGCAGTTATTGGCAATGATAAGAATGTCCACTAAAGTTCATCTAAGTTCACTCTACGCAGTGACTTTTATGAATGAACCACAGTTGGCTGATACTGCATAGGACACAAAGTCATAAGCCATAAAACGTGGCCTATTGAATACTGGTGGAGACATGAGTTCTGAGGAATTTGATTGAAAAAGATGTCAGAACTGAGTAGAGTCTAAAACGATCGCTCCTGGTAGCAAAGTTGAAAAAGTCATGCAATCATGTGCCACAACCATAGCTCCACAAATTACAGGAAGAAAAGATGGCAAATTAGTGGTTTTGGGATGTTTTTTTTTTTTTCGAAAAGTTGGTGAGGAGAATGTCAAAGATCTAAAGAAATGAATAAAAGCAATTGGGATTATCAGGAACAAAAGGAGGCCATTTGTGAACCATTTTGCACACGAGTAGGAACCCTCACTTCACCAGAAACCAGATTGTTGTGGAGCAAACAGTACCTGCCTCAATCTGTAGAAGGACCAGGTGAACAAGCGGTCTTGAGCCTCATGTAGCTTTGGCTTCTTATGAGTTCCCTATAAACCATGAACTTTCTGTGGGCTTCTGCTTTCTCCAGCTTTCAGTTAACTCTATTACTAAATAGGTTGTTTTAATTCAAACCAGGGAACAAGATGAGTGGTTGGATGGCTAGTCCTCATTGCTGGTCTCACTTGAAAAGCAAAATTATGACTGGGGAGATTTGGATGCATGTGTTGCATTATTTTTAAGCTGGGGTGCTCGTAGAACACAGTGACACAGAATAATGTGTTGTTTTAATGCATTTACTTATTTTGAAAAGAATAATGGGGAAAAAGACAAAGGCATAGAAATTAAAAACTATAGGTATTATATAGAAAAGTTTCAAGCGCAATACTATATAACATTAAGATTGAAAGAAAATACAAAGTACTCCGATTGAAGAAACACTGCACTTTTACTTTATTTATCAGCTTAGATTAAAGGAAACAGACAACAGTTTAACATTTTAGTTACACAGAGTTGGTATTCAGCAGGTTCTGACCAAGTTCTGGAGAACAAGTAGCGGAAATTTTGAGTAGTCCGGAGAACTGGCAAATCCCACCTCTGACTGGAAATTTTACAGTCTCCTTCCCCTGCCACACCCACCAAGCCACGTCCACAGAACCAGTAGTAAAAAAAATTGAATCCCACCACTACTATAGTATCTTCTGGGATAGAACCTAGGAAGAATTGTGCAAGGAGAGATAATTGGAGGCAAGTGCTTGGTATGGTTGTGAATGTCACATTTTCCCTAGTTCTCATGTACAAGTCACAGAATACATGCGTGCTTGTGCTTGTGCTGAGGTGATCCATGTGGAATTTTTATTTGGGTTATCCACCTCTGTGCAAATATCCTAACAGATGCAAACAAAGAGCTTGAGTCCCAAAATGCAGCATGAATCCTCCATTTTTACTGCAGTTGTGGATACGACCTATGATGCTTCCAGGAAAGTACCGTTCTGCAGGGGATTGCAGTGTATCTATCAGGAGCAACGTGAAGGAATGCCTGAGCATAAAAATACAAAAGTCCTTTCTGAGCATTTTGGAAGCAGCTGATCTGACATTCCATACATATTCATGGTTTTGTCTTTCACTTTAAAATGGCCACAAAGGGCTATTGTTTTAATCTGCTTGGCTGCTGAGTTTGGTTATGTGTAGTTGTTAGTCCTGCACTTTGTACATGCTCTTGATTTTAATCAGCGTGGCATGAGAGGCCTGTCTTCCTTTCTTTGCCAGGTGCCCATTCTATCTAGCTATTCCCCTGAAGGCAATAAGTATATATTTGTCCCCAGATGCCCTCCTGCCCCAGCTAAAATAATAGAGGTCTACTCTCCTCTCCTGTTGAAAGCCAGAAAAGAAATTAATTTCAAAATAAGGAAAGAGGACAGATATGTGAAGAACTCAGGAGACAAATTGCTAATTCAGAGGGGAAATGCTGGCAAACCAGTTTTGCGGTTAAGTCCAATGTATTGCATTCAGAGATGAATGTGCAGGTTTGATAATAATAAAACATTCTGGACACGGAAAATTAACACATGGACAAAAAAACTAACTTGCAGAAAAAATATAAGAAAATAGGAATAATTATATGCATATTACAAAGGAACAGGGATTTATTTTGAACAGTTGAAAAATAATAGTGCATCATAATGGCTGTCAACACTCAGAGCTAAATACAGCAGAATCCAATTGCCAAATATATGACTGTGCACAGAGAGAAAAAATACAGGTTTGGGACATCTATCTAGCCACAAATTCTAAAAGCAGCAGGCACATTCTCAGGGCAATCCAAATAACAGTTCTTAAGGGCATATCCTGGGGACTGCTGTATTCAATACATCACAAATCCCTTTTATGTTGCAAATCATGATATTTTAGAAGCTTGTAACAGGAGATGCCCAGCTCTTAAATACACCAAATGCCTCCTTCTTATGCTCAAATAATTTAAATGAACCATTATTAAGTCCAAGGAGATTCATACTGAGATTACCATATGCTGATGCTAAATTACAGTTCATCACATGCTCAGTTCTATCCCACATTTTAATAGCAATTCAAGGTTGACATAGGAGACTAATATCAGGGTGTCTGTTTCTTAATTTTTACATTCCACTGGATAGCCACAGAAAGTTTGGTCTAGTGGTTAAGGCACTGGGCTAGAAAGAGAGAGAGGGGGACATTCATTCAAGTTTCACTTTAGATGTGAAAGCCAGCTGGGTAATTTTGGACCAGTCACTCTCTCTCCAGGGCTGTCAAACTCCTGGCCCATGGGCTGGATGCATCACACACTGGACATGCCCGGTTTAGCGTTGGGGAAATAAGTCCCAATACATCACGTGACAGCACCATGATGACATGAGTTTGACACCCCTGGCCTAACCCATCTCACAAGGGTTCTTGTTATTAGGAAAATAGGAAGGAAATAGTGTGTTGAATCTGGTCGCTGGCTTGAGTTATTTGTAAAAATAATAAAGTATTTGCAAGTATGTTTTGCAAAAATAAATGCAAGATGCGTATCAATAAATTATATTTAAACAATTTTGAAAATCTGCAGCCAGAAAGAACAGACGGTTCAGATTCGTAACAGCAGAGGAGAAACATTACTTCATTGCAATTTAAAGATTACATAAAATAACTAAGGGAAAAAACAGTGTACCTTCGTGGTCTAGAAGCCACCGGATGAGAAAGACAGTGCATGGGCAGAAACCCAAAGGGGATTTAAGGGTGGGATGGAGGTGTGCTGGCAGAAAAGATGATGAAAACACATCTTGATGGACTCCACAGTTTTTATGTCAATTGGATCAAGACTAAGAAAAAAAAAAGGGGGGGGGACTGCTAATCAGCTGAGAATGTAGCTGCAATGAGCATATAGGGCAGTGATCATTCTTGGAGTGAGGAGGCATGCCAGGGCAGAGCTGTAGCCACATCATCTGGGTATATTGCTAGATTAGAATGAAGCAACTGTACTCCAATTTCACTAAGGAGATTGTGACAATTTTGGGCAGAGAACAGTATTTTTGAAACAGAGATTGGGTGGCCCATATTGGCAATGAGCAAGCCTAAATTGGGATCTGGCTTTAGATTCTGGATTTAAGGAGAGGGGATGCCTATAGAGAGACTAAGGTGCATGATTTGAGTTATCTCAAACTATGCTACATTTGGGTAACACAGAGCTGGGCAAGGGGCTTCGTGGAGTGAGAGAAGATTAAGATTATGAAAGATTTGCACAGCCTTGACAGGACTGGATGAAAATTAACAAGGAGAAAGTTCAGGTTTTGTATTGGGTGGGAAAATGTGTAGCGTGCAATAGGAGGAACTAACTTGGCAGTAGTACATTTGAAATAGATTAGAGTGTCCTTATTAAAGTTACTTACAACCTGTCCTTCTACTTACAACAACCACTGTGTCCCTGCAGTCACACGATCAAAATTCAGGCAATTGGCAACTGGTATATTTTTACTTTGATGATTTCAGCATCCTGAGATCACATGATTGCCATTTATGATTTTCCCAAGGGATTTATGAAAAGTAAAGTCAATGCAGGGAACATTTAATGGCCAGGGTAACAAAGATCGCAGATTTGGGCATGACTAACTTAATGACTGCATTACTTAGTGACAGAAGTTCCAGTCTCAATTGTGGTTATAAGCTGAGGATTACCTGTATAACATAGGTGGTAAAAACCCTGCTTGGGGGAATGTTAATGCGTTAAGAGGAGTATGAAATCCAGATAACTGGAAGTAATTGTTCTATTTTGTCCTAATTAGCTTCATCTGGAGTACTGTGTCAGTTTACTCAGAGTCAGTTTACTCTGTTTACTACACTTCAGGAAAATTAAAAAAACAAAACACTGACATGTTGGAACAGGTAGTGAAAGGCTAAGGTCTCTGAAGAACAGTTGAAGGATCTCAATGTGTTTAGTTTACAGAAAGAACGCTATGGCAGCACTCTTCAAAAATCTGAGGGGTTGCCCTTTAGAGCAGGGTGTGGATTTATTCTTTATTGTGTCAGAATAACTGAAAAAGAAAGAACTAAAAACGATGGGCTAAAATTACAAGGAAATAGGGGCAAACTAAACATTAGAAATAACTTCCTGATTGAACAAGCTGTTGGTCGGTGGAATAGGCTGCCTCATGAGGTGGCAAATTCTCTTTCACAGGAGGCTGGAGAGTCATCTATCAGAGGTAATAGATTCTGCACTGGGCAGGGGAGTAGAAGAAATGTCTATGATCATTTCCAGCTCAATGATTCATCCTTCAGTTGAAGACCTTGGACATCGGTGCCCAAAACGTGAGGACAATGGCATCTACTTTCATGCCTTATTCCATAGTGTGGAAAATCCATTCTCTCCAGATCTGCAATCCCAGTTCCAAGATTTGTTGCCCAGAAAATTTGGAAGGCAAAAAGATGGGGAAAGGATGTTTTCAAAGCTGGCTGAATAACAAAAATTGTAAAGAAAAGAAAATTAATTTGATTGAGCGGATTGAGGAAAGTCTTTGTCATATTCCTGATACTGCTTGTATGATGCAACATAACTTCTCCATAGACAGCATTGCAGTCCTTTTAGGCAATGTTATTATCATGAATAAAATATTTTTTAAAGAAAAACTTTGTCCATGTTACTTGTCTATTTTGAATTCTAAATGAAAATAATTGTTTTTCAGCAAGACATTCTATGTAGATAATAATTAGTCTTTTCTCTGATGGAAAAGTCTACATGAACAAGCAAGTGACAATCATGAGGTAATATAAAGTTGAGGAATGACCCAGAGTTGTCCAGCACTCTCAGCTTGATTCCTCACAAACGGAAAAAGAAAATGGGTTGGGAAATCCTTATCTACATAACTAGTGGTACATTATGATCCATCAAGTTTCTCAAGGGTCAGGCTGAACCTGAGGAAAGCTTTACCAGATTCTACCTCCAGAATTAGTTTGCAGGGTAATGATTCATGGCTGAAAACCTCAATATAATCAAGACCTTTGTGTGAACCTGATCATTCACCTACAGTACTCATTGTTTACACACACACACACACACACACACACACACACACACACACA
>BLBF01000007.1:57566637-57624270 GCA_015471245.1 Laticauda colubrina | reverse complement strand
TATACATACATACATACATACATACATACATACATACATACATACATATATATATATAAAATATGTGTTTAGTAAAGAAATAGTAAAGAAGCCCTTTACTATTGGGGAAGAATATGTAAAGCATTGTGAAGCCATATATAAGTCTCAGTGCTATTGCTAGAGTAGGACTGCAGACCATCTAGTGTTGCTGAACTTAGTAATAAATAGTGGTTGAAGTAGCTGTGAGCTGGAATGTTTGTTTCTCTTTCTCTCCCTCCCCCCCATGTTATATTTTCTCATGTTAGATTTTGTCATGTTGGATTTTCTTGCTGTGTTGAAGAGCAAATTGCTGAGAGACTTCACTATTCTCTATCAGACATCTCTGTGGGTTTTACATCCTATTCTTGGTGTATAATTGTGTGTACTGTACTTGAGTTGTGTGGAGATCCAGATTGGAAGGCAAAATGTAATTTGGATGTCTGCGGGTAGCATCTATGGGAGAGTCAGCTGTGCCTTCTGCGACGACGCCCTCCCTAATACTTTTTAGAAATTCACTTTGGCTCGCGGCTGATCCAGGCAGGTAAAGTACTGGTATATATACATTCCAAATCCTAAGTCTTCTTTTTGAAATCTCACAGCCCTGTTTTTTCCTTAACCACTGGATACTGCTCTAGAAAATCTTGTGAATTTTAGTAAAGCAGCTAGCTTAAGAATCTGCTCTCTTTATTAAATAAACTTTCAAGTGATAACTTTCTAGAAATATATATGCTTTATCATGCCTTTCGTGATTATGTAAATCTTTGAAGAAATTTGGGAAGCCCTGCCTGACTTGGCATTTTAAAAAAAGAGCACAAGTTGTAAGTACTTCAATCCTACAGTACTACAATAGAAGCTGTAGCAGGTTAATATTTTATGTAGCTAGTTTCAAAGAAATGAGGACTTGCATTTCAGTCTTGTTACTTTATATCAGCTTAGCAGACATAGTTGAAGGCAGGAGAAAGTGTTTGCTAAAGGAATAGCAAAAAATAAAACTGGAGTGAATATTTAACAGAAATGAAAGGGACTTTGGGGAAACATTTTGAGAACAGATTGGAGTGGCTTGAAAAGTTTGATTAAAAAATCGGTAAGGTTTACTTTTTAGTTCTTGTTAGATAATCTGCAGCTTTTTGTGGAAGTGAATTTGTTATTGTAACATTCTAGTAGAAAAAGTAGCATCAAGCTTAACAGGAGATAATTTCTTTAGTAGTATGTAACAAAATTATTTCTTTGAATATGCTTCCTATGTACCCTATATCCTCCCAGCTTTCTGACTTGAACTTCACAGCTAACATATGTTAGCTGTATGTGGTGTAGTTACTATGTAAGTGTGAATTGCAACATAAGAACTTATTCTAAACAACCAGAATATACAATAAAGAGTTAGGAGGCAATCATGCAAGTGCATTTCGTAAGCTGGAATTCCCTTTATTAAGGAAAAACATCCTTGTGTATAGGATTTCTGAAATTAAAATTTTAATGTGGATAATATATGAGCAGATATGAATGCTGCCTCTTCAACTTGACTGGACTCTCAGTGCTTGCTGAGTATAAATTTTGCTCAAAATAAACATATCTCCATTTGCAATGGATGGAGTGAAACTGACCTGATGTATAACATATGTGGCTTGGGGAATGTTATGGTGGGTTTGCAATCAGTATATGGCAACCTTTCATCTATTATTGTTAAATGAAGTAGATACTCAAAACCTGCCCTGCTTTCCAATATGTTCTCAGCGGCCAGATCAGATATTCTTCACAGAGTACTTGAAGTCTGACATTATTAACATGACATAAGTTGGTCTATCCTTCCATAGACTGGGACAGTCTTCACCCCTAGTGAATGCCAGGACAGGTCCATACAATTTTCATGGCAACATTTTGGGGATGTTTGTCCTTGCCTTTTTCCCAAGATTGAGGGTGACTGACCCAAATCATCCAGCTGCTTCATATCCAAGGCGGGGACTATAACTAGTTGAGTAAGGAAACTGTCCTTGACTGAGATATGCAAGCTCTGTTGATGAAGTGTAAAGTCCAGTATATCCAGATAATATTCAGAAGTGGCTCAAGTGGTCTCTAGTACACTGATTTACATGGAGAAGGCACCACATTTGGACTGGCGAATTTCTCTTATTTATTCAATGTCAATAAAAGTAGTTTTAGCCTTCATATAAAGGTGATTTCCTGCCCTCATCTACCTAGTGGGGATGATTGGAATTCATATTCTTCTCATTTCAAACCTGGTACATTTTAACCACCATATCAAATTGGTGCTGTGGTACAAAGGACTTCTATATCAAAAATAGGTTACAGAGGTATTTTTGTGGCCTGATTCATAAATTTCACAAACCTGTGATCTATGGCTTAGTGATTAACCCACAGTTGACTAGGTTCAGGCTTTCAAATTAAGCCATAAATTGTAATAGTTGGGATCACAAAGCAAGTTGAGCCATAATCCAGCTTGGTTTAAGGGGGTGTTTTAGCTCAGTCAGCATATGCCTGCTTTTCTAATTTTATGCAACTTTTTAAAAATTCTTGAAATAAAAATTAGCGCTAAGTGGCTGGAGATAGACGCATGTGCTCAAATCTAATAGCAGATCTGAAAGTGTGGTGTGTGCTTATCCTACTCATGTCATTATTTGAGCCAGTTTTTATGTTGTAGTCAGGTTTCTAAAAGTCTTGTTGACTACATAGTAACCAAAACAAAAGAAATAATACCTGTGCCATAGAAACCATTTCAAGTAATTTCAAAGCCATTTCAATTTAAATTCCTAAAACATATTATTTCATTTGCCTGTCATGGCATGCAATGACCACAACAACAAAATAAAGAGATTTATTGTGCAATTTTACCTCTGGTCTTGTAGCTATTTATATACCCTGTTTTAGACTTTTCACCTTAAAAATATTTCACTTGTTAAAAGTATCAATAGTAGCCAGCATTATTAATGAGAGTATTTAATCAGAAATATTAAATAAGCTGGAAATAAGGTTTTTCATATCATGTAAGCCAAAATCAAACAAGCATGTTATGATGTAATGTAATGCCTGAATCCAGTGTAGACTTCTTTATAAACTCAACTGGAGAATGAATGACGAGCTATCAATTCTTCTATTTGAGATTACCTATTCCCAATTCTTCTAAGATTCTTCTATCTAAGATTATTTTTATTTTCCAGTTGCTAGTTTTGATCTGGTCTCAGTAAAATCTGACATAGTTAAAAGAGAAAATATACATTTCAGATAAATTGTGATTTGATCGTTGAGGAAGTATTGGGGTAGGTGATTGGTATGTTGATGTTAGAGTATTATTTCCAAGTTGTCAGTGTCATTATTGATATGGGATATACAAAAAGTTGAGCTGTGAGTTCTCGTTCTAACTGTCACAGAGTTCTTTTCTTATTGACTGTTTGCCTCAGGACTGATATATCTCAAGAAAATGATTTCATATTGTTTGTTTTGCATTTTAACATATGGTTAACATATAAGTAAGCTCCAGGGGCCTATTTCTGAATATAGAATTATGCTCTTTAAACTGTACTTTTTAGAAAGGGCAGTAAAACATATGCAAATGTGTATTTCCTGTGAAATTAAAAAAAACAGCCACAACTATCTTTACAATCTATGCAGACTAATGTAATAACATAGACCAATACACTATAAGCCCTGGAAGGCAGAATGCAAAATGTGCTGATTGATTTTACAATATCTTTTTTTCTTTTGCCTATTTAGGGGGAAGTTAATAAAACTACAGTTGCTCCGCACAATAATACATCCATGACTTCTGTATCATTTAACGTAAATAGTACCACCAAGGGACATGGAAATTATCTTCAGTCAAGTACTGGCCTCTTCATACTCTCAGTCTCGCTCCTGTACTTTTGTTAAAGCATCTAATCTGGGAAAACAACATCCTTCCCTACCAAGTTCCCTAATTCATCTAAGATGGTGAGACCTCCATATTCTGAGAATTATTAAAAAACAAACAACCCAGAATAAAATATTTGTATCCAGCCAGTATAGTTAAGCAACAGTTCAGTCACTGATACCAATTTGACCAAGATGCTTAATAAGAATATCTGATGAATTGAATCAACCTTCCTTCAAAAATAATTTGATTCACAAGATAGCCTGTGGGCTCTAATATTCAACACCTTGAACTTGACAATATAAGAGAAATGCAACAAGCCATGGATCATGCCTTCGAGAGGAAAGAGTTGATAAAGCTATGCAAAATAAGGAGCTTGATTTGAAAATGACACTCATCCTCTAAGCTTATAAAACCGGTAAAAAATGAAAACAAATGCTGAAGTGTGGTTTGTTTTTCTCAATTTAAAATACAAGGATATCCAGCAGAAGCAGTTCCATTCAAAATTTCACTTTGGAATTTTCTAGTTATTCCATTGATTTTATTAAAAAAAATCTGTTGTAAAGGTTCAAAATTGAAGTTTGCATAACTTAAAATCAATTGGAAAACATTTACTGTAATTTTTTTTCAATGTTATCGAAGCTGTAAGTGAACCAAATACGTCAGCAGAATAAGATATTTAAAAATCTATTGTAAGAATATTTGCTAATGGCCAATATAAAATAAGTTATGAAATAATCAATTGATATGATTAAACTTGAATAGTTTTCCTTATAATAGCCTTCTAAAAGTTTCTGGAGGTAATTTCTAAATGTCAGTTTTGGTGCAATTAGTGTTTATTTTATTCTTTCAGTGAAACATCTTCGGGCAAATAATTTCATGTTGAGTGAAAATATGCAATGTTTAAATCCTAAAATATTGATCCTTAAAGTGTGTATCTTTTAAAGATTGAAACTGATATATTTGCACAAATTATTTCTATGCAAAGCATTCTGTACAGTAAGTAATCTGAACTAAAACTGGTACTATAATGTTATCCAAATGTTTGACTCTTCAGAAATAAATAATGGAAAGTCTTAAAGGCAGAACCACACCCAGACAGTCTTGTTCACTTATTATGTGTGATCATGGCTTTAAATGCACACTTGTCTCTGATTTAGTCAGTTACCCAGAGTCTGTATACATCCACTGCATTGTCAAGTACTTGCATAATAAACCTTGGGATGGGGTGGGGGAAATGTATGCATTCCTTTTGTATTGAAAACACTATTTGACTTGATGATTATGTGACTATGCTATAATTTTAAATCAAACTATGAATAAAATAATGGATCTATTTCTTGTACATTCTAGTTTTTTTGATCTTCAATATTCTGCTAACAAATAGGGCAGAGCCTTCTCTAATTGAATAACTGGATTCAAAAGAAACACTAAGTTCTATTCCTAATAATATTGTCTGTGACCTTACATACTGTGTGCTTGGAAATGTTTACTTTGTTTGGGATATTTGAATGGCTATGGGTTGGATCTGGTGGCATCTCTGAGGCTGGGGACCAGAAGGTCTATTTTGGGAAGGGGAGAAGGTTCCTGTGGCTGCAAGAGGGTGTCTGCATGTCCTAGGAAAGCATGCCTTTGCTTTAAGGTTCCCTATGTGCTTCAATGCACTTTTTCAATCTCACCTGAAAGGCCATGCAACACCCCCTATCTTAAATATATCCACTTCTGCATTTTTCTTCTCTTGGGAAAATAACAAAATTCAATGGAATCATAAGATGAAATAGCTACAAGGAAATCGGGGTTTATCATGATTATGAGGAGCCTCGGTAGCACAGCGGTTAGAGTGCAGTACTGCAAGCTACTCCCACTGCAATTTGGCAGATCGAATCTCACCAGGGTCAAGGTTGACTCAGCCTTCCATCCTTCTGAAGTGGATAAAATGAGGGCCCAAATCATTGGGCGCAAGATGCTGACCCTGTAAAACTGCTTAGAGAGGGCTGTAAAGCAGTATTTAAGTCTGAATGCTATTGCTATATAAGCTAAGACAGGGGCTGTAGAAATACAAAAAACCTGGAAGTGCAGTTTGCATTGCTAAGCAATGCATTGGATTGTTTGCATTGCATGCTGTTCTAAACATGTCAGGGGACTGCTATCACTTTTGAAAAAGCAGAAGTGGCGAAGAAAAGGTTGCTTATCTGCATTTGGGAGACTGGTTAAAAGTATCTGAACCTCTTAAAATGCTCCTTACAAGGCTTTTTCCGTTTCCTAAAACCTAATTTGATTTAGGGGAGCAGCATTAATTGGTGTCTGTTTATCAAACCTAATTACACGTTCAGCTTCTGCTCAAGTCTGTGCAGAATAACTATGAATTGTTTTACAGTACTTGAAAAAGACTGGATGAAGAACTTTGAAAGAGACTGGAAAGGTTTCTTCGTGTAATTTAATCACAATGAAACCATTGAGAAAACCGCAAACATGCCAGTGAGAACAAGGTGTATTTATCAAGTCATAAGGGAAATGACAGACGCTTTGTGTTAAGTCTGGGTGGTGGGGGAAACCTGATGGGTGGACTCTAGAAAAGGTGGTAATACAAAGTCTGGACTGTTTGGGGGGAGCTGGGTTTTTTTCTCTGTTACTATGTTAAGCACAGTTAAGGGCTTCAACAACAAGCTGTGTGGCATGAAACTATACTATTAGCTGTGGTCTGGGTTGGCAGCAAGGAGGTGGCATGCATATGTTCCTACCCCTGATTTAAACACAGCTAAACTATACATTCAGTATTGGATCAGTCAAAATTATCTAGCAAGATTAATCTGGATCCTGGAAAGTCTTGAAGAAGTTGAGCTTCTTTAATGCTGTGCCCCTGCTCTAATTTTTCAATATACTGTAGTTTTCCTACTGCTGAGCCTGTAGAGCTTTAAAGTTATTGAGAACACAGTTAGAAACCTGAAGCAAAGCATCCAGTTTGTCACAGATCCACGTTTCTTATTTTTTTCTCTCTTTCAGAAACTCTTCCCACTTTAAACAATTATGGAGGACTCCAAAAGAGCTTTTGTTTGTATAAATTATATTCATTTATATTTACTGTATTAAAAATGAATATATTTGCTGTGGCTACACAATTGTTTGATGGGATTTTAATTATTTTTCAACCTAGGCTAGCACATAATTTTGATTTTGGGAATCTCCTGAGAGGATCTTGGGGAACCTTTGTTCCCTAGGATCACATTTTTAAGAAACACTGTCCTAGACAAAAGAGTTAAAAGATCAAATGGACCTCATTTATTAACTTTGCTCTTTAGATATTGTGAGAAATGATACTGAAGAAACAATATGAACGCTTGTGATTTTCACCATCTAACATTCTGTATGCATCTATATATGCATATATTAAATTTATTTCTGCTAGAGTCTATTCTTCCTTTTAGACATCTGAGGACTCAGATTTCCATTGTGGCTGAAACAGGGCCAGACATCATCCAATGATTACACTGTGCCACAAACAAGGATCTACATTCTACCTACCTCAGTCTCTTTTTTTTCTATAGTAAAAAGCAATTTTGAAATACAGTAGACATCATTTGCTTGAGCAGGAAATTTTTATGCCAGTTCTGCATTTAAAAGACATTATGTCGTATTGACTGCTATGGTTTCTCTGAAGTCTTATCGTTTTTGCTAAACAGCGATCTGCACACTTACTCAATGTGAACCTTATGTAGTTCAAAGGGACTTATCCTCATGTAAGGGGGAACAGTACTCACATTGCAAGCCTTACTGATTCCTGAAGTCCTGAAAAGTAACGTGATCTCTCCTTCAGTGAGCAGCCTCTGATCAGTCAAATGAAACACTCAATTTCCTGGTTACGAATTTAATTGCATATTCTGAATATCCCAGAGCTGCTTAGGAGACATTGATTCCATTCAATTCTGCCAATTTTCTAAATGTTTTCTTTCTTCAGACACAAACTTTTGTGTCCTTCAGAGACTGGTAATAACACTTGTTACATTCAAGATACATCCAAATGAATACCTTATTTTCCTGATTCTCTCAAGGTCTTATTTCTTGCATGGCTGGCAAGCTTCAGCTTTAGATATGAACAGATACAATTTTTAAAACTGGACAATGCATTATAGCGACAAGGACCTGGGAACAGAGTTTGTTTTAAATTGAGCATGCCCAATGTCATGATCTAGTGCAGGGGTTAGCAACTCTTTTGGACCATGGATTAATGTGGAACATTGATTAAACCTTGTGTCAAACCTGAAGCTCTTTGGCATTCAAGGCTTTCCCATGCAACAGCATATTCAGAAGTATTTTTTTTAATTAAATGAGATAGGAGAAAGAACTAAGTGTCAATTTACATATATTATAAATAACAATAATAGTATAATCCAAATTATCAAGCAAATGCCACAATATAATACTGGGGAAACAGGACTTTGCTACTCCTTTGAAGGGAATGCTTCAAATCATCCAGGAGCACTTCCTTTCCTCAAATTATGAAAGAGCCATGTCTTTTCCCAGGACTGTGTAGCTGCTTTGGCTGTCTCTCTGGCTGCAGAAATCTGGGGAAAAAAATGTTACTGCTCTGATAACTGGGTAAAAAAGAGAGAGGGGGGGAGAGAGAGAACTTGGTATCCTCAAGAATCAATACCTCTAATGTGTAACATATAAATGAATATCTAGGAGAGAAAAATCAAATAATTCAGTGAAGTTAGATTAAAATGTTGAGCTTTTCCTTGTTTCCCTATTGGAGGAGGAGTATTGGAATGCCAACATCCTCACACATAAGGCCAGGGGTGGGATGCTACCGTTTCTGCCCAGCTCTATAGAACCGGCAGCTCTGAAGAGCAGCAGACATAGAACCGGTTCTGTGTCTGCTGCTGTTTGGCCCGCCCGCCCACCCGGGCTCTTACCTGTCTTTTATTTCCTGCTTTTTCTACCTCAGCTGCGTTGCGTGGCACAGCTGAGGTTGAAAAAGCAGTAAAAAAGGCGTTTTTCAAACACTGCGCACCCGTGCTCAGCACAGAACTGTTAGTAACAGCCCTGACATAAGGTTGAATCCCAGCCCTGACATAAGGCTCTTTTTCATGATTACGTTAAGGTGTAATCCTTTCATCCTTGAGTCAGCAGAAAAAAATAGCTGGCATAAATTTGGGTTTTGTCCTACTTTGCCTCAGTAACAAGGGCAAGGAGGGATGCTGTCCTTACTATTTGAGGGGAACTATCATTAAACGTTTGTGTGGCGTGCTTCAGAAAAAGTTCTAAACCTATACTTAAAGTAGCCCTCAAATACCTGACAGACATTGTATGGAGTCCAGAATTGTGTTTCTGAAACAGGGCGACATTAGGGTACATATGTCAATCCTGACGCAAACCTGGCTGAGGCCATCTCTGAGGCCTCAGGTTTGCCACGAGGAAAAAGAAGGGACAGGGAGGGAGGGGAGATAGATAGCTGGGGGTTTGTAGTCAAAACAAAAAATTTTCCTAGGGGAACCAAGGACATTCCAACAGGTGCTGGGGAGAGGAGGAGTGGAGTAACCAAGCAACCGGCCAGCACTTCTATTGGAAAATGGGACTGATGACTTGGGGGTTGGGAAAACTTTTACTTTTTAATCTGGTAAAAACACAGGAACTTTCAGAATCATTTTTCACCAATTCTGCCAATATGATGTATCCAATAAATCATTCCTCAAGGAATCTACTTGCCTGGGAGTTCTGCATTACTGGGAACACTGACAGAGAGACTTTAATTCCCAAAATTCTTCAGTCAGCAATGTTTTGTCCTTCCATGTCCTTTCCAGCTGGTGCCAGCCAGCTGCTTATCAGAATCCCTGGCTGCAGGAATTCAGTTCTCTCCTTATCAGGTCAATAAACTCATGATAAACAGAGACTTTGCCACAAGAATTGCTCTGCGGTGCCTCAGGTTTAGCTGCCAGCACTGGTTCTAGTGGCAAGAGAAGCAGAATGATGCAGGGTAGTACTTGACTTATTGGGATCAGAATTGATAAGCAAGGTGGTTGTTACGTGAGTCATGCCCAGTTTTACATTTTCCCCAAGACTGTTAAGCAAATCGCTGCATTTAAGTGAATCACGTAGTCATTAAGAGAATCTGGTTTCCTTCATTGACTTTGCTTGTCAGAAGCTAGCTGGGAAGGTCGCAAATGGCGAACACATATCTCTGAGATACTGCAAATGTCATAAATGCATGCTGTTTGCCAAGTGCATGAATTTTGATCACATGACTTTTGGGATGCCACAATGGTCCTAATTGCAGGGAATTGCCATAGGTCACTTTTACCAGCACTGTGTGGTAATTTCAAACAGTTTCATTTACTGTCCTGGTCTGACTGCATGGAGTTAGTGGTCAACCTGCCCTCTTGTCAATCTGCTCAGCCTTGTTGCTGGTCTGGCAAGGATGGCAGAAGCGGAGAAAATTGGATCTTGGTAAGGGGGAGAGGCAGATTTGAAATAACCAGACTCCAATGCCTAAGGCCAAAATGGCCCTGAAAAACAGTTCCAAGAGACCAAAGGGGAAAGAGAGTGCCTTCTGCAGCTTAAAATGCCAATGAGAGAAGAACAGCTCATGGTCCCTGTCTCAATTCTTGACCACAATGAATAAAGCATTGCAAATATCACTGGTACAGCAAGACTTGTGTCACCAGACCATCACTTTAACATTGGAACAGCCAAGGAGAAACATAAGTTGATTCCATGGTAAGCTGAGGATAAACTGATGTTGGGGGGACTTGTTCTTGAAGGACATCTTCTTGTTAATGGGGCATCTCTATCTTACAGTAGCAGGATATGCAGATGTAACCATAAGTTCAGAAAAACAATTTTGAACTCTACTCCCTGAGGGAAAAGAAAGAAAAACAGAAGAAGAAGGAGGAGGAGGAGGAGGAGGAGGAGGAGGAGGAGGAGGAGGAGGAGGAGGAGGAGGAGAAAGACCTGGAGACATTTCCTGCTACAGCAAACATATCATTTTGAATTTAAAGATATGTGCTCATATATTTAAGCAGATACTTACCATGGAGATTAATTTAGAAGCTAGTCAAGAAGGGGTTTTATTTAATATCTATAAATGTAAGGAAATATTGCAAACTAGCTTGGATTAATTGATAAACTGAAACAGGACTGGCCATACCGATAACCATCAAATTTCTTCTCACCAGTCCCTCCTCTTGCTTTTGTTTAGATTTTGACATGAGTTGCAAATCCACAGGAAAACATCTTAGAATCAAAATGGCAGTCTCTACTGCTATTGACAGGAACTGTTCCTCTCACAAAAGCAAACCGCTTCAAGCTTGAGTGATAATTTAGAAAAATCCCCTTCTTCGGGGTACCCTTCTCTGAGAAATCTGGGGGAATCAACAAATAAATACTGCCACAATTTCTTCCCACAAAAACAAAAAAGCCCAACATGATTGATTAAGTTTCATTCCTAAATTTGGTCTCAAATCAGATTGAAATAGATCATTTCATCTATTTAGGCAACCATTTTGATAGTCTCCCTAGATACCAGACTCAAAGAATATGAGACGGAGGGACCACAAATGTCTTGTTTTCCATATTTATTCATAGAAATGGTATTATCCACATGATCAGGCTGGCTGGAGCTTCCAGTAACATCTGAAGGCTTGCACATTGCCAATATCTAACTGACATTCCACCGAGTTCCAGTATAGGTGAATACATGCATATTTCCCTTTAACTTTGTTTCCTTTCAACTTTAGCACTTACAGCCTCAAACTAGGAGTGCCATTGTTTTGCCACAACTTTTTCTTTTCTATTACCTCGGATTTATTTTAAAATTTTTGTAGATGTGCTATATTGACGATCTGATTCTGCTATATGTTGTAATATTCATTATTCCTCATGGAACTTAATATTGTTTTGCCATCTTCTGTTGTCATAGCTGCTCTGCCTGTTTTGGCAGGAAGCAACACATGAAATAAACGGTTACCTCAACCAGGAAGAATTTTGACTTCTTATATTAACCTTTTACACATGTTATTTGGGGATGCAAGACTTCTGAAGGTAACTGTGGTTTGACTTCTCATTTCCTTATAAGCTGTTACCTAATCTTGTCCAGTGAAGCTGTTCTACACCTTTCATAGTCAGTGGGTACATGGAGAGATGCCAATGACTTGAGGCAATTCTGCTTTCAGGAAATTGTTGCACCTGCTTGCTCCTGCCTAAAGACAGTCTGTCTCCAATTTCAGAAGGGCAGAATCTGACCATATCCTTAGCCCACCTAGCCTGCTTGCAAGGTTTCTGAGTTTTCTAGCTCCCGATCAAAAGTTGTATTTTTCTTCTCTGATGGCACACACAGATCAGTCTAACTAATTTGGTGCACTGTGTTTGCTTGAGAGAGACCTCCATTCTAATTAGCTGATATATGCTCTGGAGAACCTGCTCCTCATTCCCAGTCTCTGCCTTCAATGGCCATTTTATCTTAAGCTACTGCATTGTCTTCCATGAAAGGTGGGGCCTTTAATTTATTTAATTTGCTTCAGTACTGGAAAGGTGAGATGTCACTACTTCATTTTTCCTTTAACAGCTTCAACAATGAAACTCTTCCTTTTTTTTTTGGTTTGTTTTTCTTTTAACTAAGTTAACTTTACAAGAATTCTGTCAAGCTTCCTCTTATAGCTCAAGTGGCAGAAAGAATGGTAAAACCCTTGTTGCTTCTTCTGCCCACAAAAAGTTGGAAAAAGGGGAAAAGGTCAATATGGAATGACATAATTTTGATAGTCAAAATTAATCTAGTGTTTTTAATGTGATGTTAACAATAAGCACATATTGGGTGTTTTGTAATATGGGTGTTTGATGGAATAAAAACTGTATAATTTAGTTAAGTGTTGTTTCTCAGTTGACCCGCCCTTCACTTTCTCTTGTTATACTCAGTCCTTTTTGTGTCATTGAATGGACATGAAGATGTTGAAAAATATCACTCTATGTTTCTATCCCTCTCTCTCTCTTTGTTCACCTATTCATCTATTTGTCCATCTCTCTATTATCATTTCAAATGGAAAATAGATAATAGATAGATAAACAGTTAGATAAACATAGATAGATGTTAGGTAGGTAGGAAGGCAGGCAGATAGATAGATGATAGACAGGCAGACAGACAGACAAATATAAATAGATATAGAGGAGATAGATAGATGTTAGGTGATAGGCGATAGATGATGATAGATGAATAGATAGATACTAGATGAGAGATCATCTCTATGACAGATAGAGATAAAAAGAGAGTTCTGATAAAGGAAGCGAATAAATAAGGTGTGATATGCTTGTAGCAGACCACACACACACACACACACACACACACACACACACACACGGAGCTGTGTAGTAGTTTGCAAACTCTTGGTAGAATAAATGAGAAAGGCTTAAAGAAATAATAGACTAATAGATTTTCAAGTTCCTTCTGGGCTCCCACCCACATATAAGCAGCCAGGTATAGCTTACAGGCAAAGATTATTTCCAGTTTCTCAACATTTAGCTTCCTATATTGGGAACACTTCTGAAAGAGACCTCAGCTGACTTTAAACAGAAAAGTCACACAAACAGATGTCAAGACAAAGGTGAAAAGGAAACTGTGTCACGGATGCCTCAGATTGGGATACAATAATCAGGGCAGAAATGGTGAAATACCAGAGGGCTTAAGACCCTGCTCAACGGATGCAAAACGTATGTAAAAAGGATTCAATGGACGAGCAAAATGTTCCATCCGTTGTTATCCGCTCTCAAAAGGGGCAAAAATTTGCATAACCGGAGCAGATAACACGGAAAGGAATGGACGCAGGGAGGACGCAGAGCGGATGGAAAGCGGATGCGGAACGGAAGCCCAGCGGATGGAAGCGGATGGGAGTGGATGGCACATCCGCTAGGCTTCCGGGGGGCCTCAGCAAAGCGGACGCGGAACGGACACAGCGAATGCAGAGCAGATGCCGAGCGGATGAAGCGGATGCAGAGCAGATGCACAGCGGATGAAGCGGATGCAGAGAGGAAGCCTAGCGGATGCACAGCAGAAGCCGAACGGATGCCGAGCGTTAATTGCGCATGCGGGGGGGGGTGCATTGCGTAAGCCACATGGATATAAAGGGAAGCAGCTCGCACGTGGCCAGCATTCGAAGGAAAGACCTGCTGCCGGATACATCGAGTCCTTGCCTGCCCTGCCTGCATGCCTGCCTGCAAGCCTTGCTGCCAGCCTTCCTGCCAGCCTGCCTCCAAGCCTCCTGGCCAGCCTCCCTGCCAGCCTTGCTCTCTGCCTGCCTGCCAGCCTTGATGCCAGCCTGCCTTCCAGCCTCCCTGCCAGCCAGTCTGCCTGCTAGCCTTGGTGCCTCCCTGCCTTCCTGCCTTCCTGCCAGGCTTCCTGCCAGGCTTCCTGCCAGCCTTGGTGCCTGCCAGCCTCCATGCCAGCCTGCCTGCTAGCCAGCAACCCCACAACCATGGAGAAGAAGCGAAAGTCTCAGCAACCTGCTGCCATCCCTGGCAAGAGGGACAGGGCCACCCTCCCGCCCCCTGTCCCTGACTCTGCTTCTGCTGGGGCTTCTGCTGCTCGGGCTCGCTCTTCTGGTGCTGGAGCTTCTGCTGAAGCTGCTCCTGGCGGTGGTGCTTCTGCTGGTGCTTACTCTGCTGAAGCTGCTCCTGGCAGTGGTGCTTCTGCTGATGCTTACTCTGCTGAAGCTGGTCCTGGTCCTGCTGGTGCTCCTGGTCCTGCTGGTCCTGCTCGTGCTCCTGGACTTGCTCATACTGCTTGTACTGCTCGTGCTCCTGGTCTTGCTCGTCCTGCTCGTCCTGCTCGTCCTGCTCGTGCTCCTGGTCCTGCTCGTGCTCCTGGTCTTGCTGGCGCTGCTCTGGTGCTTACTCTGCTGCTGCTGATCCTGGTCCTGCTGCTGCTGCTGCTGCTGCTGATGATGATGATGATGATGATTATGATACTGCTGGTGATGATGATGATGACGATGATGATGATGATGATGATCCTGCTGCTGCTGCTGCTGGTGGTGGTGTGGAGGAGCAGCCCCTACTACCTGGGAGCCCCTCTGATGAGGGCGCATCTGGTCCTGCCAAAGGGAGGAAGAGGAATATGCGGGGATGGGAGAGGAGGCAATACTATATTGAGGAGGAACACGAGGATGAGGTGCTGGAGTGGCTGAGAGAGAATGACTATCTCTGACGGAAGGGACATCGTCTCTACAGGGACACCAAAAGGAAGCAGGCTGCTTGGAGAGAGAGGGCGGAGAGTATGGGTTACACTTTGGAAGTGCTCCTCGGCTGGTGGAAGCACATGCACACCTGATACTGGAAGCGGCACCTGAAGAAATCTGGCCAGGCCACGGTTAAGCTGACGGACAGAGAGACCTATGTCATGGCCAAGTGCAGCTTCCTGGAGGGTGAGATCCGCCACTGAGGAGCACCAGGAGCCCCTCTCATAACCCTCTCTCTCCGGCAGCCTGCTGAGACCCCGTCCTCTTTCGGCTGAGAGTCAGTCCCTGTCTCCAGGCAGGTTTCTGTGGAGCATGCCATGGCAGAGAACCTGCGGACTGGTGTTGTAACCATGGTGGAGCGTGTGGAGGACTCCCTGGTGCGGTGAGAGAAAGGAGATGTCACGTGCACCACAGCCGTAGCCGCATCCACACACACCCCAGCTCCACCTCCACAGAAAGGCAGAGAGCCAGACAGCAGGAGGGGCAGAGCCACACTGTCCTTCTGGAGATCAGGGACACCATCCGCACCAGCATAGATCTCCTCTCTCAGCTGGTCAACATCGACTCCTCATCCTCCAACCACAAGCCCTTCCTCACCTATGTCAACCAGACCTTCAGGAACATGGAGGAAGCCCAGTACCAGGTGGTGAAGAACCAGATCACCGAGCTGCTTCACAACCCTCCAGATCCAGAGGAACCTGCTCCCACCCAGTCCAGGTCTGCTCCTCCACCCCAGGTGATGTCCCTCCCATTCCAAGGCTTCCCACATCCCCTCACCTACCAGGGCTATGGCTACCAGGAGGTCCAGCAGCACAGGCAGCAGCCCTTCCCAGTCCAGGCACAGGTTCATCGGACGCCACCGATGCCACTGATGCCACCGGTGCCACTGATGCCACCCACACCACTGATGCCACCCATGCCACAGATGCCACCCATGCCACAGATGCCACCGACGCCAGTCCTCACCCAACTGCAGACCAGACAGCCCCACTACACTGCTCCTTCCTCCACCCCACAGCCAAGCCCGGCCTCAGTACATCTGTCATCAGTACTGGGGCTGACACCCCATGGCATGGAGGAAGGGGCCCTCAACATCACGGGGCTGAGCCAGCTGTCTGAGAGCTTCCCCAACACACCGTCCCCTGTTGTCCTCTCAGGGCCAGGCACCCCAGTGGCGCTTCAGACCAGCACTCCAGCAGCAGCCACCTCCACAGCACCTGGACCCTTCACCCCTGAGACTGGGCAAACCTCCGAGTGACCAAGAGGAGTGCCAGAGACTGGGTGGCTACCTCTTGACTTTATTTGGACACTTGACTTGGGTCATTTTTCTTTTACAACTTATTATTAATAAAGATTATCTTTGCTTCAAACACTTGCTTCATTTTTTTTTTCAATAAAGTCTTGGTGGAAACTTTTAGAAATGGTTTAAGCCTTTGCATGCTTGTGGGATGGGTTAAGATAGCAGTGGGATGGGCAGGGATACCTTTGGGATGGGTAATAGCTGTGGGATGGGCAGGGATACCTTTGGGATGGGTTAAGATAGCAGTGGGATGGGCAGGGATACCTTTGGGATGGGTAATACCTGTGGGATAGATAAACCTCCAGTGCAAACATAGTGGGACTGTATGGTCCACCCTCCCAGGTGTCACACCTATGGCCCTTTATTATCAATAATAATGTAAGCATTGATCCACACATGTCAACATAAACACAACTCTTTATTAAATGCCCTGTTCATTATAGGCCCACCCAACATACATGGCCCAATCTCATCAGTGTGATGAGACAGGCTGAAGGAAGCATCCATTAATCATCTATCATCCTGTCTTGCCACTCCACTGCTCCAGCTGGGGAGTTGCACCAGAGTTTCAGGAGGTTGTGCTGTTTCTTCCCTTCACATGAGGCTCTGTTGGGGCCTTGCACATCCTCGGTGTCTATCAGGTTTCGCCCTTGCCTCCATTCCCCAGGCTCCATGTCCCCATTGCCTTGTTGGAGGTCCACGAGCCTGTTCTGCAAGACTGGGTAGCGGGTGCGCATGAGATTGTGCAGGATGCAGCAAGCTTCCACGATCCTCCTCACGGTTTCTGGGCAATGCTGCATGGTGGTGAGAAGTATCTGGAACCTGTTGGCCAGGATACCAAAGGCATTCTCCACCACCTGCCTTGCCCTGGACAGCCTGTAGTTGAAGATCCTCTCTTCACGGGTGAGGAGTCTGGAAGTGTAGGGCTTCATGAGGTAGGTTCTGAGGGAGAAGTAGGGCACATCTTGCGTGTCGTTGGGCAGGGGTTCTGGATCTGGGAAGCCCATGATGAGGTTGCGTTCCAGCCCCTCCTTGAGGTGACTGGCGTTGTATACCTGGGCATCTGAAGATGAGCCGTTGCCTGAAGCATCGATGTACATGAACCTGTAGTCAGCATCGATCATGGCAAAGAGGATGATGCTGAAGAAGCCCTTGTAGTTGAAATAAGTGGACCCCGACTTGGCTGGAGCTTTGCAGGCCACGTGCTTGCCATCTATGGCTCCAACAGTGTGGGGGAAGTTCCACTTCTGATACTACTGCTCTGCAACTTTCTTCCAGCCTTCTTCAGTGGAGGGGCACTGGAGGAGCTCCTCCAGGTATTCTTCGATGATGGCCTGCACCACTTCTCTGACCACAATGGTGATGGTGTTGTGTGGCACCCTCCAGCCATACTGCATGCTCCTGTAGGTGGTCCCTGAAGCCAGGTGGCACAGAGTGAGTGCCACCTTGAGCCCAGGTTCCAGGCTGGGCCGGAAGTTGGTGTTTGCCTTGGTCAACCTGGGTGTCAGCCGCTCCACAACTTTGTCAAACATGGCTGGAGGCATCCTCATGAAGTTCTGGAATGCCTGAGTGTCTTCGTTCCTGAGCTCCACCATCAGCTTGTTGTACAGTCGGTACTCTGCTCTTCTCCTGATCCATCTTCGGACCCAGACGCTTGTTGGTCGCCTCCTTTTCTTCCCATAGTAGAATTCACAGAGCCTGTAGATGGCTTCGCACTGTTGCAGAAGGATGGTGGCTGCCAAAAGGACTGTGTTACGATCCATGGTTGACATGACTGGATGCTGTGGAAGAGCAAGAATCAGATGAAGGCTGCAGAGGTCTGCACAGCTGGGCTGCTGGGCTGAAAGTGAGATGCAGGTGAGTTGCTCCCCCTTTTTATAGGCAGTATAGGTGTCCCTTTGCATCCTCTAGGCATCCTCTAGGCATCCTCTAGGCATCCTCTAGGCATCCTCTAAACATCCTTAATATCTGAGATAGGTCCCCTCTGCGAACGTTTTTTCCGTTTAAAATGCTTTGTTTCAATGCTGCATCTGCTAGGCATCCGTTCTGCATCCGTTCTGTGTCCGTTCTGCTTCTTCCCTGCGTCTGAGCAGATGTGAGTTGCGCGGATGCGGAACGGATGCCTAGCGGATATAGCGGATGTGTAACGGATGCAGAACGAATGCCTAGAGGATGCGTAGCGGATGCAGAATGGATGAATTGGATACATTTTCCGCGCAAAAGTTTTGAGCAGCTCAAAACTTTCTGAGCGGATGAAGCGTCCATAAACGGATGCTGGACAGATAGAGAGGAAGCAAAACGGAGGCAGTGAGTGCAGAACGTATACATCGCGTTAACCAACGGATGGCAAGCTTTTTTGTCCGTTTTACATCCTCTTTGCATCCGATGGTGCAGTGTGACAGGGGCTTTAATTTTATCAAAACTGTGCCTAAAGCCCATGTCACACTGCACCAATGGATGCAAAGAGGATGTAAAACAGACAAAAAAGCTTGCCATCCATTGGTTAATGCGATGTACTCACTGCCTCCATTTTGCTTCCTCTCTATCTGTCCAACATCCGTTTATTGACGTTTCATCCGCTGAGAAAGTTTTGAGCTGCCCAAAACTTTTGAGTGGAAAATGTATCCAATGCATCCGTTCTGCATCCTCTAGGCTTACGGGGGACATCCGTTCTGCATCCATTACGCATCTGCTATATCCGCTAGGCATCTGCTGTGCATCCGCACAACTCAAATCCATTCCAGCGGTAAACGGACGCAGGGAGGAAGCAGAACGGACGCGCAGCGTTAGTAGCACGGATGGAGAAAGGATGAAAGCGGATGCAGCTCATCCGCTCTGCATCCGCTCTGCATCCTCTACGCATCCTCTACGCATCCGCTCTGCATCCTCTACGCATCCTCTACGCATCCTCTATACATCCACTCTGCATCCTCTATACATCCGCTCTGCGTCCTCCCCACATCCGTTCCTTTCCGTGTTATCCGCTCTGCTTATGCAAATTTTTGCCCCTTTTGAGAGCGGATAACAACGGGTGGAACATTTTGCTTGTCCGTTGTGTCCTTTTTGCATCCGTTGGGCAGTGTGTTATGGCCTAAATCTATTCAATACCTGGAGAGAGAAGGTTTAACCATTTCTCTTCTAGTGTGCTCCAAAGTACTCCCTGAAGTTGCTATGGCAGCTTTCTTCAAGGAGAAGAAATATCAGGCTTTTTTGAATAGTGGGGGAAGGATAACAGGAGAACACTTCATTAGGATTGTTCCACTGAATGTGACATTTTAATTTCTTTATATGCCATGTTTCTGATTCCCCTTCCTTCTTTATCTATGATCATTCTAAGTATTTTTTTTCCCATTCAATTGTGTGCAATTTTTGAAGATTGCCTGGGCTAGTCCCTGCAGTTTTCTTGGTAAGGTTTTCAGAAGTCAATTGCCAATGCATCCTTCCTAGAGATGTTGGAATGTGACTGGCCCAAAGTAATTCAACTGGCTTTGTAGCTAAGGAGGGATTAAAGTTTCTGGTTTCTAGCCTGATGCCTTAATCACTACATCAAATTGGCTCCTTTGAAAACTGAAAATGGCTGTGTATTAAAAAGTCTAATTTCAGTGATTTATGAAAACATTGCATGGCTTCAGCAGTTCGTTGGCTTGAGGAAGAAGAGTGTCATCCACCATTTTAATAATAGACAGCCCATTTGTAAATACAAGCTGTCTATCAGTCAGATTTTCATAGCCTGGCAACTGCCTGACAAAGAGAAGTAAACATGAATGCACATCCTATATAATTATGTACTAACGTCTATGGGGGTACAGAAATGGATTCATGCTTGGATGTTCAGTTCAGCTATCCAGGTGATCGCCTACGGTGTTGCTTCATGCATATTTCTAAAGAAACAAAGAATGCATGTCTTGGGCACTCTTGCACAATATGTGCAATAATTTGTCTCTCGGCACCACATCAAGGTGGTAAATTTTTCCAGCCCCACTGATAGGGACTTCTTCCAGTGCCATATCTAATTCATTCAAGGATCCTCCATTGTAAAGATGTGATTTGTTAATTTATTTTATTTATTGGATTTATATGGCACTTCAATTGAACAGGATTCTGATACTAGACACTACCAATTATCTGTACCAGATAAGTCTCAAGTCCTTTTTACTGTTTAATTTCTTTCTATTTTATCATCTCAGACTATCTCCTCATCTGAAACCACCAACAACTCTGGTGGATTGAAAAATTCTACGACTGTATGCTTGCTACATTTGAGTCAAATTTCTTTTCTTTTCCTTTTCCAATAGTACAATAAAACGTAAGCTGAATATTAAGAAATCCTCAGAATGGTAGGTGTTTAATATTGTCTGCTAAATTGAGTTTTCAAATCCATATCTCATGGCATGAAAGTATATTTTCCATCGGTCACAGATATGGAGAAAGAAAGTGACTATAAAAATTAACTGACTGCTTATAAATGGCAACAGTTGCTTGTAATTTTCATAAAGTGAAAAAATATATTATCTATAAAAATAGCTATAGAAGAATTTATCACTATATATCAAGCTGTATCCCAAATGGCTATTTAGAAAGATTTGAGGAATGTGATATATGCTGGACAAAAACTCTGTGGTCCAGAGTATCTAAAGAAGAGAAATTATCTAAAAAATAACAAAGAAGTAGGCTGATTTTTACCAGGAACATCATTTAATTGATGTCACAAAGGCTGCCTGGCACAATTCTTGGGCCATTCACTTGAAGCTGCATTTCACAAATCTTGTAAAATATCAAGCTCCCTACTGGCTCGGACAAACTCAGTTTCAGAAATGACAGAAATCATAACAAAAATCTACCGTGCATAAGTGTTAATTGAACCCAGATTGTCAATTCTAGAATAGATCTAACTGCCCTAAATGTTGAGCAAGTGGAGTCCCAACTCATATTAATTTCTAGCATGTGAAATAAATCATAACTGTCAAAGAATTAAAGGCTGATGAAACATAATGTTTGTTCTTTATAGGAATGATCTTGATGAAGTGGGTAAATTCAAAATAAAATTAGATCAGGATAATTTATTT
The DNA here is from genome assembly GCA_015471245.1 of Laticauda colubrina. Lineage (NCBI taxonomy): Eukaryota > Metazoa > Chordata > Lepidosauria > Squamata > Elapidae > Laticauda > Laticauda colubrina. The sequence goes on along the minus strand of BLBF01000007.1, from coordinate 57,602,802 downwards.
TAATGTCTTAATCCCAAACTTTGCATTTGTCCAACAGTTATCTTTCCTATTGTAGGTAACTTTTTTTAAAAAATTAGTATTTTGTGTCAGTATGAATTCTGTTATGGAAGTTACAAAGCTACTTGACTGATATAGTCAGACTATAAATTAAGTTGCATGTTTCTTTATACAATATTTCCTATTGTTGAGAAACATAAATAGTAATTTATAATTACTATTTATTAAATAATTATCTCTCTCAAAAAAAAAATCGCTTTATTAATTCTAGCACTTTTCATTTAATGAAAAGATGGAGATACTTGTCTCAAATGTCTGTGAGCTGAAACCTCCCAAATAGCTAAAGTATTTTTACTTTAGGGCTGCATTATGTTGGAAGAAATATCCTTCTGGGTTCAGTTCCAAATGGGGGAAAAGACACTGGAAACATGGAGGCTGTTTGGAAAGATGGTGTAATGGTGGGCAGGACCACATGGCTTGGAGCTCCAAAGTGAAAAGGATCATCACATGCTTCAAAATGTTAGGTGGAGGGAAAAAAAGGGGCAATATGCTGAGAGACCCTTAGCTTTATACCCTCTGTTGGGCCCCACCTTCATGTTTCCTGTTCCTGTGCAAGAAATGTATCTCATTGGCTGTCAGACTCCCAGGGGCAGGGGTCTTAGTGAACTTTGTAGACTTTGTCTGGACCACATGGCTTCATCTGAGTGCTGACTGATGCAATCTTCCAAGGCCATGTGGTGAGATGGGTAGAGGGCTTTGTTATGTAGAATACTCTGGCCCAGGTTGTAATGGCCCACCCATTAACAAAGGAGTGAGCTTCTGCTTCTGAGATGAGTTTCTGTTTCTGAGTTTTTACTTCTCTTTTTAGGGGAAATATTCTGCTTTTTTAGTATATCCTAAAATATTTCATTTTCCTAGGAGAAGGGTGGGTTTTAACTCCCAACAATTAGTTGACAATAAGGCTATGACCACATGGAAAAGCTCCTCTCTTTTTTTAATGTTTTCACCTCCCCCCAAAGTTCACATCCATGTTACAGAGTATTTATTTAATACCCAATGTACATCTCATATTTTCTCTTGAGACTTCAAAATGGTTCTCCTAATTCTAGCCACATAATGACAGTCTAGTGATGTAGATTGGACTGAGAGGGAATAGCTGGCCAAACCCTACACAAGAGTGTCATTTTAGACAAGTGGGGAACTAGTAACAGAACAGCCACAACAAAGTAAAATCCTGGTTTTTTTTTGGTTTTTTTGGTCTGTCCCTTCATTTAAGCTGTGGAAAGATTTTTCCGAGCCACGCAGGCAGCTTGTTCAGGCTGGACTTGCACCAAAGGAGTCAATTTAAGAGTAGAATTTAGGCCTTTCCAATCATGCCTTTTTTCATAACCCCAGTCAGGCCTCTATGCAAAATTGCACTGGAGTGAATGCAAAGGTACTTGTCATGAACTCCATCTAATCTAAGCTTTGGGTTTCATTTAAAAAGTTACTGCCAGATAACTAACTATGTAGGTGTTTTACCTGCAAGCTTTAGCCAAACAAATTGGCTATTGATTCTTGTTTTCTCGTGAACATTCTATGAGTCATATCTATATTAACATTTAATTTATTAATTGTGGGGGGAAATATCAGCAAATAAAATAGAGGAGATAACTGGCTTGTAATCAATCATACAGGTGACTATAAAAAAGTATTTCTCTTGCTACAGTGTGTTGAAAGCCCCCTCCCACGAACTGGTTGCCCTGCATTATTAAGACTTCTAAAGTTGCTGCAGATGGCCAGGTCCTAGCAGGAAAAATCTGAAGGTATTATGAAGCTGTTTTCTCATCCCCTCCTCCAATGATTTTTCTGTAGAAAAGAAACCGATGAAAGAAGCAATGGGTGGCAAATAAAACAGCATGTAATTTGGATTCCTCATTAAAAGTTGTGTTTGAAAAAACATAATTGTGTGATGAAAATCTAGAAGCATCTTTATCTGCCAAGCCCTTGAGAAGAAGGTAAATTGAATGCCTCTTCCTTTCCCAGCCTTTATTTTTCTCAGTGTTCCTGATCTGGCAGATACATTTTTATACCTACACAGGAAGAAAAGTGCCTAGAGTAGAAATAAGAACTCTGAGGTGTAAAAAACTAGCAACATAAACACTCTTTTTATTCTGAACCACTTTGAAGGTAATCCTTCCTTTGCCTGACCTGAGAAGAATGGACCTCAGTGGCTTTGTTAGAGATAATAGTTGGAATGTAGCATGTCATCTAGCCATTAGTTGCCGAACTAGGATGTGTCTACCCAGCAGTATGGTCCCTATTTGCTGAAATAACATGTAGAGATGCAGGGCCAGGAACAAACAACAGGAAAGATTTTGGGCTGGGATGGAAATTTTAATATTTCTTTCACAATCAGTTCTCTCCTTCAGGCTATCTCTCTGCTCCTTCCCAGCGCTTGTCTAATTGCCAGCTCAAACTTAGCAGGGAAGAAATAATTAAAAGACTGTTCCTGAGGGGGTTAGCATGAGAAGAATAGAAGTGGAGTCACCATGTCTCCTTTATCACATTAGTTCACCAAGCCAAGCTTGTAAACAGATGTCTGGCTGGTTGGCTCCACATGGTTTATCTTCTTACTATGGACCATTGAAAATGGGTACACCATTGCAGGAAAGGTTTTGTTAAGGTCTGAACAAAAATAGGATAGCAAGCAATCTAAAACAAAAGTGTGCTACAATTACATCAAAGGTGCAAATTGGATAACCAGATGTTAACAAATGAAGTGATTATGATTTCAGAATAAACCGTGTTGATGAAGCTTATGTTGCAACATCTGGAAGGCTCTAGAGTCCCCTTCCTGACACAGAAAGAAGTTGTGTATAAAAAGAAGCTCTAATTTAGAGACTGCTACAAATTAAGATGCAAGGAGCCAAAGTTCCCTTAAGTATAGCTTAGATCTTCACTGTCCCATCCCCAAGGACTTTGGTGAGCTGCTTTCTGAAGTGAGCCTGCTTGCCTCTAAAAAAAAAAATGGAAAAGAAAATTCCAAGACATGATCTTCAGAAGGAAAAGATTCAGAGTCTGTCGAATCCAGTATAGCTGTAAAAGGTTGAAGATTCATGAAGATTTGTGAGCAGGAATTATCGGAGTTAAAATAGAAACCCATTAAAAAGTAATTATGTGAAACCCAAAACAGAAGGAAGTGTGAAAAGAATTCTAATTAGGGAATCTAATGCAACTCTATCCATACATGGTGATAAGCTTTTAGGACATAAATGTCAAAGAACTGTAGGATGTCCAGCCCTGCTAAATAATGGTAGAAAATGTAAAGCAGTGACTTCAGCTATCTCTTGTGCATAATGCTATAAATAAAAAGCACATTTAAAGTGAATTCTGTTTATATGTGTTTTTCCAGGCTTGTGTCTGGAAAAGCACATATAAACAGATTTTAAACAGGAAGTCTCGTGGCTTGTTTCCTTTGGGGTGATTTTAATGGATTTATATGTTTGCATGCGATTTGCAAGACCACCCAGTTCTCTTTCTCTCTCTTTTTCTCTTTCCACATACAACAAGATAACATACATGCATAACCAATCTTGAGCATAATAGATGCTCACTCTCTCAGCAGAACAGGCTCAATTATCCTTCTGGCCCAAGTATTCACAACTCTATGAAAAGCTACTACAAAGGGCTACCTGAATCTGTTGGGGAAGGGGTGGATGGTAGGAGGCTTGTTCCAAAGGGCAGGTAGAGCAATAAAGAAAGGGGGTAAATATTTAATTGACTTAAGCATCCCAACCAATTTGCATCTTCCTCTGTGAGTGAGGCCCTAAACAGAACCTGTATTCTTCCATCCCTCTGGAAGTATCAGATTTGGGGTAGGTGGGTAAGGTCATATAGCAGGATGGATTTGTGGCAAGAACTGCTTGTTGCAATCCGAAAGGAAATAGCATTAACCATTTGCACAGATACCGTCTACTTGAGCAAGCCATTGATATGACTTCTGGTTTTGTTTCCTTACTGTAATGGAATGTGAGAGCAATCTTGGAAAATGTGTATGCATGTGTTTGGGGGGAGGGGGAGAGAGGTCCCCAAGGTAATATTAGATAAAAGAAGAAGTAGCCTACAAATGAGTAACATGCAGAGGGGAAAAAACTTAGAAAGGATCATACCAGTAACAATATGAATGATTCATTGGGGGGAAAGAGGGCATAGACTTTTTTTAGAACCCTGTAGGTGGGCTGATAGTAGAATAAAACTGAAAAAGTGAACATTTGCCTAGGGGTAAAAGAAAAACTGAAGCTTTTGTGCTGTACAAGCTTTCAAATCTCCCAGTATAATTGACACAAGTTCCCCTCGAAGAAGTTCATAATTAAGCTGCATATGGTTAGGCCTAGCGTGGTACTTATCTGCAAAATCTCCAAGGGAGTTGAGGAATGCAGAATATGCCATTTTTTTACACAGGTGAAACTGTGGGAACCTTTTTAGCCACACCTTAAATACCTGTTGGAGGGCTATATGTGAGAGGGAAGATTAAATTGCATAGGAGGAACTCAGCGCTGTGTTGTAGACCCTCCTGGGTTTAAATATACAAGGAAATGCTGTCAATTAAATATTCTGTTTTCCTGAAGGTTTATCAACAGTGTCTCCTTTATTTATAGTTTTTCTCTGAGCTTCCTCATAAAGGATGGTGGCTTTATTTTACGCTACTCTTTTATGCAACCCTTATTCAATTTCCACCATCATAAAATTGTGTGGTTAATAAAATGATCCTGTTTCTTCAGGAAGCTTTTTCCCTCCTTGCCCAGGACTTTAAAATGCAGTGTGATGAATAAAAACCTGGGCCTACGTTTTAGAAGCTATTTTATTTTTTTGTGTTGTATTGTTGATTTGGACCCGCAATGGAATCAAAAGAATGCAATATAAAACCAGGAACACCTGCCTGTCAATTGACTGTTGCTTTAGCTGAGGTAAAAATGTCCAGTGGACATTCAAATTCATTTAATTCAATATGGAAGAAACATTTAAACAGAACATCCCAGCATCACTGTTACATGCACATTTGATGGGGGATTTCAAAACAGTCAAGATAGCAATCATCACTCCATAATCAGAACCCGCCTCTTTTTTTACATGTTGTGATTGGTTTTGATCACATGCTTGCGACTTCGGTTATGATTTTTGGACATCCCACTTGTGCCCCTAATTATATGATTAGTCTTACTGATTTCATGAGCATATCATAAATGTTGCACATAGATTACTTAAAATTTGATGCAGTTTTCAAAGTTATACGTGGCTACACTCTGCAATGGTGGCTTTTGCATATGCCAAAGTCAATGCATAGCACATTGGGGATTCTGCTGTAGCTGACATCTGTGTAATTTATGTTACTGGAAAAAAGGTACTAAATCTACAGATTTGATTTGATTTTACTTCTTTTTTTTACATTTTTATTCTGCCTTTATTACTTTATAAGTAACACAAGGCAGCAAACAAACCTAATACTACCTCCTCCTCCTCCTCATATCTTCCCCACAGCAACAATCCTGTGAAGTGGATTGGGTTTGAGAGAAAGTCATTGGCCCAAAGAAACCCAGATGGCTTTCATACCTAATGCGGGACTAGACTTCACAGTCTCTTGGTTTCCTGCCTTGTGCCTTAACGACTAAATTGGATCTTGGATGTAACATGAAAAACTGGTCATGCGTGTAAGCACCTACCCAGACTCTGTGGTTCTAGGGTCAATTAAACTGAGCAAATAAGGAAAATTAGCTTCTTGATGCCACTGAGTCATTTTAATAACAAATTCAAGCCCTAAACCACAAACTGAGGCTGGCAAGAGGTGGACTGAACACAAACATAGATCAGCAAATCTCTTGACTATTTAATGACAGCAAGTCATGCTTATTAGCTACAAAAGGCTCAGAGTCTAAAGGGAAAACTCAGAAATGTGAAAGAGGGATAGAAAAAAGCAGTGTGGAAGAAATCAAGATTGGCTATTTATCATTGGCTGAAATTAGGAATATAGGTAGTTATCAACTTATGCTCACAATTGGGTCATAAGAACGTCAGTCTCTAAATGATATGATTATTAAGCAAGCCACGACTATTTTTTTTACCAGTAGTTAAATGAATCAGTGTGATTGTTGAACAAGTAATGTGATCATGAAGCAAATTCCCAGATTGACTTGGCTTGTCGGAAGCTGCCTGGGAAGGTTGCAAGTCACAATTGTGATGGCAATAATTATAGTAAACAAAGCTGATCTCTAAGGATCTTGGCTGAATGAACCAAAAAAAAAAAAAAAAGACAGATGGGATTCCTTCTAATGAAAACCCAGGTTCTCTGAAGGAGTCTGAGGCAGCTGTATCATGAGAATTTGACAGATAGTTCATTCAGGAGCCACGGTGGCCCAGTGATTAGAGTGGATAGAGTACCATACTGCAGGCTACCTCTGTTGACTGCCAATTGCCAGCAATTTGGCAGTTCAAGTCCCGCCAGCTCAAGGTTGACTCAACCTTCCATCCTTCCGAGGTGGGTAAAATGAGGACCCAGATTGTTGGGGGCAAGATGCTGACCCTGTAAACCGCTTTGAGAAGGCCGTAAAGCACCATAAAGCAGTATATAAGTCTAAGTGCTATTGGAAAGAACAATTAACCAAGATCCACTAACATCCTCTCATCTCCTGACTCTGTGTAAATGAATTTTGGTTGTCTCTTCAAGTCTTTTGAAGCACATTTCCCGTTTACTGGCATTTTGCTTAGACCACTTTGTATGATGACTCATTTTCTTTTTTAAAAAAAATGCTTAAATTTGGTTCAATGTTCCTTTAGTCACTCACTCCTCTAATGATTTGCCAATTGGGCAATTTCCTCTAGATCTTCTACATTTTTTTCTTTTAAGTTCTGTACCAAGAGGTAGAATTACATAATGGATAGTGTCATCAATAAAAGAAGCTGAATTTATCAGGACAGAAACTGTTCTCGGAAATGCATACCTTGTGACAATATTTTTTTCCATCAAATATTTGAATTTGTCTGTGGTTTTTGGCACCTGCAGAAATAAACTCCTCCTCCTCACTTGATAAAATGTTTTAGATTTTAATTTGCACGAAGGTAGGTCTCTTTTTTTAAAAAAAGAAAATAATATTAATTTCCTTTTTAGATTTTGTATAAGATTATCTTTTATTTAAAATGCCAGTAACAGACTCCATTGAAATTGAATAGAAGTCATGGCTGCAAAAACATCACTAGCCTTTAGGAAAAACAAATACAGGTTGTCCTTGACTTATGACAAGTCATTTAATGACCATGCACAGTCACAATGGGTCCTTAACTGCAGAAGTAAACTCTTCCTCCTCTCCCTTCTAATCTCATAAAATGTTTGAGATCTTAATCTCCATGAAGGTAGATCTCTTTTTGTAAAAAAAGAGAAGAACTTCCTCTTCAATTTTTTAAAAAAATAGATTTATTCATTTATTTATATTTCATATTTCTGAACTGTCCATATCAATTATCTTTTAAATATTTCAATTACAGACCACATACATTGAATAGAAGTCATGGCTACAAACATCACTAGCCTTTAGATTAAAACAAATACGGATAGTCCTTGACTGATGCCAAATTATTTAATGACCATTCATAGTCACAACAGCCTCACAATGGATGCCTTACCATAGGAGTAAACTCTTCCTCTTTTCTCTTTCTAATCTGATAAAATGATATAATGTTTGAGATCCTAATTTGCATGAAGGTCTCTCTCTTTAAAGAAAAGGATTAACTTCCTCTTTAGATTTTTTAATTAGATTATCTTTTTTAAAAAATACCAATTATAGATGTCATTGAGATGGAATGCAAATATGGCTACAAATATTACTATCTTCAGGAAGAGCAAATACAATCAGCCCCTGATTTATCACCAGTCATTTAATAACCTTTCATAGTCACAATGGCCTCAGCACCAATGCTTTGTAGTCTACTCTACAAAGCAATACCAGCCTTTGTAAAACATTGCATTCGCCCCAACCTCGGGATCATGATTTTGGATGTTTGTCAACCTGCTTGCGTTTGTAACTGATTACCAAGTGCCCTGCGATCATATGATAGCCATTTGCAATCTTCCCTGCTAACTTTCCTAGAAAGTCAGCAGGGAAGGCAGCAGGGATGGTTGCAAGCAGAAGAGACATTGGCCTTAAAGGCCATTTCTCCAATGTGCAAAGTGATGTTTTCCTCTCAAGTACTGGAGGAAGGGACCTCAATTCTGGCTAAAAATGTTATCCAACACCAGCATCCTGAGCCTTTCAAAACAAAGACATCCATTAACAAATGTCATCATATCTGCCCCACCAGAGTGGAAAACACTAATGAACCAAAGACTAGCATTTTTAGCCTTCCAGAATGATGGAATTGTTTATCCAGATTTGGGATCCCTTCCTCCAGTATGCTGAGAAATTTCTTGCTGGCAGAACGGACCTCATATGAAAAACTGCTGGTGACCTTCTACCACTGCACCATAGAGAGTATCTTAACTTACTGCACCTGTGTATGGTTTGCCAATTGCACAGGGGCAGATAGGAAAGCACTGCAGAGGGTTAACATCACTGCCCAGAGGATCATTGGTTGTCCTCTCCCCTCTTTGGAAGAGCTTTATAGCTCCCGCTGCCTTCAGAAAGTTCAAAACATTCTCAAAGATCCATCTCATCCTGGGCACCTTTTCTGAACCACCTAACAGATGGTACAGAATAACAAAAGGACAAATAGGTTGAAAAATAGCTTCTATCCCAGGGCAGTAACTCTACTGAATTCTACTGTATAGTGCAATATTAATGCAATATCAGGGATTTTCAATTCAGTGTATAGAATGTGAAGGGTGTGTGTTATTTACATATAATGTACACTGAAGATGATATTTAATTTCATTGTACAAGGTGCAGTAACAATATACTAAACTATATCTGGCAGAAACAATAACAAATCCCCATCATTCTCACAATCATTCTCCCTTGTAGGGCAGGGATAAGTTTTAGCTCTCCTCGTTTTGATGAGAGGCCCGTTCCCTCTCTCTCCTCAGTGTTTCCCTTATCAATGTGTGCAGTTACTTAATAGCCAGCCAGAGAACCAGGATTGCAGTTGTTGAGCAAAGCAATTATGTGAAATCTCTCTTAACGACTGCTTCACTCAATAACCATTCAATTGTGGTTGTAAGAGGAGGAATTCCTGCAACTTTCTGTAGTTAGACTGTCACAAAATTGCTGGAAACAATTTTAGCAGATCCTTGACTTGACTTTGTGAGCACAGTTTGAGAATTTGCATTACTTGTATAAATTCAAACAAGTTCCTGGCTGGGTTTGCCCATAGTTATTCACTTTATAAGCTGTTCTTATTTTTTTAATAAAGATAAAATTGTTTACAGAACTGCTTCAATAGTTTGGAGAAGTGGGTTCATATGCTTCATGAGTGTATCTTCTATAAACATTTTTTCATGCATATAGATTGGAGTCTTGTAGAACTAGTTTTTCAGAATTATTCCTGGAAGCATTAAAGGTTATGTTTATTCTGAGTATCATGAAGGTACTTGCTAAATTTCACAAATCTTCTAAATATATCACTGCATTTAACTCAAATTTTACCGTCTTTTCCTTTCCTATTCTAGCTATACTGGGAATACCAAGCTGAAATCTGTTAAACTGAAAAGGAAAGTTTCCAGGTAGTTTGTTTTGAACAAATAAAGATAACATCAAATTTGCTACAATGAGTTTCTGTGAAACTTGATTGGCTTGCATTTCCTTCTTTGAGTGACCTTCAAGACAATGATTGTCATAGTACCATAAATGCAAAGACACAAACAAACAAATGGTTTCTTTTTCCTGGATTTTGGCACAGTGAAATGGCTTTTTGCAGAAATGCATTCTAATTATGTTCTAATTACAAAAATAATATGGAAAGGGAATTGTTAAAGTTACACATTCTTCAACTGTTGAGATGTTTTTAGCCCAAAATGCATAAGTTATGCAATTGACCTTAAAAGTGGGATGATGTTTGTATACCAAGGAACTTGTTATTTATTATTTTACCCACTCTACCACTGATTCTTTGACATTTCATTAATGCAAGATATCAACCGCTGTAGAAATCAACAATGTTGGAGAATGACATTGATGCAGGAGGACTCTTGTAAAAAAAAAAATGAACATAGAAGAAGGAAATGCTTTTTGTTTCTTGTTTGAACTGTCTATTTTTAAAAAATAAAACTAAGTCACTGGATGTGAACAGAATGGATGATTTGGCTGACCATCAACAAAACAAAATTTTGTCTTTGTTCTTGGGATATTTGATAATGAGCTTCCCATCTATTTCTTAAATGTCTTTTTATTTCTTCAGATGGGAAAAGAGCAAAAGAGAAAGAGAGAAAAAGAGGAAGGAAGGAAGAATAATTTGCATGTACAGAGATAATTTATCTGATTATATCATAGACCAACCTGATTTAAATTAACTGCAGCATCCTATTTTTATAATTCTGGAGCTTTATTTTTTAATTTTAAGATGAAAAGAGGTGCTTCTTTCCACTCTGAAAAGAAACTGGGACCCTTCATCTTGAAGAACCTGTTTTGTACCCTAGGGGATTGTGATTTCCTTTGCATAAAACCAGGGGCCATTGAGCCAAATAGCAACCTGGATCAAAGCAGATTATTTTGTTGGCACCAGTTGGCTCCGATTGTATCAAAAGTAACTCAAAAGAGGTGGAGAAGGAGGCAGCAGATGAGAATGCTTTTGAAAAAAAAAGGTTAAACTTTGCAATCCTGGACAGAATGCATTCCACTGCATCATTGTTCCAATCTCAGAATCAGTATAGCATTGTATTTAATCTCCCTCATCAAACAGAATGAGATTTAATGGGGATAAATGTGAAAGCTTGCATTTGGGGAGAAAAAGTAAGTTCCTTACATCGCTTAATCAGGCCATGCTAGATTGGCCATCAGGAGAGATAGGTCCTGGATAATTAGGACATTTGGTCTCAGTCAATAAGTCATAGGTTCTTAGGGCCAAGGTGTGAACCATTCAGTTCCTTTTCAAGTCAAGGTTAAAAGATGACCTTTGTAATCTGACATCTCAGGCTTTGTTTATGATGAAATATTATTGCTTTAATCAAACAGATTTACTAAGAACTATGTGTTCTAGCTGTTTCTTTTATGACTTTGGCCAATAAATGATAATCATCCTGTACTAGTTGCTTTCTGACAGCACTCATACCACATTCATGAACATATTTTGGACACATTGGGTATTGAGTGTGACACATACTGAGTGTGACATCTGTGTGAAATCCTCTTTGTGATATTTGTATGATACCTTCTTTTGGTCAGGTATAGAATAGGTGAATAAGGTTAGCCTAGCGGCCCTATCCCTAAACCTGGCTCAATGGTAATGACTGTGAGAGGAATCCTGGAGTCCTAGTGGGTGATCACTTAAATAGGAGCCAGCAGTGTGCTGGAAACACCAAAGAAGTCAACACAGTCCTAGGCTATATTAACACAGGGAATGAGACATTAGTACCACTTTATAATGATTTGATAAGACCATATTTGGAATATTGCATCCAATTTTGGTTTGCCATGATGCAAAAAAGATGCTGAGATGCTAGAAACAGTGTCTAGAAGTGTAACAAAGATGATTAAGCTAAAACATGAAGAAGAGTTGCTGGAAGTGGGTATGTCTAGTTTAATGAAAAGAAGGACTAGGGGTGACATGATAGCAATATTCAAATAACGAAGGAGTTGATGACAAAGAAGAGGGGGTCAACCACATGGAAGTGTATACATTTATCTTCACTTTGAGAACAGTAAGGCAGATGGCTAATGAAAAAGATGTGGAAAATTAGGTTCTATAAAGCACTTGGTGCAGACATGTCACTGAAAATTCACTTCTTACACTTCCATTTAGACTATTTCCCTTTGAACTGTGGGGCAGTGAGTGATGACCAGGGGGAGAGATTCCATCCATTCTTGCCAATTACTGCAAGGGCTGAGCCAACTGCAGTCCACAAGAGAAAAGGCAAGAAGTGTAATTTAGATACCGAATAAAGATGGAACCTTGTCATTTCATCTGAAATAGAGCTTGTCAGTTTTTCATGCCAAAAGCATGACAATGTTACATGAAAAACCAATGAATGAATGGAAAGTTATATTATCAATAAAAAGATAAATTCTCATGATTAGTGTGGCACCATTCTCAATGCTGTACCACATATTGCAGAAAAGTTATAGAGCATAATCACACATCCCCCCTCATAATTTTGAATTATTTTGATGCAATTTTGGAGCCAATTAATACTCAGGACTTAATTTTCCTTTATTCGTGATCCAGTTCTGATAAAATTAAGCTACTTTCATTTCCGAGGCTTTCTCCTTGTAGACCAGTGTAGCAACGATCCATTTTGAGGTATGTGAAAAACATTATTTCATTAAATACATAATCAAGCACCTTTAACTTTAGCTTGGCAACTGTTTTGGACAGAGAGCAGGATCAAATTAATGGGCAAAACACATTCATTCCAAGGCTTTCTCGTCGATAAATGCCACATTTTAGTGCATTGATGTATTTCTTTGCTTACAAGAAGGATAAAATATGGTAGAGAGCAAGAGATAGGCATTCTTATAAATCTTTTTGTCTTTATCTCAACACTGCTTTTCATCCATAATAATCACTAGGACCCATATCATTTCTTTATTAAGCATTTCACATGCATTGGAACGGGGAAGGCTCAGGAATTCTGGGAGTTAAAGTCCACAAGTCATAAAAGGACCATAGTTCCCTACCACTGCTTTAGAGTATGATTCAAATAGATGTCTACCTAGACGTAAATTTAATAATATTTAATCCCAGATTAAAACACATGATTAAAATGGAAACCTTGATGAGCTAGAAGAAATGATATAGGAGTTCCCAGTGTGATACACTGTATAATTCCAGTTTGGTGCCCTCTTGAAGATTCTCAGGCAATGACTAGTCTAAAGGTGTTGGGTAAGTGGGACTGAGTCTGGGATGAAATATGTATTCACAACTGGGGCTAGATTTTTTTCAGTGCTTGGTCCAAAGTGCCTAATGTCATGCTAGGCTCTCCCAGGTTCACTTTATGCCAAGCCACACTTTAAACTGGAATTTTTCTCTCTGGTGTAGCATCAGCATACCAAAATGTTCAATCAATATATAGTTAATTTTCATCTGTTAATTCTTTTGCTTTTTGAAGCACACCAGAGAATCAATTGCTAAGACAATAATCATGCTAAATTGCTATCAGCTATATTGAGGGGCAGGGAGGAAGAGAAACCTCATCTTTTTCAGCCCCGACCTCTCCACACAACCTCCCTATATTTGCATAATAGCCCCTTCCATCCAAGAAAAAAAAAAAGTATTAGTGTCTCTCTTGGTGACCATCACTTTCCTGTTTGGATTTAGTATAGGATAAATATCATTGAACCCAGTCAGGCTTACCTCTGAGTAATCTTTGTTAGGATTTTTCTTTCTCGTTTTCTCACCTACATTTTAAAAATTAAACCCATTTGGGAGCCAATACATAGCCAATTTTGACTGATCTGGGAGAGATTAGCAGAATTCTTAAAAAAGAACAACCAGGAAATCTCCAAGCTAAAAGCGCGACTGGGAAGTCAATAAAAACTCCTAGATGAAGAAGAGTCAGTCTAAGGGCTTCCATTCTGCTGCTAGGACAACCTCATGGATATGTCCTGTCCTGTGATTTTAGCTAGGCTCAAGATATACTTGATCTTTATTCCATTAAAGCAATCGCAATAGCACTTAGACTTATATACTGCTTTACAGCTCTCTCTAAATGGTTTACAGAGTCAGCCTATTGTCCCCAACAATCTGGGTCCTCATTTTACCCACTTCAGAAGGATGGAAAGCCGAGTCAACCTTGAACCGGTGAGAATCGAACTACAGGCAGCAGAATTAGCCTGCAACACTGCATTCTAACCATTGAGCTACCATGGCTTTTGAAAATAATATTGAGCAAAATCTGGAGTGCAAGGGCTCTGTATCTCATACAAAGGCTATCTACAAGTACTTTTTTTTGCCAGACACACTGATTTTCTTCCAAACTGAATGAACACATTGAGGAAAAAGGGCAGAAGCAATTTTTAGTACAAAAATAAATCATTTCACGTACTTTCTCCAGCTGGTAGATAGTTGGCTTCTTCAGGTGTATTCAAGGTTACAGACTTACAGTAGTTTCACAGCTTATCCCAGGGGATATTTCTTTAGTGATGAATGAATGTATTGTACCTCATACTATTGTTTTGATATCCAGTGAGCAAATGCACATACTGTGTAATGTCAAATGTAATGCAGTATCATTGTGTTTTCAAATGCCAGTTTTTCAGATGTTATGAAATGGAAAAAAACAGATCACAGGATATTTACTGTTTTATCATGTCATTACTGAGTCCCACTGATTAGTAGGGCAATAATTGGCTTGATCAAAATAAGTTTGATCAAAATAAGGCTTGATCAAAATAAGTTAGACTGGATCATTTGGATATATAATTTCATGCTGCTGACATCAAGAAGTGATTTGACCTTTGAGTTCAGTGGGAGCTGGATTGCATCTGTTTTTCAGAACTCACTTTTTAGTGCTGTATACAAGGATGAATTTCAAGGTATTCCACTCTATACACACAGAGAGAGGGAGGGAGAGGGAGGGGGGAGAGAGAGATCAGTTAATTACTCTGGTTTCTTGTATTAATTATGTCAAGTTGCTGATATGCCAACAGCATATCTTTCCAGATTTAAAGCTGTTATGTTTTATACACATTTGGACCATTTTAATTATTGACCAGCATGTGAACAATTAATCGTGCACAAAAACATTAGCTTAATGTCTTTTAAAAGAATATTCATAAGTTTGTTCTGGACATGAGAAGGTCATGGTTCCTGCAAGAAGAATCCATCCACTTAAACATATATAATTAATTGGTCTACATTTTAGCTATCTGATTAGAGAAAGTTCAGAGGAAATCCCTGTTGCCCTACAGTTTCCAGTATGGTGTTAGTGGTTGTTAAAATAGATTCTACTCTACTCTCAGCGGTGGAAATTTCCTGCTGAGTTTGTCTCAATTACAGACCTGTTGTAACATTGGAGGACAGAAAGTTGTTTTTGCAAGCCTTGAGCTCCTGAATACTGTAAAAGGAGAAATATAACTGTGGCTTAAGAGAAAACATTTTACAGATTACAGATAATCAGAATTGGAAGGGACCTTGTAGGTCATCGAGTCCAACACCCCCCCTGCCCAAGCGGGAGACCCTACACCAGTGGTCCCCAACCTTTTTTGTACCAGGGACCAGTTTCTTAGCTTTAGCAATGCGGTCTGCGAAGTTAGGCGTGGAAATTAGCACGGAAGCTAGGCGAGGGCGGAAGTGGTTGTCTTTCAAAATAAGACACCTGGAAGCAAAAACATATTTTTATATATATTTTAATCATGATTATTCATTCTTTGTGGCCCAGTACAAAATGATCCACGGACCGGTACCGGTCCAGGGCCTGGTGGTTGGGGACCCCTGCCCTACACCATTTCTGACAAATGGCAGTCCAATCTCTTCTTGAAAGTCTCAACTGATGGTGCTCCCACAACTTCCGAGGGCAAGCTGTTCCATTGGTTGATTGTTCTCACTGCTGACTATTGCAGGGAGAATACTATTTACAATAATGGAGTACTGAAAATAGCAAATAATTCTTTTTAAATAAATTCTGCATTCCAGCCAAGGTGGCCTTTTTCACAGAATTGTTCTTTTAGTGGCAGATTACCTTGTACAAAGTTAGCACCCACTCCTCTCCTAGAAGAATGAAATATTCTAGGCAATATTAAAAAGGCAGAATATTTCCCTTAAAACAGAAATAAAAAAATTAAAGGAAACAGAAACAAAAGACCCCAGCTCCCTGCCCCCAGCAGATATTTTGGTTCCAGTTTATCTGCAAGACAAAAGACCCCAGGTCCAGGATGATGGGATTATCCTTCAGGGCAAAACCATTCAGCCACAATAGCAAATTACCCAGCAAGATTCAACCAAGCCTTGGGCACGGACAACCTCCGCTATGACTGCATAGCCCATGGGAGTCTGATTGCAACCAATAGGATACATCCCTTACGACATGAACAGGAAGCTCAAATTCAAAGCTGAAGAGAGGATCTCTCTCTCTCTCTCTCTCTCTCCCCCCCAGCTCTCTTTCTTTCATGTGGTCAGCTACTCAGGACTTCAAACCCACATGGGTTTGGTCCTGTTCACCATTAAACCATCCTTCCAAACAATCTCCATGTTTCCAGTGTCTTTCTTCCCATTGGAACTGAACCCAAATGCATATATCTTCCAACAACCTTTTACTTTACTTACTTCACTTCACGTACATCCTGACTTCCTTTGGGGGTTTATGGCAGCATCAATTCAACATCTTCCTTTATTTTTATTTTTATTTACAATAACTCTTGGGAGGTACTGCAGATTGGAGTGAGTTAGATTTAAATGTGAGAAAGATTTAAACCATTCATTTCAATTGAAAAACCTGTCGGCATCTTAGACCAAATCAGATCAAAAAAGGCAGATGAATTCCTAGAAGCTTACATGTAACAGACACATGGAAATTAGCTCCATCTACTGCTGAGAGTTTGGAAAAAATATGAAGCACAATTATCTCCTAAAACATCTTTTTTTCAAGAAGAGAAATGATAGTTACACAAACTTGGTTGATTTATCCTGATCTATTTATGTTTATTGAAAAGAACCTAGAAAAAGAAAGTTATATTTATCAATGGTTTCCTTATATACAATCAGCAGAAAGCGTTAAACTGGATGAAAAGAATTTTATTTTAGCAGATGAAAAAACAGACTTTTGAAAGGGATTTACATACTAATGATGAGTATCTCATTGCCAAAGTATATAAATTACTGTTGAAAATGAATAGGATTAATATGTCAAATGGTATAAGATTAAATGAAGGAGGGGGAATTGATTCTAATTTCCCCCCATTTAATCTTATAATATTATGTTTGATCAGTGGGAAAATATATGGATTAATGGAGTGAAATTTTCACTGAACTATAATTTGAAAGATTTTTTTTAATAGAATGATATATCATTGCTATTTAATACCTGAAAAATTGTCAAAGATATATAAGGTGATATCAAACAAATGTTGGAAATGTAATCAGTATGAAGTCACCTTTCACATCATGTTTAACGGACATGTTGGACTGCCAAGAAGTATTGGGATCAGATGTTTGATTCAGGAAAAAACTTAAAAATGAATGTAAAATTGAAACAGAAGCTTTTCTTTTAGGTATCATGGATATTGATAGAAAATAAGGGATTGTGTTTATATAGGATAATGGTAGCAAGACTTTTAAATGTACAGAGGTGGAAAGATGTACAAATTCCCACAATTGAAAAGAGGACTGTAAAATTAATGGAATTGGCAAAACAGATCAGTTTAATGAAAGACAAAATCTAGCTTTGTTATGACTTGGAAACTATTTTTGGACATCCTGCTTGAAGAAGATAAAAATGAAGTTTTGATTTTAGGATTTCACTATTAGATTTATTATGATTATAGAAATAAATGTATTTCATTTGTATTATTAAACATATATATTGTATATTTTAAATGTCTAAGTTTACCTAGAGTAAGAGATTACTTTGTTACATAGGTCTAGTTATATTTTATTGTTTAATCTGTGGTTTTATATGATGGATTCGTGCTTTTGTTTTAATTCAGATTGTGAGGTTATTCTACTATATCTATTTGTATCTAGCTGCACTGAAGAAGATTAGAAATCAATCTTTTTTTACTTATCACTTTTTAACTTTCTCCCCTTTTGACCCTTTTTGACACAATTTTTCCTTTTTTGTTATTTGTATTTTATCTGTTTGTGGAACCTAATAAAGTTAATTTTAAAAATAAATAAGCTCCATTTACAATTCTTTCAAAAAGGGAACCACCAAAGTCAAGAAAAGAAGCAAACAGACTTAAACACATCCTTTTTCATCATGATCCTCTTAACCAACATGAGATTAGCAGGAACTAGCACCAGATAAACAAGAACAATAAAAGGAGATACAATCATACTCCTTCCTCTCCAATTTTCCCCATAACAACAACCCTGTAAGGTGAGTTGGGTTGAGAGAGATTGACTGGCCTAGTTTACTCATACTAGGTATGACCTTCTACAATAGCACGTGAAACTTGTGGCCCGCAGGGCGGATGCGTCACATGCTGGCCACGCCCATGCCGGTTTAGCAAAGAGGAAAAGAAGTCCGATATGCTGCCATGACGATGCGAGTGTGACACCCCTGTTCCACACGCTCACTTAAATATATTGAAATCCTTGCATTGCTGTGACTTGTCTTTAAAGGCAAACAAAAAACTTTTGTCTGAAGTTAATCCATTTGTAAGACAACCATAATATTAAATTCATTTTCTTTTTCCTTGCAAAAAAACAAAAACAAACTTAGGTCAATTTTATTGCTGTAATATTTCTTCAGTCTCTTTCTCTTATTCCACAGAAGAAATTGAACTTTTGTTCCCTGACTTTTGGAATGACTGCTTTATTGTCATATAAAGCATATTTTTGAACAGTCAGCTAGCTATAAGAGAACACACATGCTATGGTTTTATTAACAAAAATAAGAACACAGCATATTTAGAAGTAGTAGGGCCACATTCAGCCCCATTAGTGAATTGTGTTCTATGAACAACCAGGTCTTGAAGGTCAAGGGTCGAACCACAACTTTTTACATTTGAGTTGAAAAATTTATCTGCTGTGGAAGGACAAAGAACTATTTACTTATTTTTAATCTCTGCTGTAGCTGTAATAACAAACCCACCTCCATATAATGATGAATAACAACAAACAAGGCTATTACAGATGTGAAAGGTAATCGATTGCTGTTCTGCTAATGCAATATGAATATAATTGACATTTAATTGGTTGGTCACTATATTTTAATTCAAAAAGAGAGAGGGAAAGAGATAAAGCTGGCCTAGAGAAACAATGACTTGTATATTTGGGTTTTAAAAGTGTATTCTTCATTCATCAAATATGGTATTGTTCCATTTTGTCATTTCCAAAGTTTGTGAAATATAAGATCAAACTAGGCATGTATATTCATAGCCATTTCCCAGTTTATACGACTTACTATATACTTTTTCATGTACATGTTTATCTTATTACTGTGTCACTGTATGCGTTTTGTTCGTAATCATCTATAATGTACACATTACTGTGCATTTTCCCATAGAGTAGATATTTTGTGTTTATTTTCTAAGCTGGGAACCAAACCAGTATGGACTTTCTCCTAATGTCTGCTTATTTTGTAAGATCTGATTGAGTGACATTCTTCACATCTCATTTGATAAGCAACACCATTTGAAGGGCCTTCCCTGCCCTCTGGAATAGGAATGACCTGGAAATCCAAACAGCTCAACTCTATTGTCCTTTAATATGCCTTGAAAACTTGGCTTTCCCTCCAAACTCTAGTTTGGTAGGATGCATTTGGGGTTTGTCATTTTCTCCTCAATTTTTTTAAATTTTGGGGCAATGTTTTTAATTTGCATACTGCCCAGATTCCTAATGGGTTGTGTGGACTTATAAATTGAAATTGTAAATACATAAATAATACAAATACTAATTTTGGCATGGGACTTTCATATATGCTAATTTATTTGGTGGGACTGTGTGGGAAATGCAATTATTCCCATTTGGTGGGAAATGCAATTATGCATTGTTAGAATTTCAGAAGATAGTAGATCCTATCATCATACTTGATCATTTGCGATATGAACTGCAGGTGACATGCAGTGCTGGGAAGGCCTGAAGCTGACTGAACATTTAATGGAGGAGATAAAGATTCCTGTTTGGGGAGATCATATTGGTAGAATATTTCAATATAGCATGTTAAGACTTCCCATTGGAAATCCTAGCCTCCAGTCCATATGAGACCTCCAATCTTTTTATGTGTTTCTTGGATTTCCTTCCAGCTGCCTTTTAATTCTGAGTAAGAAACATGTGGAACTTTTAGTGAAATTTTAAAAAATCCTAACAATAAAAAAAGAACATTGCAATCCCAACCCACTTTTCATAACCGCAATTAGCTCACCATGACTTTACTCACCATGGAAACCACTATAGAATCCCCATGATTCCAGTAAACATTGCTTCTACATACCAGAGTTTTCCCTGTCCTCACTGAAGGCTCCACAGTAGAGATGTCAAATTCATGTCATTATGGCAGCGTCACATGACGTATTGGTACTTTTTTCTCCTTCTCTAAACTGGAGGTGCGTGATGCATCCAAACTGTCTGCTGCAAGTTTGAAGAAAAAAGACAATTGCATGCAGAAAAATTTGTGGAAAGGGAACTTCATGAAGACAATAGTGTCACTCGAACAGGAAAAGCCCAAGGGGAATATCAGGCCAGCCATAAAATAAACTTACATAGGAAAAGGAATCAAATAAAAGGTACTAAAGAATCCCTATAGACAAAAGCCTAAGTAAGTAAGAAAACTAGACAAATAAGAAAAGGAAACCCTTACAAACACAGGACATACCAAATAAGCAAAACAAACAGACAAAAGACACAAAAAATATAAATTACAAAAGAGACAGACAGGAGATTGCCACAGAACAAATATGAAAAAACCATTATAAAGCTAAAAGAGAACTGATAATACAATCTAACCACCACGCGGAGTTTACCTTCTGCAGCCGTGGAGAGAGCAAACAAAGAGGTGAAGACCCTACTGGGCAAACTCTGTCAGGAGACACACCTCTACTGGCCACAAGTGCTCCCAATTGCCCTTTTTTATAAATATATGTCAGAATTAGACCAAGACAAGATATAAGTATTTCCCCCTTTGAGATCCTTTTTGGTCGCCCCCCGCCAATACACTACAAGGCCTAGATCCTCATTCCCTTTGCTTAGATTGGCAGGATAGGGTTCTCTCTTCTTATCTTACAGCCCTGCAAAAGAAACTACAGACCCTCTGAGACCCAGAGTGCACCGACACAGACCTTACCCCTGCAAGAAGCCCTGCATCCTTTTGAGCCAGGAGATTGGATGTGGATCAAGTTCTTCACCAGAACCTCACCCTTACAACCCAGGTGGAAAGGACCCTACCAAGTCTTACTAAGTACACATACCGCCATAAAGGTTGCAGAATGAGACTCTTGGATACATTGGACACATGCAAAGCCAGCAGTCATAGACCATCGCCAAACTCCATCACAGTCAATCCCACCCATCAAACTCAAGAAAAATCTGGACACAGATCAATGGACGCTTGCAGCATTCTTCAAAACCACGGAACCACACAACTGTGAGGAACCAAGTGCAAACATTGAATTACACAAAACTGGACTCCCAGGTATTGAGTTATAAAACTCTATTTTAATTTTTTTAATTTTTCTCTCACTTTCTCCATTTTTTTCTTTTTTCCCTTTTTTTCTTTGTATTTTTTTTTAACAAGGAAGAGACTTCAGCCATACCTTTCAGTAATTTTTTGAGACTTGACCAATACTTTTTTTTTTACATTTTATTGTTACCTTTTTTTTACATTGTACAAAAAAAAGGGGGGGGGGGAGAAAAGGAATCTAGCAATGGGAAACATGAAATGCAATATATACTCTGTATTATTATTTGTAACGATTGTTACACTTGTAACACAGGCAACTGCATTCCTGGAACCAGGGCTTGTCCCAGAGAAAGGAAAGGTATAGGAATATATAGTAAGGGAAATACTCAACACCACTAACTTTTGCTTAGCAGGGGGAAAATCAGTCGAGGACATCTTAACCACATGCCTAATGGGAGTGGCAACTAGATCACATAACATCATTAACTACACCACATTCAGAAACCTTCCTGACTCCTATGAAAGCATTTGTAGCTGGGGCCACTCTACAAAAACCAAAGACCACACTATGTACACCCTACACATTGCTGCAGTAACCACCTCTGAAAAGAAAACCCTTACAAACACAGGACATGCCAAATAAGCAAAACAGACAGACAAAAGACACAAAAAATATAAATTACAAAAGAGACAGACAGGAGATTGCCACAAAACAAATATGAAAAACAAAACCATTATAATGCTAAAAGAGAACCGATAATACAATCTAACCACCCCGCGGAGTTTGCCATCCACACCCCGTGGAGTTTGCCCTCCGGCAAGAATAAAGACAAACTCAAAAAGGATTTGAAACATTAAACACAAGTACAAATATTTACACAAAATCAACTCACAAAGGGAGAAAAAGGTATAAAAACCAGGGACTTACCATAAGAAGCCAGCTAGCCCAGGAACGCAGACTACTTGCTGTCCCATGCCTTCCTGAAAAATAAAAAAATCCAGCTTTCAAGCAGTTGTCCGTATCCTTGCGCCGGAGCTCTCCCAGCGGGAAAATTGAATCCTTGAAGGAAAGGCATTTTAACACCTTTTAACACATTAAAATACCTCTCACCCCAAAATATTTGAATATTTGAAAGCAGAAATGTTTGGGGAGGGAGAATAGAATTGCAGCATTCTTAGGCTCCAGGAGGAAGGGGAAAGCTATTATTATAGTTTGAGCCAGTCACTCTCTCTCATCCCAGATCACCTCAAAGGGTTGTTGTTGTTGTAGGGAAAATAAGAGAAGTGTTTTGGGTATGTTCTCCACCTTGAGTTATTTGTAAAAATAATAAAGGTGTAATATAATTAATCAAATAAATTAAAAAATAACTTTTTATGGAAACTGGATTTGTAGGTCTTTTAAAGCTAATAAATAATAGATTTAAAAAAAATAAAACTAAGTCACTGGATGTGAACAGAATGGATGATTTGGTTGACCATCAATACAAAAAAATTGTGTATTTGTTCTTGGGATATTTGACAATTAGCTTCAGATCCATTTCTTAAATTTCTTTTTATTTCTTCAGAGGGGAGTAGAGAAAGAGAGAAAAGAAGTGAGTAAGTAAGTAAGTAAGTGTTGGAAGAATTATCCTTCTGGGTTCAGTTCCAAGTGGGGAAACTGGAAACATGGAGGCTGTTTGGAAAGATGGTTTAATGTTGGACAGGACCACATGGCTTGGAGCTCCAAAGTTAAAAGGATGATCACATGCTTCAAGGTGAAAAGAGAAGGGAGGGCCAAGATGCTGAGAGACTCTTATATACCCTCTATTGGGCCCCACCTTAGTGTTTCCTGTTCCTGTGCAAGAAATATATCTGATTGGCTATCAGACTCTCAGGGGTGGGGGTCTTAACTAATTTTGTACGCTCTGTCTGGACCACATGGCTTCACCTGAGTGTTGGCTGATACACTCTTCCCAGGCCAAGTGGTGAGATGGGCAGAGGCCTGTATTATGTAGAATATTCTGGCCTAGGCCTTAATGGCCCATTAGCAAAAGTGGCTGTTCTGTCCTGAGAATAGAAGTACTCGAGACTGGTGTTCATCAAACAGCTCTTTATTCTTACCTAATTCAGTGACTTTGTAACAGAACATTGCCGGAGCCGCAGCAGCCCTTTTTATAGCGGCTGCTTGCGGTTTGCCGCCAATGATAGCTCTTTAAGTTTTCCTGCCATCAGGCGGGCCAATTGCTATGGTACTTTACTAACCAATCCTATCGCTGCCTGCTTGGCCAATCAGATTAAGGTATTTGGAGTATTCCAATTCTTATACACAACATCCCTCCCCTCTTGGTTTCATCCAATGTGCGTAACATAGACACGCAGGTAGGTGGGGCTTTTGCGGGTCCTACTTGACCTGTGCAGCTCAGTCTCAGTGTAGTCTTCCATCGGTTCAGTCAGGACCGCCTTTTCTCCGTGTCTTCTCCATGGAACCTCCTGGACGGGTCTCTCGGGCTGACTGAGTTGGCTTTGCCGCTCCCTCCTGTTCTGTCTGGGTTGGTCAAGCTGGCCTGGCTGCCTCCCTCCTGGAAAGCCTCACCTCGCTTCTCTGCTACTGGTTCTCTTCTCCGGAGGTCATCTATGGGTAAGTGCTCTTTTTGTCTTACCGGGGGTTCTAATTCGGGTTTGTGTTGTTCCTTTTGTCATGTTATTGATGGTTCTTCTCTCCCTTTTCTATTATATTCCCCCCCTCCTTGGTTGTTTTTGGATTGTTTGTTTGTTTGTTGGGGGTGGTATTTGCGGCGGTGCTTTGGAGCAAGGCAGGTTAGTGTTGCATTCCAATGTCCTAGAGCGAAGCTGGTCGATGAATCGTTTCCATGTTCTGCCATCATCTAGTTCAAGTTGGTATGACCAGGGCCCTGTAATTTGTGTAATTGTGGCTGGAAGCCATAATGGGCCCCCGGTGAGATTTTTAGCGTAGACTAGGTCTCCAGTAGTAAAGGAATGGTATTTACTTGAGGAGTCAGGGGTTTTTTCAGAGGTGTAGGTGGGATGTCTACCTCTATCCTCATCCGGCCAGCCCTTACCTACCCAATGCAGAATCCGAGCTGTCAGCGGGTCTTTTGCGGTAGCTTTAGCGACATCTGCTGTGGTTAGTGGCAGATTCGGCCATGTCTCGATCTGAAGAGTGGAGATGGTGGGACCTGGTTCATCTTCTTTGTCGGGAAGAGAGGAACAGCTTAAGGCATCTGCATGGGTGATGGTTTTTCCTGGGTGATGTATGAGTGTGTAATTGTATGCAGCGAGGAATTCCAACCATCTCATCTTCCTTGGCGAGAGGATGTTTGGGGTTAGTTTGTTCCCTGCCAGAATTCCTAGCAAGGGTTTGTGGTCTGTGATTACAGAAAATGTCCTACCATAGAGGTATTTGTGGAATCTCTTGACGCCTGCTATGATGGCGAGGGCTTCTCGGTCAAATTGGCTGCAGTTCCTTTCAGATTTTGATAGCGTTTTAGAATAGAAGGCGATTGGTGCTTCTCTGCCATCTGGTAGCTTGTGGCTCAGTATGGCACCGATTCCAAAAGGCGATGCATCACAGGTGACCCTCAGTGGCAGGGTGTTGCTGTATTGTATTAAAATGGTGTTGGATGTGAATAAGTCCTTAATGTTTTAGAATGCTGCTTGTTCTCGGTGGCCCCAATTCCAGACAGTTTTTTTATCTAATAGCCGATGTAATGGTTCTGCTACGGTTGCCTTTTGGAGCAGGAAGACATTGTAGAAGTTAATGAGACCTAAGAACGCCTATAAGTCTGTTTTGTTCTTAGGTCTGGGTGTGTCTTTAATTGCTTTTACTTTTTTTTCAGTGGGGTGTATCCCTTTCTCATCTATAAGGTAGCCTAAGAATTCAACTTGATTGGTGGCTAGTTGACATTTTTCTTTTTTGACTTTAAGCCCTGCTTCCCTGAATCTTTGCAAGACTTCTCTCAGTCTGTCTTCTAATTGATGTTTGTTTTTTGCGGATACTAATATATCGTCAAAATAGGGAATGACCCCTTTTAGTCCATTTAGAAGGCGCTCCATTAGGCTTTGGAAAACGCCTGGGGCAACGCTAACGCCAAATTGAAGTCTGTTGCATTTGAATGCCCCTCTGTGTGTGACTATAGTCTGTGTTTCTGCAGTTTCGGGGTCAACCGGCAGCTGTTGGTATGCTTGTGTGAGATCAAGTTTTGAGAAAATTTTTCCTCCCCCTAATGAATGCAACAGATGTTGAACTACTGGAACAGGGTACGCACTTTGCTGGAGTGCATGATTGAGGGTGGCCTTATAGTCACCACAGATGCGTATTGACCCATCTGGTTTGACAGGAGTCACGATGGGAGTTTCCCACCTGGCATGGTCGATTGGCTCTAACACCCCTTGTGCAATGAGTTTGTTCAGGTGCTCATCTATTTTCGGTTTTAAGGCAAAGGAAACACGTCTGGCTTCGAGCCTGATGGGAGCTATCTTAGGGTCTAGGCTATAGGGGTCCTAGGGTTATAGGGTTCCCCTTGTACTTGCCTAGGGTCCCGTTGAATACATCCCAGAACTCCTTCAGCAGGCTCTCCTCCCAATCAGTCTTGGTGACGCTGTTGATTCCTGTCACTCTGATTCCCAGGGGCGCGAACCATTCAATTCCCAGCAGGCTAAGGCAATCATGGTCGACGATTGTCAGAGGAAGTACTTCAGCATGGTTTTTGAATTCTATTAGGAAATGTCCAAGACCCACTACCAGGATTTGGTTTCCCTGGCAATCTTTGAGTATTAGGCTTTGCTGTTCCAGTTCTCTTCGCTTAATGTCTGGTTTCAGATTTCTGATGGTGTTCCATGATACCATTGACAGGTATGATCTGGAGTCTACTTCCATTTCACAGGGCTTTCCTTTGATTTTTACGTTTATTCGGACCTTTTTTGCATTTGCTGCCCTGGCATTTCCTATGATTATTGTTTGGTGTGTTTATTCTTTGTTGTTCATTCACCAGCTTCTGTTCTCTCGGTTCCATCGGCTTCCGGCTTGTCTATCTCTGTTTCTGGGGGGGAATGTTGCTGCATCTTTTTGGACTATAGCTCTTTTTGTTCCGGAAGACCATTGCAATGTGCCCCCATTTCTCACAAAATCTGCAAATGACATCCAGGAATCTGCATTCGGAGTGCGGATGGTCCCCTCTGCATCCAGCACACTGGAATTCTCGCCTCCTTCCTCTTTTTTCCAACCGATTCCTTTCTGACTGAAGCCTATGTATATCTTCATTGTCGTCCTCGGTTTCGTCGGGGAGTCGAGGTCTTCATGGTGGGCAGTCGCAGTGGTTTGTTTTTGTGTTCCCTCTGCCTTCTTCTCTCGAGCTTGGTTCTGTGGTTCTAGATTTATTGAGTTTATTTGGTGCATGGTGGCTGCAGATTTCTTGGCCGCTTCAGGGACGGTGGCTTCTGTGATGGCCTCAGCCACTATGATATTTGGTCTGTTTAGTAGCTTGCTTTGGAGTGTAGCGTCCTTCAATCCGAGAACCACGCAGTCTCTCATGGCTTTATCCATGTTGAGAAACTCACAGACTCCTCCAATATCTCTGCTATGAAATCTCCGATGCTCTCGTCTTCTTGTTGATCTTACTTGTAGAATTCATGTCTTCTAATAAGATTGGAGACCACAGGCGCGTAATGTGCTTGTAGCATTCGGTTTAAATCTGGCCATGCCATTTGTTTTACATGCCGCGGTTTGGCTAATGCCTTGGCCATCTTGAAGATGGTAGGGCCACAGTGCATGAGGAATAAGGCTCTCTTCCTCTGGTCGGTTATTCCTTGTAGCTCATTGCTTTCTAGAAACATCAGAAAGCGGTCAGTGTATGACTCCCAATCTTCTTCAGCTGGGTTGAACAGTGAGGGCGGCGCATTGTTACTGGCCATTTTGGTTGCTCAGTTCTTGTGGCCGCATGCTTCAGTCTTGCTCTTCTAAAAGTATCCCACCTTCATCACCAGTGTTCTTTCCTGACAATAGGAGTACTTGAGACCGGTGTTCATCAAACAGCTCTTTATTCTTAACTAATTCAGTGACTTCGTAACAGAACATTGCCGGAGCCACGGCAGCCCTTTTTATAGCAGCTGATTGCGGCTTGCGGCCAATGACAGCTCTTTAAGTTTTCCTGCCATCAGGCGGGCCAATTGCAATGGTACTTTACTAACCAATCCTATCGCAGCCTGCTCGGTCAATCAGATTAAGGTGTTTGGAGTCTTCCAATTCTTATACACAACAGTGGTGGGGCTGAGTTTTTGCCTCTCTGAAATGAGTTTCTGCTTCTGAGTTTCTACTCTTTTTAGGGGAAATATTCTGCCTTTTTAATATTTCCAAGGATATTTCATTTTTCTAGGAGAGGGATGGGTGCTAACTTCCCAACAAGCAACCTTCCCATTTTTAATCTTTCTGATTCTCAACAACACCCCTCCCAACATTGTATTTTTGGATGTCCTGCATAAGGGGAGGATAAGTGTAATCTATTTGCATTTGACCAATACAGGATTTCAATGAAAGGAAACACAACAATACTGGATATCCCCTCCTCCCGTTTTATCTCTTTTTCTCAAAGAGAAAGGAGTGTTCTTAATTGCCTCTCTGGCCTCAGGCTCAATTCATTCAAGGCCATGAATGCAGAAGGCTCTTTTAAAATGGCTGCTGCTGGTGCTGTACATGTATTTCTGTTTCATAATCAAGATTTAAGAGTTAGTAACCATAGCAATCAACAAGTTTATCTCACTGAGGTATATAGCCATTCCTTTCTTTTTAACCACCCTGGCAAGCTATTAAACCATTACCTGTGGGTTCTTCCATGCAAGCTCATTATGCAAATGCCACATTTCCATGCTGGCCCACATTTATACAATAAAAGTGCTAATGAATTATCATGACCTTGCAGCCATGGGTAGAGATGGGTAGAGGCCTTTATTATGTAGAATACTCTGGCCTAGGCCTTAATGGCCCATTAGTAAAGGTGTGTGTGTGGGGGGGTGAGTTTCTGCTTCTGATTTTCTGCTCTTTTTAGGGGAAATATTCTGCCTTTTTAATATTTCCTAGGATATTTCATTTTTCTAGGAGAGGGGTGGGTGCTAACTACAGAAGGAAGGAAGAAAGAACAATTTGTATGTACAGAGATAATTTATTTGGTCATATCACAGACCAGCGAAGGCTCTGATTAAATTAACTGCAGCATCTTATTTTTTATAATTCTGGAGCTTTATTTTTTTATTTTAAGATGAAAAGAGGTGCTTCTTTCCACTCTGAAAAGAAACTGGGACCCTTCATCTTGAAGAACCTGTTTTGTACCCTAGGGGATTGTGATTTCCTTTGCATAAAACCAGGGGCCATTGAGCCAAATGGCAACCTGGATCAAAGCAGATTATTTTGTTGGCACCAGTTGGCTCCGATTGTATCAAAAGTAACTCAAAAGAGGTGGAGAAAGAGGCAGCAGATGAGAATCCTTTTGAAAAAAAAAAAGGATAAATTTCACAATCCTGGACAGAATGCATTCCAATGCATCATTGTTCCAATCTCAGAATCAGTATAGCATTGTATTTAATCTCCCTCATCAAACAGAATGAGATTTAATGGGGATAAATGTGAAAGCTTGCATTTGGGGAGAAAAAGTAAGTTCCTTACATTGCTTAATCAGGCCATGCTAGATTGGCCATCAGGAGAGATAGGTCCTGGATAATTAGGACATTTGGTCTCAGTCAATAAGTCATAGGTTCTTAGGGCCAAGGTATGAACCATTCAGTTCCTTTTCAAGTCAAGGTTAAAAGATGACCTTTGTAATCCGACATCTCAGGCTTTGTTTATGGTTAAATATTATTGCTTTAATCAAACAGATTTACTAAGAACTATGTGTTCTAGCTGTTTCTTTTATGACTTTGGCCAATAAATGATAATCATCCTGTACCAGTTGCTTTCTGACAGCACTCATACCACATTCATAAACATATTTTGGACACATTGGGCATTGAGTGTGACACATACTGAGTGTGACATCTGTGTGAAATCCTCTTTGTGATATTTGTATGATACCTTCTTTTGGTCAGGTATAGAATAGGTGAATAAGGTTAGCCTAGCGGCCCTATCCCTAAACCTGGCTCAATGGTAATGACTGTGAGAGGAATCCTGGAGTCCTAGCGGGTGATCACTTAAATAGGAGCCAGCAATGTGCTGGAAACACCAAAGAAGTCAACACAGTCCTAGGCTATATTAACACAGGGAATGAGACATTAGTACCACTTTATAATGCTTTGATAAGACCATATTTGGAATATTGCATCCAATTTTAGTTGCCATGATACAAAAAAGATGCTGAGATGCTAGAAAGAGTGTCTAGAAGTGTAACAAAGATGATTAAGCTAAAACATATGAAGAAGAGTTGCTGGAAGTGGGTATGTCTAGTTTAATGAAAAGAAGGACTTGGGGTGACAGGATAGCAGTATTCAAATAATGAAGGAGCTGCTGACAAAGAAGATGGGGTCAACTTACTCTCCAAAGCACATGGAGGCAGAAAAAGAAGCAATGGGTGGAAACTAATCAAGGAGAGAAGCAACCAAGAACTAGGGAGAAATTTCCTGACAGTTAAAACAATTAATTAGTGGAACAGCTTACATTCAGAAGTTATGGATGGTCCCTTTAAGAAGAGATTGGACAACTACTTTTCTGAAATTGTGAAAGGTCCCCTGGTTGAGCAGAGAGATGGACTAGAAGACTTCCAAGGTCCCTTCCAACTCTGTTGTTCTGTTGTTCTATTTCTATCCAGCAAATTGACATGTAATATTAGAGAATATCTTTGGCAATGCCATTCACACTATTATTTGTATGCCAGCTTTTGATACCTTCATCTACTGTTTACTGTAAGATCTCCAAATAAAGCCCATGTCACACTGCACCAATGGATGGAAAGAGGATGTAAAATGGAGAGAAACACTTGCCATCCGTTGGTTAACGCGATGCTTCCGTTCTATACTCACTGCGTCCGTTTTTCTTCCTTTATATCCGTCCAGCATCCGTTGACTGAGATTCCATCCGCTCAAAAAGTTTTGAGCTGCTCAAAACTTTCTGAGCGGAAAATGTATCCAACGCATCCGTTCTGCATCCACAACGCATACGGGGAACATTCGTTCTACATCCGTCGTTCTACATGCGCTAGGCATCCGCTGCACATCCGCGCAACTCAAATCCGCTCCAGTGGTAAACGGACACAGGGAGGGAGCGAAACGGATGTGGAACGGACGTGCAGCATTTGTAGCACGGACGGAGAAAGGATGAAAGTGGATGCAACTCACAAACAAAGCATTTAAAACAGAAAAATCGTTCGCAGAGGGGACCTATCTCGGATATTAAGGATGTCTAGACGATGCAAAAGGACACATAGTGGAAAACCTATATTGCCTATAAAAAGGGGAAGCAACTCACCTGGATCTCACCTTCAGTCCAGCAGCCCTGCTGTGCAGACCTCTGCAGCCTTCATCTGGCTCTTCCTCTTCCACAGCATCCAGTCATGTCCAACATGGATCGTAACACAGTCCTTTTGGTAGCCACCATCGTTCTGCAACAGTGCGAAGCCATCTACAGGCTCTTTCAACTGTTCTATGGGAAGAAAAGGAGGCAACCAAGAAGCGTCTGGGTCCGAAGATGGATCAGGAGAAGAGCAGAGTACGGACTGTACAACAAGCTGATGGTGGAGCTGAGGAACGAAGACCCTCGTGCATTCCAGAACTTCATGAGGATGCCTCCAGCCATGTTTGACGAAGTTGTGGAGCGGCTGACACCCAGGTTGACCAAGCAGAGCACCAACTCCCGGCCCAGCCTGGACCCTGGGCTCAAGGTGGCACTGACTCTGCGCCACCTGGCCTCTGGGACCACCTAGAGGAGCATGCAGTACGGCTGGAGGGTGCCACACAACACCATCAGCATTGTAGTCAGAGAAGTGGTGCAGGCCATCATCGAAGAATACCTGGAGGAGCTCCTCCAGTGCCCCTCCACTGAAGAAGGCTGGAAGAAAGTTGCAGAGCAGTAGTATCAGAAGTGGAACTTCCCCCACACCGTTGGACCCATAGATGGCAAGCACGTGGCCTGCAAAGCTCCAGCCAAGTCAGGGTCCACTTATTTCAACTACAAGGGCTTCTTCAGCATCATCCTCTTTGCCATGGTCGATGCTGACTACAAGTTCATGTACATTGATGCTTCAGGCAACGGGTCAGCTTCAGATGCCCAGGTATACAACACCAGTGACCTCAAGAAGGGGCTGGAATGCAACCTCATCATGGGCTTCCCAGATCCAGAACCCCTGCCCAACGACACGCAAGATGTGCCCTACTTCATCATGGGGGATAATGCCTTGTCCCTCACAACCTACCTCATGAAGCCCTACACTCCCAGACTCCTCACCCGTGAAGAGAGGATCTTCAACTACAGGCTGTCCAGGGCAAGGTGGGTGGTGGAGAACGCCTTTGGTATCCTGGCCAACAGGTTCCAGATACTTCTAACCACCATGCAGCATTGCCCAGAGACCGTGAGGAGGATCGTGGAAGCTTGCTGCATCCTGCACAATCTCATGTGCACCCGCTACCCAGTCTTGCAGAACAGGCTCGTGGACCTCCAACAAGGCAATGGGGACATGGAGCCTGGGGAATGGAGGCAAGGGCGAAACCTGATAGACACTGAGGATGTGCAAGGCCCCAACAGAGCTTCACGTGAAGGGAAGAAACAGCACAACCTCCTGAAACACTGGTGCAACTCCCCAGCTGGAGCAGTGGAGTGGCAAGACAGGATGATAGATGATTAATGGATGCTTCCTTCAGCCTGTCTCATGACACTGATGAGATTGGGCCATGTATGTTGGGTGGGCCTACAATGAACAGGGCATTTAATAAAGAGTTGTGTTTATGTTGACATGTGTGGATCAATGCTTACATTATTATTGATAATAAAGGGCCATAGGTGTGACACCTGGGAGGGTGGACCATACAGTCCCACTATGCTTGCACTGGAGGTTTATCTATCCCACAGGTATTACCCATCCCAAAGGTATCCCTGCCCATCCCACAGCTATTACCCATCCCAAAGGTATCCCTGCCCATCCCACTGCTATCTTAACCCATCCCACAAGCATGCAAAGGCTTAAACCATTTCTAAAAGTTTCCACCAAGACTTTATTGAAAAAAATAAATGAAGTAAGTGTTTGAAGCAAAGATAATCTTTATTAATAATAAGCTGTAAAAGAAAAATGACCCAAGTCAAGTGTCCAAATAAAGTCAAGAGGTAGCCACCCAGTCTCTGGCACTCCTCTTGGTCACTTGGAGGTTTGCCCAGTCTCAGGGGTGAAGGGTCCAGGTGCTGTGGAGGTGGCTGCTGCTGGAGTGCTGGTCTGAAGCGCCACTGGGGTGCCTGGTCCTGAGAGGACAACAGGGGACGGTGTGTTGAGTAAGCTCTCAGACAGCTGACTCAGCCCCGTGATGTTGAGGGCCCCTTCCTCCATGCCATGGGGTGTCCACCCCAGTACCGATGACAGATGTACTGAGGCCGGGGTTGGCTGTGGGGTGGAGGAAGAAGCAGTGTAGTGGGGCTGTCTGGTCTGCAGCTGGGTGAGGACTGGCGTGGGTGGCATCTGTGGCGTGGGTGGCATCAGTGGCGTGGGTGGCATCAGTGGCATGGTGGCATCAGTGGCATGGGTGGCATCAGTGGCACCGGTGGCGTTCGATGAACCTGTGCCTGGACTGGGAAGGGTTTCTGCCTGTGCTGCTGGACCTCCTGGTAGCCGTAGCCCTGGTAGGTGAGGGCCTGTGGAAAGCCTTGGAATGGGAGTGACATCACCTGGGGTGGAGGAGCAGACCTGGACTTGGTGGGAGCAGGTTCATCTGGATCTGGAGGGTTGTGAAGCAGATCGGTGATCCTGTCCTTCATCACCTGGCACTAGGGTTCCGCCATGTCCATGAGGGTCTGGTTCACATAGGTGAGGAAGGGCTTGTGGTTGGAGGATGAGGAGTCGGTGTGGACCAGCTGAGAGAAGAGATCTACGCTGCTCCTGATGGTGTCTCTTATCTCCAGCAGGACAGTGTGTCTCTGCCCATCCGGTTTGCCTCTCTGCCTTTCTGTGGAGGTAGAGCTGGGGGTGGATGCGGGTCAGACTGTGGTGGAAGTGCCGTCTCCTTTCTCCCACTGCGCCAGGGGGTCCTCCACCCCCCTCCGTCGGGGGGTTCTCCGTCGTGGCACGCTCCACAGACACCTGCCTGGAGACAGGAGCTGACTCTCTGCCGGAAGAGGACTGGCTCTCAGCAGGCTGCCTGAGAAAGAGGGTTGTGAGAGGGGCTGCTCCTCAGTGGCAGATCTCACCCTCCAGGAAGCTGCACTTGGCCATGATGTAGTTCTCTCTGTCCGTCAGCTTGACCGCGGCCTGGCCAGATTTCTTGAGGTGCAGCTTCCCGTACCAGGTGTGCATGTGCTTCCACCAGCCGAGGAGCACCTCTGAAGTGTAGCCCAGGCTCTCCGCCTTCTCTCTCCAAGCAGCCTGCTTCCTTTTGGTGTCCCTTTAGAGCCTGTGTCCCTTCCGCCATAGATACTCATTCTCTCTCAGCCACTCCAGCACCTCATCCTCATGTTTCTCCTCAATGTTGTATTACCTCCTCTCCCGTTCTTGCGTATGCCTGTTCCTCCCTTTGGCAGGACCACATGGACCCTCATTAGAGGGGCTTCCAGGTTGTAGGGGCTGCTCCTCCACACCACCACCACCACCAGCAGCAGCAGCAGCAGCACCAGCACCAGCAGGACCAGGAGCACCAGCAGGACCAGGAGCAGTGCCAGCAGAGTAAGCACCAGCAGAAGCACCAGCACCAGGAGCAGCGCCAGCAGAGTAAGCACCAGCAGAAGCACCGCCAGAAGCAGCTTCAGCAGAATAAACACCAGCAGAAGCACCACCACCAGAAGCAGCTTGAGCAGAGTAAGCACCAGCAGAAGCACCACCGCCAGAAGCAGCATCAGCAGAGTAAGCACCAGAAGAAGCACCACCGCCATAAGCAGCAGCATCAGCTCCTCTGGAAGCAGAAGCAGCAGAAGCCCCAGCCCCAGAAGAGTGAGTCCGGCCTGCAGAAGCCCCAGCAGAAGCAGAGTGAGGGCCAGGGGGTGGGAGGATGGCCCTGTCCCTCTTGCCAGTGCTGGCAGCAGATGGCTGAGGCTTTCTCTTCTTCCCCATGGTTGTGGGATTGCTGGCTGGCAGGCTGGTAGGTAGGCAGGCAGGCAGGGCAGGCTGGCAGGCAGGTAGGCTGGCAGGCATTCGATGTGTCTGGAAGCAGGTCTTTCCTCTGAATGGTGACCTGCTTCCCTTTATATCCGCGGGGCTGACCCAATGCATCCTCCCTGCATGCGCAGTGAACGCTAGGCTTCCGCTAGGCATCCGCTAGGCTTTCGCTCTGCATCCGCTTCATCCGCTCAGCATCCGTTGTGCATCCACTTCATCCGCTCAGCATCCGCTCTGCATCTGCTCTTTCCGTTCCATGTCCACTTTGCTACGCTCCCCCGGAAGCCTTGCGGATGTGCCATCCGTTCTCATCCGCTTCCATCCGCTAGGCTTCCGTGGAGCATCCGCTTTCCATCCGCCCTGCGTCCTCTCCCGTCCGTTCCTTTCCGTGTTGTCTGCTCTGGTTATGCAAATTCGGGGCACTTTTGAGAGCAGATAACAACGGATGGAACATTTTTCTCGTCTGCTGTGTCCTTTTTACAAACGTTTTGCATCCGTCGCCCAGTGTGACAGGGCCTTAAATGATAACACTGCGTCTTCATGCCTGGTGATAATAGTATAATCCAACATACTTGAATGACTAAAGATTAGGGCAGGTTTATCTAGACTGAACTGAACAGCAAGGATCTGGACATTTATTATTTTTAAAAAAATTAATTATAATTTTATTGAAAGTTTTACATGAATGATAAACAAGAACCAATGTATAAAATGAAAATAGAGAAAAGAAAAAGTGTTTGAAACAGATAAAGTTAATGAAGAATCTTCCAATCTTCTTTAGCAGTTAAAAATAACTTTATCTTGTCTTTCCCCTAAGGACTACATACTACCCTTCTTTCCACATTCAACCTTTTTAATCAACAAACCCCCTCCCCCCAATCACCAGTTGACTTCTTCAATTTCAGTAAAAAGTCCACAAAATGTTTCCAAGTTTTCATGAAAGTAGTTGTTTTTCTCTAATCAAACAAGTTAATTTTGCCATCTGTGCAAGTTCTGTCATCTTCATAACCTACTCCTCCATTGAGAAGGCGGAGCTTCGTCTCGGTGCTACAGCTGAGATCTCGGGGCTCTGAGATCTCAGCTGATATTTTCACCCCTGGTCGGTCCTAACGGACCTAAACCGTCCCGTAGAGACGGGGATTGTGAAGGGCACAGTCCCAGGATCCCAGAGATATTGCAAATCTCTGGTTTGATCCGGGAGAAGCCCTTTTGCTGGCGGTGGAAAGGCAGCCTCCAAAGCTGCTGAAGTCGGGACAGCTCCGAAAAGAAAGTGGTTGGAGAGAGGGTGTGTCGGCTGGGTGAGAAACTTCTTTTGTATTGCAAATTGGCTGAGACCTGAAAGGATATCCTGAACAAAGAAGAAACCTGTGGCTTTATTTTTGTCTGACTGGAATCTGGTTGAGCGGCGTTTTTTAAGTGATGTCAAATTGAGGCTTGGATTCTTTCTTACTATTTTTTTTTTTCTGAGGACTTTAATGTGACTTTGTAGGTAACCAGATTGAATTT
>BLBF01000007.1:57542916-57561637 GCA_015471245.1 Laticauda colubrina | reverse complement strand
GATATTTTATGTTTTCTATGTTTTGTGTTTTGTTGGTATATGTTTGTTTGTTAAAAAATTAATAAAAAAATTTTCAAAAAAAAAAAATAACCTACTCCTCCATTGTGATGAGTACTTCTGTAATTTTCCAACTTTGTGCTTATAAGTAGTCTTGCTAAAGTTACCATATATTGTCTACAATAGCCTGTTCTGCTCCAGTGCTGACCTGATCCATTGGGCTTTTGAAACATGAACATCCAATTTACAGAGAGGACATAAATAGAGGAATAGCTAATTTTGCCTATGGCACTTTGAGTACTTTTCTAGGTGATAACAAACAAACATATTCAATATGAGAAGCCTTATCTATGCCAAAGATTCTAATAATGCAGAATAGTCAATGCTTTTTTCATTCTCGTTTCTTTCTTGGCTTCTGACAACTGTGTAGCAGGGAGACTTTACAAAATGACTACATATACCCCCCCCCTCAGATGAAAGAAAGAACCATTATGACAACATTTAAACTATTCTTTTATTTAAAAATAGCAATACTACTACTAATAAAGAGGATGTGTTCTGCTAAGAGAAAAAAAATGCTCCAAGATTGAATTCCACCCATTCTCTATTCCTTAACATTTTATGTCCTGAAATGGCTGCAAAAGTCATGATAATGCATTAGCACCTTTATTGTGTAAATGTGGGCCAGCATGGAAATGTGGCATTTGCATAATGAGCTTGCATGGAAGAACCCACAGGTAATGGTTCAATAGCTTGCCAGGGTGGTTAAAAAGAAAGGAATGGCTATATACCTCAGTGAGATAAGCTTGTTGATTGCTATGGTTACTAACTCTTAAATCTTGACTACGAAACAGAAATACATGTACAGCACCAGCAGCAGCCATTTTAAAAGAGCCTTCCGCATTCATGGCCTTGAATGAATTGAGCCTGAGGCCAGAGAGGCAATTAAGAACACTCCTTTCTCTTTGAGAAAAAGAGATAAAACGGGAGGAGGGGATATCCAGTATTGTTGTGTTTCCTTTCATTGAAATCCTGTATTGGTCAAATGCAAATAGATTACACTTATCCTCCCCTTATGCAGGACATCCAAAAATACAATGTTGGGAGGGGTGTTGTTGAGAATCAGAAAGATTAAAAATGGGAAGGTTGCTTGTTGGGAAGTTAGCACCCATCCCTCTCCTAGAAAAATGAAATATCCTAGGAAATATTAAAAAGGCAGAATATTTCCCCTAAAAAGAGTAGAAACTCAGAAGCAGAAACTCATTTCAGAGAGGCAAAAACTCAGCCCTGCCACCTTTGCTAATGGGCCATTAAGGCCCATGCCAGAGTATTCTACATAATAAAGACCTCTACCCATCTCACCACCTGGCCTGGGAAGAGTGTATCAGCCAACACTCAGGTGAAGCCATGTGGTCCAGACAAAGCCTACAAAATTAGTCAAGACCCCCACCCCTGAGAGTCTGACAGCCAATCAGATACATTTCTTGCACAGGAACAGGAAAGGTGTCAAAACTGTTGAAAGGTGTCAAAATGCCTTTCCTTCGAGGATCCGATTTTCCCGCTGGGAGAGCTCCAGCGCAAGGACACAGACAACTGCTTGAAAGCTGGATCTTTTTATTTATCAGGAAGGCTGTGTTCCTGGGCTAGCTCATTTCTTATGGTAAGTTCCGGGTTTTTTATACCCTTTTCACCCTTTGTAAGTTGATTTTGTGTGAATGTTTGTATTTGTGCTTCATGTTTCAAAACCTGTTTGTGTTTGTCTTTATTCTCGCCAGAGGGCAAACTCTGTGGGGTGCAGAACGTAAACTCCACGTGGTGGTTAGATTGTATTATCGGTTCTCTTTTAGCTTTATAATAGTTTTTTTCATATTTGTTCTGTGGCAATCTCCTGTCTGTCTCTTTTGTAATTTATATTTTTTGTGTCTTTTGTCTGTTTGTTTTGCTTATTTGGTATGTCCTGTGTTTGTAAGGATTTTCTTTTCTTATTTGTTTAGTTTTCTTACTTACTTAGGCTTTTGTCTATAGGGATTCTTTAATACCTTTTATTTGATTCCTTTTCGGATGCAAGTTTGTTTTATGGCTGGCCTTATATTCCCCTTGGGCTTTTCCTGTTTGAGTGACACTATTGTCTTCGTGAAGTTCCCTTTCCACAATCTTTCTTCTTTTTTTTCTCCAGAGGGCAGTCTCTGATTGAGTGTCTGGGTGTACTTGGTATTTGTGATCAATCTGGATCATCATCATGGCCGCCTGCCTCCCCTTCGATTTTCTCTTCTGAGAGGGGATACAGGCTTTTTGGCAGTGAAGGCAGGGTGGTATGCATTGACAGAGGCAATACATGAGGGCTCCAAAGACACAAATAGTGACTATGGTTGTTGTCAGGATTTTGAGCCAATGGAACATTAAGCCAGTGCTTAATGTTTCAAAACCTGTTTGAGCTTGTTTTTATTCTTGCTGGAGGGCAAACTCTGCGGGGTGCGGAAGGTAAACTCTGCGTGGTGGTTAGATTGCATTATTGGTTCTCTTTTAGCTTTATAATGGTGTTTTTTTCATATTTGTTTTGTGGCAATCTCCTGTCTGTCTCTTTTGTAATTTATATTTTTTGTGTATTTTGTCTGTTTGCTTTGCTTATTTGGTATGTCCTGTGTTTGTAAGGGTTTCCTTTTCTTATTTGTCTAGTTTTCTTAATTACTTAGGTAATTCTTTAATACCTTTTATTTGATTCCTTTTCCTATGTAAGTTTGTTTTATGGCTGGCCTGATGTTCCTCTTGGGCTTTTCCTATTTGAGTGACACTATTGTCTTCATGAAGTTCCCTTTCACAGACCTCCAAGCCATGTGGTCCTGTCCACCATTAAACCATCTTTCCAAACAGCCTCCATGTTTCCAGTGTCTTTTTCCACACTTGGAACTGAACCCAGATGGATAATTCTTCCAACACTTGAAAGGCTTGTCTTTCTTGATGAGGGCTGCCTATATTCCTAACCCTATTTTTTTGGGATCTCTATTCACAGAGCTGGAAGAAATTCCATGAATCCTTAAATGTCTATTGAGATTCTTAGTCATTCAAGTCATGGTTTTCCCAAAGGTGTTTTTTCAAGAGGCAACTGGACTTTTTGGTTTTTCTTTGAAGATGTTTCGTTTCTCCAAGAATCTTCTTCAGCTCTGATTGGATGTTTCGGTCTGAGCTGAAGAAACTTTTTGGATGAGAAGTGAAACATCTCCAAAGAAAAACCAGAAAGTGCAGTTGCCTCTTGAATAAGCAACTTTGGGTCACCCATCAATCCCTACAAATCAATTTTAAAATCTAAATATCCTGATAATTGCTGATACAATCTTTCTTGAGAACCCCCTTTAAAAAAATGAAGATGCCTTCCTGCCATTAAATCCCAACTGCAACATTCAGCTGTCAGTATTTGTTTTTTTTAAAAAAAGGTTTTAGGATTTGCTGATGATAAGAAGTATTGTGGCAGGAAGTACCAGCCTATTCAGGGAAACTTTCCTTCCAGAATGTCAGAGACTCTCCTAATTAAATAACAAAAGGTCCTTTCCACAAAGGGATTGCTACCTCCCTGTGCAATGTTAAAAAAGTGGAAACTGCAAACTCAGTCAACTGATCACACATTTTTTTTAAAATAACTGCAGCAATGTATACTTCCTTTGTACGTTTCAATCTAATAGCTTTCTGGAAGACAGTTTTATTTGGGCTTGATGTGTTTCATGTATTCTACCTTTATGTGGTGAAACAAACTAGGCTTAAATTTGTGAATCCAGCTAAAAGGAAGCACCTCAAGGATGTAACTTTGAAAACAGATCTGTCGAAGTGGGTAATGTGTTTGGCATTTTATAAACCATTCACTTTCTCTGCTGAATGATTTCGGTCTATCTGTTCGGCCTGTCTGGAAATTTTATACACTACAAAAGATATGCAGACTTTAGCCAAATTTATGGGCTATTTTCTATGTCAATATTTTAAATCCCTTTTTCCAAGATGGAATACAGCAAAACCGGCCTACAAAGTGTAATTTTGCAGGTGAAAAAAGTTTAGTTTGAACTTGGGTGAAGTCTGTAGAACAAAACAGAACTAGATGGGTTTATTGATTATCTGTCTGTCTGCAGCAGGAGGTGGTTGAGAAGCAGGATCCCACTGCTGTCTCTTGAATGATGAGCTCCATTTCCAGGACTCATTTTATTATATAGGTTCTTCTAATTAATATATGGTAGCTAATTGATAGTGCCTTAATTTTGTTGATTTATTCTTCCGTTCCCTCCCGGACCCCTCAACCCCACTCTTTGCCTCATGTGAAATAATTGCTTTATTATTACTGCTTTGATATAAGTTATTCTAGAAAAAAATTAAGATAAAGAGCAGGATAATATGATTTAAAAAATAAAGCCATCAACTAGTCTAATAAGACTTGTAACTCGAGCATGTTTGGGGAAATTCAATAGAAATAATGTACTATAAACAATTTAAACTCTCTTTTTTTCTCAAGGATTCTTAGTAAAAGGTAATGGCACCAGTCTGGCTGTTCATCTTGACTCCTCTAGCCTGCCCAGAAAGACAGATCTGTTATTTCACCTTCTCATTCTTTAACTAATTATGCAGTCCTGCATCCAGAACAAGGGGAAAGATTGAAATGAGCTAAATAAAACTAACAAAGCCAAATTTTAATTACAAAAAAATATTTGGTTGTGAATAGAGTGCTATAAGAAAAACAAGAGATGTCAGAATTCCCCCCCCCCCAAAAAAAAAATCACTTAAGGCCCTGTCACACTGCCCAACGGATGCAAAATGTTCCATCCGTTGTTATCCGCTTTCAAAAGGGGCAAAAGTTTGCATAACCGGAGCGGATAACACGGACGGAGGGAGGACGCAGGGCAGATGGAAAGCGGATGCAGAATGGAAGCCCAGCGGATGGGAGCGGATGGCACATCCGCTAGGCTTCCGGGGGACCTCAGCAAAGTGGATGCGGAACGGATACAGCGGATGCAGAGCGGATGCACAGCGGATGAAGCGGATGCAGAGCGGAAGCCTAGCGGATGCACAGCGGAAGCCTAACGAATGCCGAGCGTAAATTGCGCATGCGGGGAGGATGCATTGCGTAAGCCCCGCGGATATAAAGGGAAGCAGCTCGGAAGCAGGTCACCATTCAGAGGAAAGACCTGCTGCCGGACGGATTGACAGCCTTCCCTGCCCTGCCTGCATGCCTGCCTGCAAGCCTTGTTGCCACCCTTGCTGCAAGCCTTGCTGCCAGCCTCCCTGCCAGCCTCCCTGCCAGCCTTGCTGGCTGCCTGCCTGCCAGCCTTGCTGCCAGCCAGTCTGCCTGCCAGCCTTGCTGCCTGCCTTCCTGCCAGCCTTGGTTCATGTCTGCCTGCCAGCCTTGGTGCCTGCCTCCCTGCCAGCCTTCCTGCCAGCCTTGGTGCCTGCCTCCCTGCCAGCCTTCCTGCCAGCCTTGGTTCCTGCCAGCCTCCCTGCCAGCCAGCAACCCCACAACCATGCGGAAGCACAGCAAGCCTCAGCCATCTGCTGCCAGCCCTTGCAAGAGGGACAGGGCTACCATCCTGCCCCCTGGCCCTCACTCTGGTTCTGCTGGGGCTTCTGCAGCATGGGCTCGCTCTTCTAGGGCTGGGGCTTCTGCTGCTTATGCTTCTGGAGGAGCTGATGACAAGCACTCCAGCACCAGCCACCTCCACAGCACCTGGACCCTTCACCCCTGAGACTGAGCGACCAAGAGGAGCGCCAGAGACTCATTTTTGTTTTATAGCTTGTTGTTAATAAAGTCTATTTTTGATTCACACACTTGCTTCATTTCTTTTTTTTAATAAAGTCTTGCTGGAAACTTTTAGAAATGGTTTAAGCCTTTGCATGCTTGTGGGATGGGTTAAGATAGCAGTGGGATGGGTTGAGATAGCAGTGGGATGGGCAGGGATACCTTTGGGATGGGTAATAGCTGTGGGATAGATAAACCTCCAGTGCAAGCATAGTGGGACGGGATGGTCCACCCTCCCAGTTGCCACAACTATGGCCCTTTATTATCAATAACAATGTAATCAATCATCCACACATGTCAACATAAACACAACTCTTTATTAAATGCCCTGATCATTGTAGGCCCACCCAACATATATGGCACAATCTCATCAGTGTGATGAGACAGACTGAAGGAAGCATCCATTAAGCATCTATCATCCTGTCTTGCCACTCCACCGCTCCAGCTGGGGAGTTGCACCAGTGTTTCAGGAGGTTGCTTCTTCCCTTCACGTGAGGCTCTGTTGGGGCCTTGCACATCCTCAGTGTCTATCAGGTTTTGCCCTTGCCTCCATTCCCCAGGCTCCATGTCCCCATTGCCTTGTTGGAGGTCCACGAGCCTGTTCTGCAAGACTGGGTAGCGGGTGCGCATGAGATTGTGCAGGATGCAGCAAGCTTCCATGATCCTCCTCACGGTCTCTGGGCGATGCTGCATGGTGGTGAGAAGTACCTGGAACCTGTTGGCCAGAATGCCAAAGGCATTCTCAACCACCCGTCTTGCTCTGGACAGCCTGTAGTTGAAGATCCTCTCTTCACGGGTGAGGCATCTGGAGGTGTAGGGCTTCATGAGGTAGGTTGTGAGGGAGAAGGCGTCATCCCCCACGATGAAGTAGGGCATATCTTGCATGTCGTTGGGCAGGGGGTCTGGATCTGGGAAGCCCACCATGAGGTTGAGTTCCAGCCCACCCTTGAGGTCACTTGCGTTGTATACCTGGGCATCTGAAGACGACCCGTTGCCGGAAGCATCGATGTACATGAACTTGTAGTCAGCATCGACCATGGCGAAGAGGATGATGCTGAAGAAGCCCTTATAGTTGAAATAAGTGGACCCCGACTTGGCTGGAGCTTTGCAGGCCACGTGCTTGCCATCTATGGCTCCAACGGTGTGGGGGAAGTTCCACCTCTGATACCACTGCTCTGCAACTTTCTTCCATCCTTCTTCAGTGGAGGGGCATTGGAGGAGCTCCTCTTTGTATTCTTCGATGATGGCCTGCACCACTTATCTGACCACAATGCTGATGGTGTTGGATGGCACCCTCCAGTCGTACTGCATGCTCCTGTAGATGGTCCCTGAGGCCAGGTGGCGCAGAGTGAGTGCCACCTTGAGCCCAGGTTCCAGGCTGGGCCGGAAGTTGGTGTTTGCCTTGGTCAACCTGGGTGTCAGGCGCTGCACAACTTTGTCAAACATGGCTGGAGGCATCCTCATGAAGTTCTGGAACGCCCGAGTGTCTTTGTTCCTGAGCTCCACCATCAGCTTGTTGTACAATCCATCCTCTGTTCTTCTGGCGAACCATCTTCGTACCCAGACGCTTCTTGGCCACCTTCTTTTCTTCCCATAGTAGAGTTCACAGAGCCTGTAGATGGCTTCGCACTGTTGCAGAAGGATCATGGCTGCCAAAAGGACTTTGTTACGATCCATGGTGGACATGACTGGATGCTGTGGAAGAGGAAGAGTCAGATGAAGGCTGCAGAGGTCTGCACCGCAGGGCTGCTGTTCTGAAATTGAGATCCAGGTGAGTTGCTCGCTCTTTTTATAGGCAGTATAGGTTTCCCTTTGCATCCTCTAGGCATCCTCTAGGCATCCTCTAGGCATCCTGTAGACATCCTTAATATCCGAGATAGGTCCCCTCTGCTAACGTATTTTCCATTTTACATGCTTTGTTTCCGTACTGCATCTGCTAGGCATCCGTTCTGCATCCGTTCCGCGTCCGTTCCGCTTCCTCCCTGCGTCCGTTTACCGCTGGAGCGGATGGAGTTGCGCGGATGCGTAGCTGATGCCTAGCGGATATAGCGGATGCGTAACGGATGCAGAATGGATGCCTAGCGGATGCAGAACAGACGCATTGGATACATTTTCCGCTCAAAAGTTTTGAGCAGCTCAAAACTTTCTGAGCGGATGAAACGTCAATAAACGGATGCTGGACGGATAGAGAGGAAGCAAAACAGAGGCAGTGAGTACAGAACGGATACATTGCGTTAACCAACGGATGGCAAGCTTTTTTGTCCATTTTACATCCTCTTTGCATCCGTTGGTGCAGTGTGACAGGAGCTTTAAATTGGCGACTTCCCCCCACCCCTTTTTGTGTTTTATATAAATGTTATTTATCCTTTCTGCCTTGGGATTAGTGGTAAAAACATTTCATTTTCAAAAAGGAAGTAAAACAGCTTCAGTATATTCTAATTAGTTGTCTTGACCATATACAGAATTAAACATCTAGATTAGTTACTTCTTCGAAGAAGAAATATATTTTGCAAGATAATTATATTAGGCCA
The DNA here is from genome assembly GCA_015471245.1 of Laticauda colubrina. Classification (NCBI taxonomy): domain Eukaryota; kingdom Metazoa; phylum Chordata; class Lepidosauria; order Squamata; family Elapidae; genus Laticauda; species Laticauda colubrina. The sequence continues at coordinate 57,553,339 of BLBF01000007.1, read as the reverse complement.
AGGCTGACAAATATGATTTTAAAAGACAAATCAGATTACAAAACAGAATACTTATTGGAAGGGCAAAATTGATCCAGGAAGCAATTAATTTGATATATGTGTGTGTGTGTTTATGTGTGTAGTCTTTATTTAAAATTAAGAAATACCAAAAAAGTTACTTTAAACCTGCAACCAATTTGACTAAATTGTTGTCTTTACAATGTAGTTTGTTAATACTCAGGCTACAAAATAAAGTGGAACATCCTTATAACTAAATGAACTGAAGAGCATAGAGGCAAGTTTCTTCCCTTCATCAAAAAATCCTCAAGACAGTCAGTTTACTTGAAAATCAGTCAAAAAGATAAAAAGTCTCGGAATACTGAGGCTGACCTGATATTTGTACTCATATTCTTCTTTTAAATCTTGCTTGCACTATTAGCTTTGAATAAAGTATCCATTATCCATATATGATGCCCCTATGCCTAGCACTTTGGAATAGTAAACAGAATGTCAACCCTTTTCACTTACATTAGCAATCATCTGTGAAATTTAACTACTGCTTTGTAAAAATCAACATTTAACAATGTTTTAGAAACTATCAGTTCTAAACTTGAAATCAGTGTGATTGCTAAATAAATAATCTGGATAATTTAACTGTATTTAACTTATATAACATCATATATAAGTCTTTATTAAGTCTTCAATGAGAAGTGTTTCATTTATAAAAAAAAATAGTACATTGAAAGCATTGATATACAGATTTGTACTTTTCTAAATCTTTTTTTTATTGTACAAGTAATAAAGTATCCCATCATTGCTCATGAAAAAAATGCTGACTTCTGGTGAGACATAGTATCAAGAGGATCCATAATTCCTTCTAGGTCTAAGGCAGGGAATTGCACTTGTCTTTCAAACCATCTGGCTACGGTGAGGAGCTGCAGCTCATGAAAAGCACGGCCAATAAATTGCAATCCAATCGGCAAGCCCTTTCCTGAGAGGGCTGAAGGAACACTTACAGCTGGCAACCCTGAAAGTCAAACAAACATTTCTTTCTTTGCATTGTCTGATAAGGAACACACAGTACAACAGAAAAACTGAAGCAAAAGTATCTCTCTCTCTTAAAGGCAAATATTTAATTTAGTTTTGTAGCTTTTCAAGCTGTATTTAATTAAGATTAAAAAACCCCAACCTTCATTTCTTCTGAAAACATCTTTTATAAGCATTGATAACTACTTATTATTAAATAATATCTAAACTAATATTGAATATCTCTAGTGTCTTGGAATAAATATGGATGGTTGATGCAAATTGTCCTTTATTGGGACAAGAGCAAGGTTTCATTATTCTGAGGTTCAAATATTCTTCCTAACTATTCATCATTATAGCTTCAGATTAAAGTTCCAAATATACTGAATTTAATTTCTCACTCATTATGCACTAACTAATGCTTTGATAAACTAATATGAAAAATCACTTGGACATGTTTTAGGTTTTTTCATGTGGGTTTCATCCCAACAAATTATCCCTTTCCTAAATGGGTAAATTCAGCAACCACATATTTATTTGCTCATTCTTGTTAATTTAGAAAATTGCTACAAACATACTCAAAGACACAATCGATCAAGCTTTGGCAGAGTACTGCTGTAACCAAACTTCAGGAGTTGTTCTTGTTACAATTACATATACCTTCAAAACTCCTCATGACATAAACATCACTACATATTTCCTCCCTCTTGTTTTGGATTTTTTTTTTTTCTGATCAAGATTATCTGAAAAAAATCAAATGTAATTTTGCAAATTTTCAGTTGACCTATTATAGGGATTTACTCAAATTTGGACAGAGTGTGGATTAACAATATTTTGAATAGCTACAAGTAGAAGATTGGAAGTCTGACTTGGTGCCTGGTTTTTGTCGTATTTAACGTTTTAATGTGTTTAGTTTTTTCAGTCTAAATATGTTTTTTTTTGTTCTTTTAACTTTTCATTGGGAAATGCCCAGAACTGGCTAGAAAATGGGTGACTACACAGATATTTTAAGTAAATAAATAAAAATAAATATTGTATTGTCACTTAGTGTTATGATGGGAAACTCTATAGTGAATATGTTTTGTAAGGGACCAGATTTTCCTGAAGGTTGGAAGCTTTTACCTATTGATTGAAACAATTGCTGCCTGGTTTTAATTCACAAAACAAAGAGTGTCTACAATAAAAACTTCCACTTTTTTTTACCGGCCATGTTGGCAGCCTGAGTGAAGAGATCATCCTGTGTGCTGCGAGTCCTATTGTCTTCCTTGATGAATTCTTGATACAACATAGCCTGATTCAAGGTAGTTGGGGTGAGTAGTATATCCACACCAGAATGGAAGAGTTTTGCAAAATCAGTGGCGATGAGTCTTCTTACTTTCTGAGCTTTGATGAAATAATTCTCATAATTTCTAAAGGGGAAGGGAGGAAGCCCCATAAGAAACCCAAAATTTACAGTGAACCATTATTTTAGTTTTCCAGCTGGCTAGGCAATTGGTGGACGGCTATACTTTGAAGCAGGGCACTGGTATTTTTAAAGCTATTACAAAAACAAAATCATGGGCCAACACTTCGTGATACTGGCCTCAACCTGTCAATAGGACAGAATCAGTTTTAACACAGTCTGAAAAGTGAAGTTTATTGCTAAAGATAGACATAAAATGTTGTATGTAACAAGCATTTGTTATAATTCAACAATGCGTCAACTGCAGAGGTAAGTAACATTTTACTACTACTTGATATATAGATCTGAACTTTAACACGTGTTTTTCAGCGATACTACCACGGATTCTGAATCTTTCCAGATATCTAACAGTCTTTTTCTCCTTGAACCTTCTCCATAGTAGTGGACCCTAGATACTTTCATATTGCAGTTTCCCAAACTAACTATTCTAATGATTGTGATACCTCCAGATATTTGACTCTTGAACTTATTATCAGGCCATCTCAACACACCTAGCATCAACCATCTATGCCACTGAGCTTTCAGCTTCAGCAATGATCACTACTGCTTCTGCTTACTAATGATGCTGAAAGTTTATTTTTATGCGCCCTATCTTTAACCACCCATCTCTCTCAGAGTTTCAGTTTATTAACAACTGGGCTGCTTCAAGTTCTTTATTAAAAGAATGGGTGAACTTTGGGGATTAGGAGCTGTACGTGTCCCTGATTTAAAGATATAAAATAACTTTTTGAATATAAACTTTAACACCACTGGAAGTTTCCTTTTATTCAGTCATCTTAATGGGGCTGCAATGGGAGGATAGTAAGCAAGTCTTTGCACGTATTGGGAGTTCCCTTAACAAATGAAATAAATTCTTGACCTACTGGATTATGCATAATTTTAAGATACAGGTAGTCCTTGATTTACAATCTTTTGTTTTGTGACCATTCAAAATTACAGTGGCAGTGACAAAAGTGACGTATCATTGTTTTTCACACTTATGACCATTGCAGCATTGCCATGGTTATGTAATTAAAATTTTGACAAGATGAAAAAATCTTGTACCCATGTGTGGTTTAATTGAACAACAAGTACCCATGTGTGGTTTAATTGAACAACAAGTAAAACATTTTGTAACATTGAGCTTTAAAATGTGTGAAACGTACTGTTTTAGCAAGAAGTAGTTCCCTGATAGAATTCTTCCCCTTACAACATCATTAAAACCTTCTCGGCGTGTGGCTGCAATCAAAGCTTCTGTGGACTGCTCAGCACTGCTGCGATGCCCTAAAAGGAGAAGAAGCAATCAGCAGTTGACAAATATACCCCCAAAACATCCAAAGCTGATTAAATTACACCAAGGGTATCAAACTGGTGGCCTGTGGGTCAGATGCGTCACATACAGGCCATGCCCACCCCAGCTCCACAAAGGGAAAAAATGTCACGATGTGTCACATGACATCAATGAGATGTGATAAGTTTGACACTCGTGAACTACACAATCCCATTCAGCATAAAAAGCTATCAAACTGACTTATTGTTGCTCGACCCGTTACATTCCATTTATACACCAGCTCAAATGGGGTGGGCTTCAAAAATTTTAGCAATGGGTTCTCTGCCCAGTTTCTGGGTGGGTGTGGCCATAGTGGGTGTAATCTAGTTGGTCTCTTTGGTCTCTTGCACCACGGTGGTGGGGGGGTGTTTTTCCCCTCCCCAGGTTCCAGAGGTTTTCCTCGAGCCTCTGGGAGGGGGAAAATGGACTCCCCAGGCTCCGGAGGCTGTCTGGAAGCTGGAAACAGGTCCATTACCTACCTTCTCGAACTTCCGTGAGGCCCATTTTTTGCCCTCCCTGAGCCTCTGAGCACACCCTACACTAACCTGCATCCAAAACTGGCTGCGTAGGGACTCCTGGGAGTGAAGGGGTGGGTGGGGCCAGCCAGGAATGGGATTTGGGGGTTCTCCAAACTGCAAAGAATCTTAGCTAGGGGCTCTCCCGAACCCATGCAAACCTCCAGCAGACCACCCGAGCCCAAAAACTAAACATTTTACATGGGTTTTAACAGTTGACACCTGAATCTAGCAGTTAGAAGGACTGAGCTGAACCTTCTTCACCAAATATTTCTTGCACAAAAAGGATGGTACAAAGAGATGGAAATCCTCCCCAAAGATGACAAAATGTGACCTTTTTATGTCTCTTTTTCCTGATTCTTGTTGAAGAAGGAAAATGAGAGAGAGAGAGCTAAAATTAATTGCAGTTCCCATTGATACCTTACATAGAATACTAGGGTTAATACAGTATATTGAAACAAGGCAAGATTTACATGCCAACATTAAACCAAGATTTGAAAACAAGGCTTGCCTGGAAGTTTGGTTCCTACTTTATTTTTCCACAAAGATAAAAAATACATGAAATAAATGACCAAGAAATAGGCTTCATCGCACCTTCATTTAATCCAGATGTAATAATCCAATTAAAATTTCTATATCCCTATTCAATAGTGCAAATTATGAAAACTTCTCAAATAATTCTATGCAGAGTAGAAAAGAGCTCTACGCATACTGGGGGTCCATATTTTATCATATTACAGTCATTGTGGATTTGGTAAACATTAAGCGGGCAAGGTCCTAGTTCCTTCCCTTCAATACTGCCATCTAATGGAGAAGCTAGGAAATATGCCTTTTCTGTGGCAGCCCCTGCCCGATGGAGCACTCTGCCCTGAGGTTCATAGCCTCTATCCTCCCAGCCTTCCATAAGACCTGGCTTTCCCCCCAAGCACTGGGATAAGATTGGATAATTTCACATTAGAAGTTGACTTGGCATCAGGTTTTTGTTGTTTTTAATGGTAAAATATGTTTAATTTTATAGTTCAATATGGTTTTGTATGTTGTTTTAACTTGTGATTGCAAGCCACCCAGAGATGGTTATAATGTTTCAGATAAATAGCAATAGCACTTAGACTTATATACTGCTTCATAGTGCTTTACAGCCCTCTCTAAGTGGTTTATAGAGTCAGCATATTGCTCCAACCAATTTGGGTCCTCATTTTACCCACTTCGGAAGGATGGAAGGCTGACTCAACCTTGAGCCGGTGAGAATGGAACTGTTGAACTATTGGCAGCCAGCAGTCAGTAGAAGCAACCTGCAGTTTTGCATTCTAACCACTGTGCCTCATAAATAAATTTAGAATGAAGTACTTCCAAAATTAACCTAGCATAAGGCATTAAGCAAACAATGGCTCTGTAACATCAGTTGTGCAATGCAGTGTTTTATACATTGAAATAAATATTTTGAATTCAAGCAATATGTCCAAGCTTTGTCGTTCTTCTCTTCAATCAAATGCGGGGCACAAAAATTTAATGGTCAAGATGTTGAATGGACAATATTGGTGCTCAGAGAACTTAATAAACACAAGGGAAAATGTTATCAAGCAGGAATGATTCAGAATTGCACAGTTTCAGTAACACTGTATTTATTTTTCAGTTAGATTTGAGTACAGGACACAGTTGAGTTTAAGACTGTATTTTTGTTGTAATCAAATCATTCCTCAAAGGACAAACCTGAGACAATATTTCTAAAATATTTCCAAAATATAATAAAGTTATTTCCACCATTCATCAAGCCGCAACTCAATTCAAGGAGACTTTTCTTATAAAAAAGCTATGGCACAGACTTGGTCACCTATAATTAAACAATTATTCCATTACTGGTTCAGAGTTGGCTCACTCTTTATAAGTTGCTTGTTATTCTGGAACATATTAGTGGATCCTCATGTATTTAATTATCCTCATTCTATGAGATATGATTCATAGACAGGTGTACATAAAAAGCTCATTTATTTTTCATGCAGGTTGATGAATTTTAAAATATTTGGCTTTGACTTTGAATGCAAAATCTTCTACTCCAAAAGTGTTTTTTCAGGAGGTAACTGGATTTTCTTGTTTTTTCTTTTGAAGACTTCTTCAAAATCTTCTATTGTTGCAGTTTTCTACAGTTAGCAGGGCCTAACTAGATTATCCATCCAGGTCTAAATATTTTCTACATCTATATATAAGGGAGATACACTCAGAAAGGTTGATGTAGAACATTTCTTTTCTAATCCTATTGTATCCTGGTACTGGTTTTCTCTAATTTCTGAGGCCATTATTTCTGATTATGTTTTTCACTGCTAGGTCCCAAATTATCAACAAATCCACAATCAGAATTAGAATTATTTTTATACCAGGGTCACTCAAAACAAAAAGATTGCTATATAACTTCCTGGAATGTCTCAGAACGTTACTCATATTCATAAAACATTAAATCCATTATTCCTGTTGTTATCTTATACTTTAGTATAAGATTAGAGAGATATGCCAGATATCAGATTCCTCCTGCTAAAATGTTTTATTTCCTTGTATCATCAACCAACAATATATTTTTATTCATTGACTCTGACTAATACTCAATCCTACATGGCATAGTTTGCCCTTGCATTCTTTGTAGGGTTAAAGGGAGAGTGGCTGGTCCAAGGTCACTCAACTAGTAGGCCAGAGGAAGACTGGAACTTGGATTTCTACATATAGTCCTTTAATTACAAGACAAAACTGGCTCTCTCTCACATACCCATACTAAGCCATGATATAACTGATTTGACTTCGCTTTACCTGGTTGTGTGTAACTGGCTTTTTTTTTTTTTTTTTTACAAATAACAGTGTAGGCTTTACACATTGTGTGAATGCAACTCTTGTCACATTGCTGTAGCTGGCAAGCTTCCTTAGGTTTAGGCAGATGGACAAGTTATTATAAGAATGAAGGCTACTTAGAAGTCTTATTTTATAGGGCCCCTTATGAATTACCAAATGAATTGTCAATTAAAGAACCAACATTCTTAATAATATATTATCTTTTGTTATTAAGATTTTGACCACATAGAGTTTGGTTGCAAATACACTAAATGTGAATATTTAAGAGACTTAATATTCGGCAGTGAGAAGGCTTACCATATTCCAGACCATCAAATCGAGCCATATTAGAAGCTACCTCTGCTGCACATAACACATGGTAACAGACAATGGAATAGGAAGTATGGGGCAGGCTCACTTCCATCACTTTAGCCCCAGCCCTCTCAAAGAGGTCAGCTGCCTTGGACCACACGGCTAGAGTCTCATCAGATAATTCTGCAGTATGGTATTCCTGGGAAAGGGAGGGAGGGAGGGAGGGAGGAGAAAGCAGAATGTTATAAACCAGGGGTTGCCAATCTTTTGGACCTCAGGGACCACTAACTGGTTCTATGGCATGGCCTAATTTGTAGGTGTGCCTTGGTGGTCAGGTGACTGGCTGGGCATGGCTTGTATATAAATATTATAAATATTTATATAAATATTGAATTTTTTTCATAAAAAAGAGCAACTTTTACCCAAAATCAGGCAAAGAAGGCAGGCAGATTGAGTTGCTCACAGAATCACAGATTCATTCAGAGATCTATCTATATGCCATTGGCTAGCTCAGTCTGTCACATAAAATTTGCTTGCAAACAAACTCACAAAATTAACTCACAACACACCATGGATGTAAATATTTATTTTTTTCATAAAAAAGAGCAACTTTTACCCCAGATCAGGCAAAGAAGACAGATTGAGTTGCTCACAGAATCACAGATTCATTCAGTGATCTATCTGCCATTGGCTAGCTCAGTCAGTCACATAAAATTTGCTTGCCTTGAGTCTGCACTGAATAACAGAACCTTCAGTCCGAAGGGGGGTTCGGCTTATGCTTAAAAGCAGATCTAAAGATGAGCTAGAAATAAGTAACCCAACAATTTCCTGCTTTCTAGCTCATCTAAATCTCCCGGCACAGCAGAACAGCTGTTGGTTGAAAAAAAAAAAAAAAAAGGAAAAATAGCAATTTCGCAGGCAAATTTGCTGTGTAAGGAGTGAGTGGGTGGGGACGGTTCCTGTGGGCCATGTGGGTGGTGCAGCCTTGTGTTTCTGTGCAGCCTGGATTAATTGCTTTGGGGAGGTGCTCTGGTGGTGAGGTTTCTCTGCGGTCCACCAAAATTTTCTGATGGACCACCAGTGGGTTGTGGCCCACCGGTTGGTGACCACTGTTATAAACAACCAGCCACATTTCATTGGGTTCATCTGATCTGAAAATGTCAAAAATACTCAAGTGAATTGTGGGATGACAATGAAAGGTCCTGTGTTTGAAAGTGAAATTTCTCTCTGGATTATATCCTATTTCTAATTCTATACAGGTAGTCCTCAACTTACGACCACAATTGGACCCAAAATTTGTGTTGTTAAGTGAAACATTTGCTAAGTGAGTTTTACCCTATTTGACTACCTTTCTTACCACTGTTGTTAAGTGAATCACTGCAGTGGATAAATTAGTAACATGATTGTTAAGTGAAACTGGCTTCCCCATTTACTTTGCTTGTCAGAAGGTCACAAAAGGGATTCACATGACCACGGGACACACAGCAACAGTCAGAAGTATGAACCAGTTGCCCAACCATTTTGTTCTCATGATTATGGGGCTACTACAAAAGTCATAAGTGTGAAAAACAGTCATAAGTCACCTTTTCAGTGCCATGGTAATTTTGAACGGTCACTAAATGAACTGTTGTAAATTGAGGATTACCTGTATTAGGAATAGTCTCTATACAGGGCAGCCAAGATGGCTGTGAATCTGATATTAAACTGCAGCCCATCTCAGAGTCAACTTACATTTTTGGAAAATCCTGGGATAACAAGGGCTTTTGCTCAGGGAACAAGAATGATATTAACTAATAACAATCATTAAGTATGAAATGAATAACAATGCTAAGAACTTGTTCTAAAATTTTTTATAAATCCTAAAATAGGCTGAAGAAGCTTTAAAGAGCATATATCTTCTAAATGGTGGCTTTACTCACAGTTACTGATGCCCTGCTCACCACTAGGATGCATTACTACAATGAGCTCTACATGGAGCTGTCCTTGAACAGTACAGAATGCTATTCCCCTTGAGATGAGTGCCATGTACAATGATAGTCATCTCTTCCGTTTTCCTGAATTATTTTTTCTGCTTTCACTTAATATTTTATGTGTTAGTTGTTTTTATGTATTATATGTAGTCCAGAATCACATTTGTATACATTTGTCAAATAAACAAAGATATGCTATGATATAGAAACAATAGAAATTTACAAAGGTTTAATATTGTTCTTCTGTTACATAATTATTAAATCTAGCACCATCTTCTTATTTTTTTTGTAACACATAATTCTAAAGAACATTAATGTGCAGAAATGCCAATAGCAAATGAATGGTACACATAATAAGCTACCATTTCAGCCATGTTCTTTATTAAATAAAGGTTTTTAACATGCTCCATGTTCACATGCTTTTTTTTCTGTAACAGTATAGTGAATTCTTTTTAATACCCTCCATTAATCTGGACACTCTCCAGGTATATGGATTCCAGTTCCCATAAATCTCAAGAATGATTCTTGACTCTTGATTAATATATCTTTTCTTTTATGTATACTGAGTGTATTTGCACCAAGACAAATTCCTTGTGTGTCCAACCACACTTGGCCAATAAAGAATTCTATCTATTCTATTCTTCTATGGCCATGTGGCTAGGAATCATGGTGGTGAAATTCTCGATGTCTGGACAGTGCCCTTGGAGAAATTTGTACTTACAATTTTTTTTTTTTAAAAATTGATTCTCAATTCATTTAAGTAGAGAAGGAAAAATTATAAATCACAGGCTTTGGTCTTATGTTCAGAATGTGAACTTCATTATCTACAAACATAAGTTTTGAACACAAGATTTTGGTTTTGAAATTTAAATTTTTGTACAGAAAGAAAAAGTTTTAAAAGAAAAATGCCACACACTCCCTTTATATTTTTATTCTGGTACCAGCATCTTTCTCTTTAGAAGACAGAAAGACATTTGGAGTTATCACAAAATGTTAGGGATAACATTGTTCACCCTAACTGTTTTAGGTGAAATAC
>BLBF01000007.1:57525865-57537916 GCA_015471245.1 Laticauda colubrina | reverse complement strand
CCAGATTGGATCCTGCGAGATTAGTTTAGTAATATCTGGAGTCACACCTGCCATAAAAAGGTGGAAAAAGCTTACATTTCACTTTATTTTGGGTAAATGATGCTGAATCAGTACAATCAACACAAACTTAATGCCAAATAATAATACAATTAGTGTTGTACTAGTTAAACTAGGAATAAAGAACCTGTGTAAAGAAACACCTATTAAATTCCCACTGTCTCTGACTATTCATCATTTTAAGACTGGCAGAAGCTGAAAGATTTGGCAGGCCCAGGGTTTCTGTCTCCCATACTGGCTTTATTACCTTTGTAGGTTGAAAACATGAATCAAAGATTGAAGGATATGCTCACATGTTTAATTTAATTTAAATTAATCTTTAGTGGTCACTAACTTAATGCTCACTAATTTCTTAATTTAATGCAATTTAGTATTATATTTAATGTAACTTAATGCTCACTAATCATACATCCAATTTACCTTAGGAACCCCAATGCAAAGATTCTTCATATCTATCAAGTTAGATAGCTGAAATGGACAAAAGGGATCTTGCACTGTGGTTGAATCTTTTGGGTCATGCCCGCCAAGAACACCTGAAAGAAATGGAATGGCACATGACATAACAGGAAAAAGAGAACTGCTAAACTAGACTTAACTTGGGACAAACGCCTAAGGAAACATATAATTGTTGTACCTAACACAGCAGCTGCATCATCAACACATCTGGTTAAAATGCCTGGGACATCCATTGAGTTCACAAGTGGGATGAGACCATAGCGGGAAATGAGGCCATAGGTGGGCTTTAGGCCAACAACTCCACAGAGGGAGGCTGGATTTCTTGTGGAACCTCCTGTATCAGATCCCAGAGCCCTGTAATTGAATTTAAAAAATTCATGGAAATCAGAAACAAATAAAAAACTGTATCCCATTAGACTCTCATTTTATATCTGTTATCTGAAAGCCATTTTTGAATGAATACACATGTAATTACATTTCCTTCCAGTTAACTCTTGAGTATTTCATTGAGTTTTCTCAACAATAATACAAACACAGGTGCTTTCCCATTATTTTCTGGTATTTTATTTTTTATTTTCACCCTGTCCAGATGCTCTGAAATTTACTGATGGCCTTCTATCCACGAATTAAGTTTGTCTGATCTGACAAGATTTATCTGATATCGTCATCTGCTGAGCAGAAACAGACAAGCTACAGTTAAAATGTGTGTGACCAACCTGTAATTTTGCACTGGACCATTCATCTTTCAGCTCTTAAGAGAGGCATGTTTGCATTCCATTGTATCTTTAATTCCATTATAATTTGGAAAGAACTTGAAATGGTACTTAGCCCTGCTACAAGTAGTCCTCGATTTATGACCCCCATTGAGCCCAATATTTCTGTTGTTAAGCAAAACACCTGTTAAGTGAGTTTGCCCCATTTTATGACCTTTCTTGCCGCAGTTACAGTAAGTGCACTTAAAAGTAAGAGAATCACTGGAGCTGTTATTATTAGTCAAACTGTTGCCCACTAAATCTGGCTTCCCCATTGATTTTGCTTGTCAGAAGGTCTCAAAAGGGGATCAAGTGACCCCGGGATACTGCAAGCATCTAGATGAGTCAATTACCAAGCATCTGAATTTTTATCACATGATCATAGGGATGCTATAATGGTCATAAGTCTGGAAACTGGTCGTAAGTCGCTTTTTTCAGTGCCATTGTAACTTTGAATGGTCACTCAACAAGCTGTCCTAAGCCAAGGTCTACTTGTATTACTATGTTCGAAAGTCAAGGTTGTGAGATCCTCTTACGCAAAGCATGTGAAAGAGGACACTGCGGCAGCACTGCCACCAGAGCTTCCTCCAGTTATCAGCCAGCCGGTATCGTCGTGTTGAGCAAGGGAGGGTGGTGCACATTTTTCTCTGTACTGCCTTGAATAACTCCAGGGGTTCCGCACTGGCCCAAATGCCCCATCTGTACTTCCAGACCTAGGATGAGCAAGTTGAAAAGGAAATTTTAAGAATTATGAATTATTAAGCGGGCCTTTTTTTTTTTTTTTTTGCCTTTCAAGAATTTAATTCAACTTACCCCATGGCAAATTCATCTAGATTTGTTTTTCCAAGCAGTACAGCTCCTTGATCCAGCAATTTTTGAACTACTGTCGCATTGTATGGTGGGATATAACCTGAAAAAAAAGGTGAATGTTGGATTGGCTAAGGATTCGATCTTGTAATAATTGAGAGCATTTTACCATTGCGAATATATTTTATTCATCTAATAAAAGGCAGTGCATAATAGGAATAGCACTTAGGCTTATATACTGCTTCACAGTGCTTTTACAGACATTTCTAAGCAGTTTACAAAGTCAACATATCGCCGCCGCCACCCCCCCCCCCAACACTCTGGGTCTTCATTTTACTAACTTCGGAAGGATGGAAGGCTGAATCAGCCTTGAGCACTATCAGGATCGACGGAATCCAACTCCTGGAAATGTGAGTCAGAGTTATCCTGCAGTACTGAATTCTAACCAGAAGTGGTATTCAGCAGGTTCTGATCAGTTCTAGAGAACTGGTTGCAGAAATTTTGAGTAGTTCTGAGAACCAGCAAATATGATCTCTGACTGGCCACACCCCCATCTGTTCTCTGCCTCCCAAGTCCCAGGTGATTGGCTGGGTCTTCTTTTGTTGCCCTGCACAGGAGAACGGAGCTGGAAAGTAGGTTAGTAGGGTGGGGAGGGAATGGGATTTTGCAGTAACATTTTCCTGCCACGCCCATAGAACCAGTAGTAAACAAATTTGAATACCACCACTGATTCAAACCACTGCGCTACCATGATATATGATATACTATTATGATATACTGTTGTGAGGGAAGTTCAAACTATAAAATCAATGCCGCACTTTGGACTGCATCCACATCACATGAGCAAATTTCTGCTTTTTACAATGCAGCTTTTCTTTCATCTTCCTGCAAAATACAGATAGGATGAGGCTTCAAAAAGAAATCCAGTTCTGCTGGTGGAGCTATTCCATAGGCAGAAAAATAACACTGGATTTCGATTGAAATTTACAAGTTATGTAGTGACAACAACGTAACGATGTACATCAAAAATTTTCTGGAACAAAAAAAGTATAATATAAAAAGTGTCACCTTGCCGTGAGATGGTCAACAAATTTATTTAATCAATAATGCAGAAATCAATCATTCCAAGCAGACTCGCGAATAAGAAACATGGCTCAGTCTTACAGCATGTGATTTGCAAGACTTCAGTTTCAATCTGCTTTTTGAGACAGGGATAGAAAAATTTGTCTCTGAAGCAGAGAGAAATTCTACCACTGAACATGCTTAAAACTTGGTTACATGAACCCTTGATCTGCTTCAATGATAGGCAGCTATCTATGGTCCCATGATTCTACATAAAAAATTGTTTTTAATCCTGTTGTTGCCTTGCCCATAGCATCAGGAAATCAGCAATTTCATCCTTTAGTTAGATGGTATTGGGAACTAATTGCTTGGTTTCCTGCTATTAATGACAGAACTCAATTTCCTGCTCACTGACCACACAGATCAGTTGAAGACTAAAAAATTAGTCTGGAATGTCTCAAAACCACAAGACCTGAATTCTGTGGCCAAATAACAACTGCATTTTTCTTATGAATTGTATTGGATTTTCTCCCTACCTTTTTCCATTACTTTTTTATTCAACGTTTTATAGGAAAATATTATTTTGAATTTGAATATGACAAAACTCTGGCATTGCTATCAAAATGATCAAAGGCTTCACAATTAAAGCCCTTAGATTAATGTGAGACAATTAAGATACTAAGAATCAGAGCTCTAAAGTGTGGACTTGTGTTTTCTTTAAATCAAGTTTACCTTTTAACATCTTGGATGCACATGTTGTTTCAATGCCAGCAGTGCTGAAGTTGTCTTTCACAGCAACAGGAATACCATCTAAATCTCCCAATGGCTGACCTTCATTATGAAGAATACAAGGATAATTAAACCAGTGTTTTGTCAGAGTTATTTGAAAGTATATTGCTAGTAATAGTAAATAAAGATTTTAAAAATACAATATGATTCTGCAATACAATACAGGTAGACCTCAGCTTACAACTGTAACTAAGTCCAGAAATATGGTTGAAAGCATGGCAATCATTAAGCAGATCATCCAATGGCTTTACAAATCTTTCGCAGTGGTTGTTAGAAGAACACATTGGTTGTTAAGCAAACCCACTGCACCCTATAGTTGTTTGAAACTGTAAGTTAATGCTGGTTTACAGCAAAAAAAGTAATAAATTTGATCATATGCTTACAGGATGCTGTAAATTGCTGTAAATGGGGCCCAATTGCCAAGTGATTGCCAATTGCCATATGATCACATGATGGCATGATGTGTGTGTATGTGTGTACGTGTGTGCATGCATGTGAATGTGTTGCCATTGGAACTTTGAAACTGGGTTGTAAGTAGTCTTGGAGAGATCCACTGCAACTTTGAATAGTCACTAAGTGATTGGTTCTAAGTCAGGGATTACCTGTATGCACAATATGCACAACTAAGCCATAATGGCTTGATTCATACAACACAATAAGCCATATTCTTGGGTCTGTATGTCATGCTAAACAGAAACAAAACATGTTATGGCTTATTGTGAGAACTAAGTCTTCAACTCTAGGTAAAGGGAAGTGTATATTATTGGAATTCCATTTTGACACATGGGTTCAATAATAAATTATCTCTCTCAGATAAAGGAACATCTATGAAAAAACATCTGATCTAAAAACTACCTGCTCTCATATATTAAGTTCTTCCTGTGGATCATGACAACATCTAAACCAGCAAATATAATGTGGGCCATTTACAAGCTCTGAGAAACCCAGAGGAAAATAATGTTACTTTAAACAGAACCTCCACAGACAGTTACTTTAAACAAAGAAGTAATATTTTTCTATTGTATAAATAAAATAACAAAAGGCCCTGTCACACTGCCCAACGGATGCAAAACGTTTGTAAAAAGGACACAGCGGATGAGAAAAATGTTCCATCCGTTGTTATCCGCTCTCAAAAGGGGCAAAAATTTGCATAACCAGAGCGGATAACATGGAAAGGAACGGACAGGGGGGAGGATGCAGGGCGGATGGAAAGCGGATGTGGAACGGAAGCCCAGCGGATGGAAGCGGATGAGAGCAGATGGCACATCCACAAGGCTTTCGGGGACCTCAGCAAAGCAGACGCAGAACGGATAAAGCTGATGCAGAGCGGAAGCCTAACGGATGCACAGCGGAAGCCTAATGGATGCCGAGCGTTAATTGCGCATGCGGGGGGGATGCATTGCGTAAGCCCCGCGGATATAAAGGGAAGCAGCTCGGAAACAGGTCACCATTCGGAGGAAAGACCTGCTGCTGGACACAATGACTGCCTTGCCTGCCCTGCCTGCAAGCCTTGCTGCAAGCCTTGCTGCCAGCCTTTCTCCCAGCCTCCTGGCCAGCCTCCCTGCCAGCCTTGCTGTCTGCCTGCCTGCCAGCCTTGCTGCCAGTCTGCCTGCCAGCCTGCCTGCCAGCCAGTCTACCTGCAAGCCTTGGTGCCTGCCTGCCTGCCAGCCTTGGTGCCTGCCTGCCAGCCTTTCTGCCAGCCTTGGTGCCTGGCTGCCTGCCAGCCTCCCTGCCAGCCTCCCTGCCAGCCAGCAATGCCACAACCATGGGGAAGAAGAGGAAGCCTCAGCAACCTGCCGCCATCCCTGGCAAGAGGGACAGGGCCACCCTCCCGCCCCCTGTCCCTGACTCTGTTTCTGCTGGGGCTTCTGCTGGGACTTCTGCTGCTTCTGCTTCTGGAGGAGCTGATGATGCTGCTTCTGGTGGTGGTGCTTCTGCTCGTGCTTACTCTACTGAGGCTGCTCCTGGCAGTGGTGCTTCTGCTCGTGCTTACTCTGCTGAAGCTGCTCCTGGCGGTGGTGCTGCTACTGGTGCGTACCCTGCTGAAGCTGCTCCTCGTCCTGCTGGTCCTGCTGGTCCTGCTCGTGCTCCTGGACTTGCTCATCCTGCTCGTGCTCCTGGACTTGCTCATACTGCTCGTGCTCCTGGTCTTGCTGGCGCTGCTGGTACTTACTCTGCTGCTGCTGATCCTGGTCCTGCTGGTCCTGCTGCTGCTGCTGCTGCTGCTGCTGCTGCTGCTGATGATGATGATGATGATGATCCTGCTGGTGCTGGTGCTACTGCTGCTGCTGCTGATGATGATGATGATTATGATCCTGCTGGTGATGATGATGATGATGATGATGATGATGGTGCTGCTTCTGCTGGTGGTGTGGAGGAGCAGCCCCTACTACCTGGGAGCCCCTCTGATGAGGGCCCATCTGGTCCTGCCAAAGGGAGGAAGAGGCATATGCGGGGACGGGAGAGGAGGCAATACTCCATTGAGGAGGCGCACGAGGATGAGGTGCTAGAGTGGCTGAGAGAGAATGACTATCTGTGGCGGAAGGGACACCGTCTCTACAGGGACACCAAGTGGAAGCATGCTGCTTGGAGAGAGAAGGAGGAGAGCCTGGGCTACACTTCGGAGGTGCTCCTCGGCTGGTGGAAGCACATGCACACCTGGTACGGGAAGCTGCACCTGAAGAAATCTGGCCAGGCCACGGTTAAGCTGACGGACAGAGAGACCTACGTCATGGCCAGGTGCAGCTTCCTGGAGGGTGAGGTCCACCACCGAGGAGCACCAGCAGCCCCTCTCACTACCCTCTCTCTCCGGCAGCCTGCTGAGAGTCAGTCCTCTTCCGGGCGAGAGTCAGCTCCTGTCCCCAGGCAGGTTTCTATGGAGTGTGCCACGGCGGAGAATCACCCCACAGCTGTACTAACCGTGGTGGAGCACGTGGAGGACTCCCTGGTGCGGTGGGAGAAAGGAGACGGTATCTCCACCAAAGCCCTACCCGCATCCACCCCCAGCTCCACCTCCACAGAAAGGCACAGAGGCAGACCGGAGGGGCAGAGCCACACTGTCCTGCTGGAGATCAGGGACACCATCCGGAGCAGCATAGATCTCCTCTCTCAGCTGGTCCACACCGACTCCTCATCCTCCAACCGCAAGCCCTTCCTCACCTATGTCAACCAGACCCTCACAGACATGGCGGAACCCCAATACCAGGTGGTGAAGGACCGGATCACCGAGCTGCTTCACAACCCTCCAGGCCCAGCTGAACCTGCTCCCACCCAGTCCAGATCTGCTCCTCTACCCCAGGTGATGTCCCTCCCACTCCAAGGCTTTCCACAGCCCCTCACCTACCAGGGCTATGGCTACCAGGAGGTCCAGCAGCACAGGCAGCAGCCCTTCCCAATCCAGGCACAGAGTCATCGGACGACACCGTTGCCACCGGTTCCACTGATGCCATCGATGCCACCCACGACACTGATGCCACCGACGCCAACGATACCACCCAAGACACTGATGCCACCCACGCCAACGATGTCACCCACGACACTGATGCCACCCACACCACTGATGCCACCCACGCCAGTCCTCATCCAGCTGCAGACCAGACAACCCCACTACACTGCTCCTTCCTCCACCCCACAGCCAAGCCCGGCCTCAGTACATCTGTCCTCGGTACTGGGGCTGACACCCCATGGCATGGAGGAAGGAGCTCTAAACATCACGGGTCTGAGCCAGCTGTCTGAGAGCTTTTTCAACACACCGTCACCTGTTGTCCTCTCGGGACCAGGCACCCCAATAGCGCTTCAGACAAGCACTCCAGCACCAGCCACCTCCACAGCACCTGGACCCTTCACTCCTGAGACTGGGCACACCTCCGAGTGACCGTGAAGACTGCCAGAGACTGACTGGCTGGCTACCTGTGGACTTTATTTGGACACTTGACTTGGGTCATTTTTCTTTTACAGCTTGTTGTTAATAAAGTCTATCTTTGATTCACACACTTGCTTCATTTCTTTTTTTTAATAAAGTCTTGGTGGAAACTTTTAGAAATGGTTTAAGCCTTTGCATGCTTGTGGGATGGGTTAAGATAGCAGTGGGATGGGCAGGGATACCTGTGGAATGAGCAGGGATACCTTTGGGATGAGTAATAGCTGTGGGATAGATAAACCTCCAGTGCAAGCAAAGTGGGACTGTATGGTCCACCCTCCCAGGTGCCACACCTATGGCCCTTTATTATCAATATTAATGTAATAATCATCCACACATGTCAACATAAATACAACTCTTTATTAAACGCCCTGTTCATTGTAGGCCCACCCAACACACATGGCCCAATCTCATCAGTGTGATGAGACAGGCTGAAGGGAGCATCCATTAAACATCTATCATCCTGTCTTGCCACTCCACCGCTCCAGCTGGGGAGTTGCACCAGTGTTTCAGGAGGTTGCGCTGCTTCTTCCCTGCACGTGAGGCTCTGTTGGGGCCTTGCACATCCTCAGTGTCTATCAGGTTTTGCCCTTGCCTCCATTCCCCAGGCTCCATGTCCCCATTGCCTTGTTGGAGGTCCACGAGCCTGTTCTGCAAGACTGGGTAGCGGGTGCGCATGAGATTGTGCAGGATGCAGCAAGCTTCCACGATCCTCCTCACGGTCTCTGGGCGATGCTGCATGGTGGTGAGAAGTACCTGGAACCTGTTGGCCAGGATGCCAAAGGCGTTCTCCACCACCCGCCTTGCCCTGGACAGCCTGTAGTTGAAGATCCTCTCTTAACGGGTGAGGAGTCTGGAAGTGTAGGGCTTCATGAGGTAGATTCTGAGGGAGAAGGCGTCATCCCCCATGATGAAGTAGGGCACATCTTGCGTGTCGTTGGGCAGGGGGTCTGGATCTGGGAAGCCCATGATGAGGTTGCGTTCCAGCCCCTCCTTGAGGTGACTGGAGTTGTATACCTGGGCATCTGAAGCTGACCCGTTGCCTGAAGCATCGATGTACATGAATTTGTAGTCAGCATTGACCATGGCGAAGATGATGATGCTGAAGAAGCCCTTGTAGTTGAAATAAGTGGACCCCGACTTGGCTGGAGCTTTGCAGGCCACGTGCTTGCCATCTATGGCTCCAACGGTGTGGGGGAACTTCCACCTCTGATACCACTGCTCTGCAACTTTCTTCCATCCTTCTTCAGTGGTGGGGCACTGGAGGAGCTCCTCCATGTATTCTTCGATGATGGCCTGCAGCACTTCTCTGACCACAATGCTGATGGTGTTGTGTGACACCCTCCAGCCGTACTGCATGCTACTGTAGGTGGTCCCTGAGGCCAGGTGGCGCAGTGTGAGTGCCACCTTGAGCCCAGGTTCCAGGCTGGGCCGGAAGTTGGTGTTTGCCTTGGTCAACCTGGGTGTCAGGCGCTGCACAACTTCGTCAAACATGGCTGGAGGCATCCTCATGAAGTTCTGGAATGCCCGAGTGTCTTCGTTCCTGAGCTCCACCATCAGCTTGTTGTACAGTCCATCCTCTGCTCTTCTCCCAATCCATCTTCGGACCCAGATGTTTCTTGGTCGCCTCTTTTTCTTCCCGTAGTAGAGTTCACAGAGCCTGTAGATGGCTTCGCATTGTTGCAGAATGATGGTGGCTGCCAAAAGGACTTTGTTACGATCCATGGTGGACATGACTGGATGCTGTGGAAGAGGAAGAGTCAGATGAAGGCTGCAGAGGTCTGCACACCTGGTCTGCTGGTCTGAAAGTGAGATCCAGATGAGTTGCTCCCCCTTTTTATAGGCAGTATAGGTTTTCCACTATGTGTCCCTTTGCATCCTCTAGGCATCATCTAGACATCCTTAATATCTGAGATAGGTCCCCTCTGCGAACGTTTTTTCTGTTTTAAATGCTTTGTTTGCGAGCTGCATCCGCTTTCATCCTTTCTCCATTCATTCTGCATCCGTTCTGCATCCGTTCTGCGTCGGTTCCGCTTCCTCCGTGTCCGTTTACCGCTGGAGCAGATCGAGTTGCGCAGATGCGTAGCAGATGCCTAGCGGATACCTAGCGGATATAGCGGATGCGTAGCAGATGCCTAGCGGATATAGTGGATGCGTAACAGATGCAGAACGGATGCCTAGCGGATGCAGAATGGACGCATTGGATACATTTTCCACGCAAAAGTTTTGAACAGCTCAAAAACCTCTGAGCAGATGAAACATCAATAGACGGATGCTGGACGGATAGAGAGGAAGCAAAATGGAGGCAGTGAGTACAGAACGGAAGCATCGCATTAACCAATGGATGGTAAGTGTTTTTCTCCGTTTTACATCCTCTTTCCATCCGTTGGTGCAGTGTGACAAGGGCTTTAGTGATATATTACTAATGATAATTAATTAATTATTTCTCTTGAGGAAACAATAGTAGGCTCAGAGACTAACAATTTTAGAAGAGAGCAACTGTTTAGTAGTAGTATCCTACCTTGTCTGTATCTCTCCTCTGACGCCTGAGCTTGTTTTAATGCTATGTCTTCTGTTACTGTTATGTAAGCATTAAGAAATTTGGTAGTTTTTATTAACGAGAGACATTTCTGACAAAGTTCAGTTGAATTGACATGGCCTTTCTTTAATGCTGTAGAAATCTGAAATGACAATGAAAAAAAGGAAAAAAATACAAGTACTGTAGTAGTTATACAGTACTTATATCTAACTTACGATGATTAAAATACACTAAATAATACAAAGAGAAAGAAATGAAAAATTAAAGGAAAAAAGAGATAATATAATAATATCCATTTAGTATTCACAGAGAATTAATTTATTTTAGGTAACAAATTTGTATTGTGAATCAATTCCATAGTACCAGCAGGATAAATTTCTATTTATGTAAGATTATTCTTTTTCACTGAGCCTCAAGGTCAGTAGAATCGAAACTCTTAAAAAAATATTTTAGAAATAAAGTTTAGCATCACATCTTTAACTACAACATTTTTTTCTAAGATTGCATTAACATGTCCTATAACTGAAACCAACACAAATGATAAGACAAGAGAAGATCTTATGAAGAACTCTCAAATTTCTTACAATGCTCGCCAAAAAAATGAAATTCAATCCTTTTTAAGTACTCTTTGGGGAGTTCTAAAGACACAAGGTATTTTCTGATGAATTAATTTCTATCAGTTCCCTCCAGGTAAACACAACCAGATGAGCTAATTCTACTTCATTATTATATTATTTTACATTAACAAAAACTGCAAATTTGAAAGCACAGATGTCCTGCGGAAGATTATTAATTGCCTGATCCATTAACGCAGGTCTTTTCTAAATTTCTTTCTCTGACTATTTATGCAACTAAGATCTCCTCCTCTTGGTTGATAATTTTTAGGCAGCATCTCTTAGTCCCTCATTCTTACATACTGTTACAGTTTCAATCTCAAATCACAAGTTCTCTGTATATGTGTGTGTGTGTGTGTGTGTATTTGCCAAGGCAACAGGAATAAGAGATCCACAAATAAATGCATTCCAGAATATTAACATAATCATAGAATCCCAATGCTTATTTATGTAGAAATGAATGCATTTTTGATATGTTCTGCAAAAGAAGACTTTCCTTACAAGGGAGGTATTCAAACACCACCTGGATTGTTCTACATTAGATTTTTTAATTTCTCCTGCTTTTGGTGAATCAAGTCCCCACTGCTATCTTAGACTATACTCCATTTTTAAGTACAACTACTAATAAATTTTGTCATATCATCACGACATGGCAGTATCAGGTAACCAAATATTGTATGTAATCCCTTGCAACCTTCCAGTTTTGTACATATGTAGTTGTCTGTTTGCAAACATGAATATTATATTATCACACTGAAAAAGGCATAATAATATACCTACAAATGAAACATTAATTTATACTGTTAGTCCATGTATAATATGCCATATGCTAAACAAATAACCGACAGATAGCATAATCCTGTTCGTGAAGGCCCTCATTGTGTTCACTGGGGGCTACTTTTTTTTTCAATAGTTTTATTTGGGTTTTCACACATACAAAATACAAGTAAAACATCATGCTCATTCTTTTTTTTTTTTTTTGAAATTTTTTTTATTAATTTTTTAACAGACAAACATATACCAACAAAACACAAAACATAGAAAACATAAAATATC
>BLBF01000007.1:57507267-57520865 GCA_015471245.1 Laticauda colubrina | reverse complement strand
AAATTCAATCTGGTTACCTACAAAGTCACATTAAAGTCCTCAGAAAAGAGAAAAAAAAATAGTAAGGAAAGAATCCAAGCCTCAATTTGACATCACTTAAAAAACGCCGCTCAACCAGATTCCAGTCAGACAAAAATAAAGCCACAGGTTTCTTCTTTGTTCAGGATATCCTTTCAGGTCTCAGCCAATTTGCAATACAAAAGAAATTTCTCACCCAGCCGACACACCCTCTCTCCAGCCACTTTCTTTTCGGAGCCGTCCCGACTTCAGCAGCTTTGGAGGCTGCCTTTCCACCGCTAGCAAAAGGGCTTCTCCCGGATCAAACCAGAGATTTGCGATATCTCTGGGATCCTGGGACTGTGCCCTTCACAATCCTCATCTCTACGGGACGGTTTAGGTCCGTTAGGACCGACCAGGGGTGAAAATATCAGCTGAGATCTCAGAGCCCCGAGATCTCAGCTGTAGCACCGAGACGAAGCTCCGCCTTCTCCCATCATGCTCATTCTTGTGTTCTATTCCATATCTTATACTATTCTACATTTTCTACATAGTTTTTCCCCTCTTTTAATTATCTCAATTTTATTTTGATTATCTCAATTCAAATCATTATATTTATACTTTAGTCTGTTCTGTTTCAATTTCATATTATCTTTTCTCATTAAACAAATGTTTTCCTGTAGTTACTAATTGGAGTATGACACCTTTATATCTTTTAATTATATCCATTCAACTCTTATTTAAACTTCAATATATACCTTAAGGTTATGACCTTCAATATAATACATAATACATAACTTCCAATCGAATTCTGCTTGGTACATTCTTATAATACACACTATATTCTTTTTTAAAAAAGGATTATAAATATATGTAATTATAAACCCCTCATTCCATTCCAATTAAGTTCTATCATTAATAATCATTAAAATCTTAGCATCTTTAACATTTCTTTTCAATTAAATATCATACTTCCTTAAAGACACATATAATCTCCATAATTAATGTTTCCCTTATTTCTCTTCACATGTTTTGTAAATCATTAAATATTCATTTTGTTACATTTATTTATTGACAAGCATTCCACTGAGTTACGATAGCTATTTTATCAAAACATTTTAATCATACATTATTTCATATTTTTTGAAATTATTTCTGTTTCTAATATAACAATACTATCTTATGTACCTTTGCAGAATCCCTTTTTCCATTAGATTTTCACCCATTATCTCGAAATAGGCCCTGTTTCTCTACATTTTATTTCTGTCCTTTATAACTTCTTTTCCTTTCTTTCTTCCCTCTCATCTTCTCCCTCCCCTTTTTACCCCCTTGTCTCTCTACTTCTAATTCTCTCTTCTGCATTTCCCTCTTCTGTTGCTTTCTGATTTTATATTTATTTTTCACTCTATTTTTTTTTTTGGGGGGGGTTGTTTTTCTCAATCTTAAACTTTCCATTCTCTTTCCTCCCTTTTCTTTTTTTTCTCCACCTAAGATTACTTGTTCGTTAAAGATGGCTTCTTCTTTGCCCCATCTTCTTGTTCTGCAGGCATTTCTTCTTGTTTCTCATAGTTCCAAATCTCCATTTCTAAGAACTGAAATACAAAGCCAAAAGAACATCTCCCTTCTTGTGCATCTTCTTTGTACTTTTTAAGTTCCATTTTCAGTTCTTCTAAAAGTGGAGCCATTTTAAACAGTTTTAAACAACCACCCGATTGATTTTAGTCATTCAAATACAATAACCAAGAATCCAGAGATCACCAAGTAATCAAAATTGTCCCAAGCTGTTTCTTCTTATTTCTTTTTGCACTTTCTCTTACTGGGGTTTTACTGTTTTGTTGCGATGGTTCAGTTAAAATGTATCTTTTGGAAGTCTTGTTGAGATTTTGCTGTAAGTTCTTTTTAATTCCAGGCAGTCTCCTCCCTTCCAGATCCTGCCCTTTTATTCTTTTTCTCTCCTTTCCTGTTTTCAAAAGCTTTTAATTATCCAGAAATCTTTATCGTCCCTTTGACTTTTTATTTTAATCATTAAATGTCTATTAATGTCAAAGTGGATTTTTTTTCCAATTTCTTGCTTAAGTCTCTTAGCTGTCAGTATAGGAAAAGGAGAAAAAAACCCAAATCCTTTCCCTTTTCTCTCTCCTTCACTGCTTAGAAATCTTCTTTGGGAACAGTGTTATTTTTTTTTTTTTATAGTTTAAATTCCAGGGCACCTTATTTGTTGCTTTTGCTGTTTGACCCGGTCAACCAAAACTTTCTCTTCTTATCTTCCTCCTGCACATTCTTTTCCGGTTGAGTTCTTCTTTGGGGTGGCCATTTCTGACCACCACTGCAACTGTCTTCGGGAAAGGGAGTATTGGTCAGATGAGGAAGAGAGATGCGGCTCTCCTCAACCCTGCAGGCAGTCTCCCCCCTCTTTACCACCTCTATGGGATGGCTTAGCCCCGTAGCCATCCGGCTCAGGGTGCTCCAGCGGCAAGCATGGATCAAAGCCTCGCAGAGATGAGGTTTTGGTCTGTCACCCAGGGTTGCCATCTAGCCGTTTTTCCGGCCAAATTCAAGAAATCTGGCCGTATAGAAATCTGTTTGGCCGTGAAAAAAATCATGTCTCCGGCCAAATATATTTGGCCGTATGAAAGCTGCTTGGCCATGAAATTGAAATTTTGGCCGAATACCGGTTTTCAATACAATATATTTGCATGAAAATGACTGTCCTCTTTGTAACTCTTCCCCTCGGTTTAAAAAAAAAAAGTTTGGGGACTTCGGGGGGGGAGGGAAAGATTGGCCGGAAAAAAAAACACTTTCTCCCCTCAGTTCTCCTGCCCTGCATGGCAGGGAGCTTCCCCCAAGAGCGGTTCCTGACCCCCCCCCCCCCAAGAAAAAAGCCTGTCCGGCCAGCTGCTGCAGCTTGTTTTTTCCACCTTAGTGGAAAAAAATGTTTTTTTGTGAGGGGTGGATTTTTGTGAGGAGTGAGAGAAGGAAGCAAAACGCAAATGCTCCTGGGCAGCCGGAGGGGCATTTTAAACAAGATTCTCTCTGGATCCCTGGAAGAAACTTCCTGCCTCTCACATTGGCGGACAAAGCTGAAGGGGCCATGCAACTGCTTTTCTGCGGTTAGGGGTGGCTTCTGTGTCCTTTCCCCATTTTTAACCACTTCCTCCTCGGTTGCCGCAGAAGCCCCGCCGTTTCTCACAAGGGGCTGGAAGACCAAATGCTTTAGGACATAAGGTTGTTGCGTTGTGTGTGTGTGTGTGTGTGTGTGTGTGTGTGAATATGCTGACTCTAAACCGCTTAGAGAAGGCTGTTAAGCACCGTGAAGTGGTATAAAAGTGCGACTGCTATTTTCACATGCTAAGGGCAAAGAAATGCCACCGCCCTCCTCCCCGAAGGGAATGAAAATCCACTTAGTCCCCCAACTCCGGGGCGGCCGGCCATTGACTTTGCCCTCCCACACCCCATCCTTCTTGCCCCTCACAGCTCACTTCCCCACCCTTCTGCATTTCCCTCTTACTATTTCTGCAAAGAGTAACATGCCCCTTTGGAAGCGGATGAGGCTGGTAAATTGGTTCATGCATCCCTTGGAGGAACTGGATTACTCCATGGCAACGGCGGGATGCCCCTCTTTCAAAGGGGGCACAAATTTTTGTGTTGTTTTATTTGTTTAGTGATTATATTTTTTCAATCGGGGGGGAATCCCCCTAAAAACCCTCATACCCTAGCTCCCCTCTCCTCAGGATCGCTGCATTTGGCCCTGAGCTTTCCAAACGGTAGTAGTGGTTATTTGAAGTGAGCTGCCTAGCCTGGATGTGAGTAAAGAAACGCAGAAATTCCCATGATGTCATGTCACGTTGTCGAATAAAGACTATTTTTTATGATTTGATTATTTAAAAACAGTTAAAAAAACAAAAAACAATATATCCTCATATTATTTTGCAGAAAAAAATTTGGCCAGAAAATTTGGCCGTGAGAGAAAATAATTTGGCCAAATTTGGCCGTATTTTGACTTGAGTTTGGCCGCAGAGCCAAGCTGCGATTTGGCAACCCTGCTGTCACCGAAGAAGCTCAAACCGGAAGACTGGGGGCTATATAAGCTGTATGGGTTATATTATGTATATCTAAATAGTTTATTTTGTATGGATTTAGTTAGAAACTAAAGTATTTGTATCATGCTGAGCATAAGTAACTATTTGAGTTTTTCTCTCTCTGTTTCTGTGTACTACTGACATTTATGGTTTCTTTTTACACTGCCAAGATTGCAGCTTGCCCTGCAAAAGTCCGGACGAACTACTATCTGAACTTTCCATATCCCTTTGCTGTCATCTACTGGTCATCTGGATTTCTTCTACCACCCACATCCGTTATCTTACCCTTACTACAAGAGCAACCTAAAAAGAATAATCATAGAAATGCAGTACCCTCCATGCAATCCTGAAAGTCCTGAATTTGGATTTCTACCCTTTGTATGCCAAGTATACTTGGAACAACAAGCGTCTCCCCCAAATGCAGCAGAATCCAGTTCTAGAGACAGAAATAACTTCCGGAACAGCCAAACAACAACAACAACAACAACAACAACCGACGCACCTCTCGGAGCGAGGCGCGCAGCATCTTTCCCGGCATCCCGGGATGGAAGATTCCGAGGGACCAGCAGACCTTCCTTAGCTGCACGAACTTCTGTTATTGATAGCGCAGGAAGGCACCTATGGGGGCATCCATCTTGGTAAGCATTTCTAACATTGAGACCGCTGATTGGTTTAAGCGCTCACAGCATCAAAGCATGCTTGGTTTGTATTGGTCCAGGCTCCGGAGTCTGTTAATCGATGCCCGTTTGACTGCAAGGGATTTGGGTGACCGGGGTTGTCAAGCGCTGATCTGCAGGAGATTTGGGATTAAGACGGGTATATTTTTGCACGAATTGAAAAGTCATAGGAAGAACATTGTGGAAGGGTGGAGAGAAATATTATAATATTTGGCGGCGGAAGAGATTAGTTTCAATTGCCTTGAGGACTGGGTGCATTGTGGAATTGGAAAGAGAGAAAAAGTAGTTTTACTTCCTGTGAACTTTAGCATTCTTTTGCTCATCAACCTGGAGGATCAATGAAAACTTTCTGTCTTTTCTCCTCCACGTTTTTTTTTTCCTTGTCTTTGAGAAAAGAGAAACAATAGGGCGGGAGGCATATTTTTCAAAAATTGTAAAGGAACAAAATGGTAATTTTAAGATAAGGATTAACGTTTTTCTAATTTATTAGAAGCGTTTTTCAAAGCAGATCAAAAAAGGCTAAGCATTTATGCCGTCTTTTGCAATCATGTTGCTAAGGGGACACACACTTAGAAGCAAGGTATGTTCTAAATTGTTGGGCTGTCTTAGCTTGTCTGCATTGAGGCAGAGTTTGAGTCTACGGCCGCCGAGTAGAAAGTTCCACGTTTCCTGTCAAAGATGCTCAACAATGCCTTCCTGGGTGATTGACCGCTATGGGAAAAATGATGTACTTCGACTCACAAGTAATATGACATTTCCTGCAATTCGTCTCCCTAATGAAGTTATTATTAAAGTTCACGCTGCAAGTTTAAATCCCATAGATGTTAACATGCGAAGTAAGTGAGCATATAATATGCGTTGCATATTATAGATATTGTTGATGGATGGATAGATAGATGATAGATAGATACATAGATATGAACATCAGTGAACTAATTGTAAAAGTACTCTGAAATCATAAAAATAAATCTTATGGATGATTTCTGTACTTTTATTTCAGGACTAATGGAGTATGGTGTTAATTATCTTTTTTTTAAAAACAATCTCTAAGGTAGGCATGTGGAACATTGCAGAACGCATGTAACTGCTCTAATAACCAGTTTTATGCTGGATGTTTCTATTTTATTATTAATGTCATATGAATTTGTCTAGTAGAAAAAAAGTTCTTGAAAAACTGATAAACACAGAATTGTCTTGTCATCTTAAGCAAGAACTACCAGATTGGAATTGTAAAAAAATTGAAACAAGTACTGGGTGGCAGCAAATCAAAAGGTCTATATTTCTTAGCAGCCTTCTACTGGCTGCTAAATTTTTGTAGCCAAGATACAATAGTGTTTTAGAGAGTTTCATAAATAGATTGAGCTTCTTTAGAATTAAGTCTCTTAAATCTGTTGAAACCAGTGGCATAATACTATTTACAGAGTGAATATTGTTGGAAATTTATTAATTTTCATGGAATGCAAGTGACATTTAATAGAATAGGCTTAGATTCTTGCACTGTAACCTTAACTGTGTCTGTTTAAACATTTTCATTACCTTAATTTTGTCTTAATCCAGTCTAAATGAGCATAGAATTATCTCCATTGACATCTGCTCTTTGACTTTACTCATTCCTTTTTGTCCTGTTTCATTTTACCACTTATAGTGAAATGTGACCTCATTTTCTCTCTCAGTCCCATTATCCTATTAGGAAATGCTGAGCCTTGCTGGGAAGATTCCCCTTAGTTTTTTACATTGGCTTATGATATTTAAGAGTAAATTTAAAAGTGGAAAATGTGCAGTATGAAGCACCAGCGAACATAATAGTTTTATTGTTATCATATATTAACCAGACTCCTGTTTATATGTACACAGTTTAAAACTTCAGTATATACTAAACTGAATTCAGACAAATCTGACTTTTATGTTGCTCTGGGATGCTCTGGCAATCTTTTGGGACATGCTGATGGGGTTGTTAAAGAAACAAATAAATACACTTTTTCTTGTTTAAAATAGCCAAATTGGATACCGGAATATATATATTTATACTGTGGCTGAGACTCTAAGCTGATGCCCATCTCAGTCTCAGTTTTCAATCTGTAAAATGGGAATCCTCAGTTTGGAATGAATATAAGGAATAGTGCAAGCAAATAGTGAAGAAAAGAAGTATATAAATCTAAATAAAGGCACAACAAATTGACTCCTGTTTTTCCATTTCTTTTAATAGATGGCTATGGAGCTTCTGCTCTAAGAGTGAAACGAGATCCGTTGCGCATATCAGAAAAAGGCAATGAATTTCCTCTAATTCTAGGTCGAGATGTTTCTGGGGTTGTTATGGAATGTGGACCGAGTGTTTCCTACTTCAAACCTGGAGATGAGGTAATGGAAGATTGAAATAGAATCATAGACTCATAGAGTGGAAAAGAACCTAATCCATCTTCCTGTTTTATATAGGAATTTTTAAACCACTGTGGCAGATTATTTAGCACCCATTTGAAAGTGAGGGGAATCGACCACTCTAATAGGCAGATTGTTTCACTTCTTCATTCCTCTCATTAACATCTCATAAAGATGTTCCTCCTAATACTCAACCAGAATCTCTTTAATTTCAGCCCATTGTTCCTTGTTTTGCATATGGTTTCCACAAAAATCAGATCTGATTGCACCTGTAGGTAATAGCCATAGCCATAAACTGCTATACATGTACTTCTTGATTTAACCACCATTTGTTTAGTGACTGTTCAAAGTTTTTTAAAAAACTGAAAAAAAGTGCCATATGTTTTTCCATGATTGTTGCAGCATCCCCATGATCACATGATCAGAATTCAAATGCTTGGCAACTGGCATGTATTTATGATGGTTGCAGGGTCCTGGGGTCATGTCATCACCTTTCACAACCTTCTAACAAGCAAAATCAATGGGAAAGCCAGATTCACTTAACAACTGTGTTGCTAAGTTAACAACTGCGGTGATTCATTTAATAACTGTGGCAAGAAAGGTCGCAAAATGGGGCAAAATCATTTAGCAACTGTCCTGCTTAGCAATAGAAATTTTGGGCTCAGTTGGGGTCATAGGTTGAGGACTACCTGTAATATTTTCCTTGTGTCTCTTTAGAAAACTATGAATGCTAAGATCTTTTAACTGTTCCTTTTAAGGTTTGGTTTCCAGGCCCTTTTTTTGTCTGGATAACTTTGTTCTGTTATTAAAACCTGTTAAAAATCCTTGTTAAAGCATGAGGCCCAGGATTGGACATAGCTTTCTGTTAGGGATAACATTGTTTACCCTAACTGGTTTAGGTGAAATAATAACTATGAATCATAGTTATGTATGTTAAAGTGTCTGCAGCTTTAACTGTGAAATAGCAATTAAGGGAGTGGTTATGAAAACAATATAAAAGTAGCAAGTCTACAGCTTGCTCACTCTGGCTTTGATGATCCCTGATTACTGCTTGGAATCAAGACTGCATTGCTCGAACGGGAGAGACAACAAAGGACTGATTTGTAAGTGAACTGACATAGGATATTCTACATGGACTTTGCTAACTGAATATCCCTGAATGGACTGACTACATGATACATGACTATTGGACTGTTATTTGACTATGCCATAAACATATACTGGAATAAACTATATTTTTGATAGCACAAGCGTATCTGTTATTTTTACTGTATGTTAATAAACATACAAGCTTAACTCACTCATTTATCTGTGTGCCTATCTGACTAACGCTGCACATTCTGTTTAGCTTGTCTACCTAACCCTGGTTGGGGAACCCAGGCTTAACACTGGTTATGGGCCCAGAGGCTGCAAAGTCAGTTTAACTAGGTTAAACAGATTTATGTAAAAAGTGAGAGTTTGTGTTGTTATACATTACAGTAAACAGACAGCTGTGTTTTATTAATTATATTGTTATATCCATATAAGAAAACATGGCACAAGTCAATCAACAAAGTTTGTCCCTTATATCCAAGCTGGATGGAACAAACTATGTATCATGGTCTACAAAATGTAGTCTACTTCTACGAGGACAAGGTCTGTGGAACATAATTGAAAATCCACCAAACGTAGAAGAATGGGATCCAGAGGATGAGGAAGACAGACTAAAGATAGAAGAATTTATGCATAAAAATCAACAAGCCATTTGCATAATTGGGTTAACCTTAACTGATCAACAGCTTGTTTATATCCACGGAGAGAAAACGGCTGTTGGGTGTTGGCAAAAGCTGAAGAGGATTTATGTTCGAGATAATATTGGTGCTCACATAAATCTAACACGGAAGCTTTTCAGGACGCATCTCCAAACAAATGGTGATATGCTGAGTCATTTGAAAACTATGCAAAGCATTTTTAAAGAACTCCACAAGAAAGAGCTTATATTCTCTGAACTACACCAAGTTTACATAATTCTATCTTCCTTTGATGAAAGTTATGATAACTACGTAACTTCACTAGAAATTTTGCCAAAGCAAAGTTTAACTTTAACTGATATAACTGGCAGATTGATCGAAGGGGCCAGAAGAAGGCATGAAAGAGATGAATTAAGGAGGGAGCAACCTCAAAAAGAAGATAATGAATCTCCTACTGCATACGCAATTAAAAAGTGTTTTAATTGTGGAAGAAGAGGACATTTGGCAAGATTTTGTAAAAAGGCAAAGCGCCAGAACGCTGGCCAGAATACTAAAAATCATCAAAAAATAAATAAAAATTTAGAGTTAGCCATGTATACTAACGGAGCTGTAAAGAATAATTTATGGGTGGTTGACAGTGGAGCATCCCATTGTATAACAAATGATAACAAAAATTTTATTAAAATGTCCCAGAGTACACAGCAGATATCGTTAGCCAATGGCTGGAAACTGAAAGCTAAAGGTCAAGGTATAGCATGTTGTTCTTTTATAAAAGAGAATGTAAAAATGTTATATGTACCACAACTTAAGTTTAATTTAATTTCAGTTCGAATTTTGGTTAAACTAGGATATGTAGTTACATTTAGGGGAGATAACTGCATAATTAAAAAAGAAGATAAGAGAATTACTGCATCTTTAAGAGGTGGATTATATGTGTTAAATGATGATGGTTTAAAGGTGGCTAACACAATTTATGAAAATAAGAAACCTCATGACGAATGTATTCACTTGTTACATCGAAGGCTAGGGCATTTAAATTTTAAAATGCTTAAGAAAACTGTTGAATTATCTAATGGAATAAGTTTGAAATCTTGTAATAAGTATTTGCAATGTAATGCCTGTAATCAAAGTAAGAGCAGGGTTATACCGGCTAATAGAGTTGATGGATTTACTACTAAAGAGCCTTTAGAAGTAGTATTTGCTGATTTAATAGGTCCGAAAAAACCAAGTGTAGGAGGAGCTCGTTACATACTAAGTATAATGGACCACTATTCTAGATATGGGTTTTGCTATTTAATGAAGAGCAAAACTGAAACATATCAAAATCTATTTAATTGGATAAAATTTGCAGAAAGAAAAACTAAAAAGAAATTAGTAACTCTCATAACTGATAATGGTACAGAATTTACAAATAATAAATTTCAGAACAGACTAAGAATGTTAGGTATTCAACATAAAATGTCTGCACCATATAGGCCACAACATAATGCCTTTATAGAGAGAAGAGGCCAAACATTACAATCAATGGCACAAACTATGATGTCTGATTCAGGATTACCTGACAATTTATGGGGAGAAGCAATAATGTGTGGTAATCATATATTAAATAATGTTGTTAATTCAACAACAGGTGAATTACCATTCACACTGTGGCATGGTACAAAACCTGATTTAAGTTACATGCACACATTTGGAGCACCAGCATGGGTGCATATCCCTACACAACTTAGACACAAAGGACAGCATAGAGCTAAAAGATTATTTTTTGTAGGATATACATCTAATCATAGATCTTATAGATTCTGGGAACCAGGTACATCTAGAGTTTACACCAGTGCTAGTGCAAAATTCCTAGAACATGTAGGATGGAATAGATTAGAGCAAGATTTAAATAATGAAGTAATTATTGAACCCTACAAAAGGCAGAAAGATCAGATTAGCTATAAGAAGAGTCCAATTAAAGAAGAAGTCCACGAAGAGCAAATAGGACCAGAACAAGAGGAAATAGTTGATCAGGAAGAGTTACATAATCAAGAACAATTAATAAATGAAAGTCCACCTGTAAGTCCTATAATACCTAGACGTACTACACGTGTAACTAGACCACCTGATAGGTATCAAGCAAGTATAGTTTGCCAAGTAACTAAAGTTCCAACTAGTGTAGATGAACTTAGGATGTATCCTGCTAAGGATCAGGAGAATTGGCAAAAGGCAATGGAAAAAGAACTAAATTCATTAAAGGTAATGAAAGTGTATGAAGATGCCAAATTACCTCCAGGAGAAAAATCCATTGGGTGCAAATGGATATTTAAAATAAAAACTGGAAATGATGGGACTGTTACCCATAAAGCTAGGTTAGTAGCTCAAGGATTTAATCAAACTGCATCTGATTATGATGAAGTTTTTGCACCAAGCCTTAAAGCTACATCTTTAAGAGCAGCATTAGTGTGGGCAGCTAAGAAAAACTATGTCATTAACCATTTAGATGTAGAAACTGCTTATCTACATGCACCATTGCAGCACACTATATATTTAAGAAAACCAATTGGTATAAAAGACAATAAAGTAAATAGTAATGATTGTTGGAAACTCAAAAAGAGTCTTTACGGGTTGAAACAATCTGGGTTTGAGTGGAACCAATATATTGTGAAAGAGTTAAACAATATAAGTTTTAAATCTGGTTTAGCAGATCCGTGTGTGTTTAAAAGAGAAAATAATGGAACGGTGTCATTATTGTTATTATTTACAGATGATATTGCTTTAATAACTAAGACTAATAATGAAGCTAATGAGATTATATCATTATTAGCCAAAAAGATAAAAATAAAGCATTTAGGTGAAATTAAAAGGTATCTAGGATTGACAATTAATAAAACAAATAATGGTTTAAGATATCTCAAGAAGATAAAATTTGCCAATTAATTAAACGTATAAAATGGAACTTTGTAAACTGGCAAAGACTCCAATGAGTCAGGAAGTTTGCCAAACTAATGATCAAAGTCCCAAATTTGATAAGTCCATATATCAATCTTTGATTGGTAGCTTATCAAATATAAGCAATTGGTCAAGGCCAGATATAGCTTATAGTGTAAATCAACTGGCACGTTTTAATTCAGATCCAAAACAATGTCATTGGCAATCCTTAAAAAGAATATTAAGATATCTTAAAGGTACAATGAACCATGCATTGTATATAGAACCAAAGGGTGATTTGAGTCTTAGTGCCTATGCAGATGCAAGTTTTGCAACTGATATAAACACTAGAAAATCAACAACTGGGATGGCTATATTATTTGGTAAGACACTAATAGGGTGGAGGTCAATCAGACAACAGCATATTAGCTTATCCACGATGGAAGCTGAATTTTCATGTCTGTCATTATTATGCACTGACTTGATTTTCTACAAACAGTTATTGTTAGATATGGGTAGAACTGTAAAAGATTCCATTATTGTGTACGAGGATAACCAAGCAGCTATAAAGTTAGCTACTAGTATTGCTGTAAAAACTAGATCAAAACATACTGACTTAAGATATTTAAATGTTAGAGAATCAGTGAAGAATGAACTAATTAAATTGGAATACTGCATGTCAGAAGAAAACATTGCAGACCAATTTACAAAAGCTCAAGGAGCAATTAAGTTTAAAGAAAGTTGTGAAAAATATAATTTAAAGATGTAAATGATTCATAGTTATTATTTAACCTAAAAGGGGAGAATGTTAGGGATAACATTGTTTACCCTAACTGGTTTAGGTGAAATAATAACTATGAATCATAGTTATGTATGTTAAAGTGTCTGCAGCTTTAACTGTGAAATAGCAATTAAGGGAGTGGTTATGAAAACAATATAAAAGTAGCAAGTCTACAGCTTGCTCACTCTGGCTTTGATGATCCCTGATTACTGCTTGGAATCAAGACTGCATTGCTCGAACAGGAGAGACAACAAAGGACTGATTTGTAAGTGAACTGACATAGGATATTCTACATGGACTTTGCTAACTGAATATCCCTGAATGGACTGACTACATGATACATGACTGTTGGACTGTTATTTGACTATGCCATAAACTTATAATGGAATAAACTATATTCTTGATAGCACAAGCGTATCTGTTATTTTTACTGTATGTTAATAAACATACAAGCTTAGCTCACTCATTTATCTGTGTGCCTATCTGACTAACGCTGCACATTCTGTTTAGCTTGTCTACCTAACCCTGGCTGGGGAACCCAGGCTTAACACTTTCCATGTATGATTCAACAAGTGCAGAGTACAGGAGTTCAACATGTGGCAGAAAGGAAAGCACTCCAGAGGGTTAATGTCATTGCTCAGATCATTGGTTGCCCTCTACCCTCTTTGCAAGAGCTTTATAGCTCCCGCTGCCTTAAGAAAGTTCAAAACATTCTCAAAGATCCATCTCATCCTGGGAACCCTTTTTTTGAACTATTACTATCTGGCAGATGGTACAGAATAATAAAAAAATAAGGATAAACAGGCTGAAAAACAGCTTCTTTCCCAGGACAGTAACTCTTTTGAATTCTGCTATATAGAGCAGTGTTGGTGTGGTGTTGGGGGTCTCTGGTTCAATGTGTAGAGGGTGAAAGATGTGTTTTTGTGTTTATTTTCATGGTCATGGTCATGATGTGCACTGAAGATGGTATTTGATTTTGTTGTATGAGGCGCAGTGACACTAAACTAAACTAAACTAAACTAAACTAAACTAAACTAAACTAAAC
>BLBF01000007.1:57394123-57503671 GCA_015471245.1 Laticauda colubrina | reverse complement strand
GAATAGAGTCTTTTGGAATAGAGTCTTTTGGAATAGAGTCTTTTGGAATAATTCATTACTTTATCTTCAAATTTAGAGTAGTGACTACAATAAAGAATATTGTCATATAGAATAGAATATAATACTTTATTGGCCAAGTGTGATTGGACACACACGAAATTTGTCTTGGTGTAAATACTCTCAGTGTACAAAAAGAAAAGGTATATTTGTTAAGAATCAAGAATCATAACGTACAATACTTAATGGTAGTCATAGGGTACAATCAACAATCAAAGCATACTAGGAAACAGTCAATATAAATTGGGAGGATACAAAAAACAAAGTTACAGTCCTACAATCACAAGTGGGAGGGGATGGATGATAAGGAGTGATGAGAAGATTAACAGTAATAGTAGTGTAAACTTTGTAAATAGTTGAACAATGTTGAGGGAATTATTTGTTTAGCAGTGATGGCTTTCAGGAAAAAACTGTTCTTGTGTCTCGTTGGTCTGGTGTGCTAGGCTCTATGGCGTCATTTTGAGGGAAGGAGTTGAAACAATTTATGTCCGGGATGTGAGGGATCTGTAAATATTTTCACAGCCCTCTTTTTGACTCATGCAGTATACAGGTCCTCAGTTGAAGGCAGGTGGGTAATAATTGTTTTTTCTGCAGTCCTAATTACTCTCTGAAGTCTGTGATTGGTTGCAGAACCAATCCAGACAGTTATAGAGATGCAGATGATAGACTCAATCATTCCTCTGTAGAACTATATCAGCAGCTCCTTGGGCAGTTTGAGCTTTCTGAATTGGCGCAGAAAGAACATTCTTTGTTGTGCTTTTTTGATGATGTTTTTGATGTTAGGTGTCCATTTTAGGTCATGTGATATAGTAGAACATAGAAATTTGAAGGTCTCTACTGTTGATACTGTGTTGTCTAGTATTGTAAGAGGTGGTAGCATGGGAGGGTTTATTCTAAAGTCTACCACCATTTCTATGGTTTTGAGTGTGTTCAGTTCCAGATTGTTCCGGTTACTCTACGAGGCAAGTTGTATAGCCTCCTGTCTGTATGCAGATTCATCGTTGCCTCGAATGAGACCAATCACTGTTGTGTCATCAGCAAACTTCAGTATTTTAACAGATGGATCGTTTGAGATGCAGTCGTTGGTATATACGTTGGTATATAGGGAGAAGAGAAGTGGATATAGCATACAACCTTGGGGGAGGGGGCTGTGCTGATTGTACAGGTATTGGATGTGATTCCGCCGAGCTTCACCTGCTGCTTCCTGTCTGTTAGGAAGCTTATGATCCACTTACAAGTGCATTCAGGTACCGCTAGTTGGTTTAATTTACTTAGAAGAGTGTCTGGAATGATGGTATTGAATGCCGAACTGAAGTCTACAAAGAGGACCCTTGCATGGGTATTTGGAGATTCACGGTGTTGTAGGATGAAATGCAGAGCCATGTTAACAGCATCATCTGTTCATCTATTTGCTTGGTATGCAAACTGCATGGGATCTAACAGCGGATCCGTGATGGTTTTCAAGTGGGACAGCACAAGCCTTTCAAAGATTTTCATAACTACAGATGTTAGAGCAACTGGTCTGTAGTCATTTAGTTCCTTGACGGAGGGCTTCTTTGGCACGGATGATGGTAGAACGTTTGAAACAGGAAGGAACATAGCACATCTCTAGTGATCTATTGAAGATTCGGGTGAAGATGGGGGCCAATTGGTCAGCACAGACATTTAAGCAAGAAGAAGTTACCTTGTCTGGCCCTGGTGCTTTTCCTGGTTTTTGTCTGTGTAATAGATCTTGCACTTCTTTTTCTGTGATCACCAGAGGTTGTGAGCCCAATGGATTGGGGCCAGTTGTTGGAGGCTTGGCTGTTGTTGGTGTGTTTGAGATGTGGGTTGTGGAGATAGGTGGCTATAGTTTCTTTTCAAACCTGCAGTAAACACATTCAGGTCATCTGCTAATTGTTGATTTCCTTCTGCCTGGAAAGGAGGTTTGCTGTAGCCAGTGATGTTTTTAAGAGTTTTCCACATGTTTGCTGGTTCATTTGTTGAGAATTGATTCTTTAACTTTTCAGAGTAACTTCTTTTGGCTTCTCTGATGTCTCTTGTTTATACATTTCTGGCCTGGTTGTATAGCATTCTGTCCCCTTTTCTATAGGCTTCCTCTTTGGAATGACGTAGCTGCCTAGGTTTAGCTGTGAACCAAGGTTTATTGTTACTATATATTTGCAGGTTCCTTGTTGGTACACAATTGTTGGTA
Source organism: Laticauda colubrina (assembly GCA_015471245.1). Lineage (NCBI taxonomy): Eukaryota > Metazoa > Chordata > Lepidosauria > Squamata > Elapidae > Laticauda > Laticauda colubrina. The sequence continues at coordinate 57,501,420 of BLBF01000007.1, read as the reverse complement.
CTTGTTTATGCTCTGTAATCAAGTATTACCAATTGCATTATAGTTTATAGAGGTTCAAAGAAAAACTTTGACAGTGCATTATGTGAACTTGGAGATGTGTTAATTCAGGTTTCGTGTTCCAGGAATCCCTGCTATTGAATCATTGTGGGAAAATGCTGTAGAAAGAGACAATTATTAGTGTAAAAGGAAACATAATTAAAAGCAATGTACAATAAGACTCTTTTTGAGAGTTAAGGTTTTTTAGTACCATTTGTAGGTAGTTCTCAAGTTATGACCATTGTTTAGTAACTATTTGACTGACTTCTTGGAGCTATTTTTGACCAGGATTCAAAGTTCTGAGGACTGTCCTTCCTCCCCACAAATCACATTATTTTGGTACTCAGCAATTGCCCTGCATAGATGGCCATTTGCATTGCCTTATAGTCACATGACCACAATTTATGACTATTTTTTGCTGGAAACCGGCATTTACTTTTTAATTTCTGACCAAATAAAGCTCATTGCAGAAGTGAATTTATTTAACAACTCGCGTTCCATTAATGACTTCAGTGTTTACTTCATGACTGCTGTGAAAATGGTCACTTATGACCCACTTAAGGACCGGCCTGACTTACTACTGTAATTTGGGGCTCAATTACAATCATAGTCAAAGATTACCTGTACTGTAAAGTACACAGGTATAAAACATGAATAGCTGACAATTAAACTTTTGGAAGGTACTCAAAAGCATCTATTGGAGCAGGGGGGAAAAAGAGTTCAAGACATAGCAGTGCTGTTGCATTGTAAGGCTCATCTGTTTGGGCCACTCCATATCAAAAATGAGATTGTAAACTGGGAAAAAAAAATCCAGAACCGACAACTAACAAGTTAAGTCTTCCCTAATCTGCCATTCTGATGTGTGGTGGGTGAAATGTTAAGGATGAAAAACTGTGGAAAATGTGACCCTGCCAAATATCCCCACAGCATTTCCAAAACAAAACAACCTTCAGTGTAAACCTGAGTTAGAATCAGGGAAATTGTGTAGCATTCATAGCTGGAATAATTATTGTGCATGTGGTTGTAGATTTCCTTTTTTATCTTCTCTCTTAGTTGATGAAAGCTTGGAGTGGTCACGTCACTGCAGTTTGTTCTCAGGATGCCAGCGAATTGGTGAAACGTCTTGGAGCAGATGACGTCATTGATTATAAATCGGGAAATATGGAAGAGCAGCTCAAAAAATTACCCATGTATGTACTAAACTAATTAAGTTGTGTGTTTGGCAGAAGGTTTCCAAATGGCGAAGTGGCTATTTATTTTTTGGTACCTTGCAAATCAACATGGCTATTTTTCACAAGCTAGAAATTTATTTTCAGATGACCCCTACCTAAGACATGAGAGGACAACCTGTGGATTTCAGCTCCCAGAATTCCTAAGCCAGCCATGGTGGATCAAGAATTCTGAGGGTTGAAGTCCACAGTTCATAAAATCACCATTGTTTCCCATCCTTGCTCAAAAACAATTATTTCCTGACCTCTTTTAAATATCTTATAGGAATTACATTTATTTCTAGGATGGTTTGTGAAAGTACATGTCATGTTGAGTTGCTCACTTTTTGAACATTAATTGGTGCATGTGTTTTTCTTTTTAGGTTTGATTTCATCCTAGATAATATTGGTGGATCTACTGAAAACTGGGCTCCTAATCTTCTCAGAAAGTGGTCAGGGGCCAGATATGTGTCTTTGGTCACACCCTTTTTAGTCAACATGGACAGACTTGGCATAGCTGATGGCATGCTACGGACTGGCATCACTATTGGTGCAAAGGTTTTGAAGGTTGGTTAGGGGAAAAAAAGAAGGGTTTTTTTTTGTTTTTCCCCCCTTTGCTTATGTAAGTGACAACAAGCTCACTAAAATGTTTGTGGAAGGTGATGCAGTTTTGCTTGCTTTTTGGTACTTAGATTTCTTTCTTTCTTTTGCAGCATCTTTATAATGGGATCCATTACCGATGGTCATTTTTTGCATCAAATGGTCCTCATCTGGATGAGATTGCAACTCTCGTTAATGCAGGGAAGGTATGTCTAACCTGGCTATTTCATTTTTTTGCTACTGGATGAACCCATGATATTTTGGTTCAAGCCTTTCTGCTAACTTTAGCAGGAAAGCAGCTCGCCACCAGGTGCACTTTCTGCTGAATATTCCTAGTGGTGGGAGGGTTGTTTTATTTTCCATATTGTACCATAACAGCTTACCAGAAAATATGTAATTTGCAGAATGTGGTTCTCCAGCTTTTTAGTTCTCTTGGGCTTGACCCCTTCACCTTGATGTCAGGAAGAGTTCAAGAGCATTAATGCATGCAAACTGGATAAAATAAAATACATTGGGAAAATCTGGCCTTCATTTATGTAGGCTTTGGTTTTTAATTTTATCCAAGATTAGGGGTTATATTTTGCGGGGTGGGCAGATATTCTTCTCTTCTCCTTTGTTATTGAATACTTCAGAAAAAAAGTATTGAATTAAATGAAACTATGACAAAAATAACCCTATTTATTGGAAGAGAAGCAATCTTGGCTTTTGGGTCTGGCAGTAGATCAGGTAAAGAAACCAACACATAAAAGTCAGAGCAGTTTTTATTGTAACAGCTATTTTATCTCCCTCCCTCCCCCTGCCTCCCTCCCTCCCTCCCTTCCCCTCCCCCTCCATCTATCTACCTACCTACCTACCTACCCTCTTTCTATCATATGTACCTGCCTATCTAAAGAAACTCTTAGATATGTTCTCAAGTTATTTTCTTGACTTGGATTCAAGCCCAAATATCTGACTGTTGCCTTGGTTGTAGCTTTTTCTCTTGTAGTGGAAAAAGATACCTCCCCATAACATGTGAGCTGCTTTAATTGCCAATGCTATAAGATTCTCCCCCCCCCCCCTTTACATGAGAACTTCTTAAAGTGCTTTGTTAAGAAAACATTTGCAACAAGCTTCATTGACTGAATGGTGATGGGAGGGGGAAACCAGATGGAAACAATTGACTCAATAAACCCATACTTTAAAGATATTAGCATATTGACCTAGTAACAGCTGATAATGAAAAAGTCACCCAGATGGGTTAATCTAGCACATTCCAATGCCATGCTGTAATTTACACTGTCTGCCTTTTCCTTTTCCCTTTTTTTTGTCTTTGAAACTAGTGCGCCTATATAAACTCAGATTCTGCTTTTGTTCGGCAAACTGCCAATGCTTTGCTGGGAGCTCGTTGTACACTGCAGATGTTTGCCTGCTGAACGAATTTGTATTGTATGTTCAAAGTGATTTCAAAGTCATAACACTCTTGTATTTCAGTGCTATTCTCTATGCCCTTTACGTCCCCGCTGCTAACTCTTTAGTTTTGATAGTTCCTGTTAATCAGCTTGTGTGATAAGAATTGAACTATTGTGCCCATACTATATTTCACAATACTTTGTGCGGTATCTGCTATCCCGCATCAGATGGGCGTCTCATGATAGGGAGCGAAGGAGAGAGAAACGACAGGAGGCGAAGTTCCTCGCGATGAGTGCGCCCAGAATGGCTGGGTACAAGCTCTTTTATTATGCTCATTCAAAAGGGGGTGATTGTTTATTCAGAACCTAGGTTAAGCCTAGGTCAGACGGAATATACAGAATTAACAATGTCTCAAACAACAGCAAGATATCAGGGCAGACAGGATGGCAAGAATTATATTTGATCAGGATATTACTTCTTCACAAAGCTGCATGCCAGACAATGTAATCCCAAGTGAATAAACCATTTCTGCAAATGTTTGACTCCTTGTCTCTGTACGTGCCCTGTAAAAGGTCACTGAGAAGACAGAAGCTTAATGATTACACGTGAAATGATACAATGTTGAAATGTCTGAATGATACATAGTTGCATTGATATACAGTTGCAAACACATAAATGATACATAGTTACAACAACTTTGCATATATTTTCTTGCTGAGGAATGACCTATCTAGAATGACCTTGTAAAATTGGTGCCTACTCTTATTTCCCAAATGCAAATTAGGCTGAATGTTTAGTAAAGGTGTCATAGTGTGATCGTTGTACAGGTAAATTCTCAATAAGCGATTCATTTGCTATTGCTGTGAATTGTGTAATGCATCTTCAACGTTGTTTCGTGTCATGTATAAACTTGCAGATCTAACAACTTTTCCTGTAACAAACTGAAAAAAGAACCAAAATAGATTCTTATTATTTATAGAATGACATACTTCACTGGACCTAAGGAGGACTTTTCAAGCAAAACCAGCAAACTGTAAATGTCTGGGAGAGAATCAGGAAATATTACAGATAGAATTTGGCCAAATGGCCATGTCACATTTCTTTTTGTGGTTGGGAAGATCTTGCCATTGCCCTTGTTTATGAACAAGAGAATAGTGTGGCTTTAAGCCATCCATTTGCGCAAGACCAGAGCAGGTGAATGCTCTTTCCTATTAAAAGTGTGGTTGGAATGTTTGTGGATGGCTAGTTTGCTTTTGTCATAAGAATAACAAAGAATAAAAGTGTTTGCTTCATCTTTTGTTTGCTGTTTTCACAAAGGACAGCGTTTAATGTTGTACAAATGTCATGCTTCCTTATCTGCAGAATGATCTTTTATTTATTTATATATATACTTATTTATATTTATTTATATAATACTTATAGAGTAAATATTTATTTATTTAGTGTATGGCATATCATACATGGTCTAGCAATATATGTTAAGATTTCACCTAGATTAGCAAAACACAATAAAATGTAAATGTTAAAAAAGATCTATGCTCAAATACCAATGTCTAGGCCATCTAATCATTATAGAATAAATAGTACCATATTTGCTTGTTGAGAATGTAATTGTGATGTGCTTTTTAACATTTTTGCCATCAGCTAAATAAATAAATATTTGATTGTTGTTTATTCAATCAATTTCTATAGCCACCCAGCTCAACCAAATGTAAGTCTGGGTGACTTACAGTTCTAAAATTATAAACATTTAAAACAGATTAACCATAATAAAACAGTAAAAACATCCCCAAAAATGAATAAAAGCAGCACCTAAGATAATTTAATCAACTAATATAGTATTGCATAAGAAAGCCATACTATAAATCAGTGGCCAACTTTCAAAATTTAGTTATACAATATGTATTCGTATTTCTGTTTTGGTATGTTGATGAAGTTGAACTTGAGGAACTGCAAATTAAATAGGGAAGCCTGAGAATTTTTCCTTGAGATGCAGCATACATGCATACTGATTGTCCTTGGGAATTGTTTGGAGGAAACATGTAACAAGGCTTTTTTGTGGCAGTACCTGATTGCAGAATTTTCGCTCACCAATGAGGTGAGATCCTTGAATGTTTAAAAGGCAGCAAAAGTGAGTTGAATAGTTAGGGCTGAAAAGGAGCACATATCTTAACATAAATATGTGTTATGAAAAAATGTGACAAATAAATGGATAGACTATTGTTATAAAAACATAAAGGTTTTGAAATCGATTAATGTTTGTGCCTAAGTATCTGGTGCATCATATTTTCAATGTTTTGGATGAGAAAGTGTAGTTTAATTTTATGTGGCCGTTTTTGCTGTGTTCTATGTGTTTTCTCTGTTATTTGTTCAAAAGATCAGCCATTGCTCTGAGGGACAACCTGAAAAGTCTATCCTCCAGTTTTTTTTCCATTAGGGAAGTTGCAGTGTGACACTGGCTCCCTCAAGAGGGAGAAGGGAATAAGAAAGCCAAAAGATCCAGGATGAAACCAGAGTTCCCACTAGAATTGGGTTATTTATACACTGTTATATTTTAAAGAATAATTTTATGATTCCTTCTGAGGCAGTACTTAACCAAATGTTGATTTGCAGGTCAACCAAGGATAGCAACACGAGGTAAAAGGAGGTAATTTTCTCAGTAATTTGAGTTTCATTACTATCATAAGTCATTAAAGGATGCTTTTATACATATTGTCTGGGCAACTGACTTTCCCATCCAAATGCACAGTGCATTTTTGATTTATTATGTGCCACTAAGACCACATAAAGATATTTTTTTCATAGCAATCTGTACCTAACCTAGTATTTCAGGTATTCCAATGCTGTAAACCCAGGACCAGTAATGTATAATAAGTTCATTAATCTTGCTGCTGGTAATCCTCTTCTTTTCATCTTTGGCCAGCATTAGACCCTTCTCCAGAAAGCCATGTCTTTGCATAATGTGCTTGAAGTAGGAAAATTAGATGCCTTCTCTTTAGGCAGTTTCCATGGCTTATTCTGATATCGTTTGTTTTCTACTTCTTCGTCTTTGTTTCCTGTTCTTGCATTCATTCTTAAAGACTTCTTTAAGTCCCATCCACAGTTTCCCAAAGATTCCCTACCAATGAGATCAGCACTTCTAGATAATTCCTGATCCTCCCTGAAAATGGTGGGTAATGCTCAAAGTTGTATTGTGGAAACTGCTTGGCTTTTTTCTTCTTCTTTAGCTTGGAGTAGAATTTTTACTTTTAACAGTTTGTGATCTGTTTTATTATCAGCACCTCACCGTGTGTTTGATGCCATAATAGGGTCAATTTGATTTTTATGCACTTCATCTGGTGATGTCCATGTAGACAGGCATCATTTTGACTGTTTGAAAACAGTCTTAGCTGTGAAGAAATCATTGGTTTTTGTGTTGCCATAAAACCTGTTTCCTTGAGTTTGTCAGTGTTCTCTCCAACATCAGAAATAAGAGTTATCAGGAGTTTCACATGTCCTCGTTCTATGGCAAGACAAGGCAAGGGAAACAAAAATCCAAGATGGCCAGTGTCCATTAATTGGGAAAGATGGTACCTGGAGAGGACAAGAGGAAGATTTAGAGTCTGGAGAACGGTGCTGGAACTCGTGGGAAGATGTGCTCTAAATCTCCAAAGGAAGCACTACAAAACTCTCTCAACATCATTTTCTCTGATAGAAATTCAGCTAACTTCCTGCTTTCCTTGAGCCTCACAGTATCAGTGGAAGGTACAATATCTTGACTGTGGAAGGACAGTTGTACCCTGCCACAAATACATTTACGGGATACATTATTACTCTTGTTCAGTAATCCAACCAAACAAGGTTTCTGTTTCAAGAAAAAGTCTATTTTGATTGCTCTCCTGTTCTTTTAAAATCTTGATTTATTTTCTCCATATTTGTGGGTGAACAAAAACTGAAGGTTTTCTTAGTGACTCCTGATAATCTTTTTACATAAGGACATGGCTGTTTTGCCTAGACTATTAGAGCACAACCAACACAAGAATTCAGTTTGCTATTAATATATAGAATGATTACACTAATGAACTAATAATGGACAAATGTGGTCAGAATTCAGCAATAGTTATTTGTACAATGTATACAACTCTTTTCTGCTGCAGAGACCTTGGTCCTTCCTGAGTTTGGTCATTTGTTTGCAAACGTTTCATTATCTGATTAGGTAACATGATCATGCTATTGAATCAAATATTTGCTCTCTAATTATATAAAGTAGTTTTCCTTGGCCAGTGTTGGTGGCAGAGTGGTTTTCTCCTTGGTAGTTTCTTGATTAGGCTATTTTCTGCTTGATTGTTTATTTGCTTGTATGTCTCCTGAGTAGTCCCTTGATTAGGCTATTGTTTTCTGTTTAATTATTTAATCTGATGTTAATCTCTGCTTATCTGGGTGTTGGTTGTTGAAGAGGATATGTTCTGACCTTTTTGTTTCCTTCTTAGGTTTTTTTTTTTTTTTGGTCTCTTTTGAATGGTGTGTAAATGTAACACAAAGATAGTTGTTTTCATTGTCTTGCTAATCTCCTTTTACTGTCGCATCACCACCTGCTGACTTGCATGGTGGCGTGTACGGAAAGAAATATTTGTCTTAGTCAGGCTGTTTGGAGTAAACAGTGAATGACATATTATGCTAGGTTACATGATCAGCCCTTTTCAGGTTTGTTGAAACAATGAGTATGGATCAACCAGCCAGATAAAGGGCTTAATGTACCAAAGTGCTGTGCTCATCAGTCCCAGACCTCATGACATTTCCTGTCAGTGTTGAAGGCTAGCAACCCATTTAGATAGTGGTTTGCAATAATATCACACAGGGAAGTAGTTTGCTATAGCCTTGAACAAAAATCTGTTTAAGCTGAAAGCAACTTGCTTCTTTGAAAAAAATGGTGTTGTGAGCATCGAGTAGTAAAATTGTGCCCTCTAGAGAGCAATCCTAAGAATTACATATTTTTAAAAATCATATTATATGTAATATTACACATTAGTATGATAGTATAACTTCCAAAAGAAAACTATGCAGGGTGAAATCCTTAGTTATTTTATAGAATTCAAAAACTTGAATATTTTCAGAATTTCACTTGTTCTCTTTTTATTTGTAAAAATAAGATTGGAGTTTAGAAATTAGAAACCATAGTTTTGGTGGCCTTGTCAATCTTTTAGCTCTTTAATTTATTTAAATCTTTTTGGGTAGTAATTTTGGGTATTTTAATGTCTTGTTCTATTGTAAGCAAGAGATGAAAAAGTATTTCATTATTCTGAATGAAATCACTCTTGAAGTAGCTGTCCCCTAGTAAGTAGACATTGAACAATGAGGTGATTTCTATGAAGAACTTTTTCCTAGCAAGAGATGGCATCTTGTATTTGCCCCCTCTATCATAAATTTTTATTAGTAAAAAAAAATCATACTTGCAAAAATATGAGAATTCTAATGTGTTTGTATGTATGTGGGGGGTGAATAGTTGCTCAGCATTTATTCCATAAAATGTGCATTGTTTGGATAACATATTTCCAGTAAAGAACTTCCTTAAAACTGGTGGGAGGGACCATATTGAAAGTATATTTAGTTTTTGTTGCTTCTCCTTTTTCACATTATTTAGAGCATTGCTTTCATAGTTTTATATGCAACAATAGATAAGCAATCAATCATCTGAGAATTTGTTTCATTGCTATAGTTCTGTTGAAAGGCTTTTGAAAGCTTCAGTTACACCTCTGTGAGCAGGCAAGTGTTACAGATCAATTACAGATGTACTGAAATTGGTGGCAGTTTTAAATAACAGTATTTTTCTTCCATGTAGATACATCCAGTTATTGACCAAGTGTTTGAATTTTCTGATGTTCCCATGGCCTTTCAGAAGATGGAAAGAGGGCATGCACGTGGCAAAACAGTGATCAGTGTAATTAATAAAAAATACTGAAATCTTGGATTGTTTCTTTGTAAGAATTATTACTTTCTTTAGAAATTCCTGTGCTATAAATATTGTTAGCCACTTGAAGAATTCCAACATCAAGCCAAGAACATACTCTTTGGAAGTATATTTCTTTCATATTCCTTTCAACATTTTCCAACTGAAACTCCTAGAATGTTTTTGTGTTGTTCCTTACTGTTATTTAATTATAGGGGGAAGTGGGTGGAAAAATTTTAAAATGGATTCTTATCATTTATTAGTATGAAGTTGTAGGGAAGATAGAAGTTACTTCGTACAATGGCTGCATTGGACCAGTTATATGTGGTTGAAAATATGGTAGCTTTAGATAGATACAATTTAAGTACTGTATTTTTCAGACTGTAAGACACTCTGGACTATAAAGACACACCTAGCTAAACAAGGGAAAAAAACTGCCTTTGCCTCTGAACAATTGGCTTTCTTGTAGCAAACAGCCTGGTCGGCTTCAGCACAGCCTGATTTAGCATGAGCATTGGTTGGATCTGCCTCCCGGCATACCACCAATCAGCTGTTCCAGGCTGTGAGGATTGCTACTGCTAATTGCTGCTGGCGCCACCCATCGCTGCTGCCACCTATCACTGCCTCCGCGTACCCCATTTTCAGCCTCCATGCGTCCCATTTTTGGTCCATTCCAGCCGGCACCAAAAATGGGACACGGGGAGGCCAAAAATGGGATGCATGGAGGTGACGATGGACGGCAACAGTGCTGATGGGTGGTATTCCAGGAAGCTGATTCAACTGCCAATCAGCTGCTCATGCTAAATCAGGCTATGCTGAAGCTGATCAGGCTGTTTGCTGCAAGGAGGCAAATTGCTGGGAGGCAGAGGCTGAAGGGTGGAGGCTGGCAGGTGGATGGGGTTTTGGCAACATTTGGTCTATAAGACAGAGGCATTTCCACCCACTTTTTTTTGGGGGGGAGTGCATCTTATAGTCCGAAAAATACATTAGTCTCCTGGTTCTATAAATATGAACACATATTAGGAAATATGTACACACACATAAGCAAATATGTTTGTTTTGGTTGGTGTACTCTACCCTATTGATCTAATCATTGAAGGGATTTCCATTCAGGTAGTTTATTTGGGTGTAAATGCAATTCTCCATGGTAATTAAAATATGCTATTTGTTCATCTGAACCATGGATTCTCTATTTCTAATCAATGTTGTGATTACCATGTATATTACCTTTAGAGCAAATGGCTGAAATTCTGCATAGCAGCAATTGCTACATTGATATTTCCTGACCACTTTGTCAGAATTCTTATGTTTGTACAACAAAAGAGATTCCATCTGAGTAATATTTATTTGTAAAATACATGTGTTTATACAAGGGTTTGGACACAAAGACATTTTCTGCAAATACCACACCCTAAAATATTTTCTTTTTTAAGAATATAAACAGCAGTTTCAAAATGTCACCAGAAAAAAAATATAGCAGCTATATGATTGTTACAGTTATACAGCAGATTGGGGCCAAAGTAAACATTTTAATATTTGGATTATTATAATTTCCCAATAAACAATGACAAATGAACACAATACTAGTTTCCAAACAAATCAGTGCAGCAGTGTTAAATCCTTGTAGGTTTTTATGACATTTGACTGAGCAGCCTAAGGGCATTGCCAGTTATGACTTCAGATCTATGTTGGAAGCTAATTGAGCCCCTACTGATTTCTTAGTGTGGCATAGCCAGGCACTTCCCAATGCACCAGGCTGGTCTATCTTCTGCTGCCGAGGCAAATTTTTGTGTGGTATTATCGAGTTTGTGTAGGGAGGAGGGGAGTGGGGAAGGACACTCAGCTCGCTGCATGAGCTTCAAGCAACATCTGGTGATGCCCCAAGATAGTTGCTAGCAATGTTGTTTTCAATTGGTTTGTGTACATGGTAGCAGAAATAATAGTTACAGACCTGGGCAAAACAGTAATGGCTATTGATGCAAGAGTTATTTTATTTCTAAATTCTCTTGTAAAATGCAGCAGCTGGATTAGACATTCTGAAGAAAACATGGATTTATTAGCAGCATTTTCTATTCAGTAGTGTGTGATAGCTTTATCATTAGTGATTATAATATTACAAATATTTTGGTGGAATTTTTTTATCTGCCAAAATTTCCAACATTTTGTAATTCAGTTGTTACATATAAACCAATTTTTGTCTTAAAAGTAGGGTTTGTTTTATTGTAGAAACAATTGTGTAGAAGTAAAGCCAGCTTTAACATCAACTGTTCTTCAAGAAACTACTTGGTATTCTGATATTCAGGTTATATTTTTCTGAATTCAAACTTTTTTCACGTTAATGATCAGTACAGCACTAGATGAGTGTAAATGCAAATAAGGGGGTGTAAAGCAGGAAAAACTACGCTGAATATTGAAATTGCCTGAATACAAAATCAGCAATAGAAAACTAACATGCAAATACACATAATGAGTTTTCATCAGAGGTTTAAAGCAAAGACATAGGGAAACATTTCTTAATGCAGTTCATTAAAAAGCAAGAACTGTTGTGCTATGCAAGTCACATAGCTTGTTACTCAATTTAAAGTAACTCATTTTAGAACAGAAACAGTGTACTTGCCATGTACAGAAACAGTAAGTGCAAATTGTGTAAAATAAGGCAGCCACACAGATAATTGGCATTTTTTAACAGATGAAAAACTCAGCAACAAATGTTTGTTAAGTACTAAAGAATTCATCTATCACAATTTCATGTTATTTTAAAGTCATCTGAAATGATTTAAATTTTATACAAATATCTAATTTATTTTTTGATGACGTTGAACTAGTTAGTTTTCACTACAAAATATTCCAGTGCAATAGTAAATTCAGTTTCAGCTCTTAAGCTTGGAGCACCAAAACACTAAATGTTTACTTGTACATTTAGAATTGCACATTAAAATGTTAATAGCCTTTGTGATATAAAATAGCTGCTTGTGATGCATGTTTGTAATAAATGGACAGAAAAGTCTAAGACGATTTCCTTTCAACCCAGAATATTTATGCCATATACTCATACACAATTTCATTTATGGCAAAGGAAAGTAGGGCTGAGCTTGCTAAACCTGTCATCTTCCTTGTGTCCCACCCAAAGAGTTGGAAAAGAGAATCTGAAGCAGGGAGTCTGTTCTAGGCATTTTATAGCTCCATATTTAGTAACTTCCTCACTTCTGGTTTCGTCTGACCCTCTGTAGAGATGGAGGCAGTAGGCTTGAGCAAAAGAATGAAACAAGGCAGAGTTAACAAACATAATAGAAATTAGGTGAGATGACATCCACTCTACTCTTGGATGCAGTGATGGAGTTAGCATATTACAATTTTTGTTTCTTCAAATGAACAAGCTGGCTGGAAAACCTCCATTTGTTTAATTCATTCCTCAAGTATTAGGGTTATATCTCAATCCGCCTTTTAAATAATCAGTGGCTCCCAGCACTGTGTTGGTATGTCTTCACTGGCTGTACTGAGAATTAGGTGGTTTTGATCATATTGTTTTCCCCCTAAAAGAAAAAAAATAGTTTTAATTTAGTCAAATTATTATTTATTTTTGGATTGAACATTTCAGATACCTGAAAAACTTTCACTTCTATTTCTATTATTTGCTCCCTTTTTCTATTGTGATAATTTTGCTTTAAAAGAAATATTTCAAAGACATACCCTTCATTATATTTCATTCTTCTGATTCACTGCCATAAACATGTTTTCTGCATTTGTCTTGTTTTGCAAAGGTATTTTGAAAACACATTACCCTGTGCAATTATATTATAACCCAACATATGAGTTATATGTAGTCTTCAACTTATGACAATAGAACCCAAATTTTCTGAAATCTTGGCCAGATCCCCACTGTCTTCAGCTTCATCAAACTAACTTTATAACCTTACTAGATTATACACCTCAAATCATGGTTGAACTGACACAAATATTTGCCAGTTTTAATTATCTATTATCTGAAAATGTTTTTCTTACAAATGCTTTCTGGTTAGGAGAATCAGTGAGTAAATTTTGTTGCATGCCAAGTGCATACTTTTGCATCCAAGAACAAGGGTAGGGCCTGGTTTTTTTCTGCAGCTGAAAATATAGATATGTGCCATCTGGCTTATAATTGCAGGGACAGATGGTAAAACCACCTTATGGTTGAAAATAAACCCATTCCTTACATAATAAACATAGAAACATAGAAGAAACATTGATGTATCTCATGGGGGAAGCATATAAAGAAAAATTCTTATCAATGCTATTTATTAAAAATTCCCCACAAACTTATCTGTACAAATTTAATTGGCAAGAAACCATTATGTATAAGTAGATAAAAGTAAGAGGTATAAAATTAAATGTCTTGGATTAGTTCCATTTATTAGTTTCCTGAAATACTAATGATATTTTTATTTATGTTAAAATATTTCATATTTCTAACCTGCCTATCTCCCTCAAAGCTTAAAGTACTGTTATGCAGATTTTGAAACATAGCTAGTTCTTGCACTCCTATATGTAATCACCTGGGCTTAAAATCCATGAAACTGATGGATTTGTTCTAAATAGATATACCCAGGATCATGCTGTTATTGTTACCTCTTGTATCCTCCAGAGGGCACACTTACATTATGAGCTGCAAACTTGTACACTAAGATACTAGGATACACACCGATTAAGGTGTGTCCTTTAAACTTTAAGGAGTCACTCACTATATACCAGTGGTCCCCAACCTTTTTTGAACCAAGGACCAGTTTCACGCAGAAACACTTTTTCAAGGACTGGCAAAATCAATTCTTCCCCAATAGTAAAGGGCTTCTTTACTATTTCTTTACTAAAAACATATTTTTATATATATTTTAATCATGATTATTCATTCTTTGCGGCCTGGTACAAAATGATCCACGGACCGGTCCCGGTCCGGGGTCCGGTGGTTAGGGACCCCTGCTATATACTATGTTTTTTAGATTAATAACAAAAACAGCAATGTACAAAGCAGCTTTGATACAAATAACAAATCCTACATTTATTCCTGAAATGAGTGATTTTTGTACTTTCACACCTATTCCAATGTTTAGGTGAACTGGACTTGCTATAAGATAAACTTGTTCTTCTCTAGCAATAGGCATTGTTTCTCAAGAGTATTTTTTTTCCTGAGAGATGTCATGTAAATTATGTTACAGGATTATCATTTGATTCCTTATATTTACTTGTAATACTATATAAAATGAACACATCATCAGTTTGCATTAGGTGTAAGGATTCAAAAGCTGTCCTTTTAAAACCTGTTTCTTCACTACAATTTTAAAAGGATTCAAAAGCTGTCCTTTTAAAACCTGTTTCTTCACTACAATTTTAAAAGAAAAAGTATTGTGTACAATTAAGTCAAAAAGTCAACAAAAAGCAATAGTGCCCCTTATTTTAGAACATTCTTGGATCATTATGGTTTTATTTTTGTTTTCGTAACTGCTGATTTTTAAAAAACTACTCCAGTTTGTAGTTTGATATGAATTCATATATTCATATTCATAATAATTTATTATTCATAAATAATTCAAGGTGATTCAATTATTCTACTACTCTTCTGTTATTGTTTTAACACCTGATAATAAATGGAGCTTTATCATGCTTGTTACATGAGGTAATGAAAAATATGAGGTAATGAACTTATTTTTGCTATCTACCATATGAAAATTAATTTTCATATTAATCAAATAAAGTTCATAACTTAGCACTAAAAATTCTTACCTTTAATATCTAATGCTAAATGTGGTTTCATTTTGCTGTAAATCTTGCCATCAGAATTAAAACTCCAGTTTTGCTTTTCATCATTTTGCTGAAGGGCGAGGCCCAGCTTTGTACCAGGAGTGATCAAATTTCCTACAATCGTCAAGCAGATGTCTTCTGCCCCCTATGCAAGGAAACAGCATCAGTTAGAGCCCAGTTCATACTATCACACAAATAATTTGTCACACGCTTGGATAAAAAGCAGTTATTTCTGAGGGGTCCTTGGTGCTCTCTCAGCTTGGCTGTTTTCTGGCAGATGTTTCTTTACCCAAACTAGGTAACATCATCAGTGCTAATCCTGATAGTCCTGACTAGCACTGATGATTTACCTAAGAGTTTGGGTAATGAAACATCTTAAGAAAACAACCAAGCTCAGACAGCACAAGGACCCTCATGTCAACCCCGAGCTACAAATATTCTCTTTTATTAGCAGATATTTCTATTTACTACTTGGAAATTTATTCATGCCAAAATGATTCTCAATATGGTGTTTAAAGACTTCAGCTTCATCATTACTTAAATATAGGACATCTTTCTAGGTTGCTGCAAATATTCAATATTTTAAAAATATAATATTCAGTTACTTGAAATTCAAGATATGGTATATCATTTATAATTCTTTTAAGATAAAGAATCTTCTCACCAATTCAAGCTGCTTAGCATAATTGAATTGCAAGTAAGCAATAGCCTTAACTTCTCTTTAAACATATGCTTTTGGAGCTACTATAATGAGGCCTACTCTATCGGGAAAAACCTGTTTTTTTCCTCTGCCTAGTGGCCTCCTCTTCTTTTAATAGGAGGTTCTGTTGGTTGTGCTTTAACACTAAGGAAAGGTCTCTTCCCAATCCTGCCAAGAATAGGTTGCAAGAATTCCAGGAAGAATATGCTCAAATGTAGAGAAATCAAAGCCATGTGACAAATGTTGCCAAATATAGGAAAGGAAAATACTGAAAACCCTTTTATGTTGTTTTAGGTGGGGCATTAAAATTAACACCTTCACTTTTTTAGTCTGTTGTAAGCTACAGCTTCTCATCTTCCCGTGTTCAAACATGCTCTTGAAAAGGAGGAACCCTTTCCGCTCAAGTTCACAGGGTGATAATATAGTTAAGAAATCTCTCCCTTTGGATGGATGCTTTGGCAGGTGCTACCCAACGGTAAACAAGAGATCAATACATAGCTTGCCACTTGGCTATCTTCACTGGATTTGATGTTAATGAGTCTGTACGTTGTTAAACATGAAGATTGAAGAAGGCTACAAATTGGTTCCTAGATCAATTGGCCAGATTTAACTGACAGGCAGACCTTAACTCATACTTTTTTAATCATCTTGCTAATGCTTGAATATAGGTGTTTGAGAAATAGAAGGATGAATGTAAGATTCAACTGCTAAGTAATATAAACAAATATATTATTGAGGGAGGAAATATATACATATAGTCCATTGTTTTTTTTAATTTCAGGAATTGTTATGGAACCATGTAACTAGAATTACTGTATATCCTATTTTAGAAGAAAACAACAGATTAGTAGATTGGCCATTAGCAGCACCCAATCATACTGAAACAGAGCACCAAGGCCCTTGGGCCATGACCAAGTCTTCTGAGATAATTACTTTGCCATTGCCTAGCCCTATGATTGCCTCTAAATCTCTGCCACTTTTCATTTCCTTCCCTCTTTGCTTACCCAGCAGGTAACACTTTTAGAGGGGAACCAATCCAGCTGCTGCCAATATAGCCTTTCCAAATGCAATTCTGCTGGATTACGTATATCTAGAAAGAAGGCTGGTTGGGACATGACATGCAGGTTGAGCCTTCTAGCTTGGTAAAAGAGAGGCATCAGCTGGAGGCACTGTGAGAATGGCCTAGTTCTTCCCAATCCTCCTAAGGGCTGGTTATAGCCCATAATTAATAGGAAGAAGAAATGAAAATAATAGAAATAGCTGGAAAATAATAAAAAGAGGTTTGTTGGTCACAGACTATATTTACTAAATGAATAAAAAGAGAAACAGGATGTACTCCTTGTCAATTACTTTTGTTTCTGTGGGGAAGCAAAACCTGTTTTCTGTTTGTCTTATGGAAAGTCTGTCAAATATGCCACAAGACATGTTTCATACAGAACCTTACCCTACACTTGATGAATCCATCTTGATAAACCCAGATCTGCTCTCCAGATTTATTGTCTTCCACAGCTTGTATCCTCAGAAGACTCAAGTCATCCATATTTCCATCAGCTGCCATGAATTTTCCGGTCTCTTTGTTTCTGAGTCTGAAGTACACTTGTCTCTGAAATGTAACTAGTTTTCTTTAACAATAATAAAACACCTTCAAGAATTAGCATTTCCCCCTTTTTCTTTTAAACTAATGTTAATATTATTAAAGGAAAATGTAACAAAATATATGTACACATTTGTAACTACATTTTGAATATTAATTTTACTGTACATTTTTTTTATTTCATATTAGAAACAAAATGCAGATTAATATCATATATTGCTTAGACATCACTGATAATATACACATTGAAAATATTATATTTCCTATATGGATATTGATGCCTAAATAACTTTTATGAAGAAGACTTTCAGTTAAGTATTTTCCATTAGAAAGTAAAATGAAATCTATTAAATAGTTTAGACATTTTAAGGAAATAATCATAGCAATTACACTTTTTGGAGCAAATACATATGAATTTTGTAAAAGAAAAGAAAACATGATATTATGTTTAAAATTTACTACCCAAAATCGGAGTAAATCCTATTTTCTAAATTAAAAATAAAATCCACTGAGGACAAGAAATGTGTGATTTCAGCATTCAGTATCAATAATAAAAGATATTTCTAAAATCTCAAAATGAGAAGCAGAATATTCATTGCATGCAATACTGAATAGACTCACTAGTGATTTTGTTTAGTGTTTACATCTGAAGAGCAATATGCTTACTTTTTTATTCAGAGATGTAATTTTGAACAAAACTGGCTGGTAGAATGGAAAAATCACCATTTAAAAGTCCTAAAGACCATAGTTCTCATAATATTCATAGAAGATAAAAATCACATGATTTGTATCATATGATTTAAATGGTACTCAGGTGAAATATTAAGGCAAAGAAACAATGCTGGAGGAGAAGTTGAATGAAGACGACAGAATTATAAAAACTTCATAAAAAGCTTTCATGTACCAAAATGGGCTATAATACCTCTCTTACCTGCAATAAAGGTCGTAGGGAACCAATTTTGTGATAGCCATGTGTCTCTTTCCACTTTGATATTTTTTTAGGTGTTAGTAAAATCTGGCGGCCTTTATAATTATGATGTTCATAAATAATCCATCTGGAAAAAATCTCTCATTATATCTGTAAAATAATGCTTTCACAAAAATATCCCTTTTTTAAAAAATCGTAACTTCATAGTTATCTATTAGGGGGATATTTTAGAATCAATTTCAAGTATATCATTGTACTTGACAGTTTATTTGTAACAGTTCTTCCAAAGAATGTTTTATGTCTATTTGGTATTACATAATGATTTCACATGTTTGAGTTTAACAAAGCCATTTCATGTGTTTGAATCTAAAGTCTGTTGACCATTTTCTATTCTATCAATTGAAGGAGTTTTAATGGAAATGGTTCTACCTTAAGGCACCAAGATGGAGATACTTCTTTAAAAAAAACATTCAAATACACAGATAACTATGTTTAAGTTTTTTTTAAATGGTATTAACCTGCATTGTGGAGAGTGGGACATATCTATTTTTAACAAGTCTGTGACAAAAATCTTATCAATTGTGTGAAATTAAGTATTATTTTTCTGGAATTATATTATGTTAAAAACACCAACATAGTTTTGCTATTTTCTGTAATATAAACATCTAAGAAAAAAATATTTGATTTAGTTCCCTGGGTAAATCTGAAACCAGTAATTGGGCCTAGCTTGATAAAAAGACAGGTATATATTCTTTCATATAGATACTGGAATGATATATTAAAAGAAGCTTTATAAATCCTATTTAAATTCTACAAATAATAAATGTTCAAGTTTAAACTATAACTTACATGCCACCATGGACTTCTACTGAAGCAATATGAGGATTGTAGCCAAGAAACTGGAGATTTACTATTTCTGTAATGAATTCAAATTTCTTTCCTCTGAAGTTTTCTTTTTCAAAAAGAGATATAACTGGTTCAGAAAGTTCCTGTGTTTTTTTTTAAAAAGGAAGGTCTTAAGTTATTGTTTTGCCAGCAGGGAATTAACGTGCTAATATTCTAAACAGAAAAAATGAAATACATGAAATGCTGTGAGTGACTTTTTTTTCCAAACTGAAAAAAATATATTTTGAATAGAATAAATGGTTATATCTTTTAAAACTTCATTTACTGGGAAAGTTCAGTCCCCAAGAATAAATTGACATCTTTAAAACTTTAAGTGCTCCTAAATAATATAAATATTTATCTTTTCAAATAATTCCATCATACAAAACTTCCCAGATGGCAAAGTCTAGAATAAAGGACTTTGCTCATTGAAAAGTTATTCCAGGTGTGGGAGGAAAACAAGGAGAAGCAGCAAGGTGATTACTTGCAACCACACCTTTCATTCTTGGCTAACATTTTCATGAGTCAGCAGTAGTTGGGTCTCCAGACTTCCCTTGCAAATTGTAGGTATCTGGAATATTTATAGTTTTTTTTTATTGCTAGTGCCACAATGTTAGAATTTCAAAAGACTTGTTTTCTCTGAGGAAAAATTACTAATAAAACCATACAATTTTCCAAATGAAGCCTTCGGTGTTAGAATCTGTGTTCTCCAGATTTCCTGGACTTGGTGAGTCTTAATAAACTTTAGTGAATCACTCAAACTTCATTTTCAATGAGCTAATTTTATGCATCATATAACTGACTTTCTGAAGCCAGTATCTGCTGTCTTAAACCATTTAAAATAGACCATTTTTTTTTATTTTGTAAATTTGAATCACTGTATAAACAATTTTATTCTAGTTTGTGTTTTAATAATCATGGATAAAAAGAGCAATATGTAGTCTTACTTTATCCACACATCCTTTTAATTCTATAATAAATACCGGATGCATTGTTGTACAAAAAATCATTTTATATGCCTGAACAACTGTATTGAAATAGATAAAATCGTTTAGAAAAGAGCACCTTTCAGTACAGTTCAACGCTAAAAGTAATCTTAGCTTTGGGGTAGAATTTGTTCTGTTCAAATGGGTACAACCTTTTTTCAAACTCAAAACAGACTTGTTTGGATACTCCAGGGACAAATTAATGCAGTCTTCAAGTAGGATTATCTAGCCGTGTTGACTTAAGCTTTCATCTAAGAAAAACTGAGGGGCGTAAATATGTTGAAATTCCAGCCCAAGTTTATCATCACTCTTAATACCCACATAATTATTTTTCTCTCCCAATTTTGTAAAACCTCTTTATTTTTCTTTTCCGGTATAATTCCAGCCAATTAGTAACATACTGTAACCAAGAAAATATGATGGCATTATGGACTTCAACTTAGTGATGCCTTCTCAGATTGTGCTACATAATAAAGTAGTCAAGTATGCTGCATCATCCAGGGGTATCTTTTGCTCTATTATCTCATACACATACACCCCAGGAAGGCATAGATGTATCTATAGATATATGATGCCTCTAGCTTGATCACACAAAGATGGACGTTTGGTTTCTATTTTTGTACTCAAAGAGGACTTAGCAGAAAAGAACCTTCTCCTCTTCTCTACTGATCTCATTGCATACTTTCACTTGAAACTGTTTTGCTTTTAATTCAACTTGAGCACTAGAAACTGACTTGATCTAGGATGAAAAATACAGGCAGTCCTCAGTTCATTTAGTGACCATTCAAAGTTACTACAGCACTGAAAAAAGGAAATTATGACTGTTTTTCATGCTTACGACCGTTGCCATATCCCTATGGTCATGTGATCAAAATTCAGGCGCTTGGTAACTGGTTCCTACTTATGACAGTTGCAATGTCCTTGGAGTCAGCTTTCATGACCTTCTGACAAGCAAAGTCAATAGGGAAGCCAGATTCACTAAACAACCATGTTACTAACTTAACAACGCAATGATTCACTTAACAACTGTGGAAAGAAAGTTCATAAAATGGGGCAAAACTCACTTAACAAATATTTTACTTAGCAACATAAATTTTGGGTTGAATTGTGGTCATAACCCAAGGACTATTTGTACTTCAAGCTACTGAGACCAGTGAGATATGTTTTTGTTTTACATTTTTACTTGTTTTTTTCACACTATTTACAAGCACGTCATCCTAAAAGATTCTGGGAGGCACATATTAACAAACAGATCAGGTTTTAGTAGCAAAGTCAATTCTGAAAAAGAAGACTGGGTTATCATAGAGTTAATTATTATTTTTGTTGACTAATGGAGTGATATAATAACAACTTTCTAAACAAATTAACAATCTGTAAATACTTAAAAAGTATCCAGAATTAAAGATGTTATTACTTAGGATTATAATTCATATGCTCTCACTGCTATGCCTCATATAAATCATTTGTCAGGACTCAGCAGTTACCCCCATTTAAATCATGAGTCTCGAGCCAAACTTCCAAAGCTTAAAGTAGATTTATTAGGAGTAAACATGCCAACACTGCCTGTGTGTAGCACATCATTGTGTCTGTGTCTGAGACACATCATTGTCACCTTTGACCCTGGTTCCGCCCCCCCCCCCCGGTGTATCATAATTCCTATTCTCCAATGGTACACATCTATAGCTAAGAGTCATCAATCATACTCTCCACTTAGAATTTTGCATGGCAGAAACTTTGGTCACCTAGAAACTATATTTGAAAACATTTATGGAATGCAAGCTGCCCACTGCTCCCCCCTCCCTTTCTGTTAGCAACTCTAAAAAGACCATAGAAATATTTCATGAGTTGTCATCATTCATACATATATTTTGAAGTCTCACCCTTTTCTAACCTACATGGTTATAAAACTCCTTTTCACAACTTACAATATTTACAACTTGTAAAGATTTCAAGCATGTTTGGGGTAGGCAACCCATTGCAGATAGATCAGGATAGGCTCCTTCTTCTAACACATACTGATTCCCAGAGAAATTTTCTTCATCATATGCAATCCAACTACAAGAAGAAAAAAAAAAAGAAGTAAGAACATAAGACAGATTTTAAATAATTTCAAGATTAGACTGCTGGGCCAAATGCAGGAACTATTTGGTATTTCTATTCATTATTTCTTTGGTGAAAACAAGGGACAGAAATCAGATTTTTAAGAACAATAATAGGAAATGGTACAATTTAAAAAATCTGTCAACCATTTTCCTTTATGTACTTTATTGAAGGAGAATCCAGGCACACTTTCTAAAATGTAAGGAAAATAATTCAAACAGACAATTCATCTTCAGAACGGGCAAATGCTTTGGATTTGAGGGGGAAAAATATAATCAGGGGCACCTTACAAGAGCTGCAGTCTTCGAATCTTAGAAAAGGAGATGGTTTAAGTGTTACTGACAAGTCCTCTGATTCACATTTCTCCCTTCAAATGCAAGGCGTAAGGATTATTTATTTTTATGGAGAACAATGTTGATTAAAACATCCTTCAGTGTACTTTCGGACTCATTCCTCTGTCATTCATCTTAGGTTAAATTTAACTTATTAAAAACAAAAAATACAGGAAACCTGGTGTAGTTGTAGTTGCCCATAAACACCCAGTGACCATGCATCAGTATAAAAATATGTGTCCATCCAGCCCAGTCTAAATGATCTCCCTTTGTGCCTCTTTCAATAATGTGCTTCCATAATAGCTTGTTGACTAGAACATATCAAAGTAACTTTTTACTCACCTGCCAGATAATACCTTTGAAGATTTAGCAGGAAATTCAACAATTTGAGAAATATCTTTCTCAAGTATTTGACTGCTGCCTTGAAACTCTGGTTCTGAAAATAACTGGACCTTTAAAGGTAACAGAGATCATGTAAATTAACAATACATCCAGACATAATCCGTCTTTTCTCTCTCTTGATACAAATGAGGCAGATTCAGATATGTAGTCTTCTTTTTTTGCTGTTCCTTGCTGGATTATGTTTATATTCTGCAAACTATTCTATCAGTAACTATCCCCACACCCCAATTCTAAATTCCCAATTCCACACCCCTTTTCTTAAGTCTCTATACATCTGACTTGGCTTACATTCATATTGCCTATGCAAAATATTTGATTATTTTTACCTTAAATTTTCCCACATGATCATTGATATCCTAAAAAAAAATACAGAGAACAAAAAATAAGAAAATGACACCAGAAAAAAATAATAATTAATTTATGAGTAAAGAAAAATGTTTTAAAAACCTATGTTGTTGTTTTTTTTAAAAAGAACTTCTTACCAAAAGTACGGGTTGAATTGAAGATATCTTATTATTCTTTGCTCCCCAAGCTTCATAGCTGGGATACATTCCTTTATCAAGAATATATTGTTCTCCTGTAAAATCAGGGTTTTCATAAGCCACCCACCTGAAAAAAAAAAGTCAATTACATTTTACTAGGATTTAAGTGGAACTTTACATTTATACAGTATATATTAAAGACAGAAAAAGTCAATAAAAGAACAGCATAGTTGTATATATAGTTTTTTTAGCGAACACGGTTTGCCTCTGTGTATATTTTTTTCAGTCCACTTAACAAATAACTCAAGATTATTATTATTAGTTTTTTAAAAAGGACTCAATGCCAATTTCCATGCAGGATTTGTAAAAAACTGCTTTATTCAGACTCTGCCACTTTAGGAATTTTTATACTTTTTCCTATTATTATGCAATTTGAAAACACAATCCCACTTCCTCTAGGTGTATTTCCTATTGAACTCAATTCAGTTTCACGACTGACATATGAATAATGAAATTAACGCTATTTCAACACACATGAAATTACATTTGGTTCCTTTAGTAAAGTTTTTGTAATCCTCCCAATTCTTCAAGTGTTACCTCAAAATATCATGAGGTATTAGTAACGGTCATCCCTATTTTCAAAAATGTGACCCCTGCTTGGTTGAAAACTACAGACCAATCTCATTGTGTTACGTCACATGCAAAGTTATGGAATCAATTATTAATCAATGCATTACCTTCCACCAAACAACTTACTGTCCAATAAATAATTTGGTTACAGAAAAAAATTATCCTGCAATTTGCAACTTCTACAGTGCAAAAACATATGGACTACACTTCTTAACCAGGGTAAATCAATAGATATAATTTACATTGACTTCTGCAAAACATTTGACTCAGTGGTACATGACAAACTACAATTAAAATTAATTTTTACGGCATTTCTGGATCCCTTCACAAGTGGATTACTGCCTTCCTGTCAAATAGGCAACAAATAGTAAAAATAGGAAACACCCTATCAAACCCTGCACCAGTCATCAGTGGCATCCCACAAGGGAGCGTTCTAGGACTCACAATCTTTATACTATGGATATATTAATGACCTTTGTGACCACTTTATTAGCAACTGCATCCTCTTCGCTGATGATGTAAAACTATTCAATACCACCATCAATGCTACTGTCCTTCAAAACGACCTTGATTTCATGTTTGAATGGTCTAACAGTTGGCAATTCCAAATCTTTACCAACAAATGCTCTGTCCTACACATTAGTAAAAAAAAAAATCTATACACCAAATACAAGCTAGGCAGACCATGACCTTGTTGATGATCCTCACTTTGTCAAGGATCTTGGAGTTCTGATATTGAATGATCTAAGCACCAAAGCTCACTGCAACAGTATTGCCAAAAAGGCTTTAAAAGTTGTAAATTTAATTTTATGAAGCTTCTCCTCTGTTAATACTGATTTGAAAACTAGGGCATTCAAAATCTTTCCTAGACTAATACTTGAATTCAGCTCTGCTGTCTG
This sequence comes from Laticauda colubrina, assembly GCA_015471245.1. Taxonomy (NCBI): domain Eukaryota; kingdom Metazoa; phylum Chordata; class Lepidosauria; order Squamata; family Elapidae; genus Laticauda; species Laticauda colubrina. The sequence continues at coordinate 57,476,551 of BLBF01000007.1, read as the reverse complement.
GAATCTGCATTGTATATCAGACATAAATACAATTGATCGAGTCCAGAAGTATTTTACCAGAAGAGTACTACATTTCTCTGTTCGCAACAGAATACCCTACAGCACCAGACTTAAGATTCTAGGCTTAGATAACCTTGAACTACGCTATCTAAGATTAGACTTAAGCATAGTACATAAAATCATTTGTTATAACATCTTACCAGTTAATGAATATTTCAGCTTTAACAACACCACAAGAGCACAAAACAGATATCAACTAAATGTAAACCACTCCAAGCTTGATTGCAGGAAGTACGATTTCTCAACAGAGTGATCAATGTCTGGAACGCACTACCTGATTCTGTTGTCACTTGCTCAAACCCCTACTACTTTACCCTCAAACTAACATCTATTGACCTCACCCCATTCCTAAGAGATCTGTAAGGAGCGTGCATAAGCACACAATCATGCCTACCGTCCCTGTCCTATTGTCCCCAATTATTAGTTCCTATTTCTTGTATTTAAACTTATGTTTGTTTTTGTTTCTGTTATATTGTAAGCTCTTGACAAAATAAAATAAAATAAATAAATAAATAATAAAAGTGACTGTTATGTGCTTTTGCTGCTTCTGTCTCATATTTTAATGTTCATCCTTATGAATGTTGTTTAACTCGCTGTAATTAGTTGGTTAATGTTTATTCAGATATACACCCAGACATGGCTGTAAATTGCTTGGTCAAAGTGATAAGGTATGAACAATATGTTAACCACTAAGTCCAACCAAGCATATTTGCACTTGAACCTGAACTCAAAGTTTTGAAAACAGTTCAGGCATGGCTGGTTGTCAAAGATATCAGGCGTTTCATTCTGCAAACAACATGCTATTCCTACTGTATTAATGCATAATTGAAAACATGAATATGGTGTTATGCTGAGAAAATAATCTAAACAAAGAATAATGGTTTCTCCATTCTGCAGTTAGACTATCATGAAAATGTATTGCATGATTGTGCCAACTAGAATTTTTCTCCCTGTTACTATTACATATTATTCCCTTAATATGTGCTTTCTCAACAGGAACAAGTACAGTACTGTATCCTGCTTTTTGAACTGCTATTGAAGCAAGAAAAAAACATTTTGAGTGTCCCTTAAACTATTTAAATAATATAGTTTTAAATATGGTCCTCATGGATGAAAAGACACACTCAGGATCTCAGAGTGATTTGCAGAGAGAAAGTCACATATCACTAGCTGGCCAGACAGGGCATAGTTTGTTAAGTAAAATAATACTGTTTGTATGCTAATTTTAATTATGATCCACTTTAGTGCCTGATAAAATTCAAGTGAGTTTTTCTTTCTGTATTTAACTGTGTGACTTTAAAAGTTTGCATATAGTTATGAGAAAGAAAATACAAAGAAGCTAGAATAGAATTTCCTTCAAGTTATACTTCATTGGTCCCTTCATTATGCTTTTAGGATCTATTCAGACCTAAAAGGACAGAGGCACTTTTGCACTTAAAATAACCTATTTGTTGTTTAAATTACAGTATCTTGATGGGATTTAAGCAGCCATTCTTTCAAAAAAAAATATAGTCAGTTACCCAGAGTTTGAAATCAGTAATAATTTCAACATCAACCTATGATCAAATGGTATACAATATAAACCTTTAAAGGAAAAGTTGGGGAAACCCTAGAAAATTCCAAGTTGGGATATATTCCATAGGAACGCCCCAATAAGATGACAGTGATGACTACAAGTTCCTCTCTTGTTATGATTTCATTCATGGGAACTCAGTGTAGAAAGACTAATCTGAGTAGGATTAGGATTCTGTGTTAATTACCACTCTTGAATCAGGACAAGGACATTTGTTTATGTTGCCAAGCACTTCAACTTCAAAAGTGCTTTGGCATAGTTGCCAAACTATGACAAACGTATTCCTGCAGGGAATTAAATATTTATGTAAAGTGGCAGAACAGTACAATACATCTTTTGTCTCTGAAAGGAAGAAAGCAATAAGGTTTGTAATCTATTACATACAGATAATTGCAAAAATGTGCCTTATATGAGGAATATCAGAGCACTGAAAGTTTTTACTTAGGGCCAACATATTAATCAAACAGTCATTTAAAAAAAAATCTCAGAACACTTAACTGATTTCAAATTGAATATGTGCCAACAATATGATCTGGCTATAAAAATGGCAAACTAGTTTTAGTCTGCATTAGCAGTTGTATAATTTTCAAATTATGGGAACGGATAAATCCAGTCTATTCTTCATAGGTGAGAATTTGCCTCCATTTATGTGCTGAGTTCTGGGCACCACGTTTTAAGAAGGATTCAAAGAAATTAAATAAATTCAAAGAAGTGTAATGGAAATTATAATGGGACTAGAAACAAGATCACTAAAGAGAGATTAAAAGTCCAGGGCATATTTAGCCTTGAGGAAAAATGCCTGAGAAGGGACTAAGTGTACTTCAAATAGTTGAAATAATGTTATGTAGACTTATTTTCTCTTGCTCCAAAGTATAGGAATTCTGCTTCAGAACAAGGAATAATAGATGTAAATTACAGGGAAACAGATTCTAACAATGTTAGAAAAAAAAAGTTCCTAATACAGGTAGCCCTCGACTTAAAACACTTATCTAATGACTGTTCGAAGTTACAATGGCACTGAAAAATGGCACAATCTTTGCCGCATTACCATGATCATGTGATCAAAGCTCAGATGCTTGGCAACTTGTTCATACTTATGACTGTTGCGGTATCCTGGGGACATCTGATCACCTTTTCTGTCCTTTTACAAGCAAAGTCAATGGGGAAACCAGATTAATTTAACTACCAGATTACTAATTTATCAACTGCAGTAAATCACATAACAACTGTGGCAAGAAATGTTGCAAAATAGGGCAAAACTTACTTTAAAAATATCCTATTTAACAACTGAATTTGGGCTCAATTGTAGTTATAAATCGAGGAACACCTCTACTTAGAACAATTCACCAGTGTCCAAACAACTGATGGACAGAGTGGACTTTCCTTCATTGGATTTATTCAAGTGGAAGCTAGAGAGCCATCTATTCTGAGAGGCTTTAATTAAGATTTCTTTACTTAGTCTCCAGAGGGGTAGAATAAGTTGCCTTAATGCCCTCTTTCAATTCTGTGAGCCTATGATTGTATGTAGTTTAATCTGTGATCATCTTCCTAATAACATTTAAAATTCACCCAAGAAACTGCACATTTAAAAAAAAATCCTGTTTCATAAGAGAAATCTTTTTTTTTTTGCATTTGAATATGAAGAGAGTTTTTACCCAAAACATTAATGAATATAACATCTGATGTCCTTGTATTTATTCCCTATGCCAACATTTCCCATTAATTTTAAAATGAACATCTTACTTACACTCCACTAATCACATTTACAGATTGTGTCCTTAATCCATAGCCGGTATCCTTCAAATTGGAAATAATACCTAATACATTTATACTGGAACCTTTACTGCCAAAGTCTTTTTCAGTGTACATTATCATGTGAGGGTGCATCAGATCCTGAAGAAAGAAAAATCAAAAGAAGATAAACAGAGAAATGAAGACAAAAATTAAATGTTTATCACATAGGAATATTTCTTGAGCATATTAATGATGTGGTAGGAATTGCAACAGAGACTGAAACAATGTAAAGAGGAAACCAACAGTAAGAAACCAACATGAAGAAGAAAATTGGAGGATTCAAAGAAAGAATGAATGAATTAGCACTCTCATGGAAAGAGAGAAGAGCACTCTCTCTTCACTTTTTACAGGTAATTAGGAATATCTGATTTGAGGGTGTTTAGAAGATTAATTGTTCAACCAAAACAGATCCTCTAAACATCCTTCAGGTATCTCAGTGCCCTCTGGATACACTGGAACTTCAGTGCCCAAAACTAAAACCAAAGTTAGCAGGTCCAATAGCTAATATATCTGGAGAGCAGCAGGTTGGAAACAAGCGCTCTCAATTGTTAATGGCACATTTCCTCTGGAAATGTTGATCTTGATGCTCCAAAGGCTGTGAAGACAAAGTTGCCTTGCGGTTGAAAGAATCGCAGTGAAAGAGCAACAAGAACCAACCTTATAGGAAAAACTAATTTCAATGACATCTGCAAATGCTGCCTTAGCAGTTTCAGTGCTGCAGGTAATCTGGACGCTGACTAAACCACACAGCCGAGCGCAGATAGTTTGCTACAGGCATTTCTCTCCTTAGCCTTTTAACGCAGTAAGTGGTATACTGGAAAACCCCCCTCCCATTCTTTCCTGTAACAGTTGGTGAGACTACATAATTTACATTGGAGTTGTTGTCTTGGCTCTCAACAATTTGCCAATGGATCCATTAATGGAAATAAATAGAAAGAATGGGTAGAAAGCTCCACTTCCCTATTTAATAAGAATGGAAAAAAAGCTTGTTTGATTCTAGTGGGCTCTGAATGGCTGTTCTTTCTACTTTCTCTTGACTTCAGATTAGCCTCAAGCTGTTTGTTTTTCACCTCTGCCGTCTTAGCAATCCTGTTTCTCAGTTTCCAGAGAATACAGAAATCCTCCTTTCTTACTTCTATTTTGTTGTACAAGTCAAATATACATCGATTCTTTGCACATCTGTCTATATAGCCTGGCATTTCATCAGAATCACGGACAGCCCTAATAAACAAGCAATGCAACAAATTCTGCAGATACCCAGAATAACACAGGGATGAGGCTCAGGTAGATAGATATACAATAAGTAGTACATTGGACTACACTACACATCATTCCAGTAACCAAGACTTCTAGCAATGATGGGGGGGGAGGGGAGTTGGAATCTGCAACCCAGTGGAACAGGAAAAAAACAGGTAGAAAAGCATACAGCATTGCTTTTCAGGTTTATACTGTACTTCAGATTCAAATACACATTTTCATCCCCAACTAGACATACAGTTTCAGATTAATGAATCACCGCCCTGGTTTATGATCCAGCAAATAACTCACTCTCTTACACACATACCTTTTTCCATCTTACCTTTACTGAACTGGGCATAAGGGCAATGTAAAAGAAAATGTAAGTATGGAAAAATTGTTCTGCAAACCATGAAAAGGCTACATTGCATTTATTTAAGATGCCAAGAGTATATATTCTTAAACTTACCCCTAGAACAGGCCGCAGTGATTGCAACTGTTCATCATAACCACCCCAGTCCGTCCATTTCTGGTATTCACCTTCTTCCAGTAAATACTGATGCCCTTCAAACCCTGGCTTCTCATAAGCAACCCAGCTACAAATAGCAAACAAAAATTGAAAACTCAAAAACAAGCATGATTGTTAAAATGTCATCTTAAAAAACCAAAAATGGAGCATAAAATAAACTGAACTAACATTTTAAATAAGAGGAGACACAGCATTTCAAGGCAATTTTTTAAACTCTGTTTGTAACAAATGGTATTATACCATCCAAATTTTACTCAGTTGTAGTTAAATTTTAAATTAGATTGGTCGGAAAAAATAATAATAGATTCATACAGCTTCAAAAAAATCAATCACTATGTTTTAATACTAGCATTGTCTACTATGGCATCTATATTTACTTAATAGTGATGATAATTCATTCATTTCATTTGAACATATTTTGAATACACCTAGACCTGCACTATTTGCCATAATATTAACACAATTTTCATAAAAATCTGCTCTCAAAGTTTGTACAATGTTAATAAGCAAATAAAGAAAACACAAATACGGTAGTTTTTACTATTATAAATGCTTCACTGAGTTGTTCAGGTCATTATTTTAACTTTTTTAGATGTTATGGTATCTCCTAATCTTCCAGTTTAATAACTAATATAGTACTATGTTATTGTTTCTACAAGAGTTATGAGTAAAATCACAGGAGCTTTAAAGTACTGCTTCCTTAATCTGTACTTTAGGATCAATTTCTAGTTCCAAAAAGGCATGAGATGGTAAAGTTTCAACTTCCTAAACACTCCTGCATTTTAGGAATCTTAGAGGGTTTTAAAGATTTTCTAAATCTTTTCCAAATAAATACTTACACCTGCAATGTGATACAATATTTTAATGCTGGCTCTCTCATTTATGGACTGGATCCAATCAGCTATATTATTTGTGATATAATCAGCATAAATCCCATTAAATCAGTGTACCTACATAAACATTATTTAATCTGGATCCAAGTTTCTCTGTGTGTGTATCCACTGTTCCTGAATCAGCTTTTTTTTGGACTATTTACTGAATCTGTAGATTCTAATTATATTCTTTCATAAACATACATGCTGTGAACATGGTCCATCTATCATCTTCCTAAATCATATATTTGTAAGATTTATATTCCTCCTTATAAAGCACTCATCCCTCCATTTTTTCTACCAACAATCTTGTGTTATAGTTTAGGGACTAATTGGTCCATAATTATCAGCACATTTTTGTAACTGAAAGTTCTACTCCAACACTTAACCACTACACTACATTCACTCTCAATGCCAATTTCTCAGCCTCTACGTTCCAGGGGATGTAAAACGAGATGTTATCATTTTTTTTCCTTTTACCTACATTCCTCCCTTCACTTTTATGGATCCTATTGATGTAAGCAGTTCATTTTCCAGCTCTTCAGATTCTTCAGTTCTATCTCCTTCCTTAGCAAGAGCTGTTAATTCTGAATCCAGTTCTATAAGTTTTCCTTCAAAGAATGGCTTTTCATAAACAATTACCTTAAACAAAATAGTTTAGTTAGAAATTTGCTTTTTATAACAGTTCAAAATGCTTTCACATATATTTTGGCAGAATTCTTCTGAAACATCTTGTAAGCAGCAGCCAACATTATCATTTCAGATTCAGAACAGATAATAACAACAACAAAAAAGCATGATACAAGACATTATGTTTGTTCGTAACTAGTACAACATTTAAATCTGCAACACCTCACCCATAGCCAGGGGTGGGATTCAGTCGGTTCGGGCGAACCAAATGTTAATTTTATGTCTGGTTTGCTGAACTGGTAGTTGAATCAACCAGCTGGCCCCGTACCCTGCCCCTCCCAGGAATCTCTACATGGCCTGTTTAGCATGCAGATAAGTACAGAGTCTGGCGTCATCCCAGAGGCCCGAGGGAAGCCTCTGGAATCTGGGGAAGGTGAAAAAAGGCCCTTCCAGAAGTTCCGGTAGGCCACACCCACCATGGCTACGCACATCTATCAACTGGTCGGAGAACCGGTTGTTGGGATTTTTGAATCCCACCCCTGGCCACAGCTCTTCTCTTCAGTCACCAAAAGCTAACTTGAATATATGATATACCAACAAAATCAGAGCCATCTGAAATCTGCTAAAGGAATACTTCCACCAGAGAAACAGATTTCTTTTTCATTTACACCACAGCTTCAAATCTTTTCCAGAATATCAGGTGAACAAAGATGCTAACATTGTACCTAAAGGTATAAATTTGGAGGCACTTCTAAGGCAGTATTTCTCAATCTCAGCATCTTTCAGATATGTGGACTTAACTCCCAAAATTTCTCCTATGCAACCGTGCTGGATGGAGAATTCTGGGGAATTGGAGTCCATACATCTCAAAGTTGCTGATCTTGAGAAACACTGATCTCAGAGTATCTTAGAAACTATAATTTGTCAGGATGTAAATAATGTAGATAATCAGCAGCATGAATGATTAGTTATATGAATATAAACTCTTCTGGAAAAAATGATTATCACAACATAATTATGGTTTAAATATAATGAGCCACATTCAATAAACAAAACATTTGTAACTATTTTACCTTTCGGCTTTTAGGATATTCAACCTTGCGTCCACCCTACAATAATTGATGGGAAAAATGTTACTAGAATGTTACATAACTCAGATCGTTTTGACTTAGCAGAACAATTCAATTACTACCCACATTTCCCAATATGTCAATAGAAAATCTATTCATAACAATGATTCAGTAATCAAACTTTAATTATACACATATAAATTTAACTACATTTAACAGTAAGACCTCAAATAAATGTTCAATAAAATGTCTGCACTGCCACCTTTCAATGGAAAAATATTTCCCATCCAATTTATATTTTAACAAATTTAAAATTTCACAAATTATGTTTATTTTGAACTTGAAAAATAGGACAGATGAATGAATGGAGCTAAAACTATTCTTTTATTATTACTATCTTTTCTGTGTGCATGTGTATCTTGTATCTTGTTTTAATTATCTCACCATTTTCAAGGGTTTCAAAGATCTAATATATGCCTCTTTTTTCTCCCAGCATGACAGATCAGGATATTCTCCTGGTTCCAACATTAAAGGGATTCCCTGGTAACTGGGTTCTTCATAAAGTAGCCATCTAGAAATGAAAAACAGTATGGTGATTAGAGGAAAATTCAAGTTCAAAAAAGCCCAGAGGATATATGATACTAAGAATGTCTCATCTGGCTATTGTCTAGATGGAAGATTGCATGGATAGAAAGAAGTTTACCTAGCACTGAAACAAAGACTGTTCATTAAAATGTTTATAGCCCGCATATTATCCAGCAGATCTTATAATATTATATAATAATAAAATAAAATCAGATAAACTTCAATTTAAATTATACAATTTAAATACATTTAAAGGATAAAAAGTAGGGTCAGTCTGGACACTGAGGCAGAAATGTAAGGAGGAAAGGCTAGGTTATTACTACTAAATGATTTTGTTATATGATTTGACAATCATATATAGTAAATGTTTCAGCCCAAATAAGTGATAGCATCTAGGCAAGTTTGTCTAATCTCAGTAAGACTGGTTAACACTTGGATGGGAGGTCACCAGAAAATCCAAAGACTGTAGTCTAGACTGCAAAGTTTAAAAAAAATGTGAAAGAAAAACAACATATCACTTATGTGTTGTTGCTAAGAAAAATACAGAAACTGTTCCTGTGATCAAGCTCATGCTAAAGGATAGGTTATATTTAGTTAAAGGATTTTAAAGTGTCAGATTGTTCTCAATGAATAGTAATAATGAAATGCATATAAATACTTTGCCAAGATTAATATGTGGCTTCATTCATATCCACACCCACCAGAAGCATTCCCAATATACCCAGTAATGCTATGATTCATATTCATAATGCAGTTTGGAAAATGATGAAACCTAAATTGGATTTTTTTTATACTGCTATCTCCAGAAGCTGACACTAGAATTAGAATTAATTATTGTATAATTAGACATTATACATTTATCCTGTCTGAGAATTCAACAGCGAATAAACCTTTTTGTATCACTGTCAGACAATTTTGAAAAATATTCCTGATAAAGGACTCCTTGCATAATGAAAATGTATACAACCTAAAAGTCAGTACAATAAGAGAATCTCATTTCAGATTTTTAAACTCATGTTTTAATTTATTAAATTTATATTCTATCTTTCTTTCCATTTGGTGTAAGACCTGCTTTGTTTGTTACAGAAGTACAAGTTACTATTGTACTTCTAAATATTTCTTGTCTGCACACATTTCTCTATACAATTTTAATTTTCATGTCTATACCCATACCCTTTTTTTTTGGAAAGTCAATGATTCTAAGCAAGTTGCAATTGATCACATGTATTCAGCAACCACACAGGATGCTAGAGCTATTTATCTAAGGCAATTCTTTATTCAGCGAAGTGCATACTTCCGCATAATTTTATTAACATTAATGCAAAATTATTCTTAGACATATAATTACTGCAACCAAGATTTCACTCTAGATGCACTTATGCTCATAACAAGACCAAAGATATATTAAATAACCACCAAAATGTTTATCAGATATTGTATCATAAAATAAACTACCTATATGTTATATTTATTTTGTTATCAATGAATCACTCCTGAAATAACTATCATTTCTTTAAAAAAAATGAGGTATAAAATATATAAAAGATTTAGGGTTATCCAATAACTACAGCTAATATACCTATTCATATACTTACATGCCCCAAAGCACTTGGATAGAACAAGTCTTCTGAGAAGAACCAAGTCGTGTTTCTTCAGTATCATCAAAATATGCATTTACCAAGCCTAATCCTTGGGGTTCTGTAAACAGGTCAATTCGGCAAATTCTATAATCCTGAAAATTTATAAAGTTCAAATTAAGTAGGCAGAGCTAAATTGCTCTTACTTTATCAGTTCTATTTTAGATAGAAAATATCTTAGATACAAAAATATCTAATAGCACCTAAAAACATCATGCCCTGTTCACCTGACAGCTTGACTACTGCAATGTGTTTTATATAGGATTGACCTTGAAGACTACCCAGAGCTTCAGTTGATCCAGAGTGCAGTGAGCAAAGAGTGATGAGCATGCCTCTGCATGCCCATGTCACACTTTGCTTTGTAAACTGCACTGGTTGCTTCCAGGTGCAATTCAAAATGCTGGTTACTGATTATAAAGCCCGAGGTCTGCTTATTTGGAGGACCACCTGTCTTCCTGGGCAGCTCAATCTGACAGTGTTGATGTGCTCTGGGTTCTGTTGGTATCCCTGAAAAAGGTCTTCTTTGTAACAGCACCCTTCCTCCGAAATGAAGTTCCTTCCAAGATATGAGTGGCCCCACTCTATTTGTATTTTGTAGGGGCCTGAAAATGGCTTCCCTAAGTCTTTGGGGAGAATAATTACTGACCCTCTCTTTCTTTTGTCCCCCTCTAAGTTTGTTTTCTCCATCATTTCTGTTCTTTTATATTGGTTTTCTGGTTCTGTGTTGTTCCTTTTTAAAAATAGGACAATTTATAATCCACCCCAGAGTACATATTCTTAACTATAAATAATATTTTTTCACTGAAAATATATGGAAATGAATCAAAATCAGAATCATATGCATTAAATCATGTGTGAATATCAATATATATGCACAACCATATATCCCCTACTAGACTGCAAGACAGTGTTATCCAATCCCATCAAACTGGTGAAGTGCATATTTCATAAATACTGATCTTACAATGATGATAAAGATATACAACTCCATTTCTCTTTATTTTAGGGTGTGTTTCACTAAATTCTGGTAGAGTTTCTCTTGCTATGAATATTGAAATCATTTCAAAATGTTTCAGAAAATTAACTTTTTCATAATAAGATTTTATTTGATAGGATATAGAATCTTCCATGTGAAAATTAAAAATAATAGAATAAGTCTACGCCATTTATCTACGTTGATATATGTAGACTATCCTATGTCTTTCCAATTTCCCTCTTAATTCCCTATATTTATTCAACCATAAAGACTATAAAGAAGTGCAGTGGCCAACTGGTTAAGAAGATGGACTTATTGACCTCAAGTTTGGCAGTTCAAGATCAAGCATTGCATGATGGAATAAGCTTATGTTACTTGGCCCAGCAACTGCCAACATAGCAGTTTAAAAGCATGCAAATGCAAGTAGATAAATAGGTACTACTTTAGTGGGAAAGTAACTGTTCCTTAAGGGCCTGTCACATTGGCCAACGGATGCAAAACGTATGTAAAAAGGATACAGCGGACGAGAAAATGTTCCATTCGTTGTTATCTGCTCTCAAAAGTGCCCCGAATTTGCATAAGCAGAGCGGACAACAACAGAAAGGAACAGATGGGGGGAGGACGTAGCCAGGATGGAAAGCGGATGCTCCACGGAAGCCTAGCGGATGGAAGCGGATGGTACATCCGCAGGGCTTCCGGGGGAGCACAGTGAAGCGGACGCGCAGCAGAAAGAGCGGATGCAGAGCGGATGCCGAGCGGATGAAGCGGATGCAGAGCGTTCACTGCGCACGCGGGGAGGATGCATTGCGTCAGCCATGCAGATATAAAGGGAAGCAGCTCGCAAGCAGGTCACCATTCAGAGGAAAGACCTGCTGCCAGACACAGCTCCAGCCAGCCAGCCAGCTAACAACCATGGGGAAGAAGAGAAAGCCTCTGCCATCTGCTGCCAGCCGTGGCAAGAGGGACAGGGCCACCATCCCACCCCCTGGCCCTGACTCTGCTTCTGCTTGGGCTTCTGCTGCTCGGGCTGACTCTTCTGGTGCTGGAGCTTCTGCTGCCGCTGCTCCTGGTGCTGGGGCTTATGCTGGGGCTTACTCTGTTGGCACTGCTCCTGGTGCTGGTGCTTACTCTGCTGGCGCTGCTCCTGGTGCTGGTGCTTCTGCTGGTCCTGCTGGTGCTCCTGATCCTGCTGGTGCTCCTGGTCCTGCTGGTGCTGCTGATGCTTACACTGCTGCTGCTGATCCAGGTCCTGCTGGTGCTGCTGGTGCTTACTCTGCTGCTGCTGATCCTGGTCCTGCTGGTGCTGTTACTGCTGCTGCTGGTGGTGTGGTGGAGAAGCCCCTACAACCTCGAAGCCCCTCTGATGAGGGCCCAGATGGCCCTGCCAGAGGGAGGAAGAGGCATACGCATGAATGAGAACGGGAGAGGAGGCAGCACTCCATCGAAGAGGAACATGAGGATGAGGTGCTGGAATGGCTGAGGGAGAACGAGTATCTATGGCAGAAGGGACACAGGCTCTATCGAGACACCAAAAGGAAGCAGGCTGCTTGGAGAGAGAAGGCGGAGAGCCTGGGCTACACTTCGGAGGTGCTCCTCGGCTGGTGGAAGCACATGCACACCTGGTACGGGAAGCTGCACCTCAAGAAATCTGGCCAGGCCACGGTCAAGCTGACAGACAGAGAGAACTACGTCATGGCCAAGTGCAGCTTCTTGGAAGGTGAGATCCACCACCGAGGAGCAGCCCCTCTGACAACCCTCTCAGGCAGCCCGCAGAGAGCCAGTCCACTTCTGGCCAAGAGTCAGCTCCTGTGTCCAGGCAGGTATCTGTGGAGCGTGCCACAACGGAGAACTTGCCGACAGCTGCACTCCCCGTGGCAGAGCGCGTGGAGGACCCCCTAACACAGTGGGAGCAAGGAGAGGGCACTTCCACCAGAGAACAACCCACATCCACCCCCAGCTCCACCTCCACAGAAAGCAAGCAGAGCCAGACCGGAGGGGCAGAGCCACACTGTCCTGCTGGAGATCAGGGACACCATCAGAAGCAGCGTAGATCTCCTCTCTCAGCTGGTGCACACCGACGTCCCATCCTCCAACCGCAAGCCCTTCCTCACCTATGTCAACCAGACCCTCGTGAACATGTCGGAATCACAGTACCAGGTGATAAAGGACAGGATCACCGGTCTTCTTCACAACCCTCCAGACCCAGCTGAACCTGCTCCCACCCAGTCCAGGCCTGCTCCTCCACCCCAGGTGATGTCATTGCCCTTCCAAGGCTTTCCACTGGCCCTCACCTACCAAGGCTACTGCTACCAGGAGCTCCAGCAGCACAGGCAGCCCTTCCCAGTCCAGGCAGAGGTACATCGAATGCCACCGGTGTCACTGACGCCACCGATGCCAGCCACGCCACCGATGCCAGCCACGCCACCGATGTCACCCACACCTCACCTCGCACACCTGCAGACCAGACATCCCCACTACTCTCCTCCTTCCTCCACCCCACAGCCAAGCCCGGCCTCAGAACATCTGTCATCGGTATTGGGGCTGACACCCCAAGTCCTGGAGGAAGGGGCTCTCAACATCACAGGACTGAGACAGCTCTCCGAGAGCTTCCTCCACACACCGTCCCGTTGTCCTCTCGGGGCCAGGCACCTCAATGATGCCTCAGACCAGCACTCCAGTAGCAGCCACCTCCACAGCACCTGGACCCTTCACCCCTGAGACTGGGCACGCCTCAGACTGACTAAGAAGAGTGCCAGAGACTGGGTTGCTACCTGATGACTTTATCTTTGCTTGGGACATTTGGGTCATTTTCTTTTACAGCTTGTTATTAATAAAGATTATTTTTGCTTCACACACTTGCTTCATTTATTTTTTTCAATAAAGTCTTGGTGGAAACTGTTAGAAATGGTTTAACCCTTTGCATGCTTGTGGGATGGGTAAGGATAGCAGTGGGATGGGCAGGGATACCTTTAGAATGGGTAATAGCTGTGGGATGGGTTAGGATACATGTGGGATGGGTAAGGATAGCGGTGGGATAGATAAGCCTCCAGTGCAAGTATAGTGGGACTGTATGGTCCACCCTCCCAGGTGCCACACCTTTGGCCCTTTATTATCAATAACAATGTAATCATTGATCCACACATTTCAACATAAACACAACTCTTTATTAAATGCCCTGTTCATTGTAGGCCCACCCAACATACATGGCCCAATCTCATCAGTGTGATGTGACAGGCTGAAGGAAGCATCCATTAATCATCTATCATCCTGTCTTGCCACTCCACTACTCCAGCTGGGGAGTTGCACCAGTGTTTCAGGAGGTTGCGCTGCTTCTTCCCTTCACGTGAGGCTCTGTTGGGGCCTTGCACATCCTCAGTGTCTATCAGGTTTTGCCCTTGCCTCCATTCCCCAGGCTCCATGTCCCCATTGCCTTGTTGGAGGTCCACGAGCTTGTTCTTCAAGACTGGGTAGCGGGTGCGCATGAGATTGTGCAGAATGCAGCAAGCTTCCACGATCCTCCTCACGTTCTCTGGGCGATGCTGCATGGTGGTGAGAAGTACCTGGAACCTGTTGGCCAGGATGCCAAAGGCGTTCTCCACCACCCGCCTTGCCCTGGACAGCCTGTAGTTGAAGATCCTCTCTTCACGGGTGAGGCATCTGGAGATGTAGGGCTTCATGAGGTAGGTTCTGAGGGAGAAGGTGTCATCTCCCACGATGAAGTAGGGCACATCTTGCGTGTTGTTGGGCAGGGGGTCTGGATCTGGGAAGCCCCTGATGAGGTTGCGTTCCAGCCCCTCCTTGAGGTGACTGGCATTGTATACCTGGGCATCTGAAGATGAGCCGTTGCCTGAAGCATCGATGTACATGAACTTGTAGTCAGCATCGACCATGGCGAAGAGGATGATGCTGAAGAAGCCCTTGTAGTTGAAATAAGTGGACCCCGACTTGGCTGGCGCTTTGCAGGCCACGTGCTTGCCATCTATGGCTCCAACGGTTTGTGGGAAGTTCCACCTCTGATACCACTGCTCTGCAACTTTCTTCCATCCTTCTTCAGTGGAGGGGCACTGGAGGAGCTCCTCCAGGTATTCTTCGATGATGGCCTGCACCACTTCTCTGACCACAATGCTGATGGTGTTATGTAGCACCCTCCAGCCGTACTGCATGCTCCTCTAGGTGGTCCCGGAGGCCAGGTGGCGCAGAGTCAGTGCTACCTTGAGCCCAGGGTCCAGGCTGGGCCGGACGTTGGTGCTCTGCTTGGTCAACCTGGGTGTCAGCCGCTCCACAACTTCGTCAAACATGGCTGGAGGCATCCTCATGAAGTTCTGGAATGCACGAGGGTCTTCGTTCCTCAGCTCCACCATCAGCTTGTTGTACAGTCCGTACTCTGCTCTTCTCCCGATCCATCTTCGGACCCAGACGCTTCTTAGCCGCCTCCTTTTCTTCCCGTAGTAGAGTTGAAAGAGCCTGTAGATGGCTTCGCACTGTTGCAGAACGATGGTGGCTACCAAAAGGACTGTGTTATGATCGATGGTGGACATGACTGGATGCTGTGCAAGAGCAAGAGGCAGATGAAGGCTGCAGAGGTCTGCACAGCAGGGGTGCTGGTCTGAAAGTGAGATCCAGGTGAGTTGCACCCCCTTTTTATAGGCAATATAGGTTTTCCCCTATGTGTCCTTTTGCATCCTCTAGGCATCCTCTAGACATCTTTAATATCCGAGATAGGTCCCCTCTGCGAACGATTTTTTCTGTTTTAAATGCTTTCTTTGCGAGCTGCATCCACTTTCATTCTTTCTCCGTCCGTGCTACTAATGCTGTGTGTCCGTTCCGCATCCGTTCCGCTTCCTCTCTGTGTCCGCTTTCTGCTGGAGCGGATTTGAGTTGCGCGGATGCGCAGCGGATGCCTAGTGGATGTAGCAGACGCATAACAGATGACGACGGATGTAGAACGGATGTTCCTCGTATGCGTTGCGGATGCAGAACGGACGCATTGGATACATTTTCCGCTCAAAAAGTTTTGTGCAGCTCAAAACTTTTTGAGCGGATGAAATGTCAGTCGACGAATGCTGGACGGATAGAGAGGATGAAAAACAGACGCAATGAGTACAGAACGGAAGCATCGCGTTAACCAACAGGTGGCAAGTGTTTCTCTCCGTTTTACATCCTCTTTCCATCCGTTGGTGCTGTGTGACAGGGGCTTTATACTTTTGGTGTATAGTCATGCTCTTCTTTGGACAAAACTGGTTGTGAATCTGCATTGCCCTCTAGAATTGGATATGACTGGTAGGGAAACCTTTTATCTTTTTAAAAAAGCCTATTGTGATGCCATTTAAACTTTACAGCAGAGGCAGAGGAAGCATTTAGATATGGGTTAATGTGGCTATCTTTGAAATCCCATCACCCCAAACGGGGGCTGATTACATTGGATCATCTCACTTATTTCTCTTGGTTCTAGCTGGAGAATATCACACTATTACATATGCACAAGATTCATATATAATTTTGCATTACTAGAGTAAATCTGAGCATTGGGTAAAACTACAAATAAAATCAAATTGTGGTTGTTGTAATTTCACTCCTTACTTGCCTTTATTACATGCCTGATTGAACCAATCACAATAGGCTCGGGAGCTTTGCATGTATCTTCATTATGAAATGCTTCTTCCCCCCAAAGATTTGAAAATTCCAATTCTCCTTCTTCCATCGGAATAGAAACTCCTTCAAAATCTGGTTTCTCATATAGAATCCAACTATAATACAAGAGGGAAAGTTAAACTATTGGCATGCTTAAAATACCTATTAGATCCTACTGATTGCTGCTTTACAATTTTGTAAAAGGGAAGTTAATGTGATTTTAAAATACTAGAGTAAAATTACTATAAAGATTGGTGTATATTTCTACTTAAATTGGTGGCTCATCCAACCATGAACTAGTAATAGTAGCCTGACTTATATATCGCTTCACAGTGCTTTACAGCCCAGTAAATTCTAAGCAGTTTACAGAATCAGCATATTCACCCAACAATCTGGGTCCTCATTTTACCCACCTCGAAAGGATGAAAGGCTGAGTCAACCTTGAGCTGGTCATGATTGAACTCCTGTCTGAATTATCCTGCGATACTGCATTGTAACCATTCTAACGACTGCACCATCACAGGTCCAATTAGTGAACTTAGGTCAAACAAATTCCTTCATACATTCCGAATTCAATCCTAAACTGTGTGTGTCCATTATATAGCAGATATGAAAGGTACATGGTGGTGGTGGTGAGGCAGAAATTAAGGAAGAACTGTTGTTCTATCAATGCATAAATAAAACCCAAATACCCTTCATGTATATTTCTGCTTCATTTTTAAAACCAACAAAAAATCACAGTAATTTTCTATATATTCTCTATATTATGAAACTCTTTCCCTCCACCCAATCCTTTCTCCACATATGTAGTTAATTAAAAAAACTAAGATTGTGGGTGCTTTTTCCCCAAATGGACACAGTGCTATGCTTTTATCTGCCAAGATGCTTGTGTTCCTGACAATGGATAGAACATGACTCATCTACAAGTTTTCATCTTCAAGAGCAGCAGTAGTATTGAATTAATCTCTTTTATGTAGTTAAAAAAATAATAAATGTACATAAAATGACTAGTACTATGCATATGCATGCCTAATAAAATAATCAAGTATTGAAACAAACTGAAAGAAAATCCTCTCAAACAACCCTGCCATGTAATGTAACAATTAACCTATATAAATTACCACAAAGCAGTTGAGTGAAAAGGCGACTAAAAGAAACATCCTACTTTCTTCAGCATACGAGTATTAACTTGCTTGACTTAAGGCAACAATCATTAAGAGAGATCCTGCTAGCGCTTGAGGGAGAGTGATGCCATTTTCAAGAGATCAGAATGAAGATCAAGAAGATAGGCTGGGAAATAGAAAATAGATATCTAGAAGTAATTCCAAATGAGGGCAGAAATCAAAGCAACTCAAACATCAGATGCCAGAAGTACAGAGCTTAAATTTTAATGCGAAATTTTTTTAAAAGTGAAGAAAATAAGCCCCTCAATTGTGTCAAAAGCCACCTAGTTAGTTAGTAAATTAAAAACAGGCAAGCAAACAGGAAAGCAAGGTATAAAAAAGAATCGAATGAAAGGATGTCCTGAACTATAAATAGGCGAAAAGGAAGGTGACAGGGTAATATTGCATCTCATATACTAGATTTTATGTAAAGTCATCATGTTTACTCGTAATTGCTAATTACTTTAGCAATTTAGCAGTAATTATGGACAGGAGTTTATGTAAAGTAGTCCACTTGTGTAATTTGGAATTAGCATTGCAATCTTGTGATCTCATAATGTTGGAGCTCATTAGCAGCTCTTTTGCCATGGTGCCTTACCACCTTACTTATTATACTACACAAAGGGTATATTCCAGTACAATGCCAGCATTTCCTTAATTCTTCCAATGATATCAGTTTCAGATATCAATGAACCAGTCAGTTTCAGTTATCAGTGAACTATGAACCAGACTAGCTCATTGGATATGATGTTACTACAATATGATACATGTATTGGTCTTTTATACTCCTTTTCTATGCAAAGCATAAATGAACACCTGCTCAACATTCAGTGAATTTACCAAACAAGATGTTTAAAAAAGGAGATGTAGTATACTATCATGACAGAACAAAGGAAAAATACTAACAATTGTTCAAAATGATTAAAAATAATTAAATGCTCAGTTATAGGGTGCTATAGAAATTTTTTGAAATCTTCTACAAAGCCATACTTAATGTAAGAATTTCTATACTTTTCTTATGCAATGCATCCTTTTATACTTTTCATCAGCGAGCATCTTTGGAAGATGACAGACTTTAGAAATTAATTTTAAAATTGAAAAAAGAAACTTGAATATTTTAATTATATCACTTTAAATTAAAATCTAATTCTAGATACAAACATTATAGTAATATTTTCCTGCTTTAAACCAAGCTCTTTTGCTTTAGGTAAAAAAATCTTATTTCTGTGACATCCCTGAGGTACATTAGTTATGCTGTCTCTATCCTTGGCTTTACTAAGGCCTTGATAGTAATAGCAATTCTGCAATAGGAAACAGATCATTATTTGAAAAATGCAATAAAACAAGCTCTCTCCAACTTCCAGTTAAGAGGTCCAGGAAAGATATTTAAGAAAGTTCAGCATTCAATAATATTTAAAGCTAGATTTCTGGTTATTTTTTTCTAGTACTCAATTTGACAGACTTAAGACAGTGTGCAGCTTTTAAAAAAGAAGTTATTTAAAAATTATAGGCAAAGCTTTTAAAGCATAAAAAAAAGAAAACAAGAATATATAAGCAAAGTTAACAATAAAGGTTCTAGAAACATTAGATTGTACATCTTATGACATTTCTAAACATGTCTTAAAAACAGTTCAGAGAAAACATGTTTAGGCAAGCTCATCTAGAAAACAGGCATGAGGCCAACCTGAAAATTTGCTGAAGAAATAAAGAAATCCACTTTTACATAGAAAGGGGAATAAGTAGCAGGGTGGCAGGATAAACAACTAAAGGAAAAATGTAAGAGAATGGAGACTTCTATTCTTACCATCCCCGGATGACTTTAACTAAAATCACAGGTGACAATTTCCAAGAGGTGCAATCCAACACATCATGAAAAACTTCAAAATTATTTTCGGAAGCATCTGATTTATTGCAAATCACAACCTGTATTTTTTAAAAAAGAAATTCAGTCTCATTTAATCTAACGACAAAATTACAATAAAACAACAAGCATTAATAAAGAAAAATTGTCTTACCTTTCCAGGTCTAGGATTAATTTTATTCTGGTATTTTCCTGAAAATGCCTATGGAAAGCAAAGGGGAATAAACGGTAAGAAGAAATCAAACATGAAATTGGTATGTTCTACTTTCATAACCATCCTAACACTGAGGACACTGCTCCAGCTTCATAACACTGCACCAAATCCAAACTGCTTTTGCAGAAATGAGTATGGAGACATTCATGATATGGATATTTGTCTTTTTCTATGCCTTTACTTTGGGAAGAAGTGAATGGGTATGTAACATATCTTCTTATGCAGTGCAAAGAAATATTTTCCACCTAATATGGATTTATCCCTCATTTACATATTTGAATGTATAACTGTTCCTACATCAGGCAAGTGTCTCCTACAAAACATTTATCAAATGTAGATATGTATGGAGAACATCCTTTTAATTTACTCACAAAGGCCTATTTTTCTGCAAGTTTCCAAGAATGATCAGAAGGTTAAAAAAGGACTGTGCTTGAAGTATACATCTTTATTAGCTAAATAATTGCTATATCTCTTCTGTTATTCTGTGCAAGTAATTTTTTATATGAATGCAATTTATCCCATTGACCGCACTGTGTAGAACAATTAGTGCTGTGAATATAGAATTGCAGCTTTGGAAGTAGCCATTTAGATCAATCCTCTGTGCAGTATAGGAATATGAATGAAAGCATGCCTGAAAAATGGCTATCTAATCTCTATTTGAACACGTTCACTGGTGAAGAACATACTCCAATTGACTCCAATTGACTCCAATTGACATTGGCTCCAATTCACTTCAATCTTTTGTCAAAATTAAAACATTAAAAATAAAACAGAACAGAACACAACTCTCAGTTGAACTCTCCTTATGGTGATCTTTTCTAACATTCAGTCAGACTGTATCTTCGAATTTCCATTATTCATGTTCTGCACCCTGAGGCAATAGAAAGTTGACCTCCTTCTGTTTCATAAACCTTCATATATTTGAATAGTACTATCAAATAGTTCCTTTCTCCTGTCCACTAATCTTCTTGTCTCAAGGATACCCATTCCTTATTCTCAAGGTCTCTCCTCATAGACTGCTTTATTTTGAACTTGTTTTCTCTATATCCTTGTTGCAATATAATGTCACACCCAAAATAAAGTAGGACTACGTAACATTGCTTTCAGTATAACTTCCAAATGTAACTGAAAACTGCATTTTTTGTTTTTTGCAATCAGATATTTCTCTTTATAATCAACGAGTATTTTAAGATCTTTTCTGTGTGTGTGTCTAATCTATAAGCAAATACTTGCACAAGAATAGTTAAAATTGTACCTATATAAGATTTTATTTTACTTTTATCAAGACCTTTCTCCCCAGTACAACAATCCTGTGAGTAGATTGGGATATTTTATTGTGATATGCATAATCACAACATATTGCTAAACCAGATTTTTTTTGACACGAAGAAAATGACAATGACATTTTTATGTGAGTGTTTAATGAAGGAAAAACCATTTTTGTCAATCCAAATGGTCATTTTCAATATTCTTATAGCAACTCACATTTGCTAATTTCAGTTCTGTTTTTAAAAGGATTGTACTTCACTGAAGTGAAAGAAGAAAAACATGAAGTCAAAATTTCACTATGCAGAAATTTTCAAAATTTCTAGATAGATTGCATTCAACCCACCTCAATAGCTAAGAATTCATTTGATTCACACTGACCAGGTTTCAACCAGTTTGAAAAACTGTTTTCAAGGCTTCCAAAGTTTGGCATTTGTAAAATTCTCTCTTTTTTTGCATCATCAGTTTGTAAATATTTATCCATATAGTTTGGTGCTTTGAAACCTGATAGAGGCTAAACAGAAAATAAAACAAATGATTGGCTGCAGGTGAAATATATTTCAAGTAACATATTTTTCAGATAACATTCAATAACATGACATATAAAATATATTTCAGATAACATACACAGATATAAAACAATTACCTCAGATTTCTGAGTTACATCAAATATTAGAGGATGAATTCCCGGAGAGTTGGCACTCTTCTGAGATGCAAAAGATGTTGTGATTGTGTTTACAGTAGTTACAGATGGCGTAAACATTTTTTCTTTACTTGTGGGAGCTAGCATACTGGAGAAGATGGAGCTGTTTTCAAGTCGAGACCTCTTGATATCACTGTCTATGCTGTCCTTGCTCTCTTTCCCACTCATTTCCTGCATGAGAGCCGAATCTACTCTACTGGGTAACTTCAGGGACTGGAGAAGAAGGCTATTTTCGGCAGAAACCCGCTTAGGTCTAATCCTAGCATCAGTCTCTAAGCTTTGCAATTTTAACTGGACAGATGGAGTTAGATCTTGTGATCTGTCTCTCTTTATTCCCAATCCCACAGTAAATATATTAGGATCAAATATTTTTTCTAAATTGTCCTCATGAATTGGAGGCATTGCAAAGTGAGGGGCAGGAGACTTTGGAAGCTTCTGCTTTTTCTTTTTCTGAGGTATACAAACAGAACTGTCTAGATTTTTAAGTGTTTCTGTAAACTTGGCCATATCTGAAGGAGAGTCACAAATGCCATCAGTGCTGCTGCCGCCTTCAGAAACATTACAACCTTTGCTTTCATTTTCTTGCCCGCTGTTATTTTGTTCAAATTCTTGGCTGTCTTCCAAAACTGTATTAATCACCTTTTGATCTATATTTTCAAACTGAGAAATCTGATTTAATTCTGAATTTTGGAGTGTCGGATCAGGCTGCAGCAAAGATTTATCATTATTATTGGGAAAATAATGATCTGAGCTCAAGGAAAATGTCTCTTCGCTTTCAGGCAATAAGGATGCGGTGTTCATACTCCAATTACTTGTTTCTATTTCTTCATTATGCTCTATAGATGAAACATTACCTAGGTCTTTGTCCTTGACTAATTTTGTATCAATTTTTGTAAAAGTGAAATCATTCACTTCATTACCATCTACTTTGTCATTCTCATTAACTTGAGATTTAACAACTTTTCCAAGTTCTTCACTTTTTCTAACATCCTCACATGTAATCTGTGCCTCAATCTTTCCCTGTGCCTTAATGTTTGTGTCTGAAGAGGTTTCTTTTACTTTTGTGCCATTTTGCAATAATTTCTGGCGATGGTTTCCTTTATTTGTTATTTTATTAGCCTGTTCACTTTCAGTTTGCTGTCGTCCAAACTTCAACTTTGCTCTGCCAACAAATGTATTTGATATAGAACCTCTTTTTGGAGCAGGAGCATCAGCAGATTGATGTTGATTATTTTGTTTGCTTTCAAACATGGATATTTTATTGGCAATGCTGAAATTAATCTTAGCTTTGTCTGTAGAATCTTGCCCATTTTCCATGTTTTCCAGGGTTTTGGAAGCTTTAAGGTTTAACTCAACATTCTTTGGTTTAGCTGGCCTATAAAAATAAAGTAATAAAAAGTAATAAAAATACAAATATTTTAATAACATTTACTTGAAGAGAAATTTTTTTCTAAATCTAATTTATGAAATATCTATGTCTATGTCTGTTTAGGAATTATTTCCAAATAAACACATAACAAATTGTACTACATATTGCACTGACATACTTTCTATTAATGATATAATTATAACCTTGTTTACTAAAAGCAGTCCTAAATAAGTCCCCTAAAAAGTACTTCCCACCGAGTTGTTGAATTTAATATGTATAAAAATGTACAAAATGAGTCTAATAATTTAAAGGAATAGTAAAATGAAACTAATTGTGAGTGAGCCTGTGCAAAAAAATTAAATATAGCATCAGAAAGAAATACAAGAAATAAATTTTTAAGCCACATAAATTAGCAGAACATTAGCTTCTTTGCAACTTATGCCTTTCCTTTTAATGTAAAATTATATGCTTTAAGTCATATGATGCATATGTTAAGTCATATGCATCAAAAATTACATTTACTATTGGAGGCTTTCACTATTTCTTTCTGTGAACTCATTAAGTCTATTTTCACTTGGAAAAGTTCTCTCTCTCTCTTTGGATTTTTTTAAAAATCAATTTCTGATCTTACATTTCATTTCTTGATAATGCTCCTGACATGCATGTTTGTGTGCATGTATATATATACGCACATACACACACACACACACTATAAGAGAGGAGGATGAGTGTGAGATGCATTTGAAATCTACATGATTTTTTTGGAAAGCTACCACAAATTATATACACACACACACATTTGACATTTATTCAAAAATATCTTTCTAACCTTTATTTTGTTCTCTTACAAAGCTTTACATTAACTTATTTCACTTTGTCCTTTAAATATTAAGGCTTGTTAATGAAGCAGAGAATATGCTTTTGCATATTGCTATTGTTAAATACTTGTATTGTGTGCAATGAGTTTAGAAGAGACAAAAAGTTTCTAATCTAGATAGGCCTGAAGTAGATGAAATACATAAACTGAATCAAACCACTATGTTCATTTACTAATTCAGAACCAAAGATTTTTTTTAAAAAAAAGAACGCTGAAAATATCACTATTACTTTTTCTGGTACAGCATTTACTATCTTATAATGTCATTAATATCTTTTTCTTTTTTAAAATTAATGTTTTAAAATTTAAAATTAATTTGTCAGCAGTTAAGTGGGAAACGCTTAAGTCCTTCATACTTGCAATTTTTATAAATTCCTAAAGGGAACACTTTGGTTTTAATGTTAATAAATTCAAAGAGTTAGAAGGGGATGCCAAATCTGAGGAACATTGTTTAAAAAAAATTACAAAAGAACAGGATATCTCTTGAAAGATGTTAAAGCTAAATTTTTGTTCTATTCTAATGGAGCAAAGTGAAGGAAGCCAATTCTTGAACCATTTAAGGCTCTCAGAATGCAATAGAACACAAAAGTGCTTACAGCAGTAATTCATATTCTTTGCTGGAAACTGTGTCAATGGATGTGTTAGAGCTGGAAAGCAATGCAAACTAATTGCAGATGATTGCTTATCTGATGATGCTAATATCTTCCTGTTAAGCATATTTTGATAGAAGTGCATTCCATTGATTTCAACATAATTTATTTCAAAGAAGGGCTTGGATTTTTTCTACCCTAATAATACTTACTCAGAAGTGCTGCCAGTTTTAGCCCTGAGAAAATATATTTGCAGTTCCAAGTGTTTTGTATACATTTAGTTCAATTTCAGTGAACTTAAATTAAATGTAAATGGATTTAGATTTGTATTATGGCTATATAAAGCATTCAAAGGAAAACTTCACAACATGTGTCGGTGCAAATAAAACCTCCCTCCTTATATTGATGAAGTAGTCACAGCTCTTGGAAAGCTTCCCATACTTTCTCCAAGACATTTTTCAGGTTGCATGTATGTACATGCCATGACAATATTTCACCTGGAATTGCTGACTAAACAAGGCTGTTGTGCATGCAAACACATGTGAAGATCACCTTGGAAAACTTTTAAGTTTGAAGGTGAGCCTTTCATAGGTCATGGTGACCACAATGCTCTGAAAGGAGGTTTTCTTCGCACCAGCATGCTTTGCAAAATGTCTCTTTTAATACTTCAGCCCCAATTTAGGGTGCAATTTTGTAATTTAAGTGCTAAGAAGTGTCAGTATGTTTAAAGAAGCTTATTTTATATATTTCTGAAACGTAATTATGGATAAAACTTTTGGATTAGCCACAAAATTTTAAAACAATAAACTAACATACTGTAATTCGAACTAGGCAAAAGAATAGTTTCAAGCAAATTGGAATACCAACTATATCAATTTGAAATCAAGTAAAAGAAATCAAATTTAGCATGGAATTTAAGGTTACTATTTCTTTTCCAGATAAATATTTGGAAGAAATTCAATAACAGAAGGAAGAAAAACCCCAAGAGATGTACATTTTGCTGATTTCTTTCCATTGAATGAAAACCTGTTTCATAAGACTGAGAAAGTATCTAGAATTGTATGTTAGCTACAGGACACCGGTAGTTATTAGTAGAAACAGCTCTTGCTTCTCCATTCTCTTATACTTTCTATGCCAAGAAACCAATTTGGATTGAAGTTTTAATATAATACTATTCTACATATACTTTTTAAGAATAGCTATATTTCTCTTTCTTTATATGCTTAATAAAACCAGAGATTAAAGATATTATACATCAATTTATGTAAAGTATTGCTGTAATTATCTTCCCAGGCTCAGAGAATATACAAAACCAAAATTAATGAAGTGTATACATTGCAGGGTCAATTTATAATGCGATCATTATTTCTTTCTATCATGCAAATACAAATTTTAATTTCTATATAACATTAGACTTATAGGTCTTGTGAGCAAAGTTTATAGACAGGCCTCCCATAGATAATTAATGTATTAATTGTGATGATTGCACCTAATCTACTATTGCAGATCACCATATCAGCATAGATATCATGTATAAGTTTTTTTTTAAAGAACACCTATGCTTTCTCTCTTTCTCCTAAATCAAATTTAAACCATAATATATTCTACTTCTCAAAATGTGTGTATGGATTCAAACTGAATATCAAGTTTAGTTAGCAAACTTAAGTGAATATTCAGATGCAAATTAAACCTGGGAGGTTAAATAGGTGCATTATTTACAAATCATACACCTGTACCTGAAAAAATGTCATGGATTCTCTTACCTTATCTTGAAGAAATTTTATGTGAATTAATATGGTCATAAAAGCTATAGTTTTAATACATTGTTCTGGGAAGCCACTTCAATTTTCATTTTTTGTTCTGCTTCAGAACATTTCATATTCATAAATTTCAATTAACATTTTATCTTTCAAGATTTAACTCCATGTGTAAGTTTCATTTGTAATTTATGAACCGAATAGTTAGAACTTGTACCATTTGGGTATAAATTGGCACTAGAATCCCTCTTTAGATACAGAATTTTATCAAATCGTCTGACACAGAAATAAGTCGTTCTTGAGCCTGAAAAAGCACTAACTTGTAATGATGGCTTGGAAACCACACTCTGAATTCAAATTATAATATGCTTAATATAAACAAGGAAACAAGGTTATAACTGTCCAAAAGTAGCTTTTTGCCAACTATTTTAGAAAGTCTGCTATCTTTAATTAATGACAAGATCCAACTGATACCACTGTTCCCCAATATTATTGTTCTGGCTTTATAAAAAGAACTTCACGAGAGCTTGCAACTAAGACTGAAAGGATAATGGCAATGGGGAGAAAGGCAAAGGAGCTCTAGATGTAATTGTCTTTTCAGTGGATGCAGGGAAGGGAAAATTTTAGAGAGGGAAACAGTCAGGGAAACATTTAAGAAGCATTAATTACTTCCAATCAGCTCCACTCTGTTCATGATTAACCTTTTTATTAAAAGAAGCAAAATCGATTCCAGGAATACATTTAAATGAGTAATAATGGTGGAGACAACCATTCATTGAAAGAGGCATAAATAAATTTCTCCTACTACCAAAAGAGTGCTTTTTTCAGGAGGAAACTGGACTTCCTTGTTTTTCTTTTAAAGATGTTTCGCTTCTCATCCAAGAAGCTTCTTCAGTTCTGACAGGATAGTGGGGAATGGAAGGGTGAAATGTCTTCAAAAGAAAAAAGCAGAAATTCTAGTTGCCTCCTGAAAAAAGCATCTTTGGAATAACCATGACCTGGATGACTGAGAATCTCTACAGAATTTTCTATAATACTTTAGTATACAGGTAGTCAACTTACAACTACAATTGAGCCCAAAGTTTCTGTTGCTAAGTGACACAGTTGTTCATTGAGTTTTGCCCCCATTTTATGATCTTTCTTGCCACAGTTAAGTGAATCCATGCAGTTGATAAGTTAGTAACACAGATGTTAAGTGAATCTGAATTTGTTTTCAACAGGTTGCAAAGGGGTTAGGATGATCACATGACCCCAAGACACTGCAATCGTCCTAAACATAAATCAGCGGCCAACACCTGAATTCTGATCACGTGAGCATGGGATGCTGCAATGATCATAAGTGTAAAAGACAGTCATGTCACTTTTTCAGGGCTGTTGTAACTTTAAACGGTCACTAAAGCAATGGTTGTAAATACAAACTATCTGTATTTAGCAAAATATTCTTCTAGCTCCATGCCAGCTGAAATTCCTCCAAAGAAAGAAGTCCAAGAATAGAAAATAGAAATCACTACTATGAATTGCATTTCATTAATGAAACAGTAAACAAGTGAAAGTGAACAAAATGAAAATATTCTAATTGACATCAGCTTTTTACATTCTAGAAAATATTTGTAATTATAGTGCCGGATTTTGTTTCTGACAATTGAAGTATTTTATATTTAAACAACTAGAGTCCATGCATAACAACAGATACCTAGCCATTAAAATCCAAGCTTGTTGAAAGATACGTGACATGAATGGCATATAAATTTAATAAATAAATAACAAGTATACACTTCATCATATATAAAACATTACAAATACTTACAGACTAACTTTTGTTGTGACCGTTCTGGAAACATCAAGACATATATTTCTTGGCTTTGCTTCATCCAAATCAGAAGAAATTTGCCTTCCATTGCCTTCCACCTCATCATTTTTATGCTTGTCAGCCTGCAATACAACCTTGCCATCAGAGCTTCTGACAGGATGCAAATCCCTAGACTCTGTCCTCTCTTCAGGAGACAAAGTGCTGCTATTGCTTACAATGCATACAGGAGAAACTACAATGTTTTCATCAGAAGGCAATTCTTCTACTGAAGTACATTTGGATGTTGGATTACCATCCATTATGCCATCACTTTGTCTTTTGGTGGAAGCATTTTTTGCAGGACTTTTTATGCCTATGGGTGAAGGAGGACCTGTTTCAGACTGATTCTTTTTTAAGGATTTCTTTTTATATGGGGATGAGGCTGGGCTCTGCTGCTTGCACTTCTCAAGCTCTGATTTAGTAAAAGTCTTATGATTACTTCCAGACCTTATGTCATTATTATTTGTAGAAGACATAATCTGTTGACAAGGCCTAACTCTTCTTTCAGAAGTGCTTACTTTTTCTGAAACCATATCAGAAGGAATACCATCAAAACCGGGCTCCTCTTTCACAGTATTCTCACTTGCATTTCTGTCCCCATTTGGCACATCACTGGAGCTCTGAGATTTTCTCCTCTTTCCAGATTTCCTAATTGCAGGTTTTTTATCCATTATATCTGTGTTGCTACAATCGTCGTCTAATGCAGCAGTTACTGGTTTATTCAAATTTTGTAGTTCAGTTCTACAAAGAAAAATATCCAGAGTCAATATTCTAGAAGGTTGGGGATGCTCATCTTGCTCAGGCTCCACAAAAAACAGTTGATCTTTTGATTCTGCATATTCTGATTCTGCAAATGTAAGAGGCTCCACTAATTCCTTGTGGTTTAATATGACTTGTTCTAGATTTTCATCAGATAGAGCAGATAAACTTTTCAAGGAATCTGGAGTCGTGTTTGTATCAGTGACAAGTTCCTTCTCTCCTTCCAGTGTTCCAAGTGTAAGATTGCTATCAAATAATGTATTTTTTATTGTTTCATTACTACTATGCAAATCAAGTGACCATTCACTGCCAGAAGACACTCCTTTAGTGTCCCATTCTGAAACAATGTCATTATATAAAGGTGTCAGATCCTTGTTGTAGAGATAATCTTCTGAATTGTCAATAGTACTCTGGGACTTTGACTGGTTCTGCTCGTAAATTGAATCAGTAAGAGATTCCTCACTCTTAGATAGGTCATTTAGGTCCTCTATTTCTATGGATGCCAATGGGGCTAAATTCTTATGAGGAGACTCAGGCCTTATATTTTTTATACTTGGCTTTAAAGATGTTTCTTGTGTATTCTTGGGATTTTTTCTCCTCCCTGTGGTAAAAAAATGTCCAAATTTTCCTAAAGCTGCCTTCTTTTTTAATTCCTTTGAAGACTCTGAAGAAGAACGGGCTTTAGACTAGAAAAAAATGAAAAAAAAAAAGGAAGTGAGGTTGTATAGTAATGAAAACTTGCTTATTAAACATTTATTTGTTCAAAATAATTAAGAAACCACTATATCTGAAATATCTGTTGAATGCGAGAACCTTATTTGAAAATGGTGCCTTAACATGTAAAATATTGTATTTTGTAAAATGTATTATGTGCATTAAGTGAAATCGTATTTGGCAATCAAAGCAGATGGCACACCTAGCCAACTTAAGTAGATCTTAAAATAGGCTTGGAATAGCTCTGTACTTTAATTGGAGTACACCAAAAATTCCCAGGACTGAAAATTATGAGACGTCAGAAAATATCCCACAAGGTAGCAAGGATATTTTTGTACAGTTGATTTAAAAAATCACGTGGGCATGTTCTTACAGTTTGTATAAGGTGACTTTGACCCAAAGCAAACTCTACTTTTTAACAAGCCAGTTCTTGATATAAGATTAAATGCCGCCCTCTCCTCAGTTTACAAACTTACTTCCAAATACATCGCAGTAGTATTATAGTACTATGAAAACTTTAGATTAAATTTCTTACTTAAATAGGTCTCCAAAACGTTGTGCTATCAATGACAAAAATATTTTTGAACTTTTTGAATTTTCAACAAAACAAAGAGGAACAAATTTTCTCATGTTTGTATAGTTGTGACATTCTTAATAATAAGCATGTTTAGTAATTGTTTGGGGTCATTCAGTGCATGTGGTAATTTTCAGGCCATCTTTTATTTTTAAGATGTATTTGCATTGCTCACTAAGCCACAAATTAACCATCCATGCATTAGCTTGTGCTGTACAAATTAAACCCATGTAGTTCATGGCTTAACATGCACACAAATAAATTAGGCTAAAATTGGGCAAAGATAATTACATCAAATACAGCCAAACACAACAATAAAAACAAGAACTAGAACAAAATCTATTCCTTCTAAATCATCAAGATCTCTAATGTTGATTTGGTCCCCTTTGAATTTCTCCAATTCCCTTGCATACAGCCTGTAAAGATCTCACAGTCACAGCACAAGGTCTTAAATTGGACTGGGTGCCAACAACACCCTGATCCATAAATAAACCAAACTGGATCGAGATGGACAGCTATAAAAATCGAATGGATGGACGCACTTCGGCCCAGCAGTGTTTGTGCATCCAACTCTTGGGAATACACAATTCTGCCTTGATGGGAAGCATTAAAATTCCCTGCAACAACAATATCCACGGGAAGAGCCAGAACCCCCTTTCTCAAAGCTTCTCCCACGTGCTCCCGAAAGACACAAGTGTGGCGGAGAAGACAACTCTCCCCAAGTTCAAAGCCCCAGCTGGTGGCGCCGCGACTGAGCCAAAGCGGCCACTCGATCCGCTTGTCGCCTCTCCCCGCTCCTTCCAGCCCTGCGCATCTTTCGCGGTGGCCTCGCCTCCGAGGGAGAAACGGGCTGGGCAGGCGCGTCCCCCGACCAGCAGAAGCAGCTCACGGGCCTCGCCCCCAGCCTTTCCCCGTCCTCGGGGAAGACCAAAGGGCAGATCGGTCTCTCACTTCCCGGGATCTCTCCGCAACTTCTCCCGCCCTGTCGGGGTCGATTACTCACTGAGCAGCTCTTCTTCCAAACAAGTCCCAGACGCGAGTTCGATGGCCGCCTCCAAGGCGACCTCTGGTCCGCGGGCAACTCCTGAGAAAAGAGCGCCAAGGCCGGCTCTCGGGAAGGCGCCAACTGCAGAGGAATCAGCCGCACCCGCCCGACGGAGCGAGGCCCGCCTTCGCCTGCGGGGTCAGCAGCTGCTGCCGCTCGACCTGGCGGAGGTGGGACGGATGGAGGGCGGGCCGAATTCTGGGAAGGGAAAAATGTGGTCCGCAGAAGCTGGCGGGAAAAGGTTATTCGGGAGCAAGTGGGCGAGGAGGACGGTGAGGGGAAATGGGCTTCGGAGTGGAGCTATAAAACGCGGATTACGAAATGGATGATGGAGGACGATTTCTTTCCTCGAAACTCCAAACTTCCCGCAAAGGTTCGAAATATCGGCTAATTTCCGGGTTCACCTGACCTGCAGCATCTTTTTGAAAGTATTTCTTAAGAACGGACAAGCCGCTACATTAAAATATAATAATAATAATAATAATAATAATAATAATAATAATAATAATAATAATAATAATAATAATAATAATAATAATAATAATAATAATAATAAAAATAAAAAAAACACGACCCAGTGGGACAGTGAGTTTCTGCTTTACTTTGAGCGTAATCGGCAGAGCACCAAATTAAAATCTGCCATTTTATGTATTAATCACAGACTTTATTAGGATGAGGGCAGAGGTTTATCATTTAAAATTGTACCTCAATCTCATGAGAAGTATTCTGCCTGGGTAATTTAAAATCAAAATCAGTTAAAATAACATTCAGTTTTGTGGGAACCAGCCAATATTGCTTTAGTCAATAAATCACAAATCATGGCTTAATGTAATGTGTGGACACAAATGTGCACAGAAACATATAAATGTAGCAACAAAGCAAAGAGCACCAATTATTTTAAGGTTCCATGTAATCAGACGGAGCTTTCCAGAAGAAAAAAAGGAAGGATGCCAACAAGCATGACAAAACTCACAAAAGATGTTATTCTTAAAAATGCTTCCACAAGCCTGAGCAATCTGAAACACTGCTGGTACGTTGCCTATTCTCATCTTTTCAGACAGAAAAACCGCCTTAAGCAAAACTGACACTTTGATGGTATGGTAAAAAGCCAAGATTCTTCTTGCTTTAAAAAAATGGTTCAGGTTATGTAATCAACAACCACATCTGAAGTTAACATGGTTATAAAACCAGACACGGTATGAAACATATATTTCAAAATAAATGTGAATAGGGCATGCTCATTAGCTAATAGTGTTTAGGGGACTGTATCCAGTAAATAATGAATCTTTACTCCTGTTCATCTTTATGCCATTGAAAACCATGATCTGGAAGAAAATTATATAGCCCATATTGATCCCTTTCACAAAAATCTGATATATTATAAATTGTAATTTGTAAACAAATTCAAATAACACAGCCACTTAGTTTTTTTGCCTAAGGACCTAAATTTTATTTGTCTTCTATGTCTGGAAACAAGGTTTCAGTAATCCAATGCTTTTTATGTTATTAAACCCAAGTTCTGAAATATTCCCTAGTAAACATGTCTATGAATGTTAGCTTAGTCTAGCTTTAGGAATATATTATTACTTATCTTTAACTTCAGATATGTAAGAGCTGTACTAGTGAGGGCATTAGTTTTTAAATCAAGCAAGAGAGTATAGTTAAAAAAACACTGTCTC
The DNA here is from genome assembly GCA_015471245.1 of Laticauda colubrina. Taxonomy (NCBI): domain Eukaryota; kingdom Metazoa; phylum Chordata; class Lepidosauria; order Squamata; family Elapidae; genus Laticauda; species Laticauda colubrina. The sequence continues at coordinate 57,443,538 of BLBF01000007.1, read as the reverse complement.
TTTAAGCTTGAGCAATATAAAGCTTCTTGCACTTTTCTATGTATATTTTATTACTTCCACAAGATAATTAGATGCTCCCTTTGGTATATATGCATGTTTCTGATCAGGTGCACATGCAGTTTCTTATTCTAATTAATGAGCAGGCAACTTCATTTTTTCTGAGAAGATTAAGCACAACTCAGAAGAAATGAAGTTACGGTACTTTCTATACACATCTACATATTTTTCTTTATTAGAAATTCTAATAAACTTAGAACAACTGGTTAGATTCTCCATCATTTTCTTTCAAGGCATTTGCACACAGAACTCAAGATTTGTCAGCCCTTTGAGTTAGATCAATTTAAGTAACATTTTGCAGGAATTCCAGAAAAACTAGAATATTTTATTGTTGTAAGGCCAATGTCAACTCTAAAATCCTTCAACTATATAATTGATCTGCTGTACACATAAACTATCGGTTAGGTTTTTAGACAGTGTCATAAAATTCTCATAAAATGTATGGAAATCATAACTTATTTGAATATAGCTTTTTTAACAAATTGCCTTTGAGTCAGTTTTGACAACTGGCTGGACAAGTTCCTGAGTTTCCTTGACGAGGTTTTTCAGACATGGTTTGCCATTACCTGCTTCCTAGGACTGAGGATGAGTGATTGGCCCAAGGTCACTCAACTGGCTTTGTAGACAACATGCTGCGGTTTTTAATTGAATGATGCCACCACATTTTCACATACTGTATATTGACGGGAAGTTATTTCAACAATCTGAAATAACTGCACATCAAAAATCAAGTTGTGCAAATGCTCCCCACCAGAACATTCCCAGGCGCCAAAATTACTATTATTACTATTACTAATTCAGAAGATTTTGATAGCAAGGAGAGCAATCATGAACCTGGCACTGATCTGGTTGGTAATCATCTAGAGAAGTTGCTCCCACAGTCAGCTGATGAGAACCAAGAGCTGAAGTGCCTGCCCAGCCCTCAGGCACACCACACTCTGCAGCAAACAAAGCAAAGGTTCTCTACGTTCAGTACTTGCCTAGGAAAGCCATTCCCAGCCCTGACTGGCCCCTGATGTACTTAAAGACTATTGTTACTCAACAAGACATATGGGGAACAATTGCCCTCTCTGGACATTGCACCTGAAGTCTTCAAACTCTTGTTTTCCAATTGGTTGATCTGATTGGACAACCTACCTGCAATGCTTATAGCTTTGGATCGTAACTGAATAATGTTCCCCCTTGCTACTTTGGGCTCTTGCTATGTGGAACTTGTTGCAGGCAAGCTCAGGCATAACTGAAATATGTGTGCTTTTGCATACAAGTTCTGCTGTCATTGTCTATACTTGCTTTAACCAGAAGTAAAGTCTGGTAAAGCAAGGTCATTTCTTGTGATTGGCCTGTATAGCTGCTTCCTCTGGATATCTAGTGAAAAGCCAACTCTTTTCCTTTTATGCCAATCAGTGAATTTTGTGAACCAATTCATTATGTTCATTTTTTTCAGCTATCTTGTTGTGTTTTTTACTCACCAAATGGGTTAGGATTGGAATACGGTTATCTTAGTAAATGTAGGTACCCAATCCATAATCAAGGATTTGGAATCGATTTTACATCCATGGCATGTAAAAAATGTTGGACATGAGATTTTAGCAGGCAAAAGGGAGTAAAAAAAAAAGGAAAAAGATTTAAGTGAAGATACATCTTATTACTTTTCTAGTTAATTTTGGGAAGATACCAATAATATTCCCCCTCTACTCTATAGATTCCATTGTTTTGAACAAGTTTTATTCAGTCTCCAATATTTCCTTTTTAAGGGAGGTGTTGAGGAGATGGTTATTGTATGCATCAGGGAGCCCTGGAGGAAGCAGATTACTTGAACCTTTTGTAGCAATGTTTCAGGCCAATGGAATTGAAAGCCAATAGCTATTATTGTGTATGGCCTCTAGTGGAATAGTGAAAGTGCATCCATCATTGCTCTTCTTGACCTCTCAACCACTGATCTTGACCTCTCAACCACTTTCTAGAACAATCCAGGGTTGGGAGTTGTCACAATTTTGTATCGGTGTTGGTTTCTTTCAAGGTAGAATTCCCAAGTAGGGTTGTTTGCTTGTAAACATGTCATTACCAGACTAGGTAACATATTCAATACCAAGAGTTGTTTCAGTCAGAGTTGATAGGGATCCAATCCATACCCACTTTTCTACAGCATACTTGGTGCTCTCAACATTCCAATTTAATTTTAACTCTTTTAAAATTTTGGGTGAAATCATTCAATGGCATCATCAGTATACTGATGGTTCCCACATGTGCATCTCTGGCCAATGTTGTTGTGGACATTCTGTCCTGGTGGCTGTGGGGTTCTGCAATGGGAAGAACAGGCTTATTTCTTTGTTTTTCAAGTTGCAGTGGCTCCCAATAAGGCTCTGATTGCAATTCAAAGTGTTGTTTGTCATCGTAAAGCCCTCCATGGCCTGAATCTGGGTTATTTAAGAGACTTACTTTTCTCCAGTTCTCTCTATCTGCCCCATCAGGTCTGACAGTAGGGGTATATTTCAGGTTCACCTACTAAAGCATGTCATTAAGTGGGACTCAGGAAGCCTGCCTTTTGTGTCACTGCACTTGCCCTCTTAGAACATCATTACACCCCAACAGGACTGGCCCCACTCCTGTTAGTTATCAAAGGGTCTTAAAACTAGGCTGCTCTTTCAGGCATGGAGGTCAGCTGAGCCTGTCAGGTATTATTTATTGTTGTTTTTCGTTGGTTAACTTTATTTGCTTTTGTTAGGTTTATACCTTTATTTTTTGTTAAACTGATGTTTTTAGATGAGTTAAATCAGCTGACCATTAATGTGTCAATTGTGCTCAATCCCACATGCCCCACCATCAATAAAACAAATAAATAGGTTGACTAATAACTGGTAACAGTTTATGGCTACTTTTCCTAACCATCACACCCATAGGACAAAACTGACAAAAAGCACTCATCCCTTAACTGACACCTAGTTATAAAAATGCTCAATCTAATTGGATCCTTTCAAAACTCACATTTGGAACTACAGTACAATTTTCTATAAAGGAATTATTTCCCCAAAATACTTGCCCCTTGTTTCATTCTTTTTCTCTCTATTTCTATTTCAATGTATTTCAGAGAGTTTTCTATAATTTCTTTTTTGTTTGACGGGCACAAGACGGGAGGTCCCATACAATGAAGGGTACCAAACATTTTTTTGTAATATGCACCTCATATCATTTTAATTTCTCCACTCCTCTGACAATCTGGCCACCAGATATTTTAAAGTAACTACAGCATCCTTGTTAGGGATAACATTGTTCACCCTAACTGTTTTAGGTGAAATACTAACTATAAATCATAGTTAGTGTATGCAGCTTTAACTGTAAAATAGCAACTGTGGGTGTGGTTATGAAAACCATATAAAAGTAGCAAGGCTACAGCTTGCTCTCTCTCTCTCTGGCTTTGATGATCCCTGATTACTGCTTGGAAGCAAGACTGCATTGCTCGAACGGGAGAGACAACAACGGACTGATTTATGTGAACTGACAATAGGATATTCTACATGGACTTTGCTAACTGAATATCCCTGAATGGACTGACTACATGGTAACTGAATATTGGACTGTTTTTGACTATGCTATAAACTTATACTGGAATAAAATATATTCTTGATAGCACAAGCGTATCTGTTATTTTTACTGTATGTTAATAAACATGCAAGCTTAGCTCACTCATTTATCTGTGTGCCTATCTGACTAACGCTGCACATTCTGTTTAGCTTGTCTACCTAACCCTGGTTGGGGAACCCAGGCTTAACACTGGTTATGGGCCCAGAGGCTGCAAAGTCAGTTTAACTAGGCTTAAACAGATTTATGTAAAAAGTGAGAGTTTGTGTTGTTATACATTACAGTAAACAGACAGCTGTGTTTTATTAATTATATTTTTATATCCATATAAGAAAACATGGCACAAGTCAATTTACAAAGTTTGTCCCTTATATCCAAGCTGGATGGAACAAACTATGTATCATGGTCTACAAAATGTAGTCTACTTCTACAAAGTGAAGGTCTGTGGAACATAATTGAAAATCCACCAAACGTAGAAGAATGGGATCCAGAGGATGAGGAAGACAGACTAAAGATAGAAGAATTTAAACATAAAAATCAACAAGCTATTTGCATAATTGCGTTAACCTTAACTGATCAACAGCTTGTTTATATCCACGGAGAGAAAACGGTTTTTGGCTGTTGGCAGAAGCTGAAGAGGATTTATGTCCGAGATAAGGTTGGTTCACACATAAATCTAACACGGAAGCTTTTCAGGACACATCTCCAAACAAATGGTGATATGCAGAGTCATTTAAAAACTATGCAAAGCATTTTTCAAGAATTAAATGAACAAGAACTTATATTCCCTAAACAACATCAAATTTATATAATTCTATCTTCCCTTGATGAAAGTTATGATAACTACGTAACTTCACTTGAAATTTTGCCAAAGGAAAATTTAACTTTAACTGATATAACTGGCAGATTGATTGAAGAGGCCAGAAGAAGGCATGAAAGAGATGAATTAAGGAGGGAGCAACCTCAAAAAGAAGAAAATAAATCTCCTACTGCATACGCAATTAAAAGGTGCTTTAATTGTGGAGGAAGAGGACATTTGGCAAGATTTTGTAAAAAGGCAAAGCACCAGAACGCTGGCCAGAATACTACAAATCATCAAAAGATAAATAAACATTTAGAGTTAGCCATGTATACGAACGGAGCTGTAAAAAATAATTTATGGGTGGTTGACAGTGGGGCATCCCATTGTATAACAAATGATAACAAAAAGTTTATAAAAATGTCCCAGAGTAAACAGCAGATATCGTTAGCCAATGGCTGGAAACTGAAAGCTAAAGGTGAAGGTATAGCATATTGTTCTTTTATAAAAGAGAATGTAAAAATGTTATATGTACCACAACTTAAGTTTAATTTAATTTCAGTTAGAATTTTGGTTAAACTAGGATATGTAGTTACATTTAAGGGAGATAACTGCTTAATTACAAAAGATGATAAGAAAATTACTGCATCTTTAAGAGATGGATTGTTTGTGTTAAATGATGATGGTTTAAAGGTGGCTAACACAATTTATGAAAACCAGAAACCTCATGATGAATGTATTCACTTGTTACATAGAAGGCTAGGGCATTTAAATTTTAAAATGCTTAAGAAAACTGTTGAATTGTCTAAGGGAATAAGTTTGAAACCTTGTGATAAGTATTTGCAATGTAATGCCTGTAACCAAAATAAGAGCAGGGTCATACCAGCTAATAGATTTGATGGATTTACTACTAAAGAGCCTTTAGAAGTAGTATTTGCTGATTTAATAGGTCCGAAAAAACCAAGTGTAGGAGGAGCTCGCTATATACTTAGTATAATGGATCACTATTCTAGATATGGGTTTTGCTATTTAATGAAAAGCAAAACTGAAACATATCAAAATATATTTAATTGGCTAAAATTTGCTGAGAGAAAAACTAAAAGGAAATTAATAACTCTCATCACTGATAATGGCACAGAATTCACAAATAATAAATTTAAAAACAGAATAAGACAAATAGGGATTCAACATAAAATGTCTGCACCATATAGGCCACAACATAATGCCTTTATAGAGAGAAGAGGCCAAACATTACAATCAATGGCACGAACTATGATGTCTGATTCAGGATTACCTGACAATTTATGGGGAGAAGCAATAATGTGTGGTAATCATATATTAAATAATGTTGTTAATTCAACAACAGGTGAATTACCATTCACACTGTGGTATGGTACAAAACCTGATTTAAGTTACATGCACACATTTGGAGCACCAGCATGGGTGCATATCCCTAAACAACTTAGATACAAAGGACAGCATAGAGCAAAAAGATTGATTTTTGTAGGTTACACCTCTAATCATCGATCCTATAGATTCTGAGAACCAGGTACATCTAGAGTTTACACCAGTGCTAGTGCAAAATTCCTAGAACATGTAGGATGGAATAGATTAGAGCAAGATTTAAATAATGAAATATTTATTGAACCCTACAAAAGTCAGAAAGATGAGATTAGCTGTAAAAAGCGTCCAATTAAAGAAGAAGTCCACGAAGAGCAAATAGGACCAGAACAAGAGGAAATAGTTGATCAGGAAGAGTTACATGATCAAGAACAATTAATAGAGGAAAGTCCACCTGCAAGTCCTATTATACCTAGACGTACTACACGTGTAACTAGACCACCTGATAGGTATCAAGCAAGTATAGTTTGCCAAGTAACTAAAGTTCCAACTAGTGTAGATGAACTTAGGATGTATCCTGCTAAGGATCAGGAGAATTGGCAAAAGGCAATGGAAAAAGAACTAAATTCATTAAAGGTAATGAAAGTTTATGAAGATGCCAAATTACCTCCAGGAGAAAAATCCATTGGGTGCAAATGGATATTTAAAGTAAAAACTGGAAATGATGGGACTGTTACCCATAAAGCTAGGTTAGTAGCTCAAGGATTTAATCAAACTGCATCTGATTACGATGAAGTTTTTGCACCAAGCCTTAAAGCTACATCTTTAAGAACAGCATTAGTGTGGGCAGCTAAGAAAAACTATATCGTTAATCATTTAGATGTAGAAACTGCTTATCTACATGCACCATTGCAGCACACTATATATTTAAGAAAACCAATTGGCATAAATAAAAATAATGTAAATAGCAATGATTGTTGGAAACTCAAAAAGAGTCTTTACGGATTAAAACAATCTGGGTTTGAGTGGAACCAATATATTGTGAAAGAGTTAAACAATATAGGTTTTAAATCTGGTTTAGCAGATCCGTGTGTATTTAAAAGAGAAAATAATGGAACGGTGTCATTATTATTGTTATTCACTGATGATATTGCTTTAATAACTAAAACTAATAATGAGGCTAATGAGATAATATCATTATTAGCCAAGAAGATAAAAATAAAGCATCTAGGTGAAATTAAAAGATATCTAGGATTGACAATAACTAAAACAAATCATGGTTTTAAAATATCTCAAGAAGATAAAATTTGCCAATTACTTAAAAATTATAAGATGGAACTTTGTAAACCGGCAAAGACTCCAATGAGTCAAGAAGTTTGCCAAATTAATGATCAAAGTCCCAAATTTGATAAGTCCATATATCAATCTTTGATTGGTAGCTTATCATATATAAGCAATTGGTCAAGGCCAGATATTGCTTATAGTGTAAATCAGCTGGCACGTTTTAATTCAGATCCAAAAGAATATCATTGGAAATCTTTAAAACGAATATTGAGATATCTGAAGGGAACTATAAACCATGCATTATATATAGAACCAAAGGGTGATTTGAGTCTTAGTGCTTATGCAGATGCAAGTTTTGCAACTGATATAAACACTAGAAAATCAACATCTGGTATGGCTATATTATTTGGTAAGACACTGATAGGATGGAGGTCAATCAGACAACAGCATATTAGCTTATCTACAATGGAAGCTGAATTTTCATGTCTATCATTATTATGCACTGATTTGATTTTCTATAAACAGTTGTTGTTGGACATGGGAATAACTATAAAAGATCCCATTATGGTATATGAGGATAACCAATCAGCTATAAAGTTAGCTACTAGTATTGCTGTAAAAACTAGATCAAAACATACTGACCTAAGATATTTGAATGTAAGAGAAGCAGTGAAGAATGAACTGATAAAACTGGTATACTGCATGTCAGAGGAAAACATAGCAGACCAATTTACAAAAGCTCAAGGAGCAACTAAGTTTAAAGAAAGTTGCGAAAAATATAATTTAAAGTTGTAAATGTTTCATAGTTATTATTGTAACCTAAATGGGGAGAATGTTAGGGATAACATTGTTCACCCTAACTGTTTTAGGTGAAATACTAACTATAAATCATAGTTAGTGTATGCAGCTTTAACTGTAAAATAGCAACTGTGGGTGTGGTTATGAAAACCATATAAAAGTAGCAAGGCTACAGCTTGCTCGCTCTCTCTCTGGCTTTGATGATCCCTGATTACTGCTTGGAAGCAAGACTGCATTGCTCGAATGGGAGAGACAACAACGGACTGATTTATGTGAACTGACAATAGGATATTCTACATGGACTTTGCTAACTGAATATCCCTGAATGGACTGACTACATGGTAACTGAATATTGGACTGTTTTTGACTATGCTATAAACTTATACTGGAATAAAATATATTCTTGATAGCACAAGCGTATCTGTTATTTTTACTGTATGTTAATAAACATACAAGCTTAGCTCACTCATTTATCTGTGTGCCTATCTGACTAACGCTGCACATTCTGTTTAGCTTGTCTACCTAACCCTGGTTGGGGAACCCAGGCTTAACAATCCTTTTTACAATAACTTTGTCAATTCGGTTCATCTTTATTAGGAATATTAAAGTATCCATATTACTGCAAACAAACTTTTACTAATTCTCTTTAGGGTTCCTTAATTTTTTCTTGAATGATGAGAAATCCACAATATCACTTTTTTTCAATGTAGGCGACACAATTTTTGTCATTTTCAATTTGTTTTCATAGGACTTACTGTCCAGCCTTCTTTTCCACAAAAGGAAGAACTACCAATTTTCTTCTTTACCTATTGTTTTGTCTTTTTTTTTTTTTTTTTTTTAGGTAAGATTACTTGAGAAGGGGAATGACAACATGTCTACACAGCTGGTGCAAATTATATAATTGCCATTTCTGCTTTGATGAACATGATATTTTTATGTCAATGTGAATCTTTATAGATGTCTGTGAGTTATCAATTTGTTGCCAGCTCAATTGTCTTGTTTCCTTCAGACAATGAAAATATTTATTTTCCTTTATTAAGGACTTTTAATAAGGCAAGCAAGAGACACAGTTGGTCAGTACTTAGGAATTTGGGTTCTATTTTCCAGGAGATAACTAAAAGGATAGACAAAAGATTGCAGTGCGGGGGTTGGTGGGATTTGACAATGATTTGAGATCATGACCTACTACTTTATTATTCAAAACTGGAAGTCAAATGCCCACAAATCTTGATGATATTTTAAAGTAAACTTGGTGGTATGTATCTGCATGGATAATAAACCTGAAGGCCCTGTCACACTGGCTGACGGATGCAAAACGTTTGTAAAAAGGACATAGCGGACGAGAAAAATGTTCCATCTGTTATCCACTCTCAAAAGGGGCAAAAATTTGCATGAACAGAGTGGACAACACAGAAAGGAACGGATGGGGGGAGGACGTAGGGCAGATGGAAAGCGGATGCTCCATGGAAGCCTCGCGGATGGAAGCGGATGAGAGTGGATGGCACATCTGCAAGGCTTCCGGGGGAGCGCAGCAAAGCAGACGCGGAAAGAGCGGATGCAGAGGAGATGCCAAGCGGATGAAGCGGATGCAGAGCAGAAGCCGAGCGGATGAAGTGGATGCAGAGTGGAAGCCTAGCAGAAGCCTAGCATTCACTGCGCATGCGGGGAAGATGCATTGTGTTAGCCTCGCGGATATAAAGGGAAGCAGCTCCCAAGCAGGTCACCATTCAGAGGAAAGACCTGTTTCCAGACACAGCTTGCCAGCCTGCCAACCTGCCTGCCTGCCAGCCAGCAACCCCACAACCATGGAGAAGAAGAGAAAGCCTCAGCCATCTGCTGCCAGCCCTGGCAAGAGGGACAGGGCCACCCTCCCACCCCCTGGCCCTCACTCTGCTTCTGCAGCCCGGGCTCGCTCTTCTGGGGCTGGGGCTTCTGCTGATGCTGCTTCTGGAGGAGCTGATGATGCTGCTTCTGGCGGTGGTGCTTCTGCTGGTGCTTACTCTGCTGATGCTGCTTCTGGCGGTGGTGCTTACTCTGCTGATGCTGCTTCTGGCGGTGGTGCTTCTGCTGGTGCTTTCTCTGCTGATGCTGCTTCTGGCGGTGGTGCTTCTGCTGGTGCTTACTCTGCAGAAGCTGCTTCTAGCAGTGGTGCTTCTGCTGGTGCTTACTCTGCTGGCACTGCTCCTGGTGCTGGGGCTTCTGCTGGGGCTTACTCTGCTGGCGCTGCTCCTGGTGCTGGTGCTTCTGCTGGTGCTTACTCTGCTGGCGCTGTTCCTCGTCTGCTGGTCCTGCTGGTGCTCCTGGTCCTGCTGGTGCTCCTGGTCCTGCTGGTCCAGCTGGTGCTTACTCTGCTGCTGCTGATCCTGGTCCTGCTGGTGCTGCTGGTCCTGCTTTTGCTGCTACTGTTGCTGCTGCTGGTGGTGGTGGTGGTGTGGAGGAGCAGCTCCTACAACCTGGAAGCCCCTCTGATGAGGGCCCATGTGGTTCTGCCAAAGGGAGAAAGAGGCAGACGCGAGAACGGGAGAGGAGGCAATACAACATAGAAGAGGAACGTGAGGATGAGGTGCTGGAGTGGCTGAGAGAGAACGAGTATCTATGGCAGAAGGGACACAGGCTCTATCGAGACACCAAAAGGAAGCAGGCTTTTTGGAGAGAGAAGGCGGAGAGCCTGGGCTACACTTCGGAGATGCTCCTCGGCTGGTGGAAGCACATGCACACCTGGTACGGGAAGCTGCACCTCAAGAAATCTGGCCAGGCCGCGGTCAAGCTGAGGGACAGAGAGACCTATGTGATGGCCAAGTGCAGCTTCCTGGAGGGTGAGATCCGCCACCGAGGAGAAGCCCCTCTCACAACCCTCTCTCTCAGGTAGCCTGCTGAGAGCCAGTCCTCTTCCGGCAGAGAGTCAGCTCCTGTCTCCAGGCAGGTATCTGTGGAGCGTGCCACGACGGAGACACCCCCAACAGCTGTAGTACCCGTGGAGGAGCGCGTGGAGGACCTCCTGACACAGTGGGAGAAAGGAGACGGCACTTCCACCACAGCCCAACCTGCATCCACCCCCAGCTCCACCTCCACAGAAAGGCACAGAGGCAAAACGGAGGGACAGAGCCACACTGTCCTGCTGGAGATAAGAGACACCATCAGGAGCAGCGTAGATCACCTCTCTCAGCTGGCACGCACCGACTCCTCATCCTCCAACTGCAAGCCCTTCCTCACCTATGTGAACCAGACCCTCATGGACATGGCGGACCCCAGTATCAGGTGGTGAAGGACAGGATCACCGATCTGCTTCACAACCCTCCAGACCCAGATGAACCTGCTCCCACCCAGTCCAGGTCTGCTCCTCCACCCCAGGTGATGTCACTCCCCTTCCAAGGCTTTCCACAGGCCCTCACCTACCAAGGCTACGACTAAGGAGGTCCACCAGCACAGGCAGCAGCCCTTCCCAGTCCAGGCACATGTTCATTGGACGCCACCGGTGTCACTGATGCCACCCACGCCACCGATGCCACCGACGCCAGTCCTTACTCAGCTGCAGACCAGACAGCCCCACTACACTGCTCCTTTGTCCACCCCACAGCCAAGCCCAGCCTCAATACATCTGTCATCTGTACTGGGGCTGACACCCCATGTCATGGAGGAAGGGGCTCTCAACATCACGGGGCTGAGCCAGCTGTCTGAGAGCTTCCTCAACACACCATCCCCTGTTGTCCTCTTGGGGCCAGGCACCCCAGTGGCGCTTCAGACCAGCACTCCAGCAGCAGCCACCTCCACAGCACCTGGACCCTTCACCCCTGAGACTGGGCACACCTCCGAGTGACCAAGATGAGTGCCAGAGACTGGGTGGGGGATGGGCAGGGATACCTTTGGGATGGGTAATAGCTGTGGGATGGGCAGGGATACCTTTGGGATGGGTAATAGCTGTGGGGATAGATAAACCTCCAGTGCAAGCATAGTGGGACTGTATGGTCCACCCTCCCAGGTGCCACACCTATGGCCCTTTATTATCAATAATAATGTAATCAACATAAATACAACTCTTTATTAAATGCCCTGTTCATTGTAGGCCCACCCAACATACATGGCCCAATCTCATCCATGTGATGTGACAGGCTGAAGGAAGCATCCATTAATCATCTACCATCCTGTCTTGCCACTCCACTGCTCCAGCTGGGGAGTTGCACCAGTGTTTCAGGAGGTTGCGCTGCTTCTTCCCTTCACGTGAGGCTCTGTTGGGGCCTTGCACATCCTCAGTGTCTATCAGGTTTGTCCCTTGCCTTCATTCCCCAGGCTCCATGTCCCCATTGCCTTGTTGGAGGTCCATGAGCCTGTTCTGCAAGACTGGGTAGCGGGTGCGCATGAGATTGTGCTGGATGCAGCAAGCTTCCACGATCTTCCTCACGGTCTGTGGGCGATGCTTCATGGTGGTGAGAAGTACCTGGAACCTGTTGGCCAGGATGCCAAAGGCTTTCTCCACCACCCGCCTTGTCCTGGACAGCCTGTAGTTGAAGATCCTCTCTTCACGGGTGAGGCATCTGGAAGTGTAGGGCTTCATGAGGTAGGTTCTGAGGGAGAAGGCATCCTCCACGGTGAAGTAGGGCACATCTTGCATATCGTTGGGCAGGGGGTCTGGATCTGGGAAGCCCATGATGAAGTTGCATTCCAGCCCCTCCTTGAGATGACTGGCGTTGTATGCCTGGGCATCTGAAGCTGACCCGTTGCCTGAAGCATCGATGTACATGAACTTGTAGTCAGCATCGACCATGGCGAAGAGGATGATGCTGAAGAAGCCCTTGTAGTTGAAATAAGTGGACTCCGACTTGGCTGGAGCTTTGCAGGCCACGTGCTTGCCATCTATGGCTCCAACGGTGTGGGGAAAGTTCCACTTCTGATACTACTGTTCTGCAACTTTCTTCCATCCTTCTTCAGTGGAGGGGCACTGGAGGAGCTCCTCCAGGTATTCTTCGATGATGGCCTGCACCACTTCTCTGACCACAATGCTGATGGGTGTTGTGTGGCACCCTCCAGCCGTACTGCATACTCCTCTAGGTGGTCCCGGAGGCCAGGTGGCGCAGAGTCAGTGCCACCTTGAGCCCAGGGTCCAGGCTGGGCCGGAAGTTGGTGCTCTGCTTGGTCAACCTGGGTCTCAGCCGCTCCACAACTTCGTCAAACATGGCTGGAGGCATCCTCATGAAGTTCTGGAATGCACGAGGGTCTTTGTTCCTCAGCTCCACCATCAGCTTGTTGTACAGTCCGTACTCTGCTCTTCTCCTGATCCATCTTCGGACCCAGATGCTTCTTGGCCGCCTCCTTTTCTTCCCGTAGAACAGTTGAAAGAGCCTGTAGATGGCTTCGCACTGTTGCAGAACGATGGTGGCTACCAAAAGGACTGTGTTACGATCCATGGTGGACATGACTGGATGCTGTGGAAGAGCAAGAGCCAGATGAAGGCTGCAGAGGTCTGCACAGCAGGGCTGCTGGACTGAAAGTGAGATCCAGGTGAGTTCCTCCCCCTTTTTATAGGCAATATAGGTTTTCCACTATGTGTCCTTTTGCATCCTCTAGACATCCTTAATATCCGAGATAGGTCCCCTCTGCGAACGTTTTTTCCGTTTTAAATGCTTTGTATGTGAGCTGCATCCACTTTCATTCTTTCTCCGTCCGTGCTACTAACGCTGCGCGTCCATTTCACTTCCTCCCTGTGTCCGCTTTCCGCTGGAGCGGATTTGAGTTGCGCGGATGCGCAGCGGATGCCTAGCGGATGTGTAACGGATGATGACGGGTGCAGAACAGATGTTCCCCGTATGCATAGCGGATGCAGAACGGATGCGTTGGATACATTTTCTGTTCAAAAAGTTTTGAGCAGCTCAAAATGGAACCTCAGTCGACAGATGCTGGACGGATAGAGAGGAAGAAAAACGGACACAGTGAGTACAGAACGGATGAATCGCGTTAAACAACGGATGGCAAGTGTTTCTCTCCGTTTTATATCCTCTTTCCATCTGTTGGTGCAGTGTGACATGGGCTTGAGATGTTTCTATGAAGGAGAACTGTAGAAACCATCAGCTACCTTCTCCCATTCAAAATCTGAGAACAGAACACTGTATCTGCTGCTTGATGCTAAGGAGCTGAGTTGTTGATGAAGCAAGAATTTCTGCCAATGGTAAAACAGCCCACCCACATTTCTGAATTGCTTCAGGACTGCAAATGGAAATACCACATTCTTGGCTGAACTAAATTAGCTTAGCTGTCAGATAGATAATGATGTAACAAGATTGTCCATACACGACTCGGGACTAATACAAAGTATTTCTATGTACAACTGTATGTGTGTGTATGTATGTATATATGTCTGTGAAAATATATTGTACCACACTGTGTACTTTTATTTCTTTTACCTTTCTTATAACTTTGGGTATTCTTTGGGGGGAGGGTGGTATTGAGTTAATTAAAAATGGGAGACATTTATATGGAAATGTGTACATTAAAACATTGGCAATAAATATGGAAATGTATCAAATTTCTTTGAATCGCTTCTTGGGGGACTTTCTTGGATTAAAACACATTTCAACAAAAGCAAAAAAATTGATATCAGTAACACTGAAATTAAATGGGAAACGCAATGGGTATCATACTTTTCTTCAAAAATCATCTTTGTAATTTAAGGAAAATAGGAAAACCAAATCTGTACTGCAAAAATCTAGACAACCACTAGTTAACAGCAAAAAATTATAATATATTTTCCTTGCAACTAGTGATCATCTAGATTTGTGCAGTCCAGATCTAATAGCATTAAATAAAATCTAGAGACATTCCCACATTCTTTTATTTTTGGGAGACTATTGACCAATCAGACTTACTTGTTAGAAAAAGCAAAGAAAAGTGACACTTTATTTCCAAATCAAAAGTATTCTGGTATGCTCTACAGTTTGTTGCTCTCTGTAACAAAAGGTTGCCTTATTTTCCTCAGAATAGTTTACTTCTAAGTAAGATTGTTAATGTTATTAGTTTTCTTTATTCCATCTTTATTTATATAACTCAGGGCAGTGAATATACCTGTCTCCTATTTTCCTTACAACAAAGGTTTATTTGTTGTTAAGTGCAGTAAGGAAACAAAATGAAGGTTGTGTTCATGAAAAAGGCTAAAAGATAAAGAATATCAACCAAAAAGGTAAGGCATTCCTGTTCTAATTTTGCCATACCGAACAGCAAATACTTTGCAAACCATATTCTTCATCCCAATCTGTCAGCTGCAATCTTTTTTCCCCTTTAATTAAAGAAACACTACAGTCTTTATTCTGAAACATGTCTAGAAAGATTTAATTTAGACAATAAATCTCAGATTAGAACAAAAAAGTTAAGAATGCTGCCTTACCATTGTGAGGTTAGAGCTCTTTTCCACTTTTTGGAAAACAGGCAAGGATATAAGAGGTGAAGTCATGTGTACACTAATGTAATACATCTACTACCTCTGTCCCTCCCACTCTTACGTTAACTTTTTGATTTTATGCTTAGGGAATCTCATAAAGTAAAGCATAATTCAAAACAGTATGTTTTCTTAGTAGTCAGGCAATGGCATTCACTTAAGTTGAAAAATAGGTTAGTTTTTCTCTTAACTCCTGATGACTACAAATGTTTAGAAAGCTAACAGTTTTTGAAAAAGCAATAGAAACATGTTTTGAAGAATAAGAAAAAAAACATGTAAAAGATGCCAAGTAACTAATGATCAGTTACTGTTAAGATTCCAAATCTATAAACAAATATATGAATAATATAAATATGTGGGCAGCTTAATCATACTTTTTCAAAATTTACTAGTATATAAAAATTCATTTTCATTTCTCCTAAACTATATTACTCAGAGGGGCATATAATATTTTAAAGATAACATTAAATGTTTAATACTATTATAATATTAAAATAAATTTAAATTGAATAAATAAATAATAAATGTTAATACTGAGTGCAGCAGATATCAGTGTCCCTGCATAATTTTATTCACATTTCCATGAAAATAATAGCTGCAAGTAAATATCCAAGTGCATAGGTTTGTCAGCTTATGTCTGCTAGCTAACATTATAAAAGCACATAAATCATAGTAATTCTATGTAGCGTTTATGGAAGACCAAATAATCTTTTTTTCTGAAAATTTCAGTAAAGCCCTATTTTTTTTTAAACAGTTCATCAGAAAACTATTGGGAATGGACTCAGTGTTGCTATTGGTAATTATTGGTCTTGCATATCTGGTGTTGCAATTTTATATTATCTTCAATCTCTATAATTAAAAAGATCATGTTAATCTTCTCGAAATGAAATGAAGAAATATAGTGATTTCATTATTGTTTTTGAAAAGTAACTCCATCTTACTAGAAATGAGAAAGCTTATGATGAAGCTACTTGATATGATCTTGTTATCTTCCATAATATCTAAAATAAAAATAATCTTCTAAGTACCATGCAGTTTTGATGGCAGCAATAAAGATGTTTTCATCAACTGTGTCAAGTCTACAGCTGTAGTTTAACTTGATAGCAATCTGCTGTCCATGTGCTAATTAAGCGCAGATAGGTTGGGCCAGATAGTGCCATATGCTGAGACCATAATATCTACCAAACATAAGCACAGGAGTGACTGCAATGTTAAATCAGACTGATCAGACTGCATTCCATGACTATGATTTTTTATTTTATAGGTAAATAACCCTAACCCAAACAACCAAGAGACAATGATGTACAGTCAAAAATATAACTGTGCTTAGGAAAAACTATAAATAATAAATGTAATTAAATAAGTGACATATATAGAAATTAAAACATTAATATAGTACTAACTCAATCCTTTAATATATTGCGAAATTTAAACTACAGAGGCCATCTGTTGTTCCATGTTCTCACTGTTGATATAATATATCATTTCAGTACAATTATATTTATATGATATACAGGTAGTCCTTGACTTACAACAGTTGATTTACTGACCGTTCAAAGTTACAACAGCACTGAAAAATGTGATTAATGGCCATTTTTCACAATCTTAGCTTTTTTCGAATAATAAACATTTGATTAATTAAGATCTTTCTCTTTTTAAAATTATATTTGGAAATGTATTATGTTTGAATCAAGTTCTTTGTGCTGTCCAGCCAGTGTATGGGAATTGGATATTTAATTAGGAATTGTGAGCTGTCCCCTTAAGGGAATGCATTATGGTAAATGTAGTTAACATATCCTGGGAAATGTAGTCCATGTCACGTGATCACATCTATAATCCTGATTGGTCACTAAATTGACCCTCGATGTGTTGGAGAAGGTTTCCTCACTCTTGCCTGAACTCACGGACTCGTGGTAACTGTTCTACTTCTATTGCTATGAGATGGGAGAAAAGGGATAAGAGATAACCATCTTTTTACTTACAAGACAGATATGCAAAGGATTGGTCATTAAAGAAAAACTGTCACAAATGTACAGAATACAGAAAATTCTTAATTTTTAAATCCCCAATGTTTTTAGTATATATGTTTTTTTCAACAAGCAGTGCCTGATTTGTCTCCTTAAAGAAAAAAAATCTTGTTCCCTTGCTGCTATTAGAAAGAAGTTTTATTTCTTGTTCTATGAAGAACTAAGAGGACTGTGTAAGAAATTTAAATGGTTTACACTTTAAGGAGACAGGACAGATAAAGCAAGGGAAAAGATTGGACATATGAAGGATCAGCTGTTAGTGAATCCTCATTCTAAAATAGTCATACGTGCATTGTTTACATTAAGCTAAGTGTAATATGTTACAATTAATATGTATTAACTTCTTTGCTTTCGTGCATAAACACATTACACTACTGTTTCTGAAAGACTATTCCCTATTTATCTATTCTGACTGGGAGAAGTTACCTAATTCTTTTTTTCAGGAGTCAAAAAAAAGTATTTCTCCCATTTACAATGCAAATTATGCAGAATTCAGTTGAATTAAGGTGAATAATTAATTAAATTAAATATCTCTTGAAGACATATATTTTAGAAAGAGATTCTTCCTACGGCCTATATTGTAATTTATTAGAAATTTACTCTTGCCAAGAATCACAATGTCAGCCTTACCAGTTAATTGCCTCTTGCAGTACAAGAGACATTATCAGGACTGGATTTACAACATTCAGAACTTGTAATGCCACTGTAAAATATTGAATTTACAAGGATTTTCTGCTAAGAAAATGACTTCTCAGTCTTAATCTACAAATGCTGTGTGTAAACTAATTTATGGAAATTTACTAATTTTTCTGTAGTTTTTAAAGCACCACACACACAATGTAAGAAGAGAGGGAAAGGTTTTTGTAGATGACCTGGGCTCAGGAAAAAAGATTCAATATTCCTCCTTCAGCCCTCAGTAGATATGAAATATTTAATCAAGATTGCCTCTATCCCAACCTCTATAACAACTTCAATTAAAAGAGAAATTGCATGCTCTATATGCATTTTGCAGTTTACATGCAAATTCTGATGCATGTCAATTCTGAAAATCTCATCCAAGTTTAATTTAGATTGTTATTACCTTATTCCCAAATAGATTTAAAACAGGAAATTCTCTGACAGGAAACTATAAACTGAATTTAAATATCAGTACAAAAATTGGTTGCCATACTATATATAGCAAAGGAGTAGCTGGCATCTGAGGAATTTCAATATATAACTTGCTTGTTTTCAGATCTAATTAAAAGTAATTCTAGTTTTATAATATATAATCATATTGCCAAACTATTAAAATATGCTGATTGTCAAGCCCGAAATTGACATAAGTGTAGCCATTTTAGTTTGTCTTGGAATATATTCTTTTTCTTATTTCTCTGTGGCAGTCATGGGGGGAAGGGTTTCGGGCTTGCCATACTCCTAAGGGGGGAGGAGTGGAGATAAAGAGCATTGTTTTGGCTAGGTGATCTTTCTTCTCCTGGGAAACGAGCTGTCCTTACTTGGGCCCCTGGAGGTGGAGATTTACCACATCAAGCAACGTTGAATTACTTCTATTGGAGAATGTGACTTTTGGGGGTTGTTTCTAACTTGTAATATTGTGGGGTAATTCCGGGTTGGATCAGATCCAGAATTACCACGGACTTTGTCAATTTGATGTTTTCCTAAATAAAAGAAATTGTCTTGGAAGAGGGACTTTGTACTTTTCTTTTTAAATGGATTTCATCACTTGGAAACCTGACACTGATGCTTTAGCAGTTCTTCATTTTCAGCAATTCCCCCCAAAAAAGAACTGTGGGCTTTCTCTTACTAGAATGAATGAATGGAGAGTTTCTTTAGTTCTTTATATAAAGGGTCCACTAAATCTACATATGCCTAGGGGGAGAGAAGAATCCACCTATCCATTCATCATCCATTCATCTTTTCCAAGAAATTATTTTCCAGTCCTGGCAGAGACTGACCAACCGACCAATGGTGAATGATTCTGGGAGCTGTTATGCCATAATATCTGGAATATCACATCCTCGCCCCTGAAATTTGACAGGGATTCAAATATTAATGCTCAATTTGGTAGGTATGTCTGTATGGATATACTTTCTGTACATGTAAGTAAATTTTACATCACATGCATTCCCTCAATCTCCAGTGAACTGCTTTTATATCTAATTATATAAATATAAATATTTATTCATACAAGTTTTTACTGAGAGAAATAGAATGAATATGTGAAACAATGTTTGTTGTCTGTTTTTATTATTGTAAAGGAATTTAGAGATGACCCAGAGGAAAGTATGAAATAACCACTAAGGGTAGATTTGCAGAAAATATTACATTGTGCAGAGACTGAAATAAGAGTAAGAAAGAAATTCATTCTACTTTGATTTTGTTGACAGGCTTTCAACATTTTGATATTATAACCTACAACAATAAAGTAGCATTTCTGGAATCCCTGTAGTGTTTGTTTTTGATCTGGACTACCTTGAAGAGCTGACAATTATTTGCCACTTTTCAACATAACATTTTAGAGTGTCACAGGTTACATCATTCAGTCACCAACAATGATACAACACAAAAGAGAAATAGCAGTATGAAACAATGAATCTGACTAAGGCTTAACATGGCATTATTATAGTAACCATTCAATATAAAGAAATTCTTGAGCATATTTTAAAGTACTGTAAAAACTTTGAGACTGACTAACAATAACAAATTAGGCATTATGGAAGATTTTCCAAGAAGATATGCTAGATAAGTTGCAACAGACAAGAAAGCTCCTTCATTACCACCTGTTAATCTCAGATGTGAAGATTATCCACTATTTTAGGTTAGCAACATTATTCTACCGGTTCGGCGGAACTGGTAGTTCTGAGGATCATCTGTGAGCGAACTAGTTTGCTCCAATGATCAGCTGCTGGGCCCTCCCACCTGTCCTGGCTCTATACTGACCTTTATTTCCAGCTTTTCAACCTCAGCTTTCAGCAAGGCATTTGACAAAGTAGACCACAACCTACTTCTTGGTAAGTGAGAAAAATGTGGAATAGATAGCACAAATCGTACTCAAAGTGTAGTCCTTAATATGTCTAAGTCTACATGGAGGGAAGTAAGCCGTGGGGTGCCACAAGGTTCCATCATTATTTTCATTAATGACTTAGATGAAGGAATAGAAGAGGAACCTACCAAATTTGCAGATGATACTAAGCTGGTAGGAATCGCTACCGCCCAAGAAGATAGGCTCAAGATCCAGATGGATCTTGTCAGACTAGAACTCTGGGCTATATCTAACAAAATGAAATTCAGTGTAGAGAAAAGTAAAGTCCTAGACTTAGGCAAGAAAAACCAAAAGTACACATGTAGACTGAGCGAAACCAGGCTCAATAGCAGTAACTGAGAGGGATCTTGGAGTCTTCATGGACAACCAGCTAAATATGAGGCAGCAGTGTGCAGCAGCAGCCAGAAAAGCTAATGCAATCCTAAGTTGCATAAACAGAGGGATACAATTGAGATCAAGTGAGGTACTAATACTTCTCTATAAAGCCTTAGTACGACCACACCTGGAGTACTGCAACCAGTTTTGGTCACCACATTATAAAATAGATGTTGAGATTCTAGAAAAAAGTACAGAGAAGAGCAACCAGGATGATTAGGGGACTGGAGATGAAAACTTATGAAGAACGGTTCCAGGAACTGGGCATGCCTAGTCTAGTGAAGAGAAGGACCAGGGGAGACATGATAGCAGTCTTCTAATATTTGAGGGGCTATCACAGAGAGGAAGGGGTCAAGCTATTGTCTAAAGCACCTGTTGGCCAGACAAGAATGATGGATGGAAACTGAACAAAGACAGTGAGAACAATCAACCAATGGCTTGCCCTCGGAAGTTGTGGGAGCATCATCATCACCAACTTTCAAGAGGAGATTGGACTGCCATTTTTCAGAAATGGTGTAGGCTCTCCTGCTTGGGCAGGGGGTTGGACTAGATGACCTACAAGGTCTCTTCCAACTCTGATTATCTGTTATTTTATCAGCTGGTTCACGCGGCACAGCTGATTTCCCTGCATTAGCTGTTTTACACAGGGCTTGCAGCAGAAGGTGAGTTGGAACTGGTAGGAAAAATTTTTGAAACCCACCACTGCCTGAAGCCAAATTAATGGAAAAATACAGCAACAAAGCATTTAATAAGGTTTTAATAAGGGACTAATATAATAAAAACCCAAAATCTTCTGAATTTTTTTCCCTTTTCCCCAGCTGTTTCTGCCAGAAAGCATGTTGGTAACAATGAAAATACAACTTTTTTTTTTTCATCTAATGTTCTTAATGTATGGGTTTGGACACATTCAGCTTTGCCTTTCAAACTGAGGACTTTTATTACAGAAAATTATTTCAATTGTTAATAAGTTTGCTATGTTGTTATTTGACCAATCATTATTTATAGTTTTTCCAAGTAACGTATTTGTCTGGATTATTCAGCTTCATTGTGGTATCCAATTTTAAATGTAAGTAAATTATTTTTAATTAGACTAAGATAGAATGCCTATCCATAGCGATAGATAGATAAAGATAGATGGATGGATTAATAGGCAGATAGACAAAGATGGATGGATGGATGGATGGATGGATGGACATACTCCTTTCCAGTTATCCATCCTACGCAATTTGACGAGAGACATGTTATGTGTACCATCGGCCAAGGAGTGATGGCTGGTGAGTCCTTGAGCAATCTTTTCTGCCATGATATCCATCTTCTGGAATATCACCCATTTTGAGATTAGGCTGGCCCCTACTCTTCTGACCTTTCATTTATTTTAGGATTGTATGCATATTTTACCTATTTTAAAATTGTGCACTCTTTTTTTCTAAGGGACATTGACAGTTTATTATTACTTGGAGCAAATCCTTTATAAATAAATACATAAAACTGAGAGGAAATGAAGCAATTCCTTTCTATTATTTGTTTGTAACATAAAATACAAAAAATATAAAAACAAATAGGAGGAGGGAAAAGGAAGAGTGCAGAAAAGAAGGGAAAAAGAAAGAAAAGGCATTGATTTCTGACTCCCTTTGGTGCAATATAATAAGATAATAACAACCAACCTCACCTTTTTACTTTTACATAGTAGTATGGACTAGCCATTTCTATATCAACAAATCTATCTAATTGGTAAAACCCAAAATCAAAGTTTCATTTTTTTCCACCTCAAGTAGAAAGTCCGGAAGCGGTTTCTACATAGAAACAAAAGTACTTAAGTTTTTTTCTTTTCTCAAAGCAGGCAATTTAGCCATCTCTGCTAACTCCGTTAACTTTTGCAGTCATTTTTCCATTCTCAGGATCAAAGTATCATTCCATTTTTGTGCATTAAGTGATCTTGCTGCCATCAACATATATAACATCAAAGTTTCCCCCCCCCAAAAAAATTCAAGTCTTTTTCCATTAAACCCAAAAGAAAAGTTTCTAGATTTATCTTTTTATTTACTATAGGTCAATCAGTCTGGCTTCATCATAATTTCTTTTGTGAAAAAAGCTTCCTGAGGGGACCCATAGAGGCATCGTCATAAGAAAGCAAGTGAAGCACTTCTGAAGGACCCATTCTTGATGAGAAGCTTATTTTTAAGTCTAATTATCTTTGACTCATTTGTAAAACTTTTTAGAAAAAAATGTTTGTTCTACGAATATAAATGACTGTAATGAATCAAACCTAGTAGAACTTGAGCCTTTGACTACATATTAGAACTTTGTCAGTCACCTATAAAATACAGATATTAAAACCAGTGTTCCAATTATTTATAATTATCTTTCTATGGATTTTAAAAAACAAATCTAGCTTTATTATAGCAACTCTCCTGTGAAATGGAGCAGATCTACAAATGTTTTCATGATGCCATTGGTATCTCATACTGGCCTTACTCCCCATACCATACTCACTATTATGGTTATCTTGTTCTTAAAGTTCTTGCTTGGATTTACTAATTTTCTAAAATTATATTATTGTATTGTTGTAATATAATCATGGTCTAGATATTGCAAATTGACGTCTTTAGATAAGAGCATTGTTTATCAGCTTATATGAATGTAAATTAACGTCTTTAGATAAGAGCATTGTTTATCAGCTTATATGAATGTAAATAACGAATGCATGGCCTGCATTTGAAAATATTTGAAAATTCTTGTTGATGCACCTGCAGTTCTGTTAAATGAAACAGGACAACTTGATTATCTTAACTGGTTTTCAGTTCATTTACATGTCTATATCAAAATAATGATTATACCTTCAAAGGAGGGACAGTTCAACAGATGATGTTGATCGACATTTTTTTAGCATTCCTCATTAGAGAGCTTGCTAGTTGAGAGTTGCATCTATATCTTGGAATTTAGCAATAGGTGGAGGATCACAGGTTCCTCAATCTTACTTTAAAATCTGGAATAATTTTGGATTTAGTCTTGATACTGACTTTTCCAGACTGAGTCAAGCTTTTGGAATTTCTTTAAAACCCTATTTTACGTGCCATTGCCAGTAAAGTTAGATAAAGAACCCCTATGGAAAGGGACGACTCAATTGTAGTTCTTTCTTTTTCTCAATTGTAGTTCACCTTCTTTCTAAGAAGAAAAATCACTAAAACACCATGCTCCCCCCCAATTCTAAAGCATATAGCTGGTCAGAAAGATATCATGATCCCCATCAATTTACATCAGAGGTTATCACAAACTCATTCAATACTATTTTGATTCCAAGCAAAGGTCTAAGATCCGACTAAGAGACCCCGGGGCTGTAACACCTCAGCATAACCCTATTCTCAACAACTTTCTCAAAAATGGAGGTTGGAGACAGGACAGAAATTGTCCAATATGGACCATCTCTTAATGGCTTCTGTCATGCCCCAGTTGGAATCTGATTCTGAGAGAGGCAGAACAGCTGACAGGGAGTGGGAATGTGGCCCCAAGAGTACAACAGGAGATGGTGTGTGCAGGAAGCTCTCAGAGAGCTGACTCAGTCCCGTGAGGTTGAGAGGCACTTCCTCAAGGACCTGGGATGTGAGGCCCAACACTGATGAAGATGTTCTGAGGAAGTGCTTGGCTGTGGGATGGAGGAAAGAGGAGTGTAGTGGGGCTGTCTGGTCTGCAGCTGGGTCAGCTGAGGCGTCTGTGGCGTCCGAGGAACCTGAGTCTAGACCCCAGTAAAGGGCTGCCTCTGCTGTGGGAAGTCCTGGTAGTGGTAGGCTTGGTCGGTGAGGGGCTGCTGAAATCCGTGGAAGGGCTGTGACATCGGCTGGGGTGGAGGAGCAGACCTGGAGTGGGTAGCAGCAGGTTCAGCTGGGCCTGGAGGGTGGTGCAGTACTGGGCCTCGGGCATGTCCATGAGGGTCAGGCCCACGTACGTGATGAAGGGCTTGCGGTTGGAGGATGGTATGTCAAAGTGGACCAGTTGGGAGAGGAGATCTGTGCTTGCTTTGATTGTGTCCCTGATCTCCAAGAGGACACTGTGGCTCTGTCCCTCTGGTCTGCCTCTCTGCCTGCTTTCTATGGAGGTGGAGCTGGGGGTGGGGGTGGGCTAGTCTCTGGTGGCTGCCTCTTCTTGCTCCATCTGAGACAGGGGATCCTCCACGTCCTCTGGCACGGGGAGTGAAGCTGGGGGGGGGGGTGTCTCTGTCGTAGGGCCCTCCAAAGACACCTGCCTGGACACTGTAGCTGTCTCCTGGCTGGAAGAGGAGTGGCTCTCTGTGGACTGTCTGAGGGAGAGGGTTGACAGAGGGGCTGCTCCTCGGTGGCGGATCTCACCCTCCAGGGAGCTGCACCTGGCCATGACATAAGTCTCCCGGTCAGTTAGCTTGACAGCGGCCTGCCTGGATCTCTTCAGGTGCAGCTTGCCATACCAGGTGTGCATATGCTTCCACCACCCCAGGAGGACATCTGAAGTGTAGCCCAGGCTCTCTGCCTTCTGTCTCCACGTTGCCTGCTTCCGCTTGGTGTCGCGATAGAGCCTGTGGCCCTTCCTCCACAGGTAATCGTTTTCCCTCAGCCATTCCAGCACCTCCTCCTCATGGTCCTCGGAAATGGAGTACTGTTTATCTCCCCCTTCTCCTTGCCTTGCTTCTTCCTCCCTCTGGCAGGGGCTTCAGGGCCTTCAGCAGCAGGGCTTTGAGGGCCTTGGGGCTGGTCCACCACAGCAGCAGCAGCAGGAGAAGCAGCACCAGCACCAGCAACACCAGCAGCAGCAGGAGAAGCACCAGCAGCAGCAACACCAGGAGCACCAGCAGCAGCAACACCAGCAGCTTTAAAGTCAGCGCCAGGGGGTGGGATGGTGGTTCTGTCCTTCTTGCCAGGGCTGGCAGGAGTAGGCACAGGCTTCCTCTTCTTCCCCATGGTGTTCTGTCAAGATGTCTCTAGCAGCAGGTCTTTCCTCTGAATGGTGACCTGCTTGTGAACTGCCTCCTTTTATATCCGTGGAGCTTATGCAATTCATCCTCCCCACATGCGCAGTGAACGCTTTGCATCCGCTAGGCATCCACTAGGCATCCTATAGGTGTCTGTGATGCATCCGCGTCATCCGCTACACATCTGCTACGCATCCGTTCCTTCCGCTACGCGTCTGCTTTGCTATTCTCCCCCAGAAGCCCTGCGGATGTGTCATCCACTTCCATCCGCTAGACTTCCTACGAACGTCTGCTTTACATCCCCGCTACATCCTCCCCACGTCCATTCCTTTCCATTGTTGTCCGCTCTGTTTATGCAAATTTGGGGCACTTTTGAGAACGGATAACAACGGATGGAAAATTTGCTCATCCGCTGTGTCCTTTTTACATACTTTTTACATCCGTTGGCCAGTGTGACCTAGCCTTTATGTACTTTCTCAAGACTAATGGGATCAAATTCCCAGTAGCCAAGCAAGAACAGGTCTCAGTGAACTCCATGTACCTGCTTCATGATCAAACCCAAATTTTGAGTGAATTCAAACTATCTGATAGATGCCTAGGATATAATCCTCACAAGTGAATCTCTACTTTTGCCTTGTTGAGAAGGAACCAAGTTGCTCAAGCAGTTTGGATGGCAGTCTATGGATGCAATAAGAGTGAAAATATGCTGAAATTTTGCTGCCATAAAATATGCCTTTAATGGTTTGGCTCGTGTTTAATTAGATTCACTCTTTGTTGCTTCTCCAGAACCACTCTAAGTGTCTCTTCTCCATTTTATCTCCCTCACCCTCTTTTGTAAAACAAGGAAAGGCCTGAGAGCAGAGAAAAACCACAAAAACATAATCCAAAACCTCCCCTGTCTTATCATTGGAAGCAGTAACTAAAGTTTTAGTTGCACAATGCACCAGGCCTTCAGGAACAATCTCAGTTGAATCTTGTAGATGGCTGGGGCTCACCATCAAATAGGAAAGGGTTCATCAAATAGTTTGCTTTTATCTTTTTGAGAATTAGGAAATATTTTTCTTTTACTCTTTAAATAAAAATGGGCATCGTGTAAAAGTAATTACCTAAATGACATTCCTTAAGTTGAAAGAGACAATGCCTCCTTTAAGGACCTTTTCCTACTATGAAGTTAAAATGTGATCTAATATATCTGAGTTAGCAAAAACTATCAACATGGAATTTATTGTCAGCAACTCCAAATCCTTGTCCTTTTTTTATTGCCTCTCTCCTGATTTGCTCCTGGATAGTGCTCCTGGATTGGATTATTCATATATAGTGCAAATTTATCAGTTGAACACTTTTGCAGTCCTCCTTCAGCATATTACCAGATGGTGGGAAAGACATCTGCCAATCATGACATCGTAGCAGGAATAAGGTTGGTCTAATTGCATAGCATTCCATTCATCATCTCTAGGTTTCTTGTGCATTTGCTTCAATGCCTCAACTTGTCACAATTCAAATTAAATATAGCATGTTTATAAAATCATTGTTCGGATTCATAAATGGATTTGAATCACAAGCAGCACATTTATTTAAGATCTCATTTTTCTCTTTCATTTTTCTTATTTTGTGTGTGTGTGAGAGAGAGACAGAGAGGGAGGAAGAGGGGAAAGAGAGATTCCGTCATTCACCTGTTAGGCCATTCGTGCCTCATCTTACACCACTTACAATAATGCTTGTATTGTTTAGACTAGTATTATTGTGCAATTCTTATGAACCATTACTTTCTACCATTCTATAAAATGGAGTGATGGAATGTAGGTTTGACTCAGAGATGGGGGATGCTAACAAAGGAAAATAGATTCCAAGACTCAAGATTCCAAGACAATCCCTGTTGTCCGCCCTACAAAACAAGTCGAGAAACAAACACTACAAAGTATTACTTGTCTTAAGATTGGCTATAATTACAGAATCTTACAGAATCTTACAGTGCTTCCTGTCTACCTGCTTTTATATATCATGTGAATTTGGGTGTGGCCTGCCTAATCTTGACTACTTTGAAAGGCTCGCAAGCGATGATATCCATTTGTGATATTGTGCTATACAGGTAGTCCTCAACTTACAACAGTTCATTTGGTGACCATTCAAAGTTACAATGGCAATGAAAGCTGCCTTAAGAAAGTTCAAAACATTCTCAAAAATCCATCTCATCCTGGGAACCTTTTTTTGAACTATTACCATCTGGCAGACGGTACAGAATAATAAAAACAAGGACAAATAGGCTGAAAAAACAGCCAGGGCCTTTTGAATTCTACTTCTATCCCAGGGCTCTTTTGAATTCTGCTGTATAGTGCAGTGTTGGTGTGGTGTCAGGGGTTTCCGGTTCAATGTGTGAAGAGTGAAGGATGTGTGTTTGTGTTTATTTTCATGGTCGTGGTCATGATGTGCACTGAATATGATGTTTGATTTCGTTGTATGAGGTGCAATGACAATAAAGTAAAC
Source organism: Laticauda colubrina (assembly GCA_015471245.1). Classification (NCBI taxonomy): domain Eukaryota; kingdom Metazoa; phylum Chordata; class Lepidosauria; order Squamata; family Elapidae; genus Laticauda; species Laticauda colubrina. The sequence goes on along the minus strand of BLBF01000007.1, from coordinate 57,415,389 downwards.
TAAACTAAAAAAAGTGACTTATGACCATTTTTCACAGCTACAACCTTGGCAGCATCCCCATAGTCACATGATCAAAATTCAGATGCTTGCCAACTGGTTCATACTTATGACCATTGCTGTGTTCCAGGGTTTTGCGACCTTCTAACAAGCAAGCTCAATGGGGAAACCAGATTTGCTTAACAACTGGGAAACTAACTTATCAACTGCAGTGATTCACTGAACAACGGTAACAAGAAAGGCTGGAAAACGGGGCAAAACTCACTTTAAAAACATCTGACTTAACAATAGAAATGTTGGGCTCAATTGTCATCGTAAGTTGAGGACTACCTGTATAGAAAAACATGCCCTTATTGTAAGAAATAGTCAGCAGAGGACCACTGCTTTGCAGATCTAAAGGAATCAGAGAGGAGGGAGCATCCACACATCAGCCTAAAATAACAAGACACACCCACTACGGTCACCTAACTTCATCGCTGCATAAGGTAACAAATTTTGTATACTAGCTGATATTATTGAATGCTGTTCTTAGAGGAAAAACTCTATTTAAACACCAATGCAATTAAAAATGACTTAAGTTTTTCTCACTGATAGGGTGGAGTTGAGATGAAGGCCATGACTCAAATGTGCTCCAGGGAAAAAAATATTGCAAGAGCCCAATGAGCTATAATTAGGGCATCGTCTAAAATGGTGGTAACTACTTGTATTAAAAGTGCTATTAAAATACATCTCAATTAGAACCATTTAATAAAATGGTGTTCTTGGTCACATAAAATAAGCACTGCAATACCAAATAATATGATTTTAATGCAGGCTATCACATTAGTATGCAACATGATATGTAACAAACCAGTACCACACCTATAGTGCATCCTGTGGATAAATGAAACTCAGTAGAATGAAAAATCATGTTGAAATTAACTTTCCTAAACTAGTATTTCATTAATAAGGAAAAACTTAAGTATAGAAGGATCATAATGTATATTAAAGCTACTAACAAAATTGATTTCATCTCATAATGACACATGAGAAGACTAAATATGCTGTTTGCAACAAAATGAGAAACCCTACAAATTCTTGTATTAAAATAATGCTTACATGCATAGCTTGCCTGATGTTGTACCTTTACTTAAATATATAATTTAACAGATAATATGTCACTGAATGTATAATAATGTATTATAATTATCAATCAATAAATATAATATTTCAACACAGAAATCAAAGATAATGTATAATAATGTAATGTGAGGCATAATATTTACATGTATAGTAAAATAGATAATATGAACAATACTTTAGAAAAATTAACCATGTCATTAAAAGCTAAAAATCTTGACTGCTAAATCATTCGGAATCATTTCTAGAATCTTAATTGTCAGTCTACCTGATTGATGCTTGAGTTTTAAGAGCATTATAAGAACTTTAGATACCTCTCAGCACAAGAAGTAATCCTTTCTGGCAATCTTGGAAAAGCAGCCTGCTACCCAACCAGCTTTTGCTCAGTCATTGACAAGATGTGAATTCTAATTAATGCTCTATGTCTGTGATGGCGAACCTATGGCACGTGTGCTGGAAGTGGCACATCGAGCAATTTCCATTGGCATGCAAGCCGTAGCCCTGGAGCTGGTCCCACTGCACATGCACACATGCCGCCCGCCGGCCAGCTGATCATCGGGTAGCTGCGGCGCATATGGGGGGGCAGGTCATGTGTGGGAGACACACATGCATGTGGAAAAACATGCAGGGTGCATGATGGTCATGCATGCATGCACAGAGATGTGCTGTGCACGCACAGGGGGGTCATGCACACATGCACAGGGGTGTAGGCTCCTCTGCGTTCATTGCCTTATGGGTGCTGGCACACACACTTTTGGCACATAAGGACGGAAAGATTAGCCATCACTGTTCTATGCCATCTCCAAATATGGGAGTTCAGGAGTGCCCTTGCAGTCATGTGATCAAAATTCAGGCGTTTGGCAACATGTTTGTAAAGGGGTGCTGAAACCACTTAACTCTTCCATCAAGGTGATTTTCTTGCAAAACGTGGGGGTGATGGTGTCATGTGGCCAGCAGTTGCCTTGTGAAGGGTTAGGGTGGGCATGCTTCAACAGCAGCAGAAGCAGCAAGCCTGTGAAGATCAGCTGGAGAACAAAGAATTTTAGAGTGCAAGGTGTCAAGGGCAGCTGGGACTAGGCTGCAGTGGTTGAGGTTTTTTTTGGGGTGGCTATGGTATTGTACCACACAGTTTGGGCAGCTGGTGCTTCTCAGGTCACTGTACCTTTGCACCATGCTTCTGGGGCGTCCAGGGACATTTTGGCTTTGCACTCTGCTGCTGGAGTGGCTGGGGCTTTCCGGGCACTGCGGCTTTGTATTGTGCTGCTGGGATGGCTGAAGTTTCCAAGGGTGCCTGCAACTTTGCACTGCGCTGAGGCTCAAGGGTATCTTGCAGTCTCAGACCTGTGGTGCACCAACAGGCCTCTGATCTTCAGTGTGACAAGCAGCTCCAGAGCTACTCAGTTCTAATGCAACTTACTGCCCTGCAAGGCAGAGTGCAGGGGAACCAAAAGGGTAGAGATGGGGGAGTAGATAGGTGAGGGAGAATTTAAGATGAGTCTCAAGGGACTAAGTCTGTAATTGGGGTGGGGTAGGTCCTCAGCTAATGTCTGATGGAATTTGGTTGACAACAGCAATGGGCATTGCTGTGATTACCGTGGTTGAGCGATATGATCATGTGACATCACACTTTACAACTGCATTATTTAGAAATGGAAATTCTGGTCCCAATTGTGGTTGTTGATGTAGGTATATCAACATTAAATACACTACCTTCAGTTTTACCTATTTTTATCTTACTGCAATGCACAAATGATCTCCACAGAATTTCTGGTCAATAGATACAAAGACCTGATGAAAATTCAGTATACATAAAAAGAAAGCTAGATATTGACCATAATAAAGTACTGCCAGAAGCACAGAGTGCCCAATAAAAGCACTGCCACAAATGACTTAAATTTTCTACTAGACCTGCCTTAGGCTGTTAAATTCAGAAAATTATCATTTATTATGTACTGCTTATATTTTAAAATTTTGTTTCGAGATTCTTAGAAATAAACCATGATAAGATTGGAACAGTATAGAAATTATGTTAATAACTAAATACATAAAATAAGTCCTGTGCTGTACTCATTTTCTGCTACGGTAGATACAATGTTTACCTAACTTTGGATTGACATATGAAAAGTACATTAGTCTGGCCACCTTGGAAAGTCACTCATACAGCCAAAATCATAACATTGGGAGGAATCCTGGAACTTTTGGCATACCATCAGATCATACAAAATACTGATGTCATAGGTAGGTTAAATAGAAGAGAACAATGATAGGGCAAAATTAAAGGAAACTTACATTTTGTTCATTTCAGGAGGTAAACATTTATTACATCAAAAAGCAAGGATATGACAACTGCCTATTTCATTGCATTATTTGGAAAACTGAAAGTAGTCTTGATCTGGTTTGCCAACAAAAGAAAACATTGTGCAACTGCTCGTTATGAACTATAAAGGTTACACAAATAGCTTTTTTGGGTATTTTGGGCAAGAAATACTGAAAACAGAAATAAAAGTGACACAAAAACAATAGTTTCTAAGAAAAGAATACAGTATATTACAATATGTAAATTAATTGTATAGAATTATCACTCTGGAATTTCAGGTTCTGATATTTAATTACACATTTAAAATAATGAAAAGACACACACAACGTCTTGATCAATGTTTTATAGCAAGTTCTTTTAACTTTCATTTTTAAAACTTTCAAACTTTCCTATTTCAGACTTATTATGCAAAACCAAACTCTCCTGAAATGGTTCTAATGCTGAGAAAGCTGGAAGAAAAGAGAAGAGAATGAACAGTAGCCTGGTGGGTGAACCCAGTTAGTGACAATAGGCACAATGTGGGAAGATCTGAAAGACCAGTTTACAAACAGTTCACTATGGAGAAAATCTATGTAAGTGGTTGTTAGGAATTGGAAAAGAGTCAATGGCTCACAATCAATCAATCAAACTGATCATATAAATTGTGTTATAATAATAATAAAAAATTTACTTGCTACATGAAAAAAGAAAGAATCAGAAAATATACTTGCTATCCAACCAAGTGTTCCGAAGGGAAAGTCCATCTTTAAAGTCTTTCCCAACTACCAAAATTCTCTGAAAAGCATTTTACTTGTTTAGAAATTCCACAGAACAAGCTTCATATTAAATGTCTCTTATTACAAAGACATGGAGCCATTTTCTATATTCCAGATCAATATAATGTACATATACATGACATGAACAAGGTAGTCTTCAAATCATGAAAACAACTGCTTAAATGTTTATAATTCCCACTTCATGTTAGTTCTGAGCTGAAGACACGCATAATATAAAAATGCAGTTCACCAAGCCATACAGGTTTTTGTATTGTAAAGTGACAGATGATACATATATAGATGAGTTTCTAGTGAAAGAATCAACCTTTATCCTGCATGCTTCATTTTTTATTTATTACTTCTTTGATTTGTCAATCACGAACAAGATAATAGGTATAAGAATAAACATGAATATGAATACAGGAAATAGGTACGAATAAATGGGGACAATAGGACAGGGACAGTAGGCACAATTGTCCACTTAGGCAAGCCCCTTACAGACCTCTTATGAATGGGGTGAGGTCAATAGTAGATAGCTTGAGGTTAAAGGAATGGGGGTTTGACGATGTAACAGAGTCAGGTAGTGCATTCCAGGCATTGACCACTCTGTTGCTGAAGACGTACTTTCTGCAATCAAGTTTGGGGGGGGTTATATTGAATTTATATCTGTTATGTGCTCTTGTATTGTTGCAGTTGAAGGTGAAGTAATGATTGACTGGTAGGACATCGTAGCAGATAATTTTGTGTACTACGCTTAGGTCCAACCGTAGGCAGCTTAGTTCTCGGTCCGTGACGGTGAACCTATGGCATGCATGCTGGAAGTGACGTGCAGAGCTATTTCTGCCAGCACACGAGCTGTTGCTCGGAATTGATCCACTGTGCATGCTCACTTGCCCTCCGCCAGCCAGCTGATTGTTGGGTATCTGCCGCACATGCTGGGGGAGATTCATGCACATGCATGCGCACATGCACAGGGGACGGTGCACATGCGGGGGTCACACAGCATGCATGGGGGAGCGGGGAGGTTGCGCACACATTGCATTATGGGTGCACTTTTGACACGTGATGATGAAAAGGTTAGCCATCACTGTTCTAGGTTGTCCAAGCCCAAAATTTCAAGCCTGGTGATATAGGGTATTCTGTTGAGAGCAAGGAGTGTAGTACTCTTTTTGTGAAGTACTTCTTGATTTGCTCAATTGCATTAATGTCCGATATACAGTGTGGATTCCAGACAGATGAGCTGTATTCGAGTATTGGTCTAGCAAAGGTTTTGTATGCCCTAGCAATTCAATATTACCGGAGAAGCTTCATAAGATTAGATTTACAAATCTTAGCGCTTTTTGGGCGATGCTGTTACAGTGAGCTCTGGCATGTAGGTCATTTGATATGATTACTCCAAGGTCCTTGATAGAATGAGGGTCGTCATTTGTTCTGCTGTTTCCTGTTTTCAAAGAACTACACTTTGAAAAGCACTACAAATTAGTTTCTATGCAGTCTTCTATTTGTTATGTTTATGGCTTAATTTTCCAGCAAAAAGCAACATAGTTGTTAGGAATAAGTCACCTAACAGTTGGGTTGGAAATATATAAACCAGGATAGACATTTAATACAGTATCTTTAAGAGAATGCTGTAAGTGTGATTGGCTGAGGTTCCTCCAACGACCATAAGATGGAGACAGAAACCTGGTTTGTTCTCCTTGCATTTCCTGTTTTGCCATATTGCCTGATTGTCGTTCTACTTGGATTGCTGTGAGTTTTGCAACTGTTAGCAAACTCCTTTTACTGAACTCTGTTTATGATACTTGACTTCGTTTTTGGATTATCCCTGGACTGATACTAATTGCTTTAACTGTGTATGATTTGGACTGTTTGTTGGACTTTGTTTACCCATTCACTGGAAGTAAAACCTACATTTTACTATTCAGTGTATCTGTATGCTGGTCGGGTGTTATTCAACATCACTCTCACTATGTTTCCCTGAGTACACTCATTCTCCTAAAGGGGAATACCTCAACAGTTGTCAGTTTTAAAACTTATCGTAAATATCTTCTAAGATAATTACACACTTATTTTCCATACTAGAAGAGAAATAATCAGTACTCTTCGTTCCTGTTTACTCCCTGACATATTTATATAAATAAGATGATATGAATACAAAAACAATGTTTTCCAATATACAGTGGAGATGTAAGCCAACCCAATCAATTAATTTCATAGGACTGAATAAGAATAGACATTAGATGGATAATATACCAATTCCTCCATCTAAATCTATCACAATAATTCATTTGTCTGAAAAAACGGAAAGAACATTTTAAAATTTCCTTTCCTTCAATGTCCTATCAGTCAATGACTACTTCAGCTTCAACTGCAACAATCCAAGAACGCACAACAGATGAAAAATAATGAATTTTTGTACATTATGCAAATGACAAAAATTGATGGCTTCTTTTGTTTCTGTCAAAACAAGTTATTTCAGAATTTAGAATATATTCAGAGATTTTCTTTCTGTAATTAAATGTAGTACAAATATTTTAATCGAATCTTACCTTTCTAAATGAGGCTGGCAATGTAGTTGAAGATATTGAATCCATTGAGATACCATGAGCAAACTGTGAATTTTCTGTTGGAACCACAGATTGCTGTTTTTCCTGAGCCGCATACTGAATATCAGGCATGTCAAAATAGCTGAAAAATAGATTAAACATTTGTTTTAAGAGAAGCTGGAGTATTACATTTACATTGAATTATATAAAAGTTTAAAATTTTTCTGTTTAAAGTTTTTTGAAAACTAAAACAAGAGCATGAAATTACTTACCACAATATGGGGTAGTTAAAAAGCAGTTATTAGGCAGTTTATGATCATCAGTTCTTTAGATTATCCAGATAATTCAACCCACCGAATTATAGTAATTTCCTAAGTTTGTTCTTCAGTGCTGTACACATCCTCTTTCTGTTTGCACAAAACAAGCCCTATCTAGATTCCATAATTTAAAGATGTTAGGTTGATGATGGGAAACACTAGCAGAACTTCCCCATGGCAGCATTGGTTTAATGAAATTTCATTTGTAGGGAAATCTGCCAGACCTACTGATATTTAGATGGCTAGTTAAAACCAAAGCTGTCCCGTGCAGTTTATTCCTGCAAAGATAAAAGTGTTTGCAAAGACACGATTTTAGGTTAGATTGGACACTCAAAAATATGGCAGAAAGTACAGGATAAAGCATGAAAAAAAAATAACGCCATATGGAAAAAAATGGTAAAACTTAATGGCAATCCCCTTGCAAACTATGGAAGAAAACAACTTTGGTGTGCCATAAAGAGAGCAGGGATAGAGCTTGGCTTGAAGGGGATATAATCTTACTGAAGATTATATATAGAATGAAACAGCATATACTCAAACTAAGCTCTATCAGATGTTTGCAATTGTTCCATAAAATATATTTGTTCTCTTGGCATTAAAAGAGTCATGCTGATGGGTTGGTTGCAAACTACTTTTCATCATGTTTCTCAAGAACAGCTGACATTAGAGCTCCAAGCTACTTTTTATTTGATCTGAGTTTTCCATCACAGCTTGAGGGCAGAGTTCACTATTCATTTTCCATCACTATTCAGAGATTCCAATGAAACCCTAACCAATGATTCCCCAGGCTGCTCCTGAATCTGTCCAAATTTTCTTCTCTCAGTATTAAGAGTCGTAAATTTCCACATTATATTACAATATTTTTAGAAGCTGCTAGTGCTTCAGCAGTCTAAGATATCTTTAGTGATTAGTCAGCTTATTTCTGAAGATCTTCCACTTTTGGTGAAACTGCTTTGGAATGTAGAAACCATGACACTGCCTCTTTCTATCCAGCTATTTTTCTATTTTTAGGAACTATTTTGATTTCTATTGCTTTTGACATTGCATGCCATCTATGTATTTCTGGATTTGGGTGGCCCTCTTAAATAAATTCATACCTTACATACATATCAAACAAAAATGCAGACTAATTCTGTAGCTGAGCAGTTACATGCTTCTGAATTTCTTCTTACAGGAGTTAACTGAATTTCATATGACTGACTGGTGTAGTTCTGATTTTACTGTCTTTATGATAAAAGTTGCTTTTCATTAGTTGTTTTTAAATTAATGCAGCACTTCAAATTTTATTTTTTCATATTGCAAAACGCAAACCTATAGTTAGTTCTAACTCCAATCTTGTCAGATATTACATTCCCATGCCTGACCATTCCTGATATTTTCTTTTTCGTTTAAACTAATGGAATGTTACAAAAAAAATCTGTATGTCCATCAGCATGATTAGTGAATAGCACAACATCAGATTTGGTATGGGAGAAGAAGCCAGCAAAAGAAAGTTGGACTTTGTAAATTAGTCTGTTTTGGGCAAATGGAAATGGGAAAAAATCCAGAAAATGTTCCCTCTTTTAGAATGGCAATTGGGCAGCAGTTAGAAATGCTGCTCACTAATCCAGAATTAATCCAAATCACTCTGATCATAAGAACCAAAGTGGAATTAAGGGGTTGAAAAGAATTCAAGAAACTATCTCCACATGTTTTACTACCATGTTAATTAATCAAATATTTATATTACTTTCAACTCAGCTTTGCAAAATATGGATTATTGACCGGAAGAAAGAACATTTCAGAAAAGAATATTTTGGCGGGAAATATCTCCAAAGTAGCAAAAAGTTATATGTGATATATCAAGGAGAAACCTTTTTTTCACCACAATTTGCTTTGGAAAAACTTTGCGGAGCAATCCTTAGGATGTAATGAAATCTTTAAACTAAAGAATGAAATCTTTAAACATTTGGTAAAGTCTGCCATCTAGTGAATTGATTCTATTAACCACTGAGTATTTAAGCCCTATAATTTTTTTAAAAAAATAGAAAAGGGTAATGTTCATTATGTAGTACATAAAATTAGTTTTTGCTGCAACAAAATAAGTTAAATAGAATATCTAATATTAAACCTGCATTGTAGCAATATAATACAATAAACTGAAATGAAAATGGGTGTTGGTAAAAGTTACCCTGACCGCCCTTTCTATCTTTGCTGCGAAAGAGCCCAAGATGGGTTGACTCCTTCCTATGACGTTATTTAGCTGAGTCTGTACTAAGATATAAAAGACAGTCCCCGGAAGAGACCCCAGCTTTGGCGAAGATACTTGATAGACTGAAAGGGGTCTCTGAAAGCACAAATGAATACAGAAATATGACTTATCCTCTCCGGACGAATCAAGGGAGGGGCTGGGCTCTCTAGCAGCATAGATAGAAAGGGAATTCATGGTAACTTCTACCAACACCCATTCTCCTCCATGCTGCATCGAGAGCCCAGTATGGGACATACCAAAGCTTGCATGTCCACGGATGAGTCCTTGTCCGGCTCATCACACCGACTGTTACACAGGTTGAAGCACCCATCTGCCGAAGGCTGCAGTTGCTGAGGCAAAGACATCCAGATGGTAGTATGTGATGAAAGGAGACAGAGATGTCCACATGGCCACATGACAGATCTTCTCCAAGGGTGCTTGGGTTGCCCAGGCAGCCGAAGTGGCTGCGTTTCTGGTAGAGTGCGCTGTCAGACCTCGAGGAACCAGAAGGGCCGCAGCTTTGTAGGCCTGCTCAATGCAAGATCTGACCCACCTGCTAATAGTAGAAGAGGCCTTGTGCCCCAAGTGAGAAGGGAAAAGGAAACAAAATGGCTTCAGACTTCCTGAAGGAGGAAGTGCGCAACCTACATCTAGCGAGTGCCACTGCTGCTCTAAGTCATGGTGCTGGAGGGAGCAGAAGCCAGGCAACATAATGTCCTGGGACCTGTGAAACAGATGTTAACCCTTGGAATAAATAAGGGGTCCAGACTGAGGACAACCCTATCATCATGAAAGGAAAAAAGGTCCTGTCTGATGAAAAGAGCAGTGAGCTCGGATACCCGCCTGGCTGAAGTGATGGAAACTGGGAACACTACCTTCAGAGTCAGGAAATGGAAAGACAATGTTCTAAGGAGTTCAAAAGGGAGCTTTGTAAGGGCATAAAGGACCACATGAAGATCCCAGGAAGGATACCTATGAACCACTGGAGGGTGCAGGTTGGAAGCCCCTTTCAAAAACCTCCTGACTGAAGGGTAATGGGATAAGGAAGGAAGCGAACCCCATGAAAGAATTGAGGAGAGGGCCTCAACCTGCCTGCATAAAGGTGTTGGGGGCCAAAGCTTTCTTCAGATCATGCTGAAGGAATCTAAGAACCTCTGCCAACTGGGCTAAAGTGGGAGAGACCCTCCCTAAGGCACCATCGGAAAGGGCCTTCCAGGTGGCATCATAGATGCACCTTGTGGGAGGTTTGCGAGATGCCAGGATAGTGATGATTTTTCAGGAAGATCAGCCATCTCTAGCCGCTGCTGCTCAAGTGCCACATGGTCAGCTTGAGCCACTGGGGCTTTGGGTGGAGCAGAATCCCCTAATGAAGGGAGATTAGATGGGCTGGGATCCTCCCAGGAGAATCCACTGACAGGTTGACCAGGTCCGCAAACCAGGGCGTCCTTGGCCAATAGGGTGCCAGGAGGAGGAGCTCCGCTCATTCCTCCAATATCTTCCGAATTACTGCTGGAATGATGGGAGTGGGGGAAAGGCATAGAGGAGACTTTTGGGCCATCTGCACCAAAGGGCATTGATTCCCTCCGCTCCCTGGCAAGGAAACCTGGTGAAGAATCTGGTGACCTGGGCAAGATCCACCTCTGGAGAAGATCCACCTCCGGCGTTCCGAATCTGAGGGAAAGGTCACTGAATAGAGAAGGAGGAATAGACCATTCTGCCTGGTTGACTAGGCTCCTGCTGAACCAGTTGGCCTGGGAGTTGTTGATCCCGGAGAAGTGGTCTGCCGAGATCGACAACAGGTGTTGCTCTGCCCATAACCCCAACCGTAGAGCCTCTCCCATGATGGCTCTGGACCTCATCCCCCCCCCCCGCCAGTTGACATGATCCATGGCGGCCATATTATTCAAAAGGACTAGAACATGAGAGCAGGTCACTGAGTGCCTGAAATGCTTGAGAGCTAGAAAAATGGCTCTGAGCTCTCGCTAATTTGTGGGAAGGACCTGCTCTGACCTGGACCAAGGTCCTGAGCTATCTGGCCCTGCATATGGGAACCCCAACCCAGGAGGCTGGCATTGGTAGTTATCACTAGCCTGTCTGGGACTCTGAACAGGAGTCCCTTCCAGATTAACGGGGAACACCACCAATTGAGATCTCCGGATTTGTGGCGGGAGCGGGACCTTGATGGATGAATGGCTGGTTCCTGCTTGTTGGTAGGGAAGCAGGAACTATTAGAGTGGACAGGAGTGGAAAAATCCGTGGCTCTGGAGATATGACAGGGTAATTTGCAGATCCTGATGGGCTGCATGGATGAAGGAGGACAGAATCAAAATGTTGTCAAAATAGCATTGGATCCTCACTGGAACAGAAAGCAGAGATGCCATCAATGCTGCCAGAACCTTTGTGAAGACCCTTGAAGCCGATGAGAGGCCGAAGGGAAGTGCTTGATACTGGTAATGGGTATTCTGATAACAGAAACAGAAAAACTGGCAATGATGAGGCAAAATGAGGATGTGGAGGTAAGCCTCCATGAGATCAGTGGAAGAGAGGAGATCGCCCTCTGAACACTCTCTAAAATAGAATGCAGAGTCTGCATTTTAAGTAGCCTGTATTTTACAAATTGGTTGAGAAATTTTAGATCCAGGATGGTTTGCTAACTCCCCAAGGCTTTGGGCATGATGAAAAGCGAGAATAAAGCCTATGTCCCCATTGAGAGGGGGAACAAGTTTGGATAGCTTGGTTTCAAGGAGTTGAATGGCCTGATTCTTGAGGTCTTGCCTTGAAATGTCCCCAAGAGACAAGACAGATCAAAAAAAAATGGGGGGGGGGTGTGCATTAGGAAGTCCAATTGTAATCCTGACCTAATCGTGCTGAGCACGCAGGCATCTGCTGTTGACTCCTCCCATTTGGAGGCAAAGAAGGTTAGGCGACCTCCAATGGGTGGGGAGAAGGAGGGATTACTTAGAGCAACAGCAGGAATGACCCCCCCACTCTCCCTAAAGGGCTGTTTACCAGTATAAGGAGCTGGGTGATAGTCAGCTCTCTTCCCAGAGGAAGAGATAATGTTATGTTTGTCTCTGGTTTCGATAAGGTTCCAGAGCATCGCCAAAAAGCTTATCACCCGCGAATGGAACTGAAACCAGCTTCCATTTACGGTGTGACTCTGCCTGCCAATTTCTGAGCCATAGCAGTCTTCTTGCTGCTACTGAAGATGCCATGGCCCTAGATGCAAATTTGACAGAATTGAGAGTAGCATCTGCAGTGAATTCCGCCACTGCAATAATCTTATTAAGGCCTTGGTGAGACCGAAGGTCACATGTAGGCAATCTAATCTGGAGTTGGTGCAGCCACCGTATGGATGCCCACGTGAGAATGCCAGAAAATGGGAACGAGGCCAGAACTGGAATGTCAATAGAAGGCACTGTCACGGAATTGTCCAGGGTTGTGCTGATGTTGTAGAAATGCTTATCCAGAGAAGATGGGCGAGGACCTGCCAAAGGGGAAGAGCACTGTTCCTTGACCATGTCCAGGAACAAAGTGGGAGAAGGCAAAATGCACTACAGGCTTGGAGAAGAATGAATCTCCCTGGCTAGAGAATTCCTTGTGGCTCGGGAGCCACTTCCTCTGGCGACAGCTTGGCAGTGACCAAGGCCATGCTGAGTAATGGCCAGAAGAGAGAAGGACTGTAGACCAATGCAGAGGATGTCTTCTCTGGGCGAGAGTCCTCTTCCTCTGAAAGATTTTGGTCAAAGGTCTCGCCCTCTTCACCTTCTGAACAAGAGGAGTAACTGTGTTCAGATGGTGAAGCCCTTCCCTCCTCATCAACCTCCTCCCATTCTGGTAGAGAAGAATGGACCCTGAGGTCCTGGGGCCTGTGTAAATCAGGGTGATGATGCAACTTATAGATTGAGAAGGGAGAAGGGCCTGAACCCTTTCCGGAGGTCGAAAGATTTGCTTGAAGCCTTCAACCAATCCCTGCCTAATGGCCAAAGAGACAACATCTTGGATATCTCCTGGTCTATGCTCAAAGGTAGGGGCAGAAGGCCGAAGGCCGGCTGCTGAGGGAGTGAAGGTGGCTTCAGGCCTAGATTGAGAAGAGGTTCGAGGCCTGGAGAGAGGGGGAGGAGCACAGGGCCCAGAAGCCTGTTAGAAATAAGGCCCAGATCTGCTTAGATCCTGAAGATCATTGTACTGCAAAAGCCTCAGGATACAGGCTCATAGGTAACTTCTCCTCCCCTGGGAGGGCTTGGCTGGGGTCCACGAGTATCACCTGAAGTATGCTGTAGTTGCACTCCCTTCTGTTGAATAGTTCTGTTGAACTGCCTCTCTAGGGCTGCATGTCTTCACTTTTTTGCCCTCAACTCAGCCTGAGTTGCCTTCTTAGGGGCAAGAGCCTTAGCTCTGATTTTTGCAGCCACCTCCCTGTGGACTGATTGGGTGCATTACCTCCAACTTTTTCTCTTATTGGCTTAAGAGACTGTTCCATTGGGGGGGGGGGGAAACTCTGCCTGACCCTTATTTTGCTCCATTTGAAGAATAAAGGCTCTTACGATGGAAAGAAACTGTTCGTAAATTTTTTGTATTGAGCCCCTTAGAGTATAAATTGGCCCCTGGGCTTACAAAATGGCCGCTCACCTCATGGTGGAAGACTTCAATCCAAGATGGCTGCTGACTATAAAGAGCCCCAAGTGAAGTCAGTAAAGAAAAGGGCAGCTTCTGGCCACACAATCAGCTGGCTGACACTGGTATCAGTTTGCCGATCGCTGTTTGTGTACGCTGTTTGTGTGGGGAAGGTCTACAGATGCTGCCCAACTTGCCTGAACAGCAAGCACTCTGGCAATGCTGCTCCCAACCTTGCTTGAAACGAGGAGAAACGGCACTGAAGATCGCTGGTGAGTGTTATCTAACAGAAGCTTTTAGAGACACAGCTACTGACTGAAAGGAGCTGAGTCAAAAGCTGGGGTCTCTCTGGGGGATGGCTTTTATATCTTAGTACAGACTCAGCTAAATGACATCATAGGAAGGAGTCAACCCATCCTGGGCTCTCGATGCAGCATGGAGAAGAATAAATTTTAATAAATGAATTAATATATGTTTTATGGCATTTATGAGGTTAGGTTTTGGTGGGTAATATTTTTCCTTGTAAAATTTTGTATTTGTCTATTAAAACATAATTGTGCTTCAAATATTTTTTAAAAATATATATTTACAAATAATAACCAGTAATGAAAGCCATGGATCAATTAATCAGAATAACACTGTTGCAAATTTAGGATCAACAAGAAACCACCATGCCAAAAATCATCAAAAAGATCCCAGGTGTCTTAGCAGGGATTTCCTAGGCCATTAATGGCATTGCCAAATTGGAGAAGAAAATAGCTTCACCTGCTGGTCCCTTGACCCCAACCCTAGCTGCTGCAGTTTCTCTCCTTCCCTTCTATTTTCTTCTTCAGTTCTTTATTGATCTTACTTTCTCTAAACTCCTGCTCAGTCTCCTTGCTTATTAGACAGTGAGAACTTTCTAATTCTATTAAGTTGGAGAAGAGTCTGTCTCTGACTGATGTTTGAGGCAGTCCCTACAGAGGAACTCTTATTCTTGGTTGCATTTACAACAAGATTTCTGCTTCTGGTGTTTAGCTCTTCCTATTCAAGCTTCCATACCATGTTTTTCCTTTCCTTCCTTAGCATAGTGTCATCAAATCTACTAGATTCCACAACTTTCATAATTCCAAGCCAAGAGTTACAGTAACAGGATTACAAAAATCTAGACTGATTGATGTATACAATTTATACACTGCTTTAGTCCCAACAATCCTGGGCAGCTTACACTTAAAAAACATTTTTAAAAAGACAAAAGGTAATCTGAAAATAACCAAAGCCAACCCAAACTCAATCTTCACCATGATCTAAGGCCTGGGAAGATAAGCAGATTTTTAATAGCTTTCTGAAGTCAGTAGAATGGAAACCATCCAGATCTCTGGGGAGATATACCAGATGCAAGAGGCGTGACAAATAAGCCTTATTACCTGGATCCCACTAAATGACATTGCTTGATTATTGGGATCTGAGGTGCACCCATTCTTCTGATCCTCGCTGAATGCATAGAAACTACAGAGGCCAAACACTTCCAAAATTCTTTAGCCCTATGCCACTATGGGCTAATTTGCACCAAGAAGTCAAACAAAGCAGTGCCCTCTACTCCCATCACCATATCGTGATGAATAGAATCTAAATCCACTGATTTAGGAAGACAAATATGGTCAGAGTGCCTAAGCAACAAAAGCAACTAATGTTCTCTTCACACTGTGATTTGGCCTGAAATGTGTTTAAGTGAATCTAGATAATCTGTAGAATCCTCTGCATCTGAAATCTAATCATCACTTAAAGAGTGTCCTTAAAAAGATGGATTGTTCAGAATCAATAGGTCTGGCTATGAACAAAGAACATAGAATAACAGAGTTTGGAGAGACCTTGGAGGTCTTCTAGTAGTCCAATCCCCTTCTCCAGCAGGATACTCTATACTATTTCAGACAAATGACTGTCCAGTCTCTTTTTGAAAGCTTCCAGTGTTGGAGCACCCACAACTTCTGAAGTTCCACTGGTTGTTAGGAAATTTCTTCTTAGTTCTCAGTTGCTTCTTTCCTTGATTAGTTTCCATTCATTGTTCTTGTCCTGTCTTCAGGTGCTTTGGTAAAAAAAAAGCCACAAACGCACACATAGGGCTTCTTGAAGGAACACACCACAATACAATAAAACAAACTTGCTATGAAAAAAAAAAAAAAGATTGAAATCCCATCATTTGCCACATGGTGGCATTGCATGCCTTTATAAAACCAGGTTGTACACCTGCTGCATTAACCACTTGTTTGCTATTGTCTTCCGCTGTAGGGCTGTCACAATGTATTAAATGTTACAATTCATTGGGTTTGGAGGGGGGGGAGGGAAATTACACTTTCTCACCAGAAAATCCTCTGAGACTGTTGCTGTGTGAAATAGTAATTTGAATGTATTGTCTGTCATGTTACATGTGATAAGCGACACAGCTTTCCAACTCCCAGACAATTTTAAGAATACTGTTGAATTTTTAAAGGTGCTTTCACACAGCTCTAAAAAGAAGAAAATATCTTTCTTGATTGTATCTTTTAAACGACATCTATTCTCCGCCTGCTTGCTATCATGTGATGACATATGACTACATGTCATGTGATGACATATGACTACAATACTGCCATGGGATTTTCACTAAAAGGTGTGTGCATTTTTAAAATTGTCTGGGCCAGGGAGGGGCTTTAACTGCACCTTGTAGTTATGCATTCAATGAGTTCTTCATTTTGCTGACTGATTTATGTAAATGTTTTTTTTCTTTCCAAGATTACCCCTGCAAATGTACCAACCTTGTAAAATAAACTTTTTCACTTATTCAATCAATTAGCATTATTTACTTTCTCCCCAGAGTTAATGATTTCATATACTTACTTTCAAAATTAACGGTACTTTGCCAGATAGCTGTCAGAGTTGACACAATATACAGTAAAAGCGTTAAAAAAAAGACTCCCGTATGTAAACAATGCCAGCATTCATGTAAAAAAGGAGATAAATATGGTGCCAAAAAAAGTAAGTGTGGGCAGATGCTGAACAAGCTTCTTACACAAGCTGTTTAGAGGCTTACTGGGATTTTGGTAAAACAGCCTGCTCTTCCAGAAAAGGTGCTCCCTGAACAATGGCTTTCTGATAAGACAAATTATACTGTAAATGGTTTTCTAAGAGTCAAATTAATAGTCTGAAACTAAATAACTCATGCTCAGCTATACTAACCATAGTGAAAGCATGTTTTTGACCTGAAATCAGCCTTGCACAAAGGCAGCACTAAATAGAAACAGAAACTCCAGGGACAGTATATCCTGGCATTAATGAATATTTGTGAAGCACAATTAGCCAAACAAGTTAAAAACAACTTTAATAAATACTGCAAAATAAATACATAGCATCATTTAACACCATACCCAATTTATACAAGTTAGACTGAAGAATTAAAGAGTACTTTAAAAGTCATTGTATTAATGATTTTGCTCAAAATCCAGTTATATTAAAACATGCACAAGCAGCATTTGTATATGTTTGCGCAGGTTGCACATTGAAATGAAAATAAATCACACTTTATTGTACTGTTACCTTTTTACCCTGAAAACAAAATAACTTCCATGTTCACTGATAGCAAGAAGATTAATATATATCATAATCATGTAAATAAATTCTTTTATTTTGCTTGTGCAAATGAATGTTTGTGGTTCTGTTCAGAGATGTAATAACCTCTTTACTAATTTGGGAAAGGCATATGACTAAATAACAGAGTCCCAAAGGTGCTTTTTCAAAAGGCATAACATAAAACAATAAAGTTAGATGACTGTAAGATGAAGAGTTTACCTCTTCCGCATTGTCAGATCTGTACACTCTCCACAAGTTGACTGTTATTAAATGTACATATTTACCTCACATCCTCTCAGAAGGATTCCAAACAAGAAAGCTTTGATGTTGTATTGTCAATCTCAGTTTTATTAAAACTTTCCTACAACTTGTCTTCTGTCAAAATCCCGTAAGGTTTCTGTAAACCACAAATCCTTCCTGTATATTTGCACTGTTCTGACTGATGAACAGCAGGGAGAAAGTATCTTTCTCCAGCAAACCTTTTCCCCATGAGCAAGATTCTGTTCTATGAGATTTACCAAGTTCCTTTTGTCTTTAATTACTTCCTATTCAATTCGGTCAATAAAACATCCTTTAACTATCCAATAATTATTTTCTATTCCTCTTGACTTCAGTGAAAATTATTGGTTCGCTTGTTTTTCTTTTCTTCAAGACTATATAAATGAACATATAAATTTGTATCATTATGTTGTGCATTGTTCCACTCATTTCAAGTGCCAAGGTAGGATGGAAATGATGGACTACTTCATTACTTCATGCATTGCATTTGATGAGTATGTACGTACATATGTATGTATGTATTTATTGTTTATTCATTCTATTTGTATGGCCGCCCATTTAACCAAGTGTCTCTGGACAGTGAATAGAATTTTTAAAAAATAAAAAGAATTATAAACATACAAAGATTAACATATATATGAGCCTTGGTGGTGCAGTGGTTAGAATGCAGTACTGCAGGCTACTTCTGCTGCCTGCCAGTTGTCTGCCATTTGGCAGTTCAAATCCCACCAGGCTCAAGGTTGACTCAGCCTTCTATCCTTCCAAGGTGGGTAAAATGAGGACCTAGATTGTTGAGGGCAATATGCTGACTCTGTAAACCACTTACAGAGGGCTGTAAAGCACTGTAATTCAGTATATAAGTGCTATTGCTATAGCAGCCAAGAATAAATCATCCACCATAATTGCTAAATTAGGCAAGAAACAGGTCCTTGTACCCACTCGAAAAGATAAAGAAAAAACAGCCCTTGGAAATAATTACCATAGCTGAATGCATTTTGTAAGGTAGGATTGCCCATTAAAATATTTTTCACAAGGATGAAAAATTATGAATAATGTAACAATTGGAGAGAGGAAGGATGGCTCTGTCTAGATCACGGGTCTCCAACCTTGGCAACTTTAAGACTTGTGGACTTTAACTCCCAGAATTCCTCAGTCAGCAGACCAAGTAACTTTGGCAACTTTAAGACTTGTGGAATTCTGGAAGCTGAAGTCCACAAGTCTTAAAGTTGCCAAGGTTGGAGACCCTTGGTCTAGATCAGCCAATGAAACTGATAGACATGCACTAAGGGAATACAAAAATAATTCTTTTAAACTATAATTAAATATAAAATTTATAATCACAAGATAATGGCAATGACCATCATGGCATACAACAAAATAGCATAATACATAAGCATTAGATATTAAGAAAGGAATTGAACAAAGTCATGACAAGCTGTCACACACTGAGAAGCAAACGCCTAAAAGGACTGCTGGCTTTGTATTTGGCATGTAGATGCTTTTAGATGCATCTTTACTGGCCATGGGAAAAGAATACTGACCGCAGCAAACTGTATTCTTATGGATTTTGAAGTATTTCAAAAAGCAACACTGCTGAAGTTGCCATATTAAGTGACATACACAACATGCATACCCACAAACTGTTCTAATGAAAACTGTATTTTATTATGACCAAATTTCTTCCTAATCCTGTAACCTCTCAGTTAACAAACCTCAGCTGAGCAAACCTCACATACAATAAACAGGTCTTTGTTCAGACTTCATCCCCATTTAATAATGTCAATTAAGATTGTGCTGCAAAAGAGGCTATTTACAACAATTATCTAATCACATAAAAGAACATATCTTTCCCCTCTCCCTGCATAATTTTACAATGGGTTTACAATTCTTGAGGACATATGTTATTTATTAAATCAATGTATGTAGCTTCCCAATCCAATATGTGAAGGAATAAAAAACAGATCTTGAAGGCTACAGGTGCAGTCATCCAATTCTTGGAGAGGATGCTATTGCAGAGAGCAGGCCTAGTGAGCATGTCAACCCTATCAGATGTTTTCAGATTGTATTAGAAATAAAGATAATCACCTACTTATTCAACATTTGCCTTCCTGGCTAATTTAAATCACCAGAACAAAATATGACTAAAGAAGCTGGTTATTATTCTTGAAGGATATATTTTCAGGTGTCATTGAATCTACTGAAGATTAGATACTAAGGAGCATCTTTGCACAAATTATATGTAGTACAGAAGCTGTATAGTTTCCAGAGTCAGGTTTGACAACAATGTCATGCCTTTGCTACAATCCATCGCAACAACTGCAATGTGCTAAGACAGTATCCCTGAAAAGTGTGTGGAAATGGCTTTGCATACACTTTGGATACACAGCTATATTAAAATATAATAGATTGCTATTTTTTTTAACTTAAAGTGCTCATATTAACTTTTAATATTATAAACTGCTATAACGATCTGCAGGAGGGGCCCTTCTGAAGCTATGCCATTGCCAGAGGCCCATCTTTCTGGCACAGAAAAGTTTTCTCAGTTTAAAAAAACTGTTCTTTCACTAGATTTTACTTGTGGGTATTAACCTGCATTTTTAATTTTCTATACAGGTATTCCTCAACTTATGACCACATTGAACCCAAAATGTCTGTTACTAAACAAAACATTAAGTGAATTTTTCCCCCATTTTATGACATTTTTTTGCCACAATTAAGTGAATACTGCAATTGTTAATTTAGCAACCTGGTTGTTAAGTGAATCTGGCTTCCCCACTGACCTTGTTTGTCATAAGGTCGCAAAAGATGATCACATGACCCTGGGACACTGCAACTGTCATAAATATGAGCCAGTTGCCAACCATCTGGATTTTGATCATGTGTATGAGGATGCTGCAACAGTTGTAACATGAAAAACAGTTATAAGTCACTTTTTTCAATACTGTTGTAAAAGCCACTGAATGAACTGTTGTAAGTTGGGAACTACCTGTATTTGGCTTTTACTTTTACATTTTCTTGCCACCTTCAATGTTTGTCAGAGAAAAAGACTACTATTATTATGCCACCTTTAAATACATACAAAGGTGCATATTTATAAAGGTGCAAATATACTTAATATAGCTGCTTCCTGTTTCCCCTAAAACAGTATATTAAGTATATTAAATATACTTAATATAGCTGCTTCCTGTTTCTAGGCCAGCACCATCATCACTACTGGCTCTTGTGCAAAAGAATGAGTGCAGCTAATGAAGTCTGGTATCTTAGCCATAGTTTGGGTTTGTGGGTGGCATTAGCCAGGGCTCTGGATTCAAATTCTTCCATGAACAGGTTTGCAATGACGGGTGACAGTGGTGATCCCATAGGGGCTCCTTCAATTTGCTTGTATCTTTGTCCTTTGTATATGAAATATGTGTTGGTTAGGCAGTGTTCTGTTAGTTCCATGAGGTCTTTGGCTGGTTGGTATTTATTTTTGATGATTTCAAGAGTTTCTTTTATTGGGACTTG
>BLBF01000007.1:57298666-57388671 GCA_015471245.1 Laticauda colubrina | reverse complement strand
TATTATTTCACCTAAACCAGTTAGGGTAAACAATGTTATCCCTAACAAAGAGCACCGTATATCAAGTAGTTTAGTCATAAATACATTAGATGAGTGAAGCTGTTAAAGTCCAAACTCTGTGGCAGAAATATCTCTGAGTAAAATGTACACCTGGGCAATTCCAGTTTTTATGCATATAGCTGGAATAGTGGACTGAACTCAAGAAGATCTAGAAGTCTTGGATAGGAAGAGGAGAAAACTAATGATAATGAATCATGATCTTCATCCATTCAGTGACAATGACAGACTGTATTCACTAAGGAAAACAGATGAGTGTGGAATGTTGCAAGTATACCAAACAGTTGACGAAGAAAAAAGGACATTGGAAGAATATCTGAAAGACAGTGAAGAAGATGCATTAAAGCTAGTACACCAGAGAGATAAAACTGGTCCAGAGGAAAGACCAAATGAAGAATAGAAAAGAGAGATGGCAAATATTACATGGCCAATACTTATTTTTTTAAAAAAGCACGCAGATAACAAGACCTGGCAATGGCTAGGAGCAAGAAAATTGAACAAAGAGACAGAGACTGATTCTAGCTGTACATGACCAAGTCTTAAGAACAAATGTATATTAAAGCCAAAACTGAGAAAACAGCAACAGGCAGAAAACACAGCTTCTGCAAAAAAAGCTGAAGAAACAATGGGCCACTTAGTTAGCTGTTACAAGAAGATCCCACAGTCTAAAGCCCATGTCACACTGCACCAACAGATGGAAAGAGGATGTAAAACGCAGAGAAACACTTGCCATCCGTTGGTTAACGCGATTCATCCGTTCTGTACTCACTGCCTCCGTTTTTCATCCTCTCTATCCCTCCAGCATCCGTCGACTGAGGTTCCATCTGCTCAAAAAGTTTTGAGCTGCTCAAAACTTTTTGAGCAGAAAATGTATCCAACGCGTCCATTCTACATCCGCTACGCATACAGGGAACATCTGTTCTACATCCGTCTTCATCCGTTACGCGTCCGCTATATCCGCTAGGCATCCGCTGCGCATCCGCGCAACTCACATCCGCTCCAGCGGAAAACGGACACAGGGAGGAAGTGAAATGGACACGGAACGGACACAAAGCGTTAGTAGCACGGATGTAGAAAGGATTAAAGCGGATGCAGCTCGCATAAAAAGCATTAAAACGGAAAAAACGTTCGCAGAGGGGACCTATCTCGGATATTTAGGATGTCTGCAGGATGTCTCGAGGATGCAAAAGGATACAGAGCGGAAAACCTATATTTCCTATAAAAAGGGGGAGGAACTCACCTGGATCTCACTTTCAGTCCAGCAGCCCTGCTGTCAGTCTTCAAGATCTTCTGCTATTGCTTTGCATCTTTTCGACTGCCATAAGTAACGGGGGGTGGAAAAGGGAGGTAGGAATAGTTGGGGAAGTGAGCTGGAGGAGTTACATTCGTCTGATGTATAAATGGAAGGGGGGAGTATAAAATAGAGTTAGGTTTCTATTTCTCGCTTAGCTTTCTTCTCTCTGCGCAACTGCAACCCGTTATCAAACTATGCCAAGGTCAACGGACAGAGGCCTCATCATCACCTGAAGATGTCCACATGATCATATCCACAACTTCTAATTGGAAGTGTCATTTGAACTATTGGGGATGGGAACATTTCCATCACTTTCTATATGTGAATTGCGTGCCTAAATTCTCAGATTCAGAATTCTTTGGTTGCTACCACTTCACTTTCAGTAAAAGATATCTTTTCTCTAAACTAAAGAGTCTAAGTATTTCTTTCCTGGATTTTGAATGGAGCTCCGCCTGACACCTGCTGTGCAGACCTCTTCAGCCTTCATCTGGCCCTTGCTCTTCCACAGCATCCAGTCATCTCCACCATGGATCATCACACACTCCTTTTGGTAGCCACCATCGTTCTACAACAGTGCGAAGCCATCTACAGGCTCTTTCAACTGTTCTACGGGAAGAAAAGGAGGCAGCCAAGAAGTGTCTGGGTCTGAAGATGGATCGCCAAAAGAGCAGAGTACGGACTGTACAACAAGCTGATGGTGGAGCTGAGGAACGAAGACCTTCGTGCATTCCAGAACTTCATGAGGATGCCTCCAGCCATGTTTGACGAAGTTGTGGAGCGGCTGAGACCCAGGTTGACCAAGCAGAGCACCAACTTCCGGCCCAGCCTGGACCCTGGGCTCAAGGTGACACTGACTCTGCGCCACCTGGCCTCAGGGACCACGTACAGGAGCATGCAGTATGGCTGGAGGGTGCCACACAACACCATCAGCATTGTGGTCAGAGAAGTGGAGCAGGCCATCATCGAAGAATACCTGGAGGAGCTCCTCCAGTGCCCCACCACTGAAGAAGGATGGAAGAAAGTTGCAAAGCAGCAACTATCAGAAGTGGAACTTCCCCCACACCGTTGGAGCCATAGATGGGAAGCACGTGGCCTGCAAAGCTCCAGCCAAGTCAGGGTCCACTTATTTCAATTACAAGGGCTTCTTCAGCATCATCCTCTTTGCCATGGTCAATGCTGACTACAAGTTCATGTACATCGATGCTTCAGGCAACGGGTCACCTTCAGATGCCCAGGTATACAACGCCAGTCACCTCAAGGAGGGGCTGGAACGCAACCTCATCATGGGCTTCCCAGATCCAGACCCCCTGCCCAACGACACGCAAGATGTGCCCTACTTCATTGTGGGAGATGACGCCTTCTCCCTCAGAACCTACCTCATGAAGCCCTACATCTCCAAATGCCTCACCCGTGAAGAGAGGATCTTCAACTACAGGCTGTCCAGGGCAAGGCGGGTGGTGGAGAACGCCTTTGGCATCCTGGCCAACAGGTTTCAGGTACTTCTCACCACCATGCAGCATCGCCCAGAGACCGTGAGGAGGATCGTGGAAGCTTGCTGCATCCTGCACAATCTCATTCGCACCCGCTACCCAGTCTTGCAGAACAGGATTGTGGACCTCCAACAAGGCAATGGGGACATGGAGCCTGGTGAATGGAGGCAAGGGCGAAACCTGATAGACACTGTGGATGTGCAAGGCCCCAACAGAGCTTCACGTGAAGGGAAGAAGCAGCACAACCTCCTGAAACACTGGTGCAACTCCCCAGCTGGAGCAGTGGAGTGGCAAGACAGGATGATAGATGCTTAATGGATACTTCCTTCAGCCTGTCTCATCACACTGATGAGACTGTGCCATGCATGTTGAGTGGCCCTACAATGAACAGGGCATTTAATAAAGAGTTGTGTTTATGTTGAAATGTGTGGATCAATGATGATATTGTTATTGATAATAAAGGTCCAAAGGTGTGGCAGCTGGGAGGGTGGACCATACAGCCCCACTATGCTTGCACTGGAGGTTTATCTATCCCACAGCTATTACCCATCCCACAGGTATCCTAACCCATCCCACAGCTATTACCCATCCCAAAGGTATCCCTGCCCATCCCACAGCGATTACCCATCCCAAAAGTATTCCTGCCCATCCCACAGCTATTACCCATCCCACAGGTATCCCTGCCCATCCCACAGCTATTACCCATCCCACAGGTATCCCTGCCCATCCCAGAGCTATTACCCATTCCAAAGGTATCCCTGCCCATCCCACAGCTATTACCCATCCCAAAGGTATTCCTGCCCATCCCACAGCTATTACCCATTCCAAAGGTATCCCTGCCCATCCCACTGCTATCCTAACCCATCCCACAAGCATGTAAAGGCTTAAACCATTTCTAAAAGTTTCCACCAAGACTTTATTTAATAAAATAAATGAAGCAAGTGTGTGAAGCAAAGATAATCTTTATTAATAACAAGCTGTAAAAGAAAAATGACCCAAGTGTCTTAAGCAAAGATAAAGTCAACCCAGTCTCTGGCACTCTTCTTGGTCACTCTGAGGCGTGCCCAGTCTCAGGGGTGAAGGGTCCAGGTGCTGTGGAGGTGGCTGCTTCTGGAGTGCTGGTCTGAGGCGTCACTGGGGTGCCTGGCCCCGAGAGGACAACAGGGGACGCTGTGTGGAGGAAGCTCTCAGAGAGCTGACTCAGTCCTGTGATGTTGAGAGCCCCTTCCTCCAGGACATGGGGTGTCAGCCCCAATACCGATGACAGATGTTCTGAGGCCGGGCTTGGCTGTGGGGTGGAGGAAGGAGGAGAGTAGTGGGGATGTCTGGTCTGCAGCTGAGGGAGGTGAGGCGTGGGTGGCATCTGTGGCGTGGGTGGCATCTGTGGCGTGGGTGGCATCTGTGGCATGGCTGACATCGGTGGCATCAGTGGTATCAGTAGCACCGGTGGCGTCCTTTGTACCTGTGCCTGGACTGGGAAGGGCTGCCTGTGCTGCTGGAGCTCCTGGTAGCAGTAGCCTTGGTAGGTGAGGGCCTGTGGAAAGCCTTGGAAGGGCAGTGACATCACCTGGGGTGGAGGAGCAGGCCTGGACTGGGTGGGAGCAGGTTCAGCTGGGTCTGGAGGGTTGTGAAGAAGACCAGTGATCCTGTCCTTTATCACCTGGTACTGTGATTCCGACATGTTTATGAGGGTCTGGTTGACGTAGGTGAGGAAGGGCTTGCGGTTGGAGGATGGGACGTCAGTGTGTACCAGCTGAGAGAGGAGATCTACGCTGCTTCTGATGGTGTCCCTGATCTCCAGCAGGACAGTGTGGCTCTGCCCCTCCGGTCTGCCTCTGTGCCTTTCTGTGGAGGTGGAGCTGGGGGTGGATGTGGGTTGGCCTCTGGTGGAAGTGCCCTCTCCTTGCTCCCACTGCGTCAGGGGGTCCTCCACGCACTCCGCCACAGGTAGTGCAGCTGTTGGGGGGTTCTCCGTCGTGGCACAGTCCACAGATACCTGCCTGGACACAGGAGCTGACTCTTGGCCAGAAGAGGACTGGCTCTCAGCGGGCTGCCTGAGAGAGAGGGTTGTGAGAGGGGCTGCTCCTCGGTGGCAGATCTCACCCTCCAAGAAGCTTCACTTGGCCATCAAGTAGGTCTCTCGGTCCGTCAGCTTGACCGTGGCCTGGCCAGATTTCTTGAGGTGCAGCTTCCCGTACCAGGTGTGCATGTGCTTCTATCAGCCGAGGAGCACCTCCAAAGTGTAGCCCAGGCTCTCCGCCTTCTCTCTCCAAGCAGCCTGCTTCCTTTCGGCGTCTCGATAGAGCCTGTGTCCCTTCCACCATAGATACTCGTTCTCCCTCAGCCATTCCAGCACCTCATCCTCATGTTCCTCTTCAATGGAGTATTGCCTCCTCTCCCGTTCACGCGTATGCCTCTTCGTCCCTCTGGCAGGGCCATATGGGCCCTCATCAGAGGGACTTCGAGGTTGTAGGGGCTGCTCCTCCACACCACCACCACCACCAGCAGCAGCAACAACAACAACAGTAGCCGCAAAAGCAGGACCAGCAGCACCAGCAGGACCAGGATCATCATCAGCAGAGTAAGCACCTGCAGCACCAGCAGCACCAGCAGGACCAGGAGCACCAGAAGCACCAGCAGCACCAGCAGGACCAGGAGCAGCGCCAGCAGAGTAAGCACCAGCACAAGCACCAGCACCAGGAGCAGTGCCAGCAGAGTAAGCACCAGCAGAAGCACCAGGAGCAGCGCCAGCAGGCTCCAGGACCAGAAGAGTCAGCCCCAGCAGCAGAAGCAGAGTCAGGGCCACGGGGTGGCGGGATGGTGGCCCTGTCCTTCTTGCCAGGGCTGGCAGCAGATGGCAGAGGCTTTCTCTTCTTCCCCATGGTTGTTGGCTTGCTGGCTGGCTGGCTGGCTGGCTGGAGCTGTGTCTGGCAGCAGGTCTTTCCTCTTAATGGTGACCTTCTTGTGAGCTGCTTCCCTTTATATCCGCGGGGCTGACGCAATGCATCCTCCCTGCATGCGCAGTGAACGCTTTGCATCCGCTAGGCATCCGCTAGGCTTCCGCTCTGCATCTGCTTCATCCGCTCGGCAGCCGCTCTTTCTGCTGCACGTCCGCTTCACTGTGCTCCCCCGGAAGCCCTGAGGATGTGCCATCCGCTCCCATCCGCTTCCATCCGCTAGGCTTCCGTGGAACATCCGTTTTACATCCCCTCTACATCCTCCCCCCCGTCCGTTCCTTTCCGTTGTCCGCTCTGGTTATGCAAATTCGGGGCACTTTTGAGAGCGGATAACAACGGATGGAACATTTTCTCGTCCGCTGTGTCCTTTTTACAAACGTTTTGCATCCGTCGGCCAATGTGACAGGCCCTTAAGCACAAACAAAGGCAGGATGAAGTAGCAACAATAGCACATTGGAATATCTGAAAAGAAATATCATTTGTCTGCAACCAAGAACTGGCAAGACTACAAAATAAAGTAATAGAAAATGAAGAAATGAAAGTGCTCTGGTATTTTGGAATTCAAACAGATAAGCATCTGCCATGAAACACCAGACTTAACGATTGTTGATAAGAAAACTAAAAAAGTCTGGATAGCATCCAAGGAGAGCAGAAGGGAAAAGAAGAGAAAGAACTGGAGGAAAAATAATCTTTTCAGAAAGACTTGATAGATAGACAAAGCGCCAAATCCAATCTACAGAACTGGCTGACTGAGCAACCAATCGTAATAATGTATTAAATATATCTGGATGAATTACAAATTAAAACATTTAAAACAAGAAATGACAAAATCAGAAGAAAACGAACAAAAATAATCCACACAATCCAAATGCCTGGGTGACAGCCAGGTCTTCAGGGCCTTTCAAAATACCTGTAGGGTGGGGGCCATTTGAATCTGGGGGTGAACTTCATTCCAGAAAGCAGACACCCTCTGGAATTTCCTGAATTACCTGAAAATATGCTGGGGTTGAATGAAGTAAAGCTCTGCCCATAACCAAAGCTTAAGTTTTGGTAACCATGAATTCCTTTGCAGTCAGTTGGTCTACATAATCCATCACCTCTGGTTTATAATAAGATATTTCCATACAAATCACAACAATTTGTTGTAGTTTGCCTCCTGCCAAGTATGTATGTTTGTCTGTCTGTCTGTCTGTCTGTCTGTCTGTCTGTCTGTCTGTCTTTATTTATTTATTTATTTATTTATTTATTTTGGCCACACATAGTACTAACGTTACTTTCCCACTGTAGTGGTAGCTATTTATCTATTTGTGTTTGCAAGCTTTCAAACTGCTAGGTTGGCAGGAGCTGGGGAAAAGACAGGAGCTCACCCCATCGTGGGCACTTGGGTCTTGAACTTGACTTTCCAGCTGACAAGTCCAGTGTCTTAAGCACTGAGCCATCAGTGTTACCCTTATGGTGGAAAGATAGCAGCACTCCATGACATCATACCGGCCAAATGATCATGGAAATGTCTTTGGACTACGCTAGCTCAATGGCCTTGAAACTGAGATGAGCACTGCCCCTTATAATTGGTAATCACTGGCAGAATAAAATCCACAGACATTCCTTTACCTTTTGAAAGAAAATATGGGCAGCTAACAACATTTAAAAACAAAAGGATCGACAAAATACAATACATATAAACACAAACACAATTGGTCAACAATTAAAACATCCACCTCATGGTAAGTAATAACTCAGCAATCATGCCTAGGAACACAACTACTCCTTTAGCTTTGTGAAAGACCAACAGTGCTTTGGGGGGCAATCTGATCTCTGGGGTGATCATGTTTCAAACAGCAGGTACCATGACAAAAAAGACTTGCTTCCTAGATCCTGCAAGGTGGCACTCCTTAATTGATAGGACAGAGCAGGTCTCTTCTTCTGTATCTGATGGGATGAGTAGAAGCAGTCAAGGAGAGGAATAGAATAGAATAACAGAGTTGGAAGGGACCTAGCCCCCTGCTTAGGCAGGAAACCCTGTGCCATTTCAGACAAATAGTTGTTCAATCTCTTCTTAAAACCTTCCAATGTTCAAGCATTCACAAGTTCTGGAGACAAGTTGTTTTACTGATTAATTGTTCTAACTGTCAGGAAATTTCTTCTTGGTTCTAGATTGCTTCCACAAATAATTGGCCTTATGTTATGAAGGGCTTTATAAGTTACTACCACTATTTTGAACTGCACCTGGAAGGATACTAATAGCCAATAAAATGTGCAGAATAGAAATGCAACGTACAAACACTGAGGGGCGCTCATAGCTGCCTGCAGTGCCAAATTTTGAATCAGCTGAAGCTTTCGGGTGCATTCTGGAATATTCCATGGCTCACCTTTCTTAAAATAAAGTATGTATCGTATTAACTGTGACATTATTCTACAGGCAATAGTTTCACTAGGTTATAGAACCACTGCGGATCATTCCTAATGCTATATATATATTTCCAAAGTATGAATTGCTTCACATTTGTTGCATAAGAGTTAGGGGTTTTTGGGGGTGGGGAGATTCAGATTTTTTTCAGCAATGAACCCCACAAATATAGTACTGTTGTCTACCACACTTCGAAGTGAAATAATGCACATTTTCTAATGGCCACAGTGTATTTATGATTGTGAATTGGAATTAGATGAAAATAAGATGCTGAACACTGCAAAGCACAACAGGGGAACATTGGGTTTTCCAATGACATGACACAATGGGGCCCGTCTGGGAGAGATGCTCAGTGATTTATGCAGTGTCTGCAGCTGTTGATTTACATGAACCAATTTGTTATCAAATGGCAACTAGCCTGGCAACTCCCATTTGTTTACTGTTTGTGAGATTTATAGTTCAGATTCTCTAACTCTTTTTCTTTAACAACATAACTTAATAGTTTAAATGAAAAGTACAAAAGTTCCCTCCTTCCTTCCTTTCTCCCCTTCTCCCTTCCTTCCTGAAATACCATGAGCTAGAATACCTAGCATCTGAATAGCAGGGTAACTATAACACAGTCATATCCATTATTAGTTTTGTGAAATTATTATATTACTTTTTTTAAGAGATTCATTACCAGAAGAAAGATAGGAGAAATTTAATATTTGAATCTATGTTATCAGTGTTGAATTAATATGCTGATAATGCACAAAGAAAAGAATGTCTTCCTTTCATTTTAATACAATGAAAGAGGAACAAGTTCAAATTGTTGTTTTGTTTTTTTTACTCTGGTTGCAGCCAAAATAGTCTGCTTAGCAGGACTATTAGCAAGAACAGTCTTTATTAAAACATAGTCAGGTATTTCCATAGGGAGTCAATTTCTATGTAAATTACTTGTCTTAACAGGTATTCTGCACCTTCTGTTTTTGGGTACCTGTTTATTACAATCCAAGTCTATGGACGGCAAACAATAAGGGTTGTTCTTTAACACCAAAGTATAAACTTTCATGAGTTGCAGCTCACTTCATCAGATGCATAAGGTGGACAGACTAATGTAGGTTTTAAATTGGGATTAGGAATGGAGAAGGGAGGGGAAGACATGTTGTGTCCTCAGATGCTAGTTACAGGGAAGTGGATTACAAGTATCTTATACAATTTTAGCATATTATATTTAACACAAGTCATTTTAAACACTCACAAAAGCTTATGCCTTTCAATAAAATGCATTAGTTGAAAATGATGTTCGCTAGATTTCTGATTTTTTTTAATTAATGGAAAATGGCACCTTGGCATGCTTGTTGTTAGAAGCTCATGTGCCCTGAAATACATCCATTGCCCCATTCCCTAATTAGTTTGGAGCATCAACAAAAAAGTTTAATTAAAAGCTGAAATACAGGAATACTGGAATTTATTAAATTAAAATGACAGTAACTCTATTTTATAAATCACAGTTCTATTTAATTCTTATGGTAACTCAATTATGGAATTGGAAAGCCAAGTTCCTCATGATTAATTGTTTACCAATTGTACCTTATTACAGCGTATATAGGCATGCATGGACATAAACTTACACACATTATATATTTTGTACTTAACGATTAATGACTTGCTGAAACATGCAATGAACGTAATTGCATTGGAAAATTCAAAATATTGCTAAATGTTGAATGTAAATAAATAATAGTTACAGCAGCAAATTCTCTGCCTATTCAAACTCATTTTTGATAGCATTACTTTGAATTAAGGGAACAGCATTATTCCTTGAAAGGCTTTCCACAGTAGAAGCACATATTCTACTGTGAATAACCTCAAAATTGTTCAGAAATTTTGTATAAATTTTCCACAATTCCTCTGCAACGTATGATGACCTTTTATTTTATGAGTAGAATTATCCTCCAACTTTTTATGAAAAGGTGTATTACACAGTTTATGAATCCACAGTAATTACGAATTTACAGCAACGTGAACTTGTTGTAACGTGCTGTTGATATGCTTTTGGAATATGGCAAAACACTGAAGAACTATATTCCAGATGACCTTTTCCCCCGCTCAATCATGCCTCATTCTTGTAGACTGCCTGAACAAATCCCTGCAGGTTTTTTGGCAGTTTTTCAGAAGTGCTTTGTCACTCACTGTTTTCTCTCTTGGACTGAGTGAAAGTCACTGGCCCAAGGTTACCCACCTGGCTTTATGTCTAAGGCTGGACAAGATTCACTGTCTCCGAGTTTCCAGCCTGATGCCTTAACTACTGTTTAAAAAAAAAAAAAGATTGAAATCCAATCAATATTGAAAGAATATATGTACATTTTAGTAGAGATGTGCAATTTCAAGATCAAAATGTTCTGACCCTAAATTTCTCATTCCAACTGCTACAGCTAAATAACTAAACTAACTAAAAACCAAAGCAGTCATATTTTTTAATGTGGAGGAAAGGAAAATGCTGATATTTTTGACACATATTTCTCACAAAACAAAATCAAACGAAAATATTTTTCTCATACTTGACTTTGCTGATATGTCATCCACCCCCCAAAGAAAAGAAAAACATCCACTGCCCCCATCTAAGCCATCCTAAATGGTGGCGCTCAACAGTAGCACTGAGCCTGGGCCTAATATATAGGCCCAGACATTGATTTCAGCTCAAGCGCCATTGCTGCCGCTCAAAAAAAGCCACCTTGTATTGTTCCCTCAAAATGAGTTGTCCCTGGGGCCAACCCACACCTAAATATGTAAATTGCTACACACATCTAGAAGTTATATATTGCTGAGTGCTACATTTTAGCTGTTTAATATTATATATATATTATTTTCGGCTTTTCTTGAGCAGCCTGGCCCTCCAGATAGAATGGAAATAGAAATGCAATTTATTTTATTTTATTTTTTAATAAAGTTTTATTTGGATTTTCACACACACAAAATACAGATAAAACATTTTTTTTTAAAATAGCATGGTCCCGGATTGAACTTTTTTATACAGACACAAAACTCAATTTCATGCTTCTTTTTGCGTTCTATTCCATATCTTGTACTATTCTACATTTTCTATATAGTTTTTCCCCTCTTTTAATTTTCTCAATTTTATTTTGATTATCTCATCTCAGTTCAAATCATTATATTTATACTTTTGTCTGTTCTGTTTCAATTTCATATTATCTTTCCTCATTAAACAAATTTTCTCTTGTAGTTACTAATTGGAGTATGACACCTTTATATCCTTTAATTACATCCATTCAACTCTTATTTAAACTTCAATGTATACCTTAACATTATGACCTTTAATATAATGATATATTAATACATAACTTCCAATTGAATTCTGCTTGGTACATTCTTATGTACCAAGTGTACATAACTATATACTGTATATATACTATATATATATATATTATATATAACTATATATACTATATATAAGTATATATATATACTATATAACTATATATAACTATATTAACTACTATATATAACTATATATAACTATATACTATATATAACTATACTTTATATAACTATATATACTATATACTATATAGTGTATACACTATATATACACTTTTCTTTTTAAAAAAGAAAAGATTATAAATATATGTAATTATAAACCCTCATTCCATTTCAATTCAGTTCTATTGTTAATAATCATTAAAATCTTAACATCTTTAACTTTTCAATTAAATATCATACTTCCTTAAAGACACATATAATCTCTATAATTAATTTTTCCCTTATTTCTCTTCACATGTTTTGTAAATCATTAAATATTCATTTTGTTACATTTATTTATTGACAGGCATTCCACTGAATTACTATAGCTATTTTATCAAACATTTTAATCATACATTGTTTCATATTTTCTAAAATTATTTCTATTTCTAAATAACAATACTATCTTATGTACCTTTGCCGAATCCCTTTTTCAATTAAATTTTCACCCATTATCTCGAAATAGGCCCTGTTTCTCTACATTTTATTTCTGTCCTTTATAACTTCTTTTCCTTTCTTTCTTCCCTCTCATCTTCTCCCTCCCCTTTTTACCCCCTTGTCTCTCTACTTCTAATTCTCTCTTCTGCATTTCCCTCTTCTGTTGCTTTCTGATTTTATATTTATTTTTCACTCTATTTTTTGGGGAGTTGTATTTCCCAATCTTAAACTTTCCATTCTCTTTCCCTTTCCTTTCCCCCCCCCCACCTAAGATTACTTGTTCATTAAAGATGGCTTCTTCTTTATCCCAATCTTCTTGTTCTGCAGGCATTTCTTGTTGTTTCTCCTAGTTCCAAATCTCCATTTCTAAGAACTGAAATACAAAGCCAAAAGAACATCTCCCTTCTTGTGCATCTTCTTTCTACTTTTTAAGTTCCATTTTCAGTTCTTCTAAAAGTGGAGCCATTTTAAACAATTTTAAACAACTACCCGATTGATTTTAGTCATTTAAATACAATAACCAAAAATCCAAAAATCATCAAGTAATCCAAATAGTCCCAAGCTGTTTCTTCTTATTTCTTTTTCCACTTTCTCTTCCTGGGGTTTTACTATTTTGTTGCGATGTTTCAGTTAAAATGCATCTTTTGGAAGTCTTGTTGAGATTTTGCTGTAAGTTCTTTTTAATTCCAGGCAGTCTCCTCCCTTCCAGATCCTGCCCTTTTATTCTTTTTCTCTCCTTTCCTGTTTTCAAAAGCATTTGATTATCCAGAAATCGTTATCGTCCCTTTGACTTTTTATTTTAATCATTAAATGCCTATTAATGCCAAAGTGGATTTTTTTTCCAATTTCTTGCTTAAGTCTCTCAGCTGTCAGTATAGGAAAAGGAGAAAAAAAACCAAATCCTTTCCCTTTTCTCTCTCCTTCACTGCTTAGAAATCTTCTTTGGGAACAGTGTTATTTTTTTTTTATAGTTTAAATTCCAGGGTACCTTATTTGTTGCTTTTGCTGTTTGACCTGGTCAACCAAAACTTTCTCTTCTTATCTTCCTCCTGCACATTCTTTTCCGGTCGAGTTCTTCTTTGTGTGGCTATTTCTGACCACCGCTACAACCGCCTTCAGGAAAGGGAGTAATGGCCAGCTGGGGAGGAGAGATGCAGCTCTCCTCAACCCTGCAGGCAGTCTCCCCCTTCTTCACCACCTCTATGGGTTGGCTTAGCCCCGAAACCAGCCAGCTCGGGGAGCTCTAGCGGCGAACACAGATCGAAGCCTCGCAGAGATGAGGTTTCGGTCTGTCACCAAAGAAGCTCAAACCGGAAGTCCTGCAATGCAATTTATTTTTTATTTTTCTTCTTATAACGTAAGAATTCTAGGAATTACCATCCCAACACACCTGTATAGCTCTTTAAGAATGGAAGTACTGATGGATACTTCCAATGAAGATGGATGGAGCTCTTCAACTACTCACTGAAGGGACTGGCATTCCTTCAGTTTTTATGATCCCCTGCTCCCCCTGGATCAGGGATTGTCTAAGAATTACCCCTCAAGATCCTCCGATACAGCCTGAGGTCTACAAATAACTTCAGTAGTAGTGCTTCGAAGCTGTTGCATGCCAAATTCTGTGGGGACAGGGGATGGAGATGGGGCTGCAAACTGTTCCTCATTGAAGAAGTCCCCGTTTTGAATTTTACCTTTTAAATGGACATGAAAGTTGCACCTTTCATTTCTTGATCACCTTTAAGGACTAAGAATCTTTACTAAATGAAGTTAAAAGAGACTCTCTTTAGTTGTAGCTTGCTGCCCCTTTTTGAAGACCTGCGCCATTTTAGGGATTTCTTTAATGTTAAACAACAAAGAAGGCGGCTGCTAAGGGGACCCAAAAAGAAAGAAGTATGGATTAAAAAGAAAAAAAAGCTGATGAAGAAATATAAAGACTAAAAGTGGTGGTTTAAGCTTATTATTGTAGTAACTTGTAGCTTGCTCTGCTTTGTTGTGGGTGGCTAAAACTTTCCAATTTTATGGTTCCAGAATGGCTATCAATTCCAAAGTGATTTACAAAAAAGCTATTCTTTGACCAAAGAGGGAGTCAAGATGGAGGAGCAAATTATTAGACATACGGGTGAAACTCAAAAAATTAGAATATCGTGCAAAAGTTCATTCATTTCAGTAATGCAACTTAAAAGGTAAAACTAATATATGAGATACTCATGACAGGAAAAGCAAGATAGGCCAAGCTGTGATTTGTCATAATTGTGAGAATTATGACTTACAGCTCAGGAAAACCCCAAATCCACAATCTCAGAAAATTAGAATATTTCATGCAATCAATAAAACAAGGATTGTACATCGAACAATATCGGACCTCTGAAAAGTATAAGCATGCATATGTACTCAGTACTTAGTTTGGGCCTCTTTTGCAGCAATTACTGCCTCAATGCGGTGGGGCATGGAAGCTCTAGTCTGTGACACTTCTGAGGTGTTATGGAAGACCAGGATGCTTCAATAGCAGCCTTCAGCTCTTCTGCATTGTTCAGTCTCATGTCTTTCATCTTTCTCTTGGCAATGCCCCATAGATTCTCTATGGCAGTGGTCCCCAGCCTTTTTTGTACCAGGGACCGGTTTCACGATTATTAATTCTTCCACGGACCGGTACCTGAGTAACGCGAGACTCCACCGCCATCGGGATGGCTCTTCATTTGAAGCCACCCCCCCTTCGATGAAACTAAGGCGTGAGGATTCCTTCAGCACTAAAACGCCGCTTTCCAACCAAAAACCCGGAAGCAACCAAAAACCCGGAAGCGCCGTCGAAACAAGATGGTGGCACCCAAGCTTCGCGGCCCAGTACAAAATGATCCACAGACTGGTACCAGTCCGGGGACCGGTGGTTGGAGACCCCTGCTCTATAGGGTTCAAGTCAGGTGAGTTTGCTGGCCAATCAAGCACAGTAATCCCACGGTCATTGAACCAGGTTTTGGTGCTTTTGGCAATGTGGACAGGTGCCAAGTCCTGCTGGAAAATGAAGTCAGCATCCCCATAAAGATCGTCTGTGGAAGGAAGCATGATGTGCTCCAAAATTTCCTGGTAGATGGCTGCGTTGACCCTGGACTTAATGAAGCACAGTGGACCAACACCAGCAGATGACATGGCTCCCCAAATCAACACAGATGGTGGAAACTTCACAGTGGACTTCACGCATCTTGCAATGTGTGCCTCTCCATTCTTCCTCCAGACTCTGGGTCCTTGGTTTCCAAATGAGACGCAAAAGTTGCTCTCATCAGAAAAGAGGACTTTGCACCACTGAGGAACAGACCAGTTCTGGTTTTCTTTAACCCAGGTAAGACGCTTCTGATGCTGTTTGTTGTTCAGGAGCGGCTTGACAAGAGGAATACGACATTTGAAGCCCATGTCCAGGATCCGTCTGTTTGTGGTGGCTCTTGATGCACTGACTCCAGCCTCAGTCCACTCCTTTTGAAAATCTTCCACACTTTTGAATGGCCTTTTCCTGACAATCCTCTCCAGGCTGCAGTCATCCCTGCTGCTTGTGCACCTTTTTCTTCCACACTTTTCCCTTCCACATAACTTTCTATTAATGTGCTCTGATGCAGCACTTTGGGAAGATCCAATTTCTTTTGCAATTCCCTTTTGAGGCTTTCCCTCCTTATGGAGGGTGTCAATGATGGTTTTCTGCACAACTGTCAGGTCAGCAGTTTTTCCCATGATTGTGATTCCTACTGAATCAGACTGAGAGACCATTTAAGGGCTCAGGAACACTTTGCAGGTGTTATGGCTTCACTAGCTGATTCTAGTGGGACACTTTGAGCCTGGAATATTGAACCTTTTCACAATATTCTAATTTTCTTTTCACAATATTCTAATTGGGGTTTTTATGAGCTGTATGCCATAATCATCTCAAGTATGACAAATCACAGCTTGAACTATCTTGCTTTGCATGTAATGAGTCTATCTCATCTATCAGTTTCACCTTTTAAGTTGCATTACTGAAATAATGAACTTTTGCACGATATTCTAATTTTTCAAGTTTCACCTGTGTATTTGAACATTCTCTAAATAAAATCCACCAATTTGTTGATCAGCTCTGCTCCAAAGATGATTAAAGTAGTCTCTCAAACTACTTTAGAGATGCAAAAATGTGTAGAAATTTACCAAACTACTGAGGCAACTTCACAAGTAGCTAAATGCAGAGGAGTTAACTGCAATTTTGGAATATAAACCTCACACCAACCTTTATTATGATGGTTTAAACATAAATCTCTCAACATAACTGAAAGAAGAACTTCAAGAAAATCAGCAATTTTTAAAAAGACAAGTTTGGGACTTTTTCTTTAAGGACATTAACAAGGTTGAGAAATCCTTAATTAAAACAGAGCCTTTTAAACTTTTCAGAGAAAAAACAGATTTTACTCCATGAAGACAAGCTAGAAGGAGTGACTTTAAACTTAATCAGTTAAGTGGATCTAGGATGGATTTTTATTTGTTTGATATTGTAAGTGAAAAAAAATCTTAATCCAAAATTTGAAAATGTAATTTAATATACACAACACTTATATAACTCTTAAAGTATGCATTTTTTTGAGTTTTAATAAGGATGCTTATAAAAGAAAAATTACTATTCTATAAAAGTAGTTTGGAGAGAAGGAACTAAATTTAATACTGAAATTACTAATCATTAATTAATCACTAATTAATTAATCACTAATCACTAAGGATTAATCACTAATCCTTCAAAGCCTATATGTTAAGAAGCTAAAGAAATAGATGTATTAAAAAGTTTGGATTTTAGAAATGTGTTTAAAGAAAAGTTAAAGCCCATGTCACACTGGCCAACGGATGCAAAACGGACACAACGGACGAGAAAAAAGGTTCCATCCGTTGTTATCCGCTCTCAAAAGGGGCAAAAATTTGCATAACTGGAGCGGATAACACGGACGCGGGGAGGACGCAGGGCGGATGCAAAGCGGATGCGGAATGGAAGCCTAGCGGATGGAAGCAGATGGGAGCGGATGGGAGTGGGTGGCACATCCGCAGGGCTTCCGGGGGGCCTCAGCAAAGCGGACGTGGAACGGATACAGCGGATGCACAGCGGATGCACAGCGGAAGCCTAACGGATGCCTGGCGTTCACTGCGCATGCGGGGAGGATGCATTGCATCAGCCCCGCGGATATAATGGAAGCAGCTCGGAATCAGGTCGCCATTCAGAGGAAAGACCTGCTGCCGGACACATCGACTGCCTTGCCTGCATGTCTGCCTGCCAGCCTTGCTGCCAGCCTTGCTACCAGCCTCCCTGCAAGCCTTGCTGCCTGCCTTCCTGCCAGCCTTGGTTCATGTCTGCCTGCCAGCCTTCCTGCCAGCCTTGGTTCATGTCTGCCTGCAAGCCTTGGTGCCTGCCTGCCTGCCAGCCTTGGTGCCTGCCTGCCTGCCAGCCAGCCTTTCTGCCAGCCTTGGTTGCTGCCACCCAGCAACCCCACAACCATGCGGAAGCACAGCAAGCCTCAGCCATCTGCTGCCAGCCCTGGCAAGAGGGACAGGGCCACCATCCCACCCCCTGGCCCTCACTCTGGTTCTGCTGGGGCTTCTGCAGCACGGGCTCGCTCTTCTGAGGCTGGCGCTTCTGCTGCTTCTGCTTCTGGAGGAGCTGATGACAAGCACTCCAGCACCAGCCACCTCCACAGCACCTGGACCCTTCACCCCTGAGACTGAGCGACCAAGAGGAGTGCCAGAGACTCTTTTTTGCCTAATAGCTTGTTGTTAGTAAAGTCTATTTTTGATTCACACACTTGCTTCATTTCTTTTTTTGTATGAAGTCTTGCTGGAAACTTTTAGAAATGGTTTAAGCCTTTGCATGCTTGTGGGATGGGTTAAGATAGCTGTGGGATGGGCAGGGATACCTTTGGGATGGATAATAGCTGTGGGGATAGATAAACCTCCACTGTAAGCATAGTGGGACTGTATGGTCCACCCTCCCAGGTGCCACAGCTATGGCCCTTTATTATCAATAATAATGTAATCAATTATCTACACATGTCAACATAAACACAACTCTTTATTAAACGCCCTGTTCATTGTAGGCCAACCAAACATACATGGCCCAATCTCATCTGTGTGATGAGACAGGCTGAAGGAAGCATCCATTAAGCATCTACCATCCTGTCTTGCCACTCCACTGCTCCAGCTGGGGAGTTGCACCATTGTCTCAGGAGGTTGTGCTGCTTCTTCGCTTCATTTGAGGCTCTGTTGGGGCCAGCACATCCTCAGTGTCGATCAGGTTTCGCCCTTGCCTCCATCCCCAGGCTCCATGACCCCATTGCCTTGTTGGAGGTCCACGAGCCTGTTCTGCAAGACTGGGTAGCGGGTGCGCATGAGATTGTGCAGGATGCAGCAAGCTTCTATGATCCTACTCACGGTCTCTGGGCAATGCTGCATGGTGGTGAGAAGTACCTGGAACCTGTTGGCCAGGATGCCAAAGGCGTTCTCCACCACCCGCCTTGCCCTGGACAGCCTGTAGTTGAAGATCCTCTCTTCACGGGTGAGGAGTCTGGAGGTGTAGGGCTTCATGAGGTAGGTTGTGAGGGAGAAGTCGTCATCCCCCACGATGAAGTAGGGCACATCTTCCGTGTCGTTGGGCAGGGGGTCTGGATCTGGAAAGCCCATGATGAGGTTGCCTTCAAGCCCCTCCTTGAGGTCACTGGCGTTGTATACCTGGGCATCTGAACATGAGCCGCTGCCTGAAGCATCGATGTACATGAACTTGTAGTCAGCATCGA
Organism: Laticauda colubrina; assembly: GCA_015471245.1. Taxonomy (NCBI): domain Eukaryota; kingdom Metazoa; phylum Chordata; class Lepidosauria; order Squamata; family Elapidae; genus Laticauda; species Laticauda colubrina. The sequence goes on along the minus strand of BLBF01000007.1, from coordinate 57,369,727 downwards.
CCATGGCGAAGAGGATGATGCTGAAGAAGCCCTTGGAGTTGAAATAAGTGGACCCCGACTTGGCTGGAGATTTGCAGGCCATGTGCTTGCCATCTATGGCTCCAACGGTGTGTGGGAAGTTCCACCTCTGATACCACTGCTCTGCAACTTTCTTCCATCCTTCTTCAGTGGAGGGGTACTGGAGGAGCTCCTCCTTGTATTCTTCGATGATGGCCTGCACCACTTCTCTGACCACAATGCTGATGGTGTTGGATGGCACCCTCCAGCCGTTCTGCATGCTCCTGTAGGAGGTCCCTGAGGCCAGGTGGCGCAGAGTGAGTGCCACCTTGAGCCCAGGTTCCAGGCTGGGCCGGAAGCTGGTGTTTGCCTTGGTCAACTTGTGTGTCGGGTGCTGCGCAACTTCGTCAAACATGGCTGGAGGCATCCTCATGAAGTTCTGGAATGCCCGAGTGTCTTCGCTCCTGAGCTCCACCATCAGCTTGTTGTACAGTCCGTCCTCCGCTCTACTGGCGAACCATCTTCGGACCCAGAATCTTTTTGGGTGGCTTCTTTTCTTCTTGCAGTAGTGTTCACAGAGCCTGTACATGGCTTCGCACTGTTGCAGAACGATGGTGGCTACCGAAAGGACTTTGTTACAATCCACGGTGGACATGACTGGATGCTGTGGAAGAGGAAGAGGCAGTTGAGGCTGCAGAGGTCTGCACCGCTGGGCTGCTGTTCTGAAAGTGCGATGCAGGTGAGTTGCTCCCCGTTTTTATAGGCAGTATAGGTTTTCTGCTAGGCATCCTCTAGGCATCCTCTAGACATCCTTAATATCCGAGATAAGTCCTCTCTGCGAACGGTTTTTCCGCTTTAAACGCTTTGTTTCCGCTAGGCATCCGTTCTGCATCCGTTTCGCGTCCGTTCCACTTCCTCCCTGCGTCCGGGCGGATGCGCGTTTCATGGATGCGTAGCGGATGCGCGTTGCACGGATGCGTAGCGGATGCCTAGCGGATATAGCGGATGCGTAACGGATGCATAGTGGATTGAGAATGGACGAACTGGATACATTTTCCACGCAAAAGTTTTAGGCAGCCCAAAACTTTTGGAGCGGATGAAACGTCCATAAACGGATGCTGGACGGATAGAGAGGAAGCCAAATGGAGGCAGTGAGTACAGAACGGATACATCACGTTAACCAACGGATGGCAAGGTTTTTTGTCCGTTTTACATCCTCTTTGCATCCGTTGGTTCAGTGTGACATGGGCTTTAGCAGTTTAAAAAGTGGTGGTGGGGGGTATTTTTCCATCTAAAATCAAAGAATCTGAAAGAATACAATAAACCTTGTTAATAAAAATTATGATGGTTCATGAAGATTATTAGGTGCAAATAGAAATACATACTATTTCGATAGCAAGGAAGATAAAGCAGGAATGGTTAAATTGATAATTTTATACAAAGAAGATAATATATTTAAGTACGTTTTTCACTTGGACATCACTTCTGGATTTTGTGCCTGTGATGAAAAAGAATGAAATACTGACTTTGGTTTTGTCAATTGGATAGATTTGTCATTATAGAAATGGTTGCTTATATACTAATGAGTAAAAGCAAAAAATTGAAACTGGAGTGTTTTTATCTTGTACTGTGCTTGCCTTTTTTTCTTTTTTTCCCTTGTAACTCACATTTCCCCCCCCCCCCCTTCTCATTTTCCTTTCCTTAATTTCTTATTTCTACTTCTTTGGGGTATTTTATAGATTAAATTTAAAAAACTTTTTAAAAAAGAATGGAAATACTGATCTGTAAATGTCCTGTTTTTTTACACTTGCTACAAAAATAAAGAGAAAAGTCATGTCTTAATAAGCTCCAATTAATCTGTCATCAAACTGCTGAGTCTTAGATATGCCTGGAGGTTACATTCCCACAGTTTAATAATGAAAGTACAATACAATACTGTGAAATTATAGACAAGCCAAACTATGTGGAGAAATCATGAGGTATTTTGGAATTTCACACTGACACTGAAATTTTTATTCATATCTTTATTACTTCTTTATCTGCTTATATTTTTTTTATTACACTATAAAACTACAGCCTGTTTCCATGCCAAACTAATATATGTAATACTTTTATTCTGTAATCAAATGCTTAAATGTTTTTTTTTAAATCTAGGTGAAATATTTGTGGTACAAGTTTAAACAGAGACAGAATAATATTAAAATTGGATTTTTAAAAAAGTGAACAACTAAACCATAAATCCTTGAGGAAAGTACATTTTAGAATTAAAACAGAAAGGCGGGTGGGTGGGCAAAAACATCAGCAGACGTAGAATTGGTTCTATGTCTGCTGCTCTTCAGAGCTACCGGTTCTACAGAGGTGGACAGAACCAGTAAATCCCACCCGATACCAGTAATGAAAGTCACGTTTACTCTGTCATCCCTACAATAGTAATATGTATTCTAAGCCAGGCCAAAGTTGTCTTTTGTCTGTTTGCATATGAATTATTTGCTTTATAATTTCATCACCTGTCCCTTCTCAAAAGGAACACTGGTTCAGCTTTCTAGACAGGGCACACAGGAGAAATGATATAAATGTGAACTCTAGATCAGTGATGGCAAAACTTTTTGGCACTGAGTGCCCAAACTGTAACGCACATGCATGTGTGTGTATGTATGCATGCTGGAAAGCCAGAAACCCAAACACCAGCTGGCCAGTGCATGCATGCCTGTTTTTGGGACCGTTTTGGGGGGCATTTTGGGCCATTTTGAGGCCATTTTTCAGGCCAAAATGGCCTGAAAACAACCCAAAATGGCCTGGAAATTGGCCTGAAAATGGCCCAAAACCAGCCTGAAAACGGCCTCCCAAATGGTCTGCTTTTTGGCTGTTTTTTGGGTTGTTTTCTGGTGCTCTGGCACCCACAAAGACCAGCTGGCTGGTGCCAGAAACCAGAACAGCAGCTGATGATGGCGTGCATGCCCACAGAGAGGATTTTGCATGCCACCTCTGGCACATGTGCAATAGGTTTCCCTCATGGCTCTAGATCGAGGTGGGCAATTAATTTTTCCAAAGGGCCACATGAGAAACTGGGACTGTTCATGGAGGGCCAAAGCAACAGCCCCCAGATGTGCTTCAATAAAGGTGTCAGTGGGTGACCAAGCCTGAGTCACCTCACATGATTACCCCTGCTACTGCCTCCTCAAACCGCTCAGGTAATGGGTAAGCTCTGCACAGGTGCAGAAAAGTGCTCTCTCTCCTTGTCCTCCCACAGTCCATCAGCCAACTGAAGGACTGCACAGTGACTGCATAGAATTGGAACCTATTTGGCTTCCTCTCCCACTCCCTGCAGCACGCTTATTTATATTTGATTTCTAATTTCCAACTGACCTTATGCAGGCCGGACAGGGACAGCCAAAGTGTGAGATGTACAAAGGCCCAGAAGCTGTAAGATACCCAGGCAGGGGTGGGATACAACAGGGTTAACTACCGGTTCGGGATTTATGAGCTTCCCTGCACGCTGTGAACTGCATGCCTGTAAATTGTCATCAGCATGCTATGTGGAGAGACGCAGCCTTTGAAACAGCCCTCTTTTCCTGCTTTTTTAACTGCAGCTGTGCCTCATTCGGCGGCTGAAGTTGAAAAATCAGGAAACAAAGATCAGGTAAGAGCCCGGGTGGGTGGGTGGGCCAAAACATCAGCAGACATAGAACCGATTCTATGTCTGCTGCTCTTCAGAGCTACTGGTTCTGCAGAGAAGGACAGAACCGGTAGAAATCCACCCCTGTACCCAGGTCTGCTTTAGACTGGTGTTTTTTAAAGCATAATCCAAGGAACCCTTGCGCTTCCTCAAGACTCTCTCAGTGGTGTACAAAATCATAATTATTTCCCAGATATTGAAGATATTTGTAAAAATTTAAAACATGGGTTTCAAAGGTCTGTGGGCCGCATCCAAACCATGAGATGCTTAGATCTGGCCCATGGGGCTGGCCTGGAAACAGCATGGGACTGGCCTGCAGTGCCTCTGCCAGTGAAAATGGAGCTTGTGGGGGCCGCATGTGGCCTCCTGGGCTCCATTTTCACTGGCAGAGGGCTGCTGGAGGCTGTCCAGGCCAAAAATAGGATGCAGGGGGGCCACATGCAGCTGAGCTCAGTTTTTTTCTGGCAGAGGGCTATGAGCATGCAACAAGGGGTAGGAAAGGAGAAAGGGAAGGAAGAAATATAAAGAAAAAGATGGGAAGAGAGCAAGGAAGGAAAAATAAGGAAAGAGGGGAAGGAAGGATAAAGAATAGGGTAGGAAAAAGAAAAAGAACAAAAGGAAGGAAGGAAAATTATAATGAGAGTGAGGGAGGGTCTCAGAGTAGTCCTGCCTTAGCACTTGGTCACTACAGGTGCCCCGGACACCAGTTCCGTGTCATGCTCACTATGGCTGCACCTACTTCTGGCCACCCCCTGAATCCTCCGAGGTGAAACACAACCTGATTTGGCCCTCAGTGAAAATGAGTTTGACACCCAATTGATACAACCCGAGTCTTATTTTTATTTGTTTGTTAAAAATATAGGGTTTTTAAATGAAAAATATTTAGTTAGTAGTTAATTGTTTAATACTGTCATCTTACATTATTCAATAAATGCATATATGAATGTCTCAATTTTAATTTTTAATATAGTATTTTTAATGTATATAATTTTAATATAATATTTATAATATTTACTTGGAGCCAAGCTGCACTAAAAGCCTCCAATACAGGAACACAATCAAGCCAGCCAATCAAGACAAAAAAAGCCACAAAACAGACAGAAGATATTAGAAAACACCAATCAAGCAGAACATAGCAAACTCCAAGACCAATAAACACAGACCAAGACTCCCAACCAATCAGGACGAAGAAAAAAACCATTCTGTCACAGCAGTAAGCTAGCTCCAAATTTAAAACAGAAACAACTGTAAAAGTCTGACTCACAGACGAACACAATACAGAAGCCTGATGGCAGATGAGATTCTGCCGAAATGTTGCTACAACTTTAAAAGCACAACTATGATGACATGGGAAAATACCCGAACAAAGCTGAATACCATACATGTAAGTACCCGCAAAAACTTAAGAAAACAAATATATATATATGTGTGTGTGTGTGTGTGCGCGCGCTGTTTAGCTTCCTTCGGGTATTATCCCACGCCATTGTAGTTCTGTTAAAGTTGTAGCAAAGTTTCAGCAGAATCTCATCTGCCATCTTCAGGCTTCTGTATTGAGTTAGTTCTTGGTTTCAAATTTGAGGCTGGTACATTCTGATTGGCTAGGAGCCTGGGTCTGTGTTCATTGGACTTGGAGTTTGATTGATTGGTGTTTCTGGTTTCTTCTGTCTGTTTGGTGGCTTTGATTGGCTGGCAACACTCTGTTCTTGTGTTGGAGGCTTTCAGTGCAGCTTGGCTCCGTGTGAAGGGACGGCTGCTCTTCATTAGCAAGCTGCTATTCATTAGCAAGCTGGGTTTCACCTGGGTGCTTGGTGGGGGGGTGTTTGAGTTGGAGCTATCAGAGGGAGTCTGTTTTTGCCCAGGTGTTTGCCTGGCTTGTGGTGTGGGGATCGTTCTATTTGAGAGTGCAGGCTTCCAAATGATTGACAGTCTGGTGGAATCATCTCTTCTATTCATGCTGTAAGGTCTTTTTTCAATCTCTATGACTTCTCTGATGATTCTGTGGCTGGGGTTTTCTATAGTGGCTAGGGTTTTAGTGCCATTGAAGTTGATGTTGTGACCTGTGGTTTTCATGTGTTGGACTAGTGAGGAGGTGTGTTCCAGCTTTAAAAGCACTACAATGACGTGGGATAATACCCGAAGGAAGCTGAACAGCACATATATATATATAATTTATTAACTACATAGAATTATGGAAAATATTGTTGGAATGCATCATGGAAATTATCTTGTTTACTTCCCTGTCCACTGTAGGATTATATCTCTACAATATCTCTGAGAAATGATAATCTAGCCTCTATTTAAACTTCATCAGCGCATGAATAGCCATCACCTCTATTGGCAATCTGTTTCACTGTTAAACATTTTGTGGTCACCAATTGAAATTTATGTCATAAATTAAACCCACTGTTTTTTATCCAGCTTTCAGGAACAAGTCTGAAAATTTTGAATCATCTAAGAAAGCTCCAACAATATTTCAATAATTTCACATACCCTAACAGGTGTAGATCAACACAGTAGTAGATACAGGTTATAACAGAATGTATTGATACTTCTGGTGTGATACTTGTTTATGATAAATATTCTCTCCTGATGTGAGCAAATATTTAATCAGCATTTGAGGCTATTTCATAGGTATTTAGTATCCAACCTATTTTTAGCTCAGCCTGACCAACCCTCATTGTGTTTCTTTTAGTGAATTCCAATTCTGTTTGGAGTTCAGAGATTCTCCATTTTAGAGAGGTTAGCAGGAAAGAAGAGTAAGGGAACTCTACTTTCCTTGAAGAAGGATGACTTACCAAGCTTAGCAACTCCAACACAACCCAAGTTCTAAGTCATTGTCCAAAGATTTTATAGTCAGTCAACGGTATTTAAATTATTGAGCTGCACTGAAATCTAAACAGAAGAAAGCAACCCTACCAAGATGACAATAACTAAGTGTATGACTTGGAATTTTTCTAAGATGCTATCTGTCAACAACAGGGAGATTCTATAAACAGAAAGATCCAGGCTACAATCCTATTATATCTAATTTAAAGCTTTTCTCGAATTAGTGGTACATACAATAAATTAAACGTATCCTGAATTTGGATCAAAATGCTAGCTTTAGTGATGGTGACATTTATTTATTTATTAAATTTATATACTACTTATCTCACTCTGCAAAGCAGTATCAATGATTTTAACTATATTTTATAAATTTCTTCATTCCGAAAGTCCAAACATTGGGTAACAGTAGCAGTTATACCTATTTATGTAATAGCTGCCAAACTATGAAAATAATGGTAAAAAGTCATTGTTTCTATGAATAAAATTAATAGCAAGAACATAAACTTTCATTTTCATGTAATCCTTCACGAACAAATTAATTATAAAAAAGAGAACTGAGTGTAGCTATCATTTTAAACCTGTTTTCCATAGAAATCCATTTTAAATTGGGACTGAAATATTTAAATATGCTTTCTAAAGAAATTCTTTAAGTTTATTTCTTTTCACCCACAGATATATCTAAATAATATCTTCATTTTGAGTTAAAGTATTTACTCTGATTTATTAATATGAGTATTCTTTTAGTTGGAACACAAATTTCTCAAATAAATTTAATTAAGGAAAAGAAATGGTGGATTATATTTAAACAACTTTTTTTATTCTGAACCACATTTATTCTTGGGCATATAAATGTTTGCTGTACTTCACTGATTGCCTTGACCAATAGTTGAATGCTGTGAATGATGACAAACCCATAATATGGTTTGATCACTTTTGATTGTGTGTCTGGTCAACTGTGAGGCTTTGTACCCAGTTCATTCAGCAATTCACAGTTACACAATTTCAATTTGGTTGCAAGTATGAACCAAAGAACCTCAGAGCATTGATGTATTTTCAGCTGATACCATCTAGATATATTAAACTTTATATATAATTTAATAAAACTTTGAGACATTAGGGTAAATTTCACACTGGGAACTACACAGAGAACCGAAAATCTGAGTATTTAAGGAACAATTCAAATGTAGTACAAGGAATTTGCTAATTTCATGAGAGACCAGAATTTATTGTCCCCAAATTATCAAGTCTAAATTTAAATAGCTAATACATACCATGACTCACAATGTTCTGTCATTAATCATTCCTATATTTGTCTGTATTTTAAAATCCTAACCCTAACATTTATTTTGTAAGTTGCCTTGATAACATACATTAAAAGTCACCTCGTTCTTTAAATGTAAGTTTTATTCATCATGTTAATTTTTACTTTTGAGGAACAGATTTGGGGTGTTAAGTTTACAGAATGATAGTTCAGAAAATATCAGTTATCTATTGCCATATTAATTATACTCCAGCAATTAGGATGCTATAATTTTAGTTGTAAAAGGCAGGCAAAGGTATTAATCACCAGCTGATTCAACAGTGACAACAGGAAATACTTCAGATAATGTATTGTGTAATTAAGCTACCTGAAATTATGTTCCAAAATGTATAAAGATGGTTACTGGCCTATGTGACTTTAAAAAAATATGTATCAACTTGTTTCATATTTGAAAGCAAGAGGTAGTTCTGCCATATGTTAGCCCTTATAGTTCTTAAAATGAGTCTTTTCAGAAACAGACTTAGGTAGACCTCAAGTGATTTTTACTATAAGCAAGGACTACAATACTGTAGAAGTGTTTGTGTATGTAATCCTCCCCCATTGATTTAGCTTGTCAGAACCCACAAAAGGTGATCACATGACCCCAGGACCCTGAAACCATCATAAATGCTTGCCGGTTGCCAAGCATCTGAATTTTCATCACATGACATGAGACCTGCAATGGCCATTAAGTGTAAAAAATGGTTATAAGTTACTTTTTTCAATGCCATTGTAACAAATAGTTGTAACTTGAGGACTACCTGTATTTGGTTTACAGCTCAGTCCAATTTACATGCTGAGGATGGTAACCTCACATCCTTAACCTGGAAATAAGGGGAAACTTTCTGACCGTGAGAACAATCAACCAATGGAACAGCTTGCCCTCGGAAGTTGTGGGAGTGCCATCAGTTGAGACCTTCAAGAAGAGATTGGACTGCCATTTGTCAGAAATGGTTTACAGGTCTCCTGCTTGGGTGGCGGGGGGTTGGATTAGATTACCTACAAGATCCCTTCCAACTCTGATTATCTGTTATCTGTTATCTTGCAAATGTTAAAGTAGATTCAAGTCTAAAAAGTCTAAAAAGTCAAGAATATAAAAAGTAGATTCAAGTTTACACTAGTTTCTTATAGCAAGTCTACACTAGTTTCTTATAAGTGTTTTTTTCTGTAAGACTTTTTCTTTTTTTCCCTTTCTCATTCTTAAGATGCTGAGAAACTAATTTATTTTGGTGATTTCTTGAGTTTGATTTGTTTTTATAAATGATGGAAATCTACCATAGAATAGATCCTCAGTATGTTTTCCCTTGGGATTTAAACTGATAATAAGCTGCAGATGTCACAAAGTACTGTGTCTGAATGAAACATTAGAGACTCATATGTATCCCTTCAACTCAACCCACCCATGATAATCTTCTCAAACTTTGTTTGAAAAAAAAAAGAAAAAAAAAAGAAAAAAGTGTCTATTTAATCAAATAACCAAAGGTATAGGTGAAAAAAATGCAGAAGAAATTTTCAAGGCGAGACTACATTACATATATTGAACTACTTTTAGATTATTTTCAAATTGGTAATCATTACCAACACTTGAATTTGTTTGCTTGATACTTTTAGAATGAACAAGGAATTAAAGTGGTCTTTTTCAAGATCAGAACTACACTATTTTTCTTTGTACATCCGATAATGCTCATTGCTCATAATACACAAGGCCATTGAAAGCTCAGAATGCATTAATTATAATATATATTATTCCATTTTGTTTTTAATATTTTAATTAGAAATTAAATACTTTTCCGCATTTTTTTTTCATTCAATAAGGCATTCCAAAGTATTATAGTGCCACTGTTATAGTGATAACACAATAATTCTAAATATTAAAAAAAAACCCAATATTAAGGTATTCCACTTAAACTCATTTAAAATGTATCCAAAATAGGTAAAAGCTGTGTTAAAAGCAAAAGTACACCATACAATGGCTCTTACAGCAAAGGTTAGAAATGTGGATGACAGAGTTCACATTGTTTTTAAACACAACATTGCTTATGTCAATACGTCACCAATGTCAATACTTAAAAAAATATATAGTCCTCTCTTATCAACTGCCATGTTCGGTAACCATTCAAAGTTGTGACAATATTGAAAAAGTAGGTTAACAATTAGTTCATGAATTTGCAATTCTCTGTATCTCCACAGTTACATGATACTGACTCAGCCATTTTGCAACTGGGGCACATTTGCAATGGTCAAACTGTAACAAGGTCATGAGATTGTTATGATCTTCACACCCACCTTCAACAAGCAAAATTAGAATGCTGACAGGAAGTTTGCAAACTATAGTCACTTGATGTCACACTTAACCACCTGTGGTGATTTGCTTAACTAAAAGTGGAACCAATGTTTCAATCCAGTATGATCACATGGTGTCTCACTTAATGAGCCTGTGGCGAATTTAAAAAGTTGTCAGTACCAATTGTAGTCAGTAAATGAGGACTATTTATATAGGTATGAATTTCTTTTCACTGTCAAAAAGTGAAACTGGATTTTCTTGGACCTAAGATAGATACAGATATAGACATTTTACCATAACAATAGCCAATAAAATTGAGACAATGAAAAATAGCTTATATGAAAACACATCTAAGCTGTACAGTTGGATGACTTCTTGCATCAGAACTGCAGGAAAATCCCTACAAGTGCATTTCAGAGACATACAGGATGTAAAGTGACACACACTGCAGGATAATTATTATGTTACAAACTGAGACCTTGATATTCTACCTGCCACTGTCATTGTGTCTGCGATGCTTTGGAAGAACACCAATTTCAAAAAGTTCAGTCTGACTACTAAATCAATTCCATCTCCTGGTGACACCTGTATTGATACTGAAGAATTTTCTTTAAAATAGAGACAACATCACAGAGCTTCTCTATTTGGTAAGCAACACAGACGTGTGAAGGATGATGGGTGAGCCAACCAAAGAACATAATAACATAACTAGTGTCCCCTGCCCATCTAGTCCACCAGTCTATTCCCAAATGGCCAGAATGGCCAGAAAGAAACCAACTGCAACCCCAGCATATGGCCTTCAGAGGCAGCTCTTCCCCCCATCAAAGCTCACAGCTATTGACCTGGCTGACTCCAACTCTTTTTTTGAAACTAGCCAAGCAGGCGGCCACACGTCTTGCGATGGCAAATTCCAGAGTTTAATTATGTGTTGTTAAAAGCAACCCTTCCACCTGTCCCGATTCCTCCAGGGTTCGATTTTATTGGGTAATTTTTTGGGATTGGTAAATGGGATTTTGGGGAAGGGCAAAAGACTTGAAGGAGAAAGAACTGCAACCGAATGGGAGGCAGGTGCCCAAGACCTAATGGCTCTCTCTCCCAAGTCCCAACGGTTTGGCAAGACCACAACAAACAACAGGTGGAGGAAGAAAACAAGCAGTGCGGTGCCTTTAAGACTCAAAGCTCCGGGGAAGGATCATGCAAGGGCGGCGCTTGCTTTCGCTTCATACTTTGCAAGAAAGGGTACCTTTCAGCAAAAGCCCACCCGGCTGTGGCGGAGAAGGAAGACTCCCTCTCTCCTCCGTTAGTTCTCGAGCAGCATCCGTCGGGAGGAGAAACGGGATCGCGTGCTTTTTTTCCTCTCTGGCAGCAAGCAACCATCGGAGTCGAGTTTGGGTCAGCCCCCCCCCCCCCAAAACCCACCTGAAGCAAAAGAAGGAGCGACGGGGAAAGTGGGAGGTCGGATGCTGCTGGGGTGGGGGGTGAGAGCAGGCCCTTCTGAGGAGAGAAAGCGGGCTGGGCAGTCGCAACGACCAGGCTTCTGGTTGTACTAAGCGTGGGGAGGGGAGGGGGGGGGCGAGCAAGCGAGGCGCCTTGCAAGACGCAGGTGGATGGGCGCGCCTGGAGATGACAGCAAGCAGGCCGGGATTACCTGCTGGTGGGAGTCGCGGGCTCTGAGGCATCGAAGGAGGGCGAGAAGAGGGCAGAAAGGACCGTGCTGTCCCCCGCTGGCTCTTCACCTTTATTCGGCTGCTGTTGTTTCTTCTTCAAGCGCCAGTGCCCGAAAGCCGACCGTTTCTTGCGCTCTCCGGAAACGGCGGTGGAGAAGCTGCTGGCGCGATGTTCCCGCCGCCCTTCTAAGCAGGGCGACGGACAAGGAGAAGGTCGTGGCGTCTCCTTCCCCGGGTCCGGTTCGGAGTCCTCGGACTCGCTCCTATGGTGGAAGAACCGCCCGAGCCTCTTGAAGCCCCCTTTTTCCATGCTGAGCAAGCGGACCTGAGGATGATCTCCGGCGCGGCGGTTGCAAACCGTCTTGGGCAAGCGGCTGAAGGATGGCCGGGGAAGGAGTAAGCGCTCGGTTTGCGCGGTCCGTCGGGAGACGGTTGGAGAGGAGGAGGAGGAGGAGGAGGAGAAACAAAGCGCCTCCTAAAGGTAGCAGGAGCTGCTCCTAACCGCGGCTCGGACCCCGCCCTTCCCACCTCCTTAACTGTGCGTGTGCAAACTTTCCAGCGGCTGCCATGAACTCGCCTGTCTCCGCGGGTTTTCCTCTCCGCGTTTCTTCGCGCCATTTTCGCGGGTTTCATTTCTCGCTCTTGTTCCCGCCACTGCAGCTCCTTTTCTCGGGGGTCGGGAACCTCTCTTGTTGCCTGTTTCGAGGGCTTGCATGTACGTTATCTTGAAACTGCCACTGCAGCTCCATTTCGCGCGTTACGTTGCCGAGTAAGGAATAGGCTCGTCTTGATCTGAGGGTGGTGATTGTCAGGCGGCGAGATGGAAACGGAATTATCAACGGTTTGGACCCCCCGCACAAGGGCTGGAAGTTTCGAAAAACCGAATGAACAACATACGTTTGTACATTTGACGTCGTCCGTGACAGGCTGTTTTCTTCGCTGTAAGACTCCCACCCTTTCTCCATTAATGTGGCAATCCTCTTCTCGCCACTGAACTTAGACTTATTTCTGAGAGTACAGGCGTGTAGTAGCTTGCGCTCTAAACCTGGTTTTAAGCTTTGCATATCGGAAAAAATGTATACATAGGAAAAGAATAAAAGCAAGCAAGAGCGCATTGGAATATGGCGGGTATTGTAATCCTATTCATGAATTGTCGGCCCCTTTTTTTTCAAGAGTAACTTTTCTTTCCCGGGTAATAAACCTGGTCCTTTAGGAATTACCTGCTACCCTTCGATTTATGATAGAAAAAAAGTTCCTCTTTTGGCTCCAAGAGTGCAAAAATTTAAAATTATATTGATGTTTGATTAAAAATAACACATAAAGGACGTCTTTGTGGACAACAGTGGATCTTCATTATCAATATTTTGTAGTACTACAGCGCTTAAATTTTTTTTTTTGTGGAATCTGAACTGATAAAAGGGCCAAAGCTTGGCCTAACTGCTTATATTTTTATTCCGTGCAGGTTTCAGAAACACACATCTAATATTTGATTTCCTTTGACATCTAAGCCAACTTACCATAAAAAACACATAAAAATAATAAAGAGAATAAAGGGAGTGGGCGTGTTTGCTACTGCCATAAGTCTTTGTAGGTCCTAGAGTTTGTCTGTAAGGCAAACCTGTGGTTTTTGCCTTGTTTTCCTGCCATCTATTATTTCCATTGTATTTTTTCTAGCCTACTTCCACTTCCCTGAGAAAATATTTATGCATGACTCTTCAAAAGTTATATTAAGCTGGATGAAATTTGCTTCCGGATGAGTTAGATAGACTATTACTTCATTGAAACATAGGTTGAAATACATATTTCATGCCAGCCATTTTTGTTTTAATGATCCTGGGTTTCAAATAAAACAATTTCTTATGAGAAAAGTCAGGCAACAGTGGATCAGATGAACTGCACTTTCCTGTTCTCTTTTCAGCAATTCCCAATATATTCTACCTCTGACTCCCTTAAGCTGGCATTATCCAGGGTTTTGGGGGGAAGGAGATTTATCCCCATCTCAGCATTACTGCCCAAAATAAAACAAGCCTGTTTACTGTATTTGAAACAAAACAACTCAATTTGTACCATTTACTAACAAAAACACCTGATGTGTTGTTTCTATTCAGACTCAAAATTAGATCTCCAACTGGAATATTTTGACATTCCTACAAATTATCCAATATTATCATTTGAGAAGTATGTGGCTGGGTTATCATCCAATTATTAACAGCTTACCTGTCCACATTTTAACCACAAAATCACCCTGCATGCTACTAGTCCATTATCATTCTAAAATGAATGTACCCAAACATAAGTAAGAATAAGCTGTCCTTTTTTAAATTGAACAAGTAACTTAATAATAGTAAAGACATTGCTTAACTAACTTGGTCAAATATCACTGACAGCTGCAATCACATTTATGGGAAATGTAAAAAATGGACCCACAATAATAATGGAGTAAGTCTTAAGTCTGCAAATATTTCATTCCGAGGCTCTCCTATTTAACATATGTAAGAACACTTTAATGTGGTTTGAAATGACTTAGGCGATTCAGTTTTTATATTGTTTCTTTGATGTGCTTTCTTACACAGATTTAAGCAAAACTGGCATTTTTTAACTGAGGAAAAATAATTTTAGGTTTGTTTTTGAATGGAATCACACATTACATTAAGCCAAAATGTTTATTCAGCTTCAGCTTGATAATTTATATGAACCTAACCAATTGTGGTTAAGGAAACCATGTGCGAAAGTCATTAAGAAATAAATTAAGCTCATCAAAACTTAAAACCAAACATTATTTCTTAGTGAACTCTTAACTGATTTATAATACAAAATTCCATTCCATGTTTTTTAATATAGCGGTATATTTAGAAGTGATTAAAAGTACACAAAATAGGAAACAAGTTTTATTTCAAGCCCAAGGCAAAGTATCACATTCAGATATTTGGGATTGGATTATTGAATTGGATAATTTGTAATTATTTTGAATTAATTATTCATTCTATTTATAAGCGCTTACCATTTAGATTGTTTATTAATTTAAATAACTCTGAGTTATTGTGTATATTGCAAAGCTGTTTGGTGGTTTTTAGTAATTATAAACAACAAAAGTAGTTTCTATGGTAGGAATTAAGTAAAATTCTATAATCATTGAGTTTATAAAAACAGTCACACTGAGTCTCAAGTCACTTTTGTCAGGCCTTCTGGAAGAATTCAAGAGCTTGAGAAATAATTAGATCATCCAATAATTAATTGGATTGGATCCAACATAATTTCTAAGAATTCATTTGGAACAAAACCCAAAATGGTTTGGCTTTTTACGTTTCAGATGAAACAAAACCTGGAATGATCCTGATTTTATAGAACAAGTAGGGTAAGATGGTGGTACACCAAAACCTCGTGGTGTAACCGGAACACTCTGGAACTGAACACACTCAAAACTGTAGAAATGGTGGTAGACTTTAGAAGAAACCCTCCCATACTACCACCTCTTACAATACTAGACAACACAGTATCAACAGTAGAGACCTTCAAATTTCTACTGTATCACATGACCTAAAATGGACACCTAACATCAAAAACATCATCAAAGCACAACAAAGAATGTTTTTTCTGCGCCAACTCAAAAAGCTCAAACTGCCCCAAGAGCTGCTGATCCAGTTCTACAGAGGAATTATTGAGTCTATCATCTGCACCTCTATAACTGTCTGGTTTGGTTCTGCAACCCATCAGGAAAGGCACAGACTTCAGAGGATAATTAGGACTGCAGAAAAAAACAATTACTACCCACCTGCCTTCAATTGAGGACCTGTATATTGCATGAGTTTAGAAGAGGGCTGTGAAAATATTTACAGACCTCTCACATCCCGGACATAAACTGTTTCAATTCTTTCCCTCAAAATGACGCTTTAGAGCACTGCACACCAGAACAACTAGACACAAGAACAGTTTTTCCCCGAAAGCCATCACTCTGCTAAACAAATAATTCCCTCAATACTGTTCAACTATTTACAAAGTGTACACTACTATTACTATTAATCTTCTCATCACTCCTTATCACCCATCCCCCACACTGTAACTTTGTTGCTTGTATCCGTATGATTTTATTGACTGTTTCCTAGTATGATTTGATTGTTGATTGTACCCTATGACTATCATTAAGTGTTGTACGTTATGATTCTTGATTCTTAACGAATGTACCTTTATGTATACTGAGAGTGTTTGCACCAAGACAAATTCCTTGTGTGTCCAATCACACTTGGCCAATAAACTATTCTATTCTGTATTCTATCTTTTGTTGTTGCCTCCATTTCACCTCAATAAACATTCATTCTCCATGGTATTGATGTTGGTTTCTTGTATGCGCCTATTCCATACTGCAAGAGTTGATGCTTGCAAGGGGAAGGGACGTAACACACTGTTTTCTAGTGATTAAGCTTCTTCCTGAATGGACACTTCTAATCAGAGTTCAGGGAGGGAGAGTTTAAGTCTTTGGCCATTCCAAGAGTCCCAGAGTCTGCCCTTTATTATACTTTCCATAACTGCTCAGAGAAGTTATCTGTCAGTTTCAAGTTAGGTATCATTAGTGAATTGATTTTAACCAAAGTTATATGATCATCCCAGGCCAAGAAGGAAGGAGCAGAGGACATTCTGATCCAGTGACTGGTGATTGTGAGGGACAGTATGGAAAGAAACTTAGAGTGGATCCTGGCAGAATGTAATTGTTTTACAGAAAACATCTAATTCTGTGGATGTTGTTTCTGGCAGAATGATGCTATCTTTCAAAAAGCTGATATGTGATTTGGGAGTGCTGCCAGATCCATGGTTCTTGCTATAGTGACTGTGGCCAATTGTGGTTAATCTGCAACTTACTTCCTTTCCTAGATACAGCAGTGAAAACAGTTATCCGTGTGTCTGTTTGGACTATTGTGATACATGGTATATGGGGTTACCCTTGAAGACAGTAGGAGCTGGAGCCCTCTGAATCAAGTGGCACATACATTATTGTAAAAGTAACAAAATGAATAGTTTGACGTAGGGTGACTGTTCTGTATTCTGTACAATGGTAGATTTGTCTTCTGTACAGATGCAGATAGATAAACTCAACAAAATATTTGTAACAAAGTATTTTTATTGGTTCATCAGGTATCCTCATAATTCACATTTGTGACAAAGTTCTTCTTTAATGACCAATCCTTTGCATATCTGTCTTGTAGATAAAAAGATGGTTATCTCCTATCCTTTTTCCTTCATCTCGTAGCGGTAGAAATAGAACAGTTACCACGAGTCCATGAGTTCAGCCAAGAGTGAGGAAAACTCCCCCAACCCATCAAGGGTCAATTTAGTGACCAATCTGGATTACAGATGTGGTCACGTGACATGGACTACATTTCCCAGGATACCTTAACTACATTTACCATGATGCATTCCCTGAAGGGGACAGCTCACAATTGCTATCTAACTATCCAATTCCCATACACTGGCTAGACAGCACAGTGACTGAGTCTAAATCAGGTGCTTAAATCATATCACTGGATTCAGACATTACACTACATTGTGCTTTGTTTTAGCTTTGCATGTTCTACAGATTTAGCCATTGTGGTTTGCACAGTTTATTGATCAGCCCAAACAACTGTGAATCATTTAATATTAGTTGCAGTTGTGTCCGACTCATTGCGACCCCATGGACAATGTTCTTCCAGGCCTTCCTGTCCTCTACCATCCTCCAGAATCCATTTAAGCTTATGCTTACTGCTTCAGTGACTCCATCCAGCCACCTCATTCTCTGTTGTCCCCTTCATCTTCTATTGCCCTCCATCTTTCCCAGCATTAGGCTCTTCTCCAGTGAGTCCTTCCTCCTCATTAGGTGGCCAAAGTATTTGAGTTTCATCTTCAGGATCCAGCCTTCTAAAGAGCAGTCGGGGTTGATCTCCTTTAGGACTGACCGGTTTGATCACCTTGCAGTCCAAGGGACTTGCAGGAATCTTCTCCAGCACCATAGTTCAAAGGCCTCAATTCTTTGGTCCTCAGCCTTTCTTATGGTCCAACTTTCACAGCCATACATTGCAATTGGGAAAACCATAGCTTTGACTATACACACTTTTTGATAAATAGATTTAAGGAATTAGATCTGATAGAGTGCCTGAAGAACTATGGACAGAGGTTTGCAACATTGCACAAGAGAATCATTTAATGGACCATTGTTAAAAGATGGCTCAGCATAAACTCCACCACTGTTTTAAAGAACGTTGCCTTGCAGAATTATGTTTATCTTTTTGTGTTTTCAATCTATATTGTTTCTTCCAATACACCTGTATTTCTGATAATCTGAAATACATGCTAATGCAGTATATCTGTTTAATAGTGTATTATTATACAACTTTATGTTAATAGTTGGGAGGTTTAGAAGTTGTACGTTATTTTCAGTTTAAAAGAAAAGCTAATCGTTATTCCCCGTGCTAGGCTATTTTGGCTCAGAGAAAGAAAGCATAAACTGATTTACAAACTGCAGTGCTTGGGTTCACACATCTCAGTGTTACTTTTCACAGCCAATTAGTATTACTTATGCCACCATTTGGGCACATGCTAACAGGTCTTCCCACTTGCAACACTACACACTTGACAACATCTTGAGATCGCTGGAGATGTTTGCTTGTTCAGTGCTTAGGAGCTTATGTGGGGAATACACACATTTGTCATGAGATATCAGTCATCATGACACACAGCACATATACTTAGCACTATTGATTACAATATAGCACAAAACTTTACTTAAGCACACACACAGAGTCCTTTTCATTCTCACAAACTCACTACAGTAATTGTTCAAGAAACCTGAGGGAGAAAACAGTTTGCAATCCAGATGGCTTCAGGTTTACAGGGTATCTTCCAACCTAGTTCTTTATATAGGGTTAGAGTTTTATTATATCACATGATATAATAAAATCTAATTAGCCCAGGACAGAGCAATCAAGTTAAATACTCCTAAAGAAAGCAGTGAGAAAATAACTTCCATACTATTGCCTAGAAAAGTACCAAGACATATCCAGGGAAGTTACCAAATTCAACTCAAGGGAGATTGTTTTCCTCCAGTGGTACCACAGAATGTAATGTTTATGTCTCATATTGCATAATTCTGAAAGGTAAATAAGTCTTTTCAAAATGATGAAAAGCAATCCTGACAATCAAATATTTTAATTAAGTTATATTGGCAGTGTCACTAAATAAAAAACTAGGTTGATGAAAAATTATCTCAGCTAATTTGGATGTCTGGAAAACTGTTGACATTATTGAAAATTTCTGTAAACAAATGAAAGAATAATTAGATGGTAATGGAAAAGGCACTATCAGACAAATATTGCAAAATCCAGAACTGTGGCAGAAATTTAAATATATATGAAGTATTATAAATTCACCATTCATATTATGAAGAATATGGTACACCTTTTAAAATAATTGTGGATCTAGAAAATGATATAATTGCGCAATAAAACCTCCCAATGAATCGTAACGAATTATGACAACAGAGGAATATTCACCAGAAGAGTTAGAAATATTTCTATTAAGCATTAGTTGTTATAATTTTTAATGAGTAATATTTAATAGATATTTTACAATTATGTTATGTCCAATTTTTTTTGCCCAACAACATATATATTTGCACAGGCAGATTCTGTGAACTTATATTAATCAATAATTTGGTTACATGAATATTGTACAGATATAGCATGAAGAATACAATTGAAAATATGATTACACAAGCCCCTTGTAGCAAAAAATTGGCAAAAAAACTGCATAAATTTCATAATTAATAAAATCATAAATAATCTTCAATAGCTTTTATGTTGTTTTTATTTTTTATTTTATTTTTTATCAATAAATCTGCAACTTACCACCTGCAGATCATGAGGCAATCCTACATAGATATGAAATATCCATATTAATACATTTTCAAATGGATTGGGTGCCATAAAGATTTATATTAAAATCACATTTGTGTAATACTAAACTCTTCTACTATGGATTAAAAATTCTTAATTTTTTAGTAAACAGCAGTCCAGAGAACGTGAATAATAGTGACAATATTCTATGAAGAAAAGTTTCAATACCCTGCTGTGCTTACATTGAAGAGCAATGAGGGGGGGCTTCAACCCTTTAAAATATAAACACATGAATGTTTTAAAGAAGAACACAAAAAAATCCGAATAGATATAATTTTAAATTAGATAAGCAAGAAATTACATGGATAGCTATTTAACACAATTTTCCTTTCCAAACAAGAACGATCATGCAAATTACTTAAAAAGAATAAGATGCAACAGGGAAATTAAGTGAAGGCACAACAGAGGAGAAAAGAAAATGCAACTTTCAATTCCTATGTATATTGTATAGAGTTATAGAGTATTATATGGATTATGTGTTTTAAGAAGGGGAAAAGGCCAGGTGCACCACAGTGTTATTCTAAGCTAACACAAACAAGGTTGTGCCTAAAGGATTATACATAGTTCTAATATACGATGTTTGTTTGAAATCATGAAAATGATAACAAAACATATACTTTCTGATAAGCACATACCTCTTTAATCACACATCCCTCTTTTTGCACTCCTTAATATTAATATAATCCACCCCTCCCTTATTCCATTCTCTTGCTATTCTATTTTTGACAGTTCAGAACTTATGATTAGCCTTCTCATGTTTTTCCTGCACCCTGAAATATTCTCTTCCTGTTTTGTACAAGCATTCCTTTTCTGAACCTTTCACTTATAGAAAAGGTGATGGGAGGAGATGCAGTTGCCCCTTATACTTAAAGCCATAAAATACATCTAAGAGCATGTCACTGAACATTTTATGAACACTCATTATATAAGCCTGTTTAGTACAACACCATTTAACATCAACAAGCATCAAAGTAACTAGAAATACCATTGTGCTACTTACTTTTCTTACATTGAGTATCAATATATTTTAATAAAGCACTTTCAATTTATTTCTGTACCATTTTTATAGTTTATACTCTTAAGGCATTGGAGATACTGTATAGCAAAATGCAAATATGTTGAACATTTCCTAAGTGGCATAA
The DNA here is from genome assembly GCA_015471245.1 of Laticauda colubrina. NCBI lineage: Eukaryota > Metazoa > Chordata > Lepidosauria > Squamata > Elapidae > Laticauda > Laticauda colubrina. The sequence continues at coordinate 57,348,913 of BLBF01000007.1, read as the reverse complement.
TAGGTACAGCCAGCCTTTCAAAAACAAACCAACTTGCCCAAAGGGTGTCACCTGACTTCTGAAAACCTATAGAAGAAAAGAAAGGAGTTCCATCAGATTTGGGGCAAGGATGAATTTGGTGGGTTTTGTAAGAGAGTTGGCAGAGTCTGATGCTAGAATAGTGTTTTCAGGAAACAACCCTTGAATTTTTAATCAAAATACCATGTAAATGCATCAGCCATGGATAAGCTTACTCTCAAACGTTTTCATTTTCAAACTGGCTGATCTACACTTAGATATTTTTCATGGTATTTTGATTAAAAATGTGAGAGTTGACGTATGCACGAATGAGCTTATCTACAAGCATATATATGTCGGATAGAGATACTTTGAAAAAGAATTACCATATATACTTGCAAATAAGCTCATACACAGATATGCCGAATCCAGTTCTTTGGGTGCATTTGGCTAAAGTTCTTGGCTCATTTACAGATATACATGGTAAGTTGGTTTTATTTAGAATTGCACCAAGGTTTTGTATGTATTTTTTTAAAAAAATATTTTTTGCTGCATATTGTGTGGTAACGTATATATCAACTCTCACATTTTAACCAAAATACCATGAAAAATATCTAAGTGTAGATCAGCCAGTTTGAAAATGAAAACATTTGAGAGTAAGCTTCTGTCAGAGATACAGAATGTCAGAGAGCAAGCTATGATCTCTAGCTCCCTCTTATGGTAATTTGCAATATACTCAACCAATCAGAATATAGTATAAATCAATACAGATTTTGTCTTAAAGCTACAAACATACATTGTTGGTTTATATATTGCCAACCCAACTAATTGGTGGACAGATTCCTAACAGAAGGATACTGTAAAATCTCCATTGCACCCCACTCCAGGGGAAGGATACTGCAAAGTCCCATTCCCTCCCCACCCCACTGACCTGCTTTCCAGCTCCGTTCTGTGCAGAGCAACCAAAGAAGACCCAGCCAATCAGCTGGAACTCTGGAGGCAGAGAATAGGTGGGGGCAGGGCCAATCAGAGGTGGTATTCTGAACTACTCAAAATTTCCGCTACTGGTTTTCCAAATGTTGAAAGGCTGTCAAAATGCCTTTCTTCCAAGGATTTGAATTTTCCCGCTGGGAGAACTCCAGTGCAAGGATACGGACAACTGCTTGAAAGCTGGATCTTTTTATTTTTCAGGAAGGTGAGATAGCGAGGAGGCTGCGTTCCTGGGGCTAGCTAGCTTTGTATGGCAAGTCCCTGGTTTTTTATACCTTTTTCTCCTTTTGTGTGTGAATGTTCGTTATTTGTGTTTAATGTTTAAAATCCTGTCAGACTTTATCTTTATTTCCACCAGAGGGCAAACTTCGCGAGGTGCGGAAGACAAACTCTGCGGGGTGGCTTGATTGTATTATCGGTTCTTTCCTAATCTCTTTTCACTTCATCATGGTTTTTCTATTTGTTTTGTGGTAATCTCCTGTCTGTCTCTTCTGTAATTTATGTATATTCTTCGTGTCTTTTGTCTGTTTGTTTTGCTTACTTGGCATGCCTTGTGTTTGTAAGGGTTTTCTTTTCTTGTTTCCCTAGTTTTCTTAATTATTTGGGCTTTTGTCTAAGGGGCTGCTTTAATACCTTTTATTTGATTCTTCTTCCTATGCAAGTTTGTTTTATGGCTGGCCTGATGTTCCCTTTGGGCTTTTCCTGCTTGGGTGACACCACTGTCCTTGTGAAGTTCCCTTTCCACACAAACTACTCAAAATTTCTGCTACCAGTTCTCCAGATCTGATCAGAACCTGCTGAATACCACCTCTGTACACACACAGATCTATGCTGAGGCTGGCCCTTGGATTGTTAAAAGATTAGAAGCATCCCAATTTTTATAGCCAAGAACTATACTTTACTTTTAAATATTTGTTGAAACTTGAAGGGCTGCAAGGGCTGCATTGTCCAACAACGCAGTGATATTGACACTGAACAAATATTGGTGTTTTGTTTTGTTTTTTTGCCATAGTATAAATAGTCCTTGACTTACAACAGTTTCTTTAGTTCAAGGTTACAGTGGTATTAAAAAAAACAACTTATGACTGTTTTTCACAATTATAACTGTTGTAGCATTCCCTTGGTCATGTTATCAAAGTTCAGGTGCTTGGCAGCTGGTTTATATTTATGACCGTGTCCCAGGGTCATGTGATCCCCTTTTGCAACCTTCTGACAAGCAAAGTCAGTGGGGAAGCCAGATTCACTTAACAACTGTGTTATAAGCTTAATAATTGCAATCATTCACTTAACAACTTAAGCAAGAAAAGTCATAAAATGGAGCAAAACTCACTTAACTAATGTCTCACTTAACAACTTAAATCTGGGGCTCAATTGCAGTTGTAAGTCGAGGACTACCTATACTGCGTTTGAAGACCAGAAATGATTGCTAAACCTTCCAGAGATCTTACACATTTATTTTATCCCTTATTTTTGCAAACAGTAACACAAAGCAAAACTTCATTTTGCAGTGAATTGGTTATTTTGACTGTCAAATTTCACCAGTGGAACCTAAAGGTTTACTGATAGTACTGCAAAAATGACTATAGGACCATGAGTTTGTTGTCACTGAATTAAAAAATAATTCCACCTTTATTTCCATTTATCTGAGAAACAGATGGTTTGTTTTAATGTTGCCTAATCAGAAGAGAATCTGACAGTACAATCCTACCAGGTAAATCAGTACAAGATTATAGTCTGAGACTGTCCTGTCTTCAAAAGACATTACTACCTCATGACATATTAAATAGATCCCTTAATAACAAGAGTTGTTTGATATTTTAATATTATATGAAAGGTAGATGTTAAAAGAACAAATTAATATGTCTCATCAACTAACCATACTTTGATGTCTGGGATCCTTGTTTTCATATAAATAAATTGGATTTAGTAACATAAAATAGAGATGGTAGGTTACCAGCCTCTCTTGCAAGTTTCCCCACCCAGTGGATTTTAAATTCCACCAGGTTTAAATGTAGGTATTTTAGGTTCATAAGATATATATTAAGACTATTCAGAACTAGCACTCAAGTTTCTTTTTGGAAATTTAATGAAGGATGAAATACACCCTGTCTAGCTTATCCTTACTTTTCAGTTCCTTTCTGTGCTGCAGGAAGCCACGGTAGTAATGAACAAATATATCATGGCAGATTGTTAGCACTGCAAAATTGTTCTAATGAATTATGCTACAACTACCTAGCTTTAGCAACAATCAACAGTTCTTCTTCCTTTATAAACATAGGTTCATGATAAACTGGAAAATACATAGGGACCTGATACCAAACAGGAAGACAAGTCTTTTTAGGTGGTAGCTATGGATAATCACAGTGAGTTTTGGATTAGTGTGACAGATTCTCCAGAAATTTCTGAAATCCAAATGGTTTCATTAACCTGCATTAACCATTAAGAGAATACCAGGTTTTCAGGGCAAATGCTTCTTAACTGATCTCTGATTTCTCTAGATATTATTGAAGATGGAATGTATTTATGGAAAAATAATGTTTAGAAGATGTTAATATTAGCACTTATATATTATTTCACGGTGCTTTACAGCCCTCCCTAAGTTATTTAGAGTCAGCATATTGCCCCCAATGTGGGTCCTCATTTTACTGACCTTGGAAGGATGAGTCAACCTTGAGCTGGTCAGGATCGAACTCCTGGAGTGAACAGTGACTTAGCCTGCAGTACTGCATTCTAACCATTGCACCATCTATATTGTTGGAGAACAAATGTCCAAATTAGGAGAAGGTCTCAAGCGGGAATTAGTCTGGACTTGTTACATAAACACAAGAGGATAAGGTCTGACATCCATTCACCACTCCTGCTCTGAATGCCTTTAAGCCTAATATGTCAAATTTCCTAAACAAAAACTGCCAGTCTGGAAAGATTCCTGTGAAATAGGCATAGATTAAAATAATAAAGTGGCTAGTGGGTCTGGCTGTTTGCACCTGACAAATATTTCCTAATTTCAGTCAGTTAGGAATATTTTGTATCTTGGAGTTGAAAGTGCTGTTTCTTTTGTATTTTTGGAAGATACATATGAAATTATGTTGAACAAATCAAATCAAAAGCTGGTATTTTTAGCAAGAAGCACTTAAACCATTGTGGATACTTATACATATAAGTGTGAGAGCTGCTCTCCAATGTCTTGGGTAAATTGATTCATCCTGATTTATAAGTGGGTATTCTTTGATACCTGTAGTTAAAAAAATCTTATTTTTTATTTTATTTTTTCAAAAAATCTTTTGTACTGAGTCTCACACCAAGGAACTTCATGAATATTATTTTCATAGCAATTATACAAAATAATCATTCTGCCTTCTTCCAGATCTTCTGTTTGTTTGTTTGCTTGCTTGGCTTCCCAGTCTAGCCTAAAGAACTGGGATTTCTTGGTGATCTTCTCCCCAAGTATTAAATACAGATCAGAGACTACTGCGTTTTAAAGGTTAATCAGGGTTGGCTACCTGAGGCCACTTAACTCAGCTGTGGGGACTGTGTCAGTTTCAAAACCTAAAAGGGCTATGGGGTTCCTAGTACTCTATATAACAAGGGTCTCCAACCTTGGCAACTTTAAGACTTGTGGACTTCAACTCCCAGAATTCCTCAGCCAGAAAGCAGTAGTATCTTTGCCCTGGATTGCAAGATAGCTGTGCAATCCTGGGAGAAGACATTTTTAGTCTAAGGAATGCAGTCAGTCTGACCTGCCATGTATGTAATGCACTGTTTTGCCTTTATACCTTAGTTCAAGGGTCTTCAAACTTGGCAACTTTAAGACTTGTGGACTTCAACTCCCAGAATTCCTGAGCTAACATGACAGGAGGAGGAATTCTGGGAGTTGAAGTCCACAAGTCTCAAAGCTGTCAAATTTGAAGACCCCTGGCGTAGGTGTTATAAAATAGGTGATTATAGCAAACCATCAGCTGATTTGATCATTTGTTCATTATCTACCATTAGGAAATGCTCTTTTAAAAAAGAAATAAAAAGCAAGTCAACTTGAAAGTTCAGCCCCAAGTTCAATTAAATACTTTTTTTTTTTGCTTGAAAGTACATGAAAGAGTAGAAGCATACTAACACAGCAACTATGTGGGGCCAAAGGGTATTGGGTGTGACTAAGTAAAAGAAAATAATTTTGGGTTTTACTATTGCAGTAAAACAGTTTATATTGTGTCTGAAGCAAGCTTAGGTGTTACACAACTCTTGATGCAATATAGATATAACCCAAATTACAGCAGTAAATAGCTATTGCTAAGTTTATATTTTAGATTTTTCAGTGGTATCACATATTTATTAATTTGCTGTGATCCATAACATTAATTTAAGTTAAAACAAAAGAGAGACTTAGGCTAAACTTAAGACTTGGATTTAAATTATCCCTACCCCACCCCTAATTCAGAGTTTTCTTTTTCATGCACATTCAAGAAAGCAGGTTGCCAGTAGTATGGTTAATTGGTTAAAAGACAAATATTTGACTTTATTTATTGAGAAATAGTATGATAAATATATCCATGTATCTGGTTAACATAACAATATTAGCCAGTGATTTACCAAATTATTTTGTCAGTTTCCTTAGATGGGTGAAAGCAACTACTCCTTCATATTATCATGCACTCTACAAATCTATGTTAGATCTATGAAGTTGTTGTAAGGTGAGGTTGCACAGTACTACATATTCTATTTCTTCTAAATGCTTAAAATAGAGAGCTAGGAAAACTGAGCCAGTATTCACAGGAAACAATCACAGCTGGTGATTTTAGTCTAAAGTAGCAATCTATGATTCCAATAAGCATAGTGTGGAAGCTGATATTCTTCCAATGGAGACACATCTGAAGTATGTATGACTTCAAACTTTTCTTGTTGCTTCCAATGGCTCCATGACAAAATTAACTCCAGCAGAAATCAGATCAGACTAGTTTATTACTTGTTCTTTACTCACAATCTGGAAAACAGAGAGAGATGATAATTTTGGATCAAAGAAGCCCAAATCTTGGATTTAAAATATGTGAATATGTTTAAATTAATAAAGGTTCTCTGACCTTTTTGTATATCTTTAAAAGACTAAACCTACAACTACATTAGAATAGAATAGAATAGAATAGAATAGAATAGAATAGAATAGAATGGAATGGAATGGAATGGAATGGAATGGAATGGAATGGAACAGAATACTTTTTTGGCCAAGTGTGATTGGACACACAAGGAATTTGTCTTGGTGTAAATACTCTCAGTATACATAAAGAAAAGATACATTCATTCAGAATCAAGAATGATAGCATACAACACTTAATGATAGTCATAGGGTACAATCAACAATCAAATCCTACTAGGAAACAGTAAATATAAATCGTAAGGATACAAGTGACAAAGTTACAGTCATCCAGTCACAAGTGGGAGGGGATGGGTGATAAAGAATGATAAGAAGATTAACAGTAATAGTAGTGCAGACTTTGTAAATAGTTGAACAGTGTTGAGGGAATTATTTGTTTAGCAGAGTGATGGCTTTCGGGAAAAAACTGTTCTTGTGTCTAGTTGTTCTGGTGTGCAGTGCTCTATACTGTCGTTTTGAGGGGAGGAGTTGAAAAAGTCTATGTCCGGGATGTGAGGGTCTGTAAATATTTTCACAGCCCTCTTTTTAACTTGTGCAGAATACAGGTCCTCGATTGAAGGCAGGTGGGTAATAATTGTTTTTTATCCTGTAGTGGCAAAGTGGAGGAACCATTATTACTTCAAGGAGCTTAGTGACCTATTTTGATTTCTCCATATTAAGAAAAGTCTGGAAGTTTAGAGCTCATTCTGAGCTAGCCTGCTTTTTCCCCCATTCTCGCTTGCTGCACAAAGGAGAAGGGGGAGGAAGCTTCTTTTCCTGTGAAAGTCTCAGACTTTCAATATCAAGATCATATGTCCAGGCCATGAAGTTTTGACAAAAAACTGTGGGGTTGTTATTTGGGAAGAGCTATACAGAACCTACCATTAGGTACTGTGGAAACTGACTACCCATGGGGCATCTTTGCTGTTGTTATTAAGGAGCTCCTGGCAGCTTGTAAGAGATTTGCTTGGTAGGTATGCTTTTTGATGTTATGCTTTTAAATCTGTTTGCTTGAGCTAATAATAAAGTTTAACACCCATTTATTTACTGCTGTGCTTATTATTGTCTCTGGATCCAAAATAACCAATTGCCTAGGCACCTGACACTTAGCAAAACATATCTCAATTGTTATTTTAAGGAACGTAGCAAAGCACTATCTTTTACATGTTTGCATGTCATTCAGTGAAGGAAGAAATAATAATAATATTTACCATGACAATGCAGCAACAATAGTGCATTGGAATATCTGCAAGATTTACCATTTGCCTGCAAGCAAGAAATAACAGAAGATACGGAACTGGAAAAAATCTCAAAATACAAAGGACTGCAAATAGAAGTAGCAGTTCTGTCACAACAGAAAGCAAAGTTAGTACCAATAGTAATTATTAGGTGCCTTGGGTGCAATCCCAAAAATATCTGTGGCACCATTTGGACATCATCAGCACTGACAATATCGCCACAGTCATTTGCAAAAGGCACCTTTAGTTAGACATCCTGTGGTATCTATATTATTAAACAACATCTGTTTATCCTAGTCCTTGGAAAGGACTTGATAAGTGGACAAGAATGCCAAATCCACTCTAAACATATGACTTGAGCAACAGTAACTACAACAGATGCTAGAAATAAAACTGTGTACATTACTATTTTTTGCTGGGCTTTATCCATGCTTACCTGAGAGAGTAAATAAATTTAATTCATGCTTCTGAGTATGTATGTGGTATGTATGTATAGTATATATAACAAGATTAAGTATATGCTGTATAATATTGTGTTACCGTCATTAAAATAAATCTATCTAATGATATAATTCAATCCATTCACCTCATAATGTATGCTACTGAAAGCAGACCCGCAGTAGTTTTATTACTTCAGGGAGCTGAGCTGAGCTGAGCAAACACTAGCAATAACAGTATTTGCAATCGAGTAGGCTGCATGGTGCTACCAATGCCTGTCCATTACATATCTAGAACTGGTTGGAGCAGTTGTGTAAGTTTTCAAACATGCTATAATTCCAAATAATTAGGTTATTAACTTCATTTCTTCTTCTGGGATAAGTTTAATATGTTTAATGGATTTTTTAAAAAACAAATGTGTAGCTGAATTACAGATGAAAACCTGGTTTATTGGAAGTGCTGTCATATTTGCAGGAATCTTTTGTTAAAAATATGAAAAACAGTATGGACTTGCAGGTTTCAATTCTGGTCATATGTATTAAAATACCACATGTATTAAAATATGCCTCCTCTTTATAGGAAAGGAAACATCTGAGCAATAATATTCATTTTTTCCTGCAATAGTAGGCCTTTGTACAATTGTACCAAACCATGGTACAAACTTATCCTGGCAACTTATCCTACTACACTCTAAATCCCTAATAGAGGTAGTTTTAAATAAACCCTAGATGTTCTCATGGGTTTTTTTTCCCCCAATTTAACTAAGCCACAAGCCACAACAATTTTAACATGAGATTAATCTGATGCACTTCAATAATCATTGAGGATTCAGGATATGAGTTTTCTACCACTAGATCCTTTTATAAGTATGGTAATGTTAAACTTAACTGCAGTTCATAGTGGTTAACTTTATATATGAGATTTATACCCCAAATCAATAGACTCTAAGCAGTTTATATATAATTCTAAATAATTATATATTAATAAAATATGCAAATCCCACCCCTTACATACATGTTTACAATATGATGCTATAATTATAAAAAGAACAGCCTTGGTGCTATACTGTTATAATGCACATTACATCGCTTCCTCCACCATTACTTCCATGGTTGGAGCATAGAATCCAATAAGTTTTACTTGCCATAGTGGCAAAGCAGAGAGAGGAAAAAGCCTTTCTGGTTTTTGTATTTTGCAGCAGGTAGGAGGAATGCAGCAGACTAATTTAGAGTTCCCATTTAGTTTTGCTTTAATGTATGCATCATTTGAATTTTAAGAACTTGTAATGGAATTTGCATTATGCAACTGGCACTGTTAGTCAATAATATAATGGCTGTTTGAAATATTGCAACTTTTTCCAACAAAAAAGTCGACTGCAATCATACACCATGTTTGTATGACATTTAATGCAATATGTAAGCTTATCACTGGATTATTCAACAAATCATGGTTAAGGTAGTTGTTCTGTATAAGAAATAGTAGACTCCTAATTCAGGATTCTGATTGGTTAAAAAAGCCAGTATAGGGAATGGTTCACTAGGAACCAATCCACGAAGCTGCTTTAAGGCGGCAAAATGAAATACCTGTCATTGGCTACAAGCCGGCAGGCAAAACACTATAAAAGGGCTGCCGTGGCTTGAGCCAATGTTCCGTTTTTCAACTACTGTAACTAATAAAGACTTTGTTGTTGGAACCCGGTCTACCTCGCGTTTTTCTGGACAGAACAGTAGTAAACTTTTCTAGCCAGTGATTACATTTTTAAAAAATAAGCCAGCCACCAAAATCCAGATAGCATAGCAGTGACTCTCAGTAATATGAGGAGAAGGGGAGGACCAATATCTTTGGTATTTTCATTTGAGATTTTATGGGCTATTATTTTAAACAAGTGTAGTAGTCAGTCTGTGGAGACATCTATTTGCTGTCTTATTTTTTTAAACCTGGAAGAATAAGTGCCCTCTTGGAACATTTTGGTAAATGAATTTTCAAACAACTGTTCATTAAATTAAGCTTTCCTTAAATATTTTTGAATTTGCAGTCCTTTTTATCATGAGAAAAGTTACAGAAATGATAGAAACACGACTGACACCTAGTGGTGTCAAGATAAATTTGCAAGAGCACACTTTATGATATTCATGGGACAACTACTGCAAAATTCTGTATGGAAATTTTTTTTTTTAATTAGTCCCTTACTTAATCCAGCCATTTCCTTTTATACTAAAGTACAACAAATACAGTTCAGTTTTATCCAAAATAATTAAATTATTTAGAACTTATTTGCACATCGTATGAATTATGATATAATAATGAAATTTCAATTGCAATCTGATTCTTGAAATAACATTAAGACAGAAAGTTAGAAAATATTGCTATATTATTTGGCAAGATTCATTCATTTCACTAAGCTATATTGGTTGAGTTAACATACTATGCTAAACTGATTGGTTTAAAACTGCAAATAGTTCGATTAACAGAAATTGCTCAGCTACAGTTAACCACACTCTGGCCTCTATAACTTTTCCTTATTTTAAAAAAAAGTATTTAGTTTTTAAGTCAGCTTACCTTTCCCTTTTTACTTGAGGATGGGAAGCAGTCAGTTTCAAAGAAAGTATTCGGCTGCAGCCATTATTTGTATCTTGTATGAATATTCAAGATTGTTTTATGGAGTGAGTGAGGGCACAGAAGCAATTTTGGAAAGGACTATGGCACTTTGCTTCTGGCATGTTAGAATCCCTTTTAAAACAAATACTAGAATGAACTACCTGTCCAATGATCTCCTCTGACTATGAATCTCAGCTTTGCATCACAGAATGGCAGAAAAACAGCTGTGTGCTATAATCCATTTTACTGTAGCAGTCAGGTCCTGACTCTCTATTAAAGAGGTTGTATCTATCTCCCATTAATTACCACACTGCTTTATTTCACAGTAAACTGCAAGATTTATCATGCTTTTTTTTTGCCTCCATTTAAATAATGTTGTATTTTAAGATAAGGTTTTATTTTCATTTTGAAAGTGATGTTATCTGTCTGATTCTGAGGAATAAAAGTCCATATTTTTTAAAAACCTATTCACTCAAATAAAAAAATTCCATTAGTTGAAGCAATGGCTAAATCAGATCCTTTAAGGAGGCCTTTTGCTAAGTTGTGTCTGATTCTTCTTGACCAAAGCACAGCAGCCCTCCCACTGTCTCCCAATTTGCCCAAACTCACCTTCCATTGCATCAATAACATTATCTAACCATCCTCTGCACTCCCTTTCTCCTTTTGCCTTTAATCGTTCCCAATATCAGGTTCTTTTTCAATGAATCCTCTCTTTTCATTTGGGGGTCAAAATATTTGAGAAGAAAGCCTAGGGAGAAGAATTTTTCTCCTAACTACAATGACATTGAATAACAAAATGTACATTAGTACCAAAGTGATAAACACCTTGTTTTTTTGTACTTGCATCCTGATATCAAATACAAGTTAAGTAAGAGTTTGCATTATGATGAAACAGATGGCCTTATTCCCTGGAATGTGCAAAGAATCCATGTGAAAACCTAATTGCCAGATCTTACATAATTTAAGAACGAGATTTTCATAGATTACTTTGTTTGACTTCCCAGTGGGAATTCTTCCCGATTTATCATCTGAAGATTTATCCTCTGCCGTAACGTATTGTATTATACTTTATATTACATACTTTTTCCTTTTTTAGTTGTTCAACTTGTTTGCTATTGTACAAGATTCTACCTTATTTATTACGCTGGAAACCAGTTTGTCTAGTTTTGGGTTATGTTGAGTTTCACTCAAGCTTGTCATTCTCACAGAACCCCACCTTGAATGTCTAATTATATATATATATATATATGTTCAAAGCAATGCAAATACATTTCCTTTGGAATTGCACATAGGTAAATCTAACTGGTTACTTCAAAACTGATTGAAGTTGCAACTCGCCCAATAGTCTTTTTATAGCTACAGTTCATTAAATGTGCTTTCTTTACTTTTCTCTTACCTGTGGCTATTACATTTTTCAATAACATCAAAATACATATTACAAACACATATACAGCAAGCTAAGTCACAGCTTATTTTAATCATGGCTGGATGACTGAAACTTGCAAGGTTCTGTCATTAAATTATACAGTATGCGTTACAAATCATCAAAGCTGGATTCATATAACATACTAAGTTGATAGGAGTTATTCCCATTTAGATCTTAACTCCTTTTTCCCCAGGCCTTCCATTTTAGAAAGAGTGTGGGTCTTATATGTAGCTATCATTACATTTTAAACAGGGTAAGCCTCCTGGAGATAATAAAGTATTTCAGTGAACACAATGAATAGCCCCATCAACCTTCCTAATCAATTGCTTTGTTATTTTCTTTGATCGTATAGTGAGCGATCACCTTAAAAGGATTTTAAAAATTTCCCTCTAAGCCAAATTGGCACACTTTATTTTTCTTGGTTCCACAGAAGACACTGCAATTCAAACTGCGACAGTCCTGTTTCTCAGCAGTACTTGGGCAGCTTGAAGAAGTGCGGACTCCAAGTCCCAACATTCCCTCAGTGAAAGGGATTTCTGGGAGTTGAAGTCCACACACCTCAAAGCTGCCAAGGTTGAGAAACACCGCCCGCAAATTTGCTGAACTTCAACTCCCAGCAGCCCCGGCTCCCGTGGTTGATTGCAAAAAAAAAAAAAGGTTTTGGGAGGCTTAATTCATCGACTGTCACGCGCGCCCTTAGAATCACCTGCCAGGCCACCAATAAAAATGAATCTGGGGAATATACCGCCCCCTGGAGGGCACCTTCAAGCAAAGCCGAACTCAGCTGTGGCGAGGACGTCCTGTTTTTGTAGTCTCTATGATTTTCCAGCACTTCCGGGTTGCAACAGAAACCAAAAGAATCGCTCTCCGGTCTGGGAGGTTTGGAAGACTCGAGCTGAGTCACGTGACTTTCCCCCCCCCTCACACACACACACACACACACACACACACACACACACACACACACACACACAAAGACTCGGCGTCTTTAAAAGGAAGACCTCTTTGGTGGGCGGGGCGAGTGGAGTTTGCGCGTTGTCGAGAGGGGCGAGTGAGAGAGTGGCTAGCGGAAGGGCGGAGAGTTGGGGGGGGGGGGGGGGGGGGGGGGCGGGAGGGGGGGGCAACCTCCGCTCCTCTCTCACCCACCCCCTCCCCTCTCCGCCGCGAGACGGAGAGTTGTGGTCTGCCTTTTCCTCGCGCCCCTTTCCTCCTCCGCGGGGCTTTCCCGGCGGCGCTTTCGTCGTGCAAGGAAGATGCATTGCATACGCGCCCGCTCCCTTCCCACGGCAAAAGAAGGTCGTGCCGAAGAGCCCTCCCCCCGCCCCCGAATTAATTTGGGAAACACCCGGGTGGGTTTCCAAAGAGGTTCCCTGCTCTGTTGCCTCAAGAGATTGCAGGCGGCTTATAGCCTTTGCTATAAGTAGGGTTCGCTGGACATCTGGTGAATGAACCGGTGCAAACTTTAAATCCTATAAATCCCAACCAACGGGACTTTTTGGTGAGTTCCCGGGTTATGAGATCCAAAACTGTTGGGGAATGCCAGGTGGCCTCTCCCCCAGTCTTAAATAAGCTTGATTGTCTGCCATAATATAAGTCGTCCAACGCCATCCTTGCAGGTTATTTGGACAAGTTCCCAGCAGTCACTTCAGTTTCCTGTGGGCGGGAAACTCTGGAGTATAGGCAGTCCTCGACTTACACAGCAGCCCAAACTTTCTTTGGTTAGGTGAGATGTTTGCTTCTGTGAGTTTTGCTCTATTTTATGACCTTTTCTTGCCACAGTTGTTAACAGCTGCAGTTGATAAGTTACTCACTTGGTTACTCACTTGAGTCTGGCTTCCCCGTTGACTTTGCTGATCAAAAAGGTGCAAAAGGTGATTGATCACATAGCAATGGTTCATAAGGGTGAACCAGTTGCCAAGCATCTAAGCGTTGATCTAAATGTTCACGGGGACGCTACAAAGGTTGGAACTGGGAAATGGTCATAAGTCACCTTTTTCAATGCTGTTGTAACTTTGAATGGTCACTAAATGAACTGTTGTAAGTCGTGGGCTACTTGTACAAGTCCACATTTCCTCAGCAGGAGAGTGCTTGAGTTGGAGAAAGCTAATGCAGATGTTGTTTGGGGGGGGGTTGAAATTGCTTAAGATAGGTTTGTTTACTGTTTGTTAATCAGTGGGTCCCACTTGCTGCAGGGTGTCAAACTTGTGTCGTTGTGTCATCATGTGATGTATTGCAACTTTTCCACCCTTCGCTAAACCAGGGATGGGCATGGCCAGTGTGTGACACATCTGGCCTGTGGTTCATGAGTTTGACACCCCTGCGCTACTGAGATTCAGAAGTATATTTCATAAATTTCAGCACAGTTTGGAGAGTTGAGCTTGAGGAAAAGAACTATTCCCTTCTCAGATGCTTTCAGTTCTCAGTTCCTCTGTTAATCTCTCCCCAAAACAAGGAAAAGAGTTGAAACTTTGTCCTGTTTCAGAATCACAGTGCCACTGGATGACTTGTAACTGCCTCCAAAAAGTCTAAAACAGTGATAGCAAATAAGACATATATGGCTTCACTGTTCTTTACAGCTCTCTCTAGGCAGTTTGGAGAGTCAGCATATTGCCCCAATAATCTGGGTCCTCATTTTACCAGCTTCTGAAGGATGGAAAGCTGAGTCAATCTTGAGCAAGTCAGCGGTGAACTCCTGGCAGTGGGCAGAGTTAGCCTGCAATACTGCATACTAGCCACTGCGCCACCACAGCTTGATTGATTGGCAAAAGTTTTGATAAGAAAATATAACTTTTATTGACACTTTTTCCCATTGAACACACTGGGACACATTAAAAATAAAATTCTGATGCCCACTCTCAAAAGAGTATTTGTGTGTATGTGTGTATGTGAGTGTGTCAATAAGATGGCAATTCTTTGTGCTTGGTGTGTCAAAAATCCAGAAAATGGCTAAGTTGATTCTGCTGGCATGTCTCCCCCCTCTTAAAAACAACTTCAACCCTAGTGCCACTATTGCCACTCAAAAAGGCTAACTCACTGCCAGGACTTGGATTCTGATCGGCTTAAGTTGACTTGGCCTTCTATCCTGAGATTGGTAAAAGGATATTTTTTAGAGAATTTTGTAAATAAAGTCCTCATATTAGGCAATTACAGGTTTGTGTAAAAGCATGCTGTCATTTTGGTTTATTTAATTGATAAATTAATTGGTGTACTACAATTTAATTGGTGTACTGAGAAGTTAGAATGGACTTGATAAGCTGTTCATTATTTAAAGCAAATATATCTCTCTAGCTTTAAGAAGAATTGTCAAATCAGTTCTGATTTTCATGTACATATTTTTCCTGTGCGGTTGTTCCTTTCTTCCCTTCTAGTTGCACCCCTACTAAAATTGCTCCTGGTCTTCAAAGCTACCATTTGCTTAAACAGAAAAATGGGTTAGAACAAATCATATCACAACAATATTTCGACTACATTTGATTTATTATACAAGCCTATTATTTTTAACAAAAGAAATTCAGAGCATGGGTTATAAATTCATAAAGTATTTCATCACAGGTTAGGGTGCTGTGCGATGTGAAGATAGGAATACTTTTTTCAACTAACCATAATTTGAAGATTCAAGAAGAAAAAAATCCTATGCTAAAGGGGTAATATGATTCAGATATTCATGTGGGTTTAAAAGCTGAGTCTTTGTTTTTTGTTTGTAGTGGATTATCTAAGGAATAATTTAGCCTAGATGTGTTTCTGCACTTCCTGGAAGAATGACAGATGACAAAGATGTACTCAGAGATGTGTGGTTTGGAAGAATACCAACCTGTTTTATGTTGTATCAAGATGAGAGTACCGAAAGAGAAGCGGAACCGTACTATGTAAGCCTTTCACTCCATGAAAGACCTACAGTTGAAGAATATTGTGCCTGGGTTTACACATACAAAGTAAAATTATGGCTTAGTTTTGGCTTAGTATGATGTATCAACCCAGATAATTATTCAGTAATTTATGGTTCAGTAAACTATAACTTAGGATGTATAAATCTAATAATTGTCTTGCATATTTGACCTAGCAAATAATGTTTTGTTGGATAAATATTTTATGTCAGTAAACATTGTTGATAAATATTTCATATCAGCATTATTAACAAGCTTGATAATAGAATTTCATTTTGTTACAGGACTTATTCTGCTATTCTATCTGGCACATTGTCCCACATTTCTAATATATGTTCAATTTTTAAAAATATATGTTTAAACATATAGCCAGTTGTTCAATCTCTGTGAAGTTCTATGAACTGGACTTCATCACCTGGAGAAGGATAAAGTTTGTTAGGCAATAAAAAGAGAGTATCTTTGGTAATTTACATTTAACCAAAACCCATGCTGTGTAAGACTTTAGATTGATTCAGGTTTCTGACTTCCTAAGAACTGTTCACTTACTACCTTGCCTGGTGAAAAGTTCTGAGAAACCACATGCACACCATTTTGTAAATTTTGAGTTGACCTGATAAAATTATTGACTTTCTTTTTGTCTCTTCATTCTTTCTCTTTGTCCTTTATTTTCTTTTTTGAGATAACAGTATGATGATGTGGGACAATTTATTTTCTATTTTACAAGCTTTCATTAATGAAATGCAAATTAACAACTTTTTTTACTGATGTCTTATAACTCATGATTATTGTAACATTTTGTAATGCAAATACATTTCTTAATGAAATTTTTAGTCTGTCTATGAAGGTTTGCATGAATCTGTTAACTAGTATGCAAGTAATTATGGACTGTATCTTTAACTTTTATGCCCACAGTTTTCAACCTAATTGCTTGAATGTCAGTCCCCTAAAGCTCAATAAAGCTCACTTCTGTGGTTCCAAGGTATTATTGTGCAGTATGATTTTTACAATCACATAATTATACTGAAATGAATGTTTCATTGACTGGAATCTGAAGAAATTTTATTCTGTTTTGTAAAATAAAAAAGGCATTACTTTTCTTGCCCTGTAAAGTATAACATGCTCAGCCTTGTATTTGTGGGCTGAAGCAACAACAATATCTTATTGTTCCAAAGTTGCTTTTTCAAAAGGCTACTGGACTTTCTGGTTTTTCTTGGAAGACATTTTGCTTCTTATTCAGGAAGCTTCTTCAGAGCTGAAGGAAGTCCAGTTGCCTCTTGAAAAAGCACCTTTGGGACAACCATCACATGGATGACTGAGAATCTCCATAGACAATAATGCCTTATTGTTTTAACAATATCTTATAACGGTGGAAGAGGAAATGTTCCTTTATGTATCTCTTTCCTTTTATGGTAATCTCATATAGTGCATATATATTTTATAGTGTATATTTTAGTTTAAATCACAAATTTTGAATTAAATCCATACATTCTGTTTGAAATCAGTTCACAAAATGTGCAAAATCCATTTTTCAAACTTTGTTTTTCAGCTGCTTTTACCTCGGATAAGCTACCTGACACTTGTTACTGACAAAGTGAAGAAACATTTTCAAAAGGTTATGAGACGAGAAGACATAGGAGAAATATGGTTTGAAAATGAAGGTACCCCTTTGAAATGGTGAGTTAAATTTTTGAATGCATATTTTCTACAAGCCAGCAATCTGAAATGGAGTGAAAATTTCCAACCAATGCTTTATAAGGTTAGATTTGCTGTCAGCCATTTAACATTTTCACAATCAACTAAAATATTGTATCAAACTTTTCTAAAACAAAAAATCTTGTTAAACATAGTTGGTATGCCAAATAAAATTTCTTTTCATGAGGCATGTTTTTAAAAGATTGCATATGTCTAAACATGAGCTCATCTTTCTGTTAAATAAAATGATAGTTTATGGATTAAAAGTTTTAACATTTATCTGTTATGTAACAGTAAAGTTATGTCTTATGCAGAGATAATTCTCCCATTGTTTAATTCAGGAGTGATTGATAAGATTATTTGCATTAATCTTTCTTTTATTTTGGCACACATGGAATCTGCTTGAAGAAGCTGTTGTACTGATGGTAATTACTGGTTAAATGAATGTTTGCTTGATTCAAATTTTGGTTATGCTACCTTAGATATGAATCTTGGTTGGTAAATCACTCGCACAGACTAAAGAAGAAAATGCCAATCAGTATTTCTTCTGCTACTGCATACCCATATTTTCTAGGATGTAAATAGCTGTAACCATATCCATAACAGTAGTAATGATTGTGATTAAGCAAGAATCTTTGCTAATCTCAATTAGAATTTGAAAAGAGCTTGGAATTGTTTAGCTTTAAGCATATTTAAATATGGTACTTAATTATTTATACACATGCCAAGTAATTAGCATTTTATCAAGGGAGGGGTTAGGGTAGAACAGAAATCGTGTTCTTACAGTCTCTTCCTGACATAAAACATTTGCATGCACCTTAATTATTGTATTATACATTTTGCAAATAAGGGAGTGGATACAATTGCAAGCTTTCCTAAAATATTTAATCCCATTATGTGTAATATAAATAATGCAATAAAAGCATCTACTGGTACATCTTAATAGTTTCAAACATTTTCACAACATTTATGGTTTCCACTCTGTTTCTTCCTGGATATTAATTTGGCAGTTATTTCATAAGTTTTATTTTTAATTATACTAATTGTTAGAAGTTCTATGCTTTTCATTCACTTTCATGCAATTTTATATTTCCATCAAAATCACTTTCCAACTTTTCTTCCTTTTTTAATTTTAAAATTGTTCTTCTTGCCTGTACTTTTGGCAGCCATATTTTTCCTCTGTGCAATTTACACAGCATTGTTCTTTCATTCCCATTTCTGGAGTTCTCATTTTCATATGTTTTACTTATTTACACCCCATTTCACATAATGTCAATAAGCATCTTGTTCGTATTTACTAATAGCCAACATTATACACTTCTAAGAGACTGTCCAAAATTTGGGTTTTTTTTTTTCTTCCGTTTGGAGCAGTTTCTGCATCTTTCTTTATACAAACTTCTGCTGATGCTGTTAGGAAGTGTATACTTGCTTGTTCCACACTCATTTTATATTCATTTTAGTTTCAGTTTTTTCCTTTATTTTACTTCCATGTCTTTTTTTAAAAAATCAATTATTATTTTAAACCCATTCTTTATATAAGTTTTATGACCTACCATTAAAATCATATGTCTGATCTTATTGTACCCTTTACATAAAATAATTTAATTGCATGATTTTTTTCAAAGGTGAGTGGTCAAAATAGTATTTTGATATATCTCTTCACCAACTTTGTTGTTTTTATAGCAAATGCATTAATGAAGGGAGAGCATATGCTGTTGATACTCTTTCTGTGTTAAGTCCATAAGAGCTTAAGGTCAGGAATACATTACAATTGCTGTTATGTACGAATGTATAGTTCCTAGAATCTGGGTTGATACCGAAAAGAGGCAGATTCAGCTTTCTTATCTCAGTGTTCTGGGGCTTTACTCAGAATTATGAATGACAGGGCCAACCATATAGGACTCAATGCAGCTCTTGGGAACACTATTGGAGGACAGCCTGCTATTGACAATCATACAGAGCATGTAGAAATCTATACATCCTTTTTAAATGCCAGGTTTTTGAGAGGTAAAAAAATCAGACCAAGATAGTCAGGATCTTTTTCTACCTTTAACATATGCAGTAAATTATACAACTCAATTGAAAAACATCAAATCTTTTAGGGGAAAATTATAATGTGCTTTTGGTCATTGTCAGGTAGATAATTCCTCTTATCTGCAGTATTTTAGCAGAGACCTGAAGGTTTTGTGCCAAAATTGACTGATAATTGGAACTGTTCATAATTCCATCCATCTTGACTAAAGCCCCAGTTCCAGCTGAAGAAAAGCAGCCCCAAAGCATAACGCTGCCACTACCATACTTTACTGTGCATATGATGTACTTTTGGTAATGCTCAGTGCTATTTTGCGCAAAACAAACTTTTTGGAATTATGGTCAAAATGTTGGTGTCATCAGATCATAAGACAATTTTCCCATTTGCTTTTGTCAGTCTTGATGTAGGTTTTTGCAAAACGTAGCCAGATCTGGATGTTTTTTGTTGTAAAAAAGGCTACTGCCTTGATATCCTACCCCAGAAATTCCTGCAGCTTTCTTAATGTTGCTGAAGGCCTCTTGGCAGCTTCTCCAGTTTTGTTCTTGTTTTTTCATCAGTTTTAGATGGACATCTGGTTCTTGGTAATGTCACAGTTGGGTGCCATATTTTTTCCACTTGTTGATGACTGTCTTCACTGTGTTCCAATGTATATCCGATATCTTGGAAAAATTTTGCCCCTTTCTCCAACTGATACCTTCCAACCAAGAGATTTCTTTGATGCTTTGTAAGCTCTTTGAAGAACATGGCCTTTGCTATAAAAACAACTGAATAAATGTCAGAAAAATCCCACTAGAACAGTTGAACTTAAATGGGCTTCATCAGAATCACATTAATTGATGGTAGGTGTACACTGAATACTATTTACCATCAGTTTGAATGTGATTGATGAATTCTGAACACAGCCACATCCTTACATGTCAGAGGATGTGACCACTTGTGAAATCATGTTATTGTAAGCTTTTTATTTCTTTCCACTTACACTTTCCAAAATGTTTTCAGTTGAATTGTACAGCTGATATGCTATATTAAAGGTGGAAAAAATTGTGATTTAACTTTCTCTGATTTTTTTAATATCTCAGAAATCTGGTATTTTAATAGGGTGGTAGACTTTTCTACATCTACTGTATATGTTTATTCCCACTTACTTACTTCTCCCTTTTTACCTCTTTAGTCGTTGCAGATCATCTTTTTGGGCTATGCTACTATATACTACTTCACATAGACTTTCGGCTGTGAAGATCATTCTGTTAACTATTTTTAATACATTTTTTTCAATTCTTCAGTTGCACAATATTGAAAGAATAATAATTCCAGTTGAATGATTTGTTTTTTTCTGGTGTTTTTTAAAATTGATTGATAGAGCTGTCCTACCATTTTAGAACATCTATATTATGAGTTTGGTTATATTAATATGTAGTAATATTATCTGATATTGTTTGAAAACATGATGTGTTGCAACAATATATTGAAATCTAACAAATTTTTGTATTAATTGTGGCATAAATGATTTAGTTTTCAAGGAACTGAAACATTCCTGCAACTAGCTATTGAATATGTGTATTGATACCAGACTTTAGTTTATCACAACCAGCAGATGGTGCTAAATAACTACATATAACACTTCTATCCTCTATGCCATGTTTAGCTTTTCCTGTATATGGTACAGGAAATTAAGCAAGTTAAAAATATGACCTATTTTATTAGGCTGAAGTTATTAAATAATGTGTATGGTTCATAATGAATATTGTATTTCCAAATTAGAATGAAATTCGAGCTTGTGCTTTGTTATGCAAATTTATGTTTCTTCTATTAATATTAATATTTAGTTATTGGTAACAAACATTTATGGATACTTGCAAGTTTTCATGACAATATAGTTTTGAGGATATTTAGATCTAGATCTAGCTCTCGGCCATTTTGTTGTTGAAAACAGTGTCTTTCATATCACTCTTGACTTCAGTGTCTGTTAGGTGCATATTCATGTTATAGTAGATTCCCTTTTGGTGAATGATACAATTTCACTTTAAAAAAAAACCATGATGCATTCCCATTCTGATTATTGGTATTCTGTCTGCGTTATAAAGAGTTTTTAGTCTCATATTTCACAGAGGGCTTTAAGAACTTCAAAATTCCCTGAAAGTAGAAAAATATTGCTACCACATAGTTACAGTTTACAGCTTTAAAAATATATGACCTGAAAAATTGTTTCATCAGTGTAAAGGAAAAGTTTCATTGTATATTACAAAGATATTGTCTTATAGTACAAAAATGTATTTATTTTTGGAGAGGGTTTTTACACATCCTAACATTGTACTCTTACATGGCATTTTTTTGCTAAGAATTAAGATTTTTAAATAATAATAGGGTTTCTGTGGCAAATATTATGTCTAATAATGTATCTTGCAGCTTTAGAGAATCCATCTGCCTGCTTTATTGTTTTAAATATTGCTTTCAGTTTTTGTTTGCATCAACTTTGAAGTTTGACACCAGCAAAACCAGTAAAATTTAGAGAACATAAAGTTAGACATGGGTTGGAGGTTTTTATTTGATGACTTTCTCAAAAATCTAAAAGACAGAATGACTCTTTGGAATTGAAGATTAGTTTAGAAGAACCATTTGATTTACTTTGCCTATATAGAGAGCTCAAAATCTTATCTCTACTTTTCTTAACCTGTGCTCTCTTCTTCTATAAAGCTGTTACAAATTTTCCTATACTTGCAGGATTTTAGCCAATCTGCTAGCTAGAACTGCCCCCACCCCTCCTTTTTACCATGATTGATAGAAGCTTAATAAGACACAAATTTATTCCACCTTTGCTTTACAAAAAAGCAAAATAATCAAAGTAAAGAATTTGTCTATGACAAAATGGTGTTGTAAAATAAAGAAGTAGTTATTTTCCCCAATCAACATCTAGTCCAGAACTGTAGCACTCATGGTAGTTTACCTTTAAAATTATGGTACTTGGATATTTTACTATGCTGCTATTAGAAGCAGACTCTTGACATAAACCCTTGAGATTTCTTAGTAACATAGTGTAGCTATGCAGTTCATGCTGTATCTCGACAAAAACATGTTCTTCACACAAGACAAGTGATAAAAAAGAATTTTCAAGGTAGAACAGTGAGTAGTGAGTGCTTTTCTTAGTGTGATATGGATAGACCTTTGTTTGTGGAATATTATTAATGTATCCTAGAGAAAACTACCTTAGAAGATGAGTAATATGTATACAGCTGTAGCTGCTTTTGCTCTTATTGCTGTTTCTTCAAAGATTTCCTCTAAAATAACATGAAAAAGGTATTACCTCAATTCTTATTTAAAATGTATTGAAGCGTATTCATGCATATTGTATGTCAAATTTGCTCATATTTTTATTGGGAGATATCTGTCAAATTCATATTCTCTCTATCATTCAGCTTAATTCTGTTACACCTACAATGTTAGTATATTTCTCATGGGAAATGATAGAGGAGTTGTGGTTACTAAGCAGTTTATTAATATGCCTATTTTTCTGTAGCAGTGATGTCATTATCTGCTTTAAGCAAAAAAAAAATATTGCCAACTAAGCAACAGAAAGTAGGCTATATTGTGAGGATGCAGATGGCCTTTTCTTTCTGCTCAAACTTTTTGTTTATTAAACGGATCAAACCGGGAATGTCAAAGTATGTGTAAATATAGAATTTCTGGTGGACCAGAAAAATGCATGCAAATTCTTCTTTTCATTTTTCAGATAGCACACTTTTTCATGATGACCAATTTGGATAAAAAGTGGTTAACTTTAAATGCAAAACTAAGGTATATTTTCTGAATCTGAATCCTGTCAGGAGTTTATCAGCTATTATCAGAACTAATTAGCATGGCTGATGGTTAAATATAGTGTAGATCAATATCACCGGAGAGACTCAAATCAGAGAAAAATGAGTTTAGGAAATCAGTAAATTTAAATCATGTTTTCTGATTCTGGATTATTGTCCTAAACCATAAAAAAATGAAACACAATTCCATGTTTGCAAATAATAAATAGTTGAAAATCAGAAGAGAAACCTCCAATTCCTTAAAACTCTGCTAGAAGGCAATTCAGCATTTATTGCTAAAATGATTTGGTTAATGACCTGGTTAGAATTGTTTTGTCAGAATCATTAGGGTAACTACCACTGGCAGCAGCCATCATGCTAGTTATGTGATCATTTGATCTTTGGACCATTGTGAAAGTATTTGGTGTAACTAGGATGTTATTTGATCTTTTTTCTGTAACTGATTTCCAAAAGTATGACTCCATTCTCTGCACAATGATTATATACTAGACTATAAGGAACATTAAACAGCTGATATACATGGCTGGCTATTTGTTTTAAAACTTTATGGAAGGTGTTATACTATTAATCTATTTAAAATGAGATTACACATTTTTACAGGGTTTGAGGAATATGATGACCTAATTACAAAGGAAATGGAGTGTAAGCATTCATCTTTTCAGAATTTAGGAGGATTTTTTAAATAAAAAGAATGCGCTACATTTGATTTGTTTATCATTTTCAGAGGCTGTAGGCACTACTAAATAAGTTACTATGTTCTGTTACAATTCTTGCAATGCAGATTGTTACTATTACCATGCTCTCTGCTTTTTAGGCACTATCCCATTGGTTTACTATTTGATCTCCATGCTTCAAATGCAGCCCTTCCATGGAATATCACAGTACATTTTAAGGTATATAAGCAAGATATCTTTTTAATATACACTTCAGAAAGATGTATTAGAAGCAGGATTTATGCTTTAATTTCTGGAATGGAAAGGAAATGGTAAATATCAACTGATAACAACTAAAGAATTTATATATTATTATTATTTGCTTTCAGAGTAATATGTTTTAATACTCTCCATTCTCACTATCAGTTTAAAAAATGTAGTTGTAATAGCATTGGGGGGGGCTGAAAAGAATGGTAGAAAAATTGAAATTTTTATTAAAAGTTGCCTGCCCACTTTCATAATAGCAATAGCAATAGAAGCAATAGCACTTAGATTTACATACCACTCCATGGTGCTTTATAAAGTTGTCCCCAACCTTTCTGGCTCTGCAGACTGGTGGGGGTGGTGATGGTGGGTGAGAGAGGTGGTGGGTGGTGGGTGAGAACTTTGCACAAGTTGGTGCATGTGCACCTGCTGCTTGCACAAATTGAGTTTTGCATGCTCACCCAATGCTTGTGTGGCCTGATTCCCAACAGGCTGTGACTTGGAGGTTCGGGATCCCTTATTTACAATGTCAGCATATTGCCCCCAACAATCTGAGTTGTCATTTTACCCACCTTGGAAGGATGGAAGACTGAATCAACCTTGAGCCCATCAGGATTAAACTAGGCTGTGGGCAGAGTTAGCTTGCTCCATTCTAACCACTGCATCACCAGGGATCTTACATATAGATACATGTAGTTAATATACTATGAACAATTCATGGCTTTCTCGAATAAGCCACAGTCCTGCATATTGACTTCAATACTAAAAGTTGGCTCACTATTGAACGCATAGATCATTAATCATTCTTCCTTGTTGGAAACTAGTTGCTATGAATTAGTGTATTTATTGCTGAATTGTAAACCTAGTAAAGTACATTTCTCTATCATATTATGTCTTGATATATTGCCAATTTTTCCTAATACAGACATTCCTCGACTTATGACCACAAATTTGCCCAAAATTTTCATTTACAAAAAAAAAAAATGTTAAATAGGTTTTGTCCCCTGTTACACTATCTCTTGCCACAGTTGTTAAGTGAATCACTGCAGTTGTTAAGTTGGTAGCATAGTTGTTAAGTGAATCTGGCTTCCCCATTGGCTTTGCTTGTCAGGCAATAAAATGTCTATGGAGATACTCAATCATCCAGGTCATGGTTGTACCAAAACTGCTTTTTCCAAAAGGCAACTGAACTGTTTTGTTTTTTTTTCTTTGAAAATATTTCATTTCTCCTTCAAGAAGTTTCTTCATTCAATTCTTCAAAACTGAAAAACTGAAGAAACTTTTTGAAGGAGAAGGGAAAACATTTTCAAAAAACAAAGTCCAGTTGAATTTTGGAAAAAGTACCTTGGGAAAATTATCAGAAGGTTGCAGAAGGTGTTCACTTGACCCCAGAATATTCAACTTTCATGAACACATTATCAGTTCTCCAGTGTCCGAATTTTGATTATGTGACCATGGAAATGCTTCAATAGTCGTCAGTATGAAAATAGTCATAATTCATTTTTTTCAGTGCTGTTGTAACTTTAAACAGTCTTTTAAAAAATGGTTGTTAAACAAGAACTACCTCCTCCAAAGCAGGGGTCTCCAACCTTGGCAACTTTAAGACATGTGGACCTTAACTCCCATTTCTGGGAGTTGAAGTCCACAAGTCTTAAAGTTGTCAAGGTTGGAGACCCCTGCTCTAAAGTACTTTTGAGTATGTTTTGAATTTGATTACAATTTTATATTTGTAGAACTTTCCAGAAAAAGATCTTCTGCATTGCTCCTCTAAGGAAGTAATTGAAGCTCATTTCATGGCGTGTATAAAAGAAGCAGATGCCTTAAAGCATAAGAGTCAAGTAATCAATGAAATGCAAAAAAAGGATCATAAGCAACTTTGGATGGGGTTACAGAATGGTAAGAGCTACTTTTATATGAAGTATGTATCTTCAATCACTTAAAAAAACCTTGGGCTGAGTAATATTGGAAATCAAGGCTCTTCAAACTTGGCAAGTTTAAGACTTGTGGACTTTAACTCCCAGAATTGGGAATTGAAGTCCACAAATCTTAAAGGAGTCAAGTTTTAAAAACCCTGTTGTAAGTCATTTCCAGTTTCTATTTGTACTTCTGAAACTCAAGTAATTGGAATGAAAGAACTGTATATATTTTGTCATCAAGGTCTTAAGTTATTTGGGTATAATTCAGTCTTGTTTGTTAAAATCATTTTATAACAAGTGACACACAGGTTAACCATTGCTACCCTTTGTCAACTTTTGATTAAGAAGTGGTAGATCATGCCAAACATTGATCTGAACAGCACATCTCTTAGTGATTTGCAGTAACTTGTGGTTGGGCTGCTGGCATTAATAAGAATAACTGAGGGTACTGATCGATTGGAGCAGAAGTAAGTTGTCACACCAGGACAGGGAACAGTAAAAGCAGGACAAGGAGAGAGACCTTATCAGTCAATAATTCCATTCTTTTGATAATGATCTAGGTCAGGGTTCTTCAAACTTGACAGCTTTAAGACCTGTGGTCTTCAACTCGCATAATTCCTTCTCCAGTCCTGTTCACTTAGAAATTCTGAGAGTTGAAGTCTGCAAGTCTTAAACTTGCCAAGTTTGAAGACCCTTGATCTAGGTGCTGTTTCTTATAAAACTCTTATATAAGACTATCTAACCATGCATTATTTAATTTGTTTTCATCTCAGCAAAAATTAGAACAGTCAGTGTCACTAATAGCTTAATATTTGAAACGTGTGGAAAGAGGACACTTTAAAATATTAAAAATTAAAAAGTGAGTTGAGCTGCTTAGGATTGTTTAATCAGTTTTGACATTCAAGATTTGGAGCAGAAATGTTGCTTGGGTTGATTGGGAGAACTTTGTGGTGATCCAAGATAAGAAGTTGACCAGAAATGTTGGTTGTATAGGTTTCAATGTGTGTCACTGGAAACTGCACCTGTAGAACCCAACAGATAATATTTTGAAAACTTTCAAAGGCTAATTTTGTGTTTGAGCCATTAGTAAAAGAGAAATAAGAAAAAACGTATGAAACCAAGATAACTTTTTAAAATACATGCTGCATCTTTCAGTATGGCTTTCATTATATATGAGATGATGTTAAACTTCTCTGTGAAACAATATTCATGACCACAAAAAAGAAAAGAAAGTAGCAGTTGTTACAACTGCCTGATAGTTAATGATACATCTGCAAGTTGCTTTTTCTATGAAACATTGTGCATTTGTCTTTCTACTTATAGTGTACTGGTATAACTCTTTACTTGACACAATGAAGCCTCTAAAATTCCTTTTTATTTTACCATTTTCCTCAATTTGTAAAGAAATTCATGTAAGTAGTGGAAGTTTACATAACAAAGCCTGATGTAAGAAAGAGTGAAATAGCACTTCATGATAATCACTTTGTTAATTTACTGTTCTGTTAAAGTGAAATGTGGATGACATTTAAAAATAACAGGATTAGAGTAATATAGAAAAAGTTTCATCCTTGATAATAGAAATGCCTACTACATCTACTTATTCTAAATCTTGTGTTATATATTTCCTTTTGTTGAAACTACCTGTTTGCGGTTTTATTTATTTAGAAAATACATCTTGAGCAAACTGGGCATATAATAACATAGTGTTTCAATTATTTTTGTATTTCCCTGGCAATAAATTCTCTGGAAATTATTTCTGATTGGAAATAATTTGTTGCATTACATTTCTTCTCATTCAACCAATGAGAAGATATCAGTAAATTGAACTGGCATTGTTATCACATCTTTTTCATTTATGACAAATTGGGTTCTATATCGGTAGAAAGATCAGCACCAGACATGTAGTCCTTGGTATTTAAACTTTTAAAAATGTAAATGTATGTCAAAGCCATAACATTTTGGTGCAGAAGGGTGATGAGATGGAGGCTTAGCTCCAGTTGTTGCTTCACTCTGCATTTTGTTTCCTGAGATAAGTTTTGCATACCAAAAATATGATTACTGGAAATTATTCTTGTAGGGGAATGTAACTGTGAGAGACAAATAAAAACACTATTCCGCACTACCCAACACAGCTTTTTCCTCTATAGTTCTTCCACTTTATTCCTGTTTAAAGACACTTATTTACACCTGATGTTTTTAATTTCAATTATAAAACTTTAAAGTGCCTGGGAAAATATGAAGCCAGAATGATAGTAAAATAACATTAGCTAAAGTTTTAAATGACAGAATTACACAGTTAGGAGGCTAATACTCATGAGGTCTAATCTTTAAATCTTAGCTACACTGGGGAGACAAAGACTGGGATAACTGTCTTGTCTTCCCCTCCATCTGTTGGCAAACTTCCAGGAGCTCTGAGTGACCTTCAAGCAGATTGTGAATTGGGAAACTTGAACCAATTTTGCACTCCCAAACTTTCTTTTTATTTCTCACTTTCCTATTCAAAAAGAAAACAAAATTTATATTTTAATTCAAATGTACAAATAAGGTATCACAAAATGTGGCACATTAGCTAATTACTCAGTTAAATAGATCCCAACAATTTATTCTGAATTGTGTTTAAAAATTATTTTGAAGTGTGTTTAAAATATTAAAATATTTTATCTGCAGACTAGGACCACCATATTTATTTGTGAAAAAGTCTCTTTTTCCAACCAGCCTTAACAAACTTTAATATACAGTATTTGATTGCTTAGAAATAATTCATCCTAACAAATACAATATGACCCTTCCATTCATAGGAATATGGATGTAATGTGAAATAAATAAAATTATAACAGTGTAGTCAAGTTGTTTATATCTATTTCCCTGTGTTTCTTATGTATTAGGTATTTGCAGTTTTGCAGTTGTTTTTGTTAATCCTAGTAATTGCTGTTTATTTTCAGACAAATTTGAACAGTTTTGGGCTATAAATCGGAAACTCATGGAATATCCTGCAGAAGATAATGGATTTCGCTACATCCCATTTAGAATATACCAGGTCAGGGAATATATAAATATTGTTTTTAATAGAAATTTTGCCCAGCTTTACTATTTGTGACTTACTAAAAATATAGCCATTGAGAAAATTTTTATTCTTTGGTCTAATTTGGAAAGCTTTATAAAAATGCATGGTGCTAAGAATAGTATGGAAGACGAAATACTAACTTGCTTCCTTTGGTGTTCTTGGGTGAAGTGATATTGATGGGCTTCTACTACAATAAGTCCAATGTAAATTGTGCCAAATGTGTTCTGTACTGGTTTCATTCAGTGCCTTTATGGCTGAAAAATATAATCATTTGATGTTAAATGATCATTTTGCCCCAGAAAGTTTGCTTTGGCTTTAAAATAGTGAAGAGTTACTTAATTTGTGGTTAGTATGCTTCCTTTTATCCCTTTTGAGTCTAATGTAGATCATTACCTGAAGTTTCATGAAAAGTGTTTCTTCTGCAAGATTAGCACATCTTATAACTTCTTTCCTCCCAGATTTTTATACAAATCTACTTTGAATTGGATTTGAGATAATTTATTCTTTTGTAAAACAAACAGTTGATTGGAAGAACTGCCATTTTTAACAAAGGAACCATCAAAATTAACTGCTTATTTGTCAGAAAAATAACATGCATTTAATCATTGTAGTGAAATTGTATTGAAGATTTTGCCCTTTTTGGAGCAAAATTTGCTCACAGTGATTGAAATTGATTTTTTTTTTAAATCTCTGCTTTTCCTTTCATCCTTTTACTGTTAACTTTCTTATTGACATATTTAATTGTATAAAGTACAGTCCCATTTCAAAAACAATAAAGGCTCATAGCATTTATCCCACTTAGTTATAGGGTTGGCTTGCCTTGTACTTACTGTGCCTGTGTCTCAGTTTCTTATAGGGAATCCATCCGTGCATGATAGGGCATTCAGATATTAGACTGTTTAGGCTGAGAGGAAGTGACTTCCTCTTAACCTAGACAGCCAGCTGGTTTCCATGCCTAATGACCAGCGTGTTTCCAACTCCTAGTTCAGTTACTTCAATTGCTACATTATACTGGCTCTGAGTTTGAAAAAGAAAAATACTGGCTAAATACTAGTTGTAGTAGAAATCTTTCTACTTTCTACTAAAAGGATGTTGATATTTTTGTCCATTAGCATTCTCCTGAGACGTTCTCTCTCAGTAAATGGTCCATTACTGTACAAATATCCTAGTTTTATAACCATATTGATTCTCCTTGGATATATTATGGACAGTTGGTTATTGAATTCAGACAGAACATAATTTGAGGAAAGGTTATCTTGACTCTATTTTGAAAAGTATGTATACATTTGTTATCTAGAAGCTGATGTACTATAAAGGATAGAACCAACCAGTGAATCCGAGAACCTTAGAAAGAGGACCAACATGGCTAAAACAAAACTAATCTGGACTGTTTCCTATCCCTTCCTACCTATCCTGAATATCTCATTTGCTGTTCTGCTTCTTTTCTTATAAAAGCTTTCTTGCTAAAAAATAAGGTTAGACTTGGACAAAGTGTTACTTGAACATATGGGCTGGATTGCCAGTTTATGAATGGCAGGAAACCCCCCCCCCTTTTTTTTTTTTTTTTTTTTGAGAAAGAGAAGAAAGGAGATTCAGGTGTTTCTTTGATTTATTTTAAACAATTCTAGGAAAGAAGTAAGGGGGAAACATGCCCAATTACACACTCCTAAAATACAGAGAGATATATAGAAGTAGAAATAGAGAAAGATGAAAAAGAAATAGAATTATATTGAATTCTAGAATTGAGCTAAGTGGGATAACCTTTAGGGCTGCAGCAGTCACTCATGTCTGCATTCATCAGCTCCCAATACAAAATGCACATGATCAGCTGTGTTTGCCTTTTCTTGTTCTCCTCCCAGTTTCTTTTGGGCAGGTAAAAGCAGTGGAGCTTAAAATATACTATTCCTTACTGAACTTTCAGTTCAAGAATTAACTAGCATTTAATTGGCTGTATAAGGTGGGCAACTCTCAGAGCTTCTTTCAGGTTGATTGATAATACATTTCTCTCTGCTGCCCATATTCTGCTCCTCCCTCTTTTCATGTGTGAATTATGGTTTGCTGAAGAGTCAGAGATGTGTATAGTGATGGTGGAGGGGTGTAACAAGGAACTGCAAGAACAAAGCAATGTAAATAGTTTAGGGAAGAATCCAAAACTTTACCAATAATCATTTGAAGACCTGGGTGCCATCTAAACTATCCCAGAACTCAAGCTATATTTTAGCTCTCAATTTATATACTGTCTGATACACATAGTGATGCTGCTGACTTATATAAGAGCAGTTATCCAAACAATTATTTTTTTAGGCTAATTGTAATGTTTTAGGGGAAAAAATCTATATTGTGCTCATAGTTCATCTGCATATTTATTGTAATACTGTGCCTAAATCATTTATGTTGTTTTGTAAATAATGCAAACACTTAGAAAAAGAATCAGGCAATTTAAATAAATTATAAAATGAAATTAGTTTGTTGGATAGTGGGTAGCACCATAAAGGTGGTTTAAGAGCAGTCTGTGTGGGAGACTCAGTCTAAACAGTTGCCATAATTTCTCCCTCATTCCTGAAATAATGCTTCTCTTGATCATGTAGAAGATTAGGATAGTTTCATTATTCCTTATGACATATCCTGCCAAATGAAAGGATATGAGGAAGACATGGGTTGTTGCCCACATATGATTAGGAAAATTGTCCTTAACTATTTGTGACCGAAATCTTTGTCTATTGTCTAGACAAAATTGTAATAATCCTTACTATATAAAAATAAATAAGTCTAGCTTCATTCCAGATGTGTGTGTAATTCTAATGACTGCCCTTAATTTAACCACAGTCTCTGAGACATTCATATTATTTACCTTAAGTATCACTGACATTGCTTTGATACTGTTATAGACATAATGATAACATTTTACTAAATAACAGACTGTGGCAATTGAAGGTTTCCGTTATGGGTGTACTACATGTGTGTTTGTTTCAGATTCCTTTAGGACTGTATAATTATTAACTTTCAACAAGGAGTAGTGCTTCAAAGTAGTGCTCCTTAGAAGTAACTTTAAAGTATGTATATATAAATAATTACATACACACACAACAAACTGACATACTATATGTAGCAAAGCCTTTATAGGTTATATGAAGGCTGATAATTTCCAATTACTTTTGTATTGTAGGACAATTAAATTAACCAAGTTGTTACCATAAAATGTAGTGATTACCACCTACTGAGATTTTTTTAAACCAGGAAATTATATAAATTCACAGAGAATAAAACTAGTAATTGTGGTACTATATAAATCTATCTGTTTTGAATGAACAATGTCATATGAAATCACTGTTGTGGTACCATAGGATAACGAAGACTTTAACAGTACAGCTATACATTTAGTTTTACAATTTTATGTCAAATAATTGGCAGATGCACCAATAAGAAAAGAAACAGTTGAAAACAAAGAATTAGCAGGATATAAATAGCTGCCAAGTTCAATTAGCCACTGCTTGGAAATTTAATTTTTATATATATATCTAAAGGGGGTTTTGTTTGTTTTTTTCCTTCCTTGCCTAGTTATTTTTTTTCTCTCCTGACCTTATCTGCCTGCAATTTTGGTCACCTCTTTCTTTTCCTGATAGTCATACTTCCTTTTCCTCCCAACACATCCTTTTGAAATTATTTTGCTGTTTCTGCTTGAATAAAGGAATAAGTGGGAAATGCATAGTTTGTATAATGGGTTTTTGGGTATGAAGAAGCATTGCATATTAGAGAATGCTTGCAGAGAGGAATGTTGTAAAGGGCATGCTTTGTTTATAGGCAAATAATTTTAAGTATTTAATTTAACTTGGAGTTTCTTGACTCTGCCCTTTTTGAGAAATACAGCTTCTTGGAAAGTAAACACATACATTATTTTGTGAATAAATAACACAGATGTATCATTTATTTATTCAGTTTTTATTCTACTAAAATTGCACCCTCAACTGTTATGATGTTATAGTAAAAACAATTTTTTAAAATAATTTTTAATTTTTTTATTGAAATTAAACTTTAAAACATTGAACATGGTGATCTTTTTGAGATATATTTCAATCTTTACATTTTTATAAAAGCAGAATATCACCAAACAGTATAAACAATATATATATAAAAGCTGTGTACATATTCTCCTATGAGCTGTTCAGAGCATCCAGTAGTGGGAGGTGCTTCAGTCTCCGCATTCATAGGCTGAGCTTGATTTGTAGAACGCTCCTCCTCCTCCTCCATGTGACTCCTCCTCAGCGTTCCCCAGTTTTTGCTCAGCCTCGTGCGAGACAGGCAATGCTTTGGATGCTTCTTTGACCAAAACAGGAATATTAGCAGGTTTGATTGCAATTTGGTTCCCTTTGTTTTTGGTTTTTTTTTGTCTTTAGCCTTCTCCCAATCCTTTATCAGTCTGAGAGTCCTGTTTAAGGGAAGCGCCGTTTGCGCCCCCCCAAAAGGTGGCGGGAGGCTTTTGGAGCTGCTCTGCACCACCTCCCCACAGCCAAAATTTCCTTACCTCTGCCAGTTTGATTGTCGCTGTGTCTTTAATTCTGTTTCCTTGCTAGCGGCTTGATATTTCGTTTTTAAAAGTCGTATCACCTTTACCCCCCCTACGAACGCCGTTTTTTCAGTGGGGAAGTTAATTAGTATAATTCCCCTTTCTTGTCCGCCGTTCTATTGATTTGAGAGCTCAGGCTTCGTTTGAGCTCCGGCTTCGTTTATAAGGCGGGAAGCTACTGCTGAGAAGCGCGCAAAAAAACTTTTAACTGCTGGAGGCCATCTTGAGTGCCACCTCATGGCTGCGCGCCTTGTCTGTCTTTTCTGAGCTGTGTGAGGTATTTTCTGCTTGAAGCAGCAGAATCCCTCCAGGATTCTGAGAGCAATTTTACCCTCGTTTTGGCTACCTGCACTTGAGGAGAATTAATTTGCTTTAAAAATCGTTGGCTTAACCCTCACAGCCTTATTCTCAGTGGCACAGCAGCAAGCACTTAGGCCAGTGTCCGCCTGTGCATGGAAGCTGCTGAAGGCCCTTTTGATCATCAATCCAGGCCTTAGGCATTCGCTATTTGGCTAAGGCCGATGGTCCGACATAGAACAGTCATGCAGCATAAACTGGCTGGAACTTCGTGCAGTATACCTGGCCCTTTGCAACTTCTTCCCCCAGGTATGCGGTCAGCACATACTGATACTGACAGACAATGTAACAGCCAAAACTCACATAAACAAGCAGGAGGGCACATAATCGAAGCAGCTAATGTGGGAAGCAGAGCGCCTGTGTCGCCGGGCGGAGAACAACATGCTTTCCATCAAAGCAGAACACATTTCAGGTCTGTCGAATACACAGGCAGACTGGCTAAGCAGGGCCACCATAGATCAATCAGAGTGGTGCCTCCACCCATCCCTTTTCCAAGAAGTGGCACGGACATTTGGTCAGCCGGTGGTGGACCTATTTCCTTCCCCTCTCAACACTCAGCTCCTGAGATTTTTTTCCAGGTACCCATCCCAAGGAGCAGAGAATTTCAATTCGCTCCGCTGTTGTTGGCCCCCGGGGCTCCTGTATGCATTCCCTCCACTTCCGCTGGTTCCCAAAGTCATCCAGAAGTTACTAGATGAGAGAGCGGAATTACTTCTAGTAACACCTTATTGGCCCAGACGGCCATGGTTTGCAGACCTCCACAGTCTCTCGGTAGCCTCCCCCGGAGCATGCTGTCATACAGAATCTCATTAACTCAGGGGCCCCTTCAACATCTGGACCCTCAATGGTTACAATTGACCGTCTGGAGGTTGAGCGGAGTGGTTTGAAAAGCTAAAAGCTTTCCAACAGAGTTATTGACACTATCCTAGCCGCCAGATACCCCTCAACAATTCGCATTTACAACACCATATGGTCCACCTTCTGCAAATGGTGTAGTAAGCTTCAAATTGATCTTGCCTCTACCTCTGTCACCCAGATTCTAGATTTTTATAGGAGGGACTTGATAAAGGGTTGTCACCTTAATACATTAAAAAGGCAGGTGGTGGCCTTGGCATCAGTTCTCACTCACGAGGGTCTCAGTTCTTTTTCACATCATCCACGCATGAGATCTTTTCTTCGAGCAGCCACCAATTTGCGCCCTCCAGCAGTGCACCATTATCCCACGTGGGACCTTAACAAGGTCCTTGTTGCTCTCACTAAAGGTCCTTTCAAACCTTTGAAAATGTCAAGTCTCCAATTTCTCACGTATAAAGTAGTTTTCCTGGTAGCAATCACCTCCGCTCGTCGTATCTCAGAAATTGCAGCCTTGTCTGTCAGACAAGATCTCTGCGTTTTTCATGCTGATCGTGTGGTCCTTTGTCCCGATCCCACATTTATGCCCAAGGTCAATTCGGTTTTTCATAGAGCACAAGAGCTTATTCTTCCAAATTTTTACCCAGACCATCACAGGGGATGGAAAGACAATGGCATAAGCTTGATGTGAGGCATGCTGTGCGAATCTATATCAAGCGTACAGCAGCTTTCAGGAAATCAGAGGCTTTATTCATGTCCTTTCAGCCCAATTCTCAGGGTTACAAGGTTTCACCATCTACGATAGGCTGTTGGATACGGGCGGCAATAGCAAAAACATCAGACCCAATCTCTGCAGGTGCCTAGGGGCATAACAGCTCATTCAACAAGGAGTGCAGCAACTTCGGCAGCATGGGCCACACAGGCATCAATAACTGCAATCTGTCGGGCCGCGGCTTGGGCTTCCCCATCGCCCTTCATTAGACACTACAAAATTGATGTGTTTGCTTCTGCTGAGGCTTCCTTTGGCAGAAGAGTTCTGCAACAGATCCATAGAGACCAGGAGGAGATTCCAGACCAGACGGAGTCCCTCCCATTGGACAGGCCAGGATTTAGTATGTCCCACTACTGGATGCTCTGAACAGCTCATAGGAGAAAGGGCGTTGGTACTTACCTGGCATGCCCGTTCTCTTTGAGCTGTGAAAAGCATCCAGCCCCACCCTTTTTTCCATCTGTTGGGGTCCTGTTTCAGTCAATGAACTTTTTAGAACGTGAGGATGAGAGCGCTTATTTCTCTCGTCTTCTCCAAAACTGGGGAACGCTGAGGAGGAGTCACGTGGTGGAGGAGGAGCGTTCCACAAATCAAGCTCAGCCTATGAATGCATAGACTGAAGCACCTCCCACTACTGGATGCTCTTCACGGCTCAAAGAGAATGGGCGTGTCAGGTAAGTACCAACGCCCTTTTACATTTAATCTTTATATCAATTTTTATCCTAGACATTGTGTTATAATACAAATTCTTCTTACATTTCTAGTTTGTATTTTTTACACTTCCTTTCATATCCCTCTGTACATAGAAATTTTCCCATATCGCATAGAATTCTGAAATGTCTCACTCTTTCAATTCTAATGTCATACTATCTAGCTCAGCGCACTGGAAAATTTTTTCTATTATTGCTTCATCATTTGATATTTCTTTTAACTTCCATGTTTGGGCAATTAGTAATCTTGCAGCTTTAATGACAAGAATGATTAGGTAAATATCTGCTTTTTTAAAATTATCATTTATTATTCCCCCCCAAAAAACATTTCTGGTATATAATTTATTTTTAAATCCAACATTTCTTCTAGCCATTGCCATATTTTGTGCCAGAACTCTTGTATTTTCTTACACTTCCACCACATATGATAACAGGTACCCCGTTCTTTCAAACATTTCCAGCATGTAAATGGTTGAGAGCTATATGTTTTGGCTAACCTGGCAGGAGATGCCATCTGTAAAACATCTTAAACAGGTTTTCTTTGTAGGGTGTGGCTAACGTAATCTTTTTAGTCCGGTCCCAAATTTGCTGCCATTGGTCCCAATTTATGTTATGGCTGAAATTTCTAGCCAAGTTAACATTGATTCTTTAGCTTGCTCCTCATACATTTTATAATCTAGTCAGTAATTATACAAATTCTTTATTTGTTTGTTCTCTGATACTAATAATTTTTTTATTTAATATTGTATCTTGGCAATTAATTCCCCATTCTTTTTTGTTCCATTTGTATCTAGATTGTACTTGGAGATATGCCCACCATTCCAACATTATACCTTGTTGATTAAGTTCCAGTCTTTGTTTTAACCGGCCTTTATCTGTTAAAATATCTTAATATGTAATTGCGTTGAAAGCTATTACCACTTTCAGACTCAGGCACATCTATTTTGAATGTTTCCCAACACCACAAACATTTTCTAAAATCAAGGTTCTTTCAAGAAGACAAGAAATGTTAAACACATTTTTCCTGACATGGTTTAAGTCAAGACAGAATTTCTAGGAATAGTCTTTCCAGGAATTCCTTTTTCTTACACTGTCATTTTCTCTTGAGGTTTCATTGCTTCTACTTCCTCAGCTAAGCTAATAGAGGAAAATTTTGGACAATCGATGTAGCGCTTAATGATTATTGGACAGGAAGTGTCCCAAAATTTAGAAGAATGAGGAGAATCTGGGAAACTACGGGTTAGTCAGCCTGTTATTGATATCTGTGAAGAGACAGAATTTTTCATAATGCAAGAGATCTGTAAGCATTTTGAAAAGATGCAATAATAAGAACCATTAGGAATAGCCTGTAGATACATTTAATACATCTTTAACCTTAATACATCAGGTTAAATAGTATTACATAGACCTGTTTTTAGGAAATTGGTTTAAATTTGATTCCAATCTTTTCAAATGACTCAAAAGTTCAGCAGTGTTAAAATGCTGTATTTGATATTTTATTTATTTAGAAGCAATATGATAGTGCGCATAATCTGATATTTTGGTACACTGAGGAAGTAATGTAGAAACTTTAATGTAAAGATCTTCAGTTTTTGTATGGCTAAAAATTGACATGTGGAAATCATAAAGGGTATTGTGTGGGTTTAACATTTAAGACAATTTGCTGTGGTTTAAATATAATTAGGAAATCCATTCTTTTATGTAGATGTAAAGACTAGTAAGTCTGTTGGCTTTCATTTCTTAAGAATTACAATTTGTGGTTTATGTTTTTTTATGTTATGATTACATCCTGTATAAATTGTTTGGCTTATACATATTGCTTAAAAGCCAGTTAGCCAGTGTTCTTAGGAAGAAGACAGTAGTATTTAGTCATCTTACCTATGGAAGAAGTTACTGTGTAATGGTACATGTTACTTTGAAAAAACATTCATATTTTTAAAAATCTACTATATGTGGGTGACGTCTGAGCTTTACCTCTTTAATGCAACTTTCAAAATAGGATCAAGGCTCTTTTAAGGAGACTTCAAAATGAAACAAACTTTATTAAAATTCAAATAAAATTAAGTTCCCTGACTAAACTGGTGAAACTATTTTTATTTGATGTTCCAACTTTCCATTTTCAGAACTCTTTAGCTACTATGGGTTAAAAATAATACATATGTGATACCTAAAATAATTATGAAGCAACTCAAAACATGCAGACAAGTGCCCCAACTCCTCAAGAGTAAAATTCCAGAAGCAACTACAAGGGAAACTTTCCACTGAAGATGTGTTTCAGCTAAGAGTCAATTCAATTTTTTTACATGATTTGAAGAGCTGAATTGATATAGATCATTAGTTTTTAATAATAATCTAATTTGGAACCACCGCAGAATTTTCTCGTGCAATTTGATAAATTAGTTTTTATGCACATTTGTATTTAGATGGTTTCACAGTGTTGCTTTTCAATCAAAACTTCAAACAGTTGTATTTCCCTTTTTTTTGTCAGATCACCTTAGGGTCTTTTCTATCACTGATCAGATATACCTGTATGATCCCTTAGGTCAATAGCTTTGCAAGCATAGTTTTTTGTGGACAGAGTTTTTTTATTATTGTTGTCCCTTAGTCCCTTGTGACTACTTGAGACCAGAATTCAGTCTGAAATGTCCCACTATAAATAATCAGGCCTTATATCACTTAGTGACTTTAAAAGTTAAAAGAGCACCTTGTAATTGCAGTTTAAAAAATTGATACATATCTTTTAGCATAGGCTATATATATATGTTGTTGATTTTTAATTATTATGTAATGAAGACATGGGTAACTGTTGCTAATTCTGCTGACTACCAGCAGTTTGATTCCCACCAGCTCAGGGTTAACTCATCCTTCCATCCTTCCAAGGTTATTAAAACAAGGACCCAGATTGTTGGGGGCAATATACTGACTCTGTAAAAAACCACTTAGAGAAGCAAAGCGCTGCAAAACACTGTGACACTCTACATAAGTGCTATTGCTATGTGCTATGTTTTATTTTACCACTCATGCTCTTGTGACATAATTATGTATAGCTTAATCTTGTTGAGCTTTGTCTAATATTAACACTTTATTCTAGACAACACCAGAACGACCTTTTATACAGAAGCTATTCCGTCCTGTTGCTGTAGATGGACAGCTACATACACTGGGTGATCTCCTAAGAGAAGTTTGTCCCACTGCAATTAATTCTGAAGGTATTCTGTTAAGAGACGTAATGGAATATGTTTTTCTTGTTTATAGAGTGGGGCTTGGGAAATATTTTGATATTTTTAACCACTTTTTTTCTGGAGAGTTACAGTGTTAATCTTAAATTTGAAATGACACTGAAGCATAGAGGTAATCCTTGACTTATGACCCCATGCTTAGCACTCATTTAAAGTTACAATAGACCTCCCCCCCCAATCTTCTTACAACCTAGTTTTGAAGTTCTGATCTTGCTCTCCCCACACCTCCAGGTCATGAGACCATATTTTGGTTCTTGGCAACTGGTCTGCATTTATGGCTTTTTGAAGTGCCCCACAGTCATGTGACCACAATTTATGATATTTCTGCCAGAAACTGGCCTTTACCTCTCATTTCCAATAACAAAAAAACAAAACGCCTCATGGTGAACAGTGGGTTTACTTAATGATCATGTTGTTTGCTTAATGACCTTGGTGTTTGTTCAATGCCTGCCCCAAAAATGTTCATAAAATTGGGTCCAGTCACATGATGACCTGCTTTATCACTGGCACAACTGATAACTCTAATTTCGGAGCTCAATATGGTCATAACTTGAGGACTACCTGTCGTGAAATATAGATAATAAATAGCAGAAACAATAGAATCAGATTTTGGATTTTTAATTGGGCAATGAGAAGGCTCTGCCAAGCGTATATAGCCTCTGCTCCTTTTCTATGTTTGGCAAGATCAGAATAAATTGTTTTTTAGTTTGCAGCTTTTGAAATTTGTTCTTCTAGGGAAGAGAAGACAAATAAGCTTTAGGAGGATGTCCAGAAACAACTACTCAACATTTTCTAGTTGAGAATGCATTATTTATGTTATGTTATGTTTCATCATCTGGAATCAATTGATTCAAACTATTTCATATTTATGAACTGTTCAATCATTTCTTGAGTGAACCTCAGATTTAGAGTTTCAGGCATTATGGGTATGAAGAGAAGAGTGTTTCATTCATTTCCCTTTATACCCTTGTAAATCTCTTCCTAAAGTTTCAGGGACATTTGGAATGGTATCTATATATGTTGGATGATTACAGGCGGAATAAAAAGCAATATTATCTATGAATAGAACAATCTGTGATCATCTATAAATAGAAAGAACTTAAGACCCAAACATATTTCCTGAAAAATCATTGAATACTTTTCAGATTAATACTCTATAATACAATTCTGAATTTATCATACCATTTACAAGCTCTTATGCATAATTTTGTATCCCCGATTTAAGGATTAGTATGATGAGTCTAACATTACTATTACCTGAATTTTATTTTTATTTTCTTTTTATTAATGTATGGAAGCACAACCAAGAAGAAAGAGAAGAAATGAAATAAAAAAGAGGTTTACAAGATATACAAAATGAATAAGGATTAATCAGTGAAGGCAGCCAATATAATCATCAATCAGAATAAATACACAATAAGAATTTCTATTTAATCTGCGAAAATTTCATTATCATAACAAGTCAGGCAAAATCTAGTATTTTTAAAAAAGTTACATTAGGAGAGACCCAAATTTTGAATGTGCTACAAGTCTGTATGCAGAATTATAATCCATAAATGTTTTCCAGATTAAATGAATTGAATTAATTCAGTTTCCAACTTGTTTTTTAAATTATTATTAACATTGATGTTTCTCTCATTGCTTAGTCTGCCATTCTTTTGAGAATATGGCATTGGTTTTTTATATGATAGAATTTGCTGGAATACTTTTATTTAAGTTACAGGTTCCTTTCTTAAAAGTTAACAAACTTTAGTTGACAACTACAGCATTATATACTCTGTAGATATCATTAAGTCATTCTGTACCCCAAATCTCTCTTTCAGCATGGAGCTTAATACGTGGAGACAGATTGTCATTGTTATATTTTCTGAGGTGTACAACAAGGTCAACAAGAATTCAAGGATTCCTCCCAATGTTTTTGCTGGGGAAAACATTTCCTATAATTACGCCATGCTGCTTAGATTCGCAGAACTCTGAAACACAGTACAGATTATAAGGACAAACTCTCTTATGACCTGTAAAGAGGATGGTGTTTGGTCACACTGCACTTGCTAGAGGGCTAAAGAACACTTCCTGTGAATTGCTTGGATAGTAAACAGAAAAAAAAAATCCCTTGCCCCAGGCTATCAAAATTTAAAGTAATTACAATGAGTTTTTCCTGTGGTTTCTGTGCTCATAAGCCAAGGTCCTTACCTGAAATGAAACTAATTCAGCAGCAAAGTATTCTTTACTTTGGTATTGTTGCTACTTCTCTTTTGCTTTATATTCTGGACATAATTGTTTGTATCCACTAATTATTCAGCAATGTTTTCAAGTAATGATTAGTATTCACCCAAAATTAGTTGAACCCTAGTATAATTTGCCATGATTTGTGTGTAAGCTTGGGTGGAGGTATTTGAATTTGTATTATTTGTATGAATAAGACTTCTGTTGTTAGCTTTGGATAAAAGCTATCAAGGCTTGAATGCACACTTTTACTGCTACATCATATAGCGTATTCTTCAGATTTTGATCTCATTCCCTCTTCCACAAGTGTTTTTGCGTCGGATTAATTGCCCTTTTAAAGTTAGTGTCTGATGTTTTTGCTGTGGCCATATCCTGACTCAGTTACCCCTCTGTCATCTGACACCACTGACTGTCACCAATATGGCTGTGACTGACATCTTTTAGAATTTTAGCCCCTTTTAGTCAGGGGCTATT
This sequence comes from Laticauda colubrina, assembly GCA_015471245.1. Lineage (NCBI taxonomy): Eukaryota > Metazoa > Chordata > Lepidosauria > Squamata > Elapidae > Laticauda > Laticauda colubrina. Next base: position 57,306,599 of record BLBF01000007.1, on the reverse strand, counting down.
TGTGGAGTGGATTTGATTCGGCAAAATTTTACTGATCCACAAAAAAAGAAAAACGCTTTTGAACAAACTTCTGAAAATATCTAAATGGCTCTTTACCTAGTCCCCACCACACACACATATACATTTCACTGTGCATTCCTTTTATTTATGTGAATTTGTTGAATTGTCTAAACTACTATAGAATGCCTAGTAAAGTTGAGAATTTATGCTTCAAGTCAGTTAAAATATCAGTTATTACCACCAGCAGACTACTGTCTTTAACAGATTGCTAAACATCTTAATCAGTATTGTTGCTCGTATTGTAAGTGTGAACATTTGGAAAATAATGAGCTTTTTTTTTAAATTAATGAAAATTTTTGTTGTACTTATGTTTTGGTCTGTGACCGCAAATAAAGTGTTATTATTATTAATTAATGAAAGTAAGGCATTTCTAATACAATAGCATAAAATGACTTTATTGTAGAATGTAACCGGATTCTGCTTTTATATTTTGGTATAGGATATAAAAATATGTTGAGAAAAAAATGACTTGACAAATTATTGACATTTGAATGAACACACCCTTTCTCTCAACATGTTTTTCAGCTAGGAGAACATTTCAGACTGGCTAAACTTTTTAGTTTGGTGTAAGGTATGGTTGTATGGTTTAAGTTGGAGTAATGCTGAATATGCTTTTCCAACATTTATTCAGGACAAACCTCCTTTAATTCAGTTTAACAATTAAAATACATAAATTTAATAGCATAATATACATATATTTAGTACAACAATTAAGAGATGCCAAAAAAGAAACAAAATAACTCTTAAAATAATTGCATATTAAAATAAAATTTAATAGCTTTTTAGTTAAAAATCATTAAATCAGGCCTAATTCTTTACAATTGTAAGAACACTATCTGGACAGAGATAATTCGCAACTTTTCTGAGAACTTTCAGGGATTCGGTTTCTCTTAGTCTTTCCAGACATATAGTCAGTCATTTGTTTCTTTGTCAATTGTTTCTTGCTGCATATACCGTAGCCCTAACCCTTACCCTGAATCTTACTGGTTCCTGGTCATCACTTCATGGGATCAGTCTTTATACAGGCTAAATCAGTCCATGGAATTCTTAACAATCAACTTGAGATCTATAACTTGAGGATACCTAACTTACTTTCTCTTGTTCTTTGTTGGTATCAGCTTTTACAAGCATATGTTACCAGCAGAAAACAATGGATTTTGACTATTCTGATTTATTTTATCATAAAAATATTCTTATCTCCATTATCTTGTCTAAGTTGATCATTGCCTTTCTCCTGGTATTAATCTCCTGTTTACTGTCCTTATATAGTGCACTGTCCATCTTCATGTATTGTTGAGTCCAAGAAAATAAAATTATCTCTTAATTTTTGCTTCATTGCTATTAACTGTTAATTAACTAAGCTTGGTGATTAACATTGTCTTAGTTTTCTTAATATTAACCCAGATTTTTCATTTTCCATTTTTTACATCCATAATGAGCTTTCTTTAGAAGCGTTATCATTTGCTTATTTTTAATTGTTGGTATTTTCACCTCCTATTTTGATTTGGTCCATTATTCTGACAATTTATTTCCTAGACAAGTTAAACAAATATGATGAAAATGCACATTTCTCTCACTCTCATTTAAACTATTCTGTTCCTCCAAATTCTGTTCTTATACAAGTTGCTTATTTGTCTAAAATATCCTTGGAAGAATAACCCTGTTTTCCAGTGTATTGCTTACTCTTAATAATTTGTGTGTTCTGGCATGACCTACACAAAGACCTTGCCATATTTAATAAATCAAAGATAAATGTATCTTGCCTTCACTGTTATTATACTTCATTACATATCATATCTTGTATGTCTCTGTCTTTTCTGAGATCTGCATTTAATATTTTTCTCTGCAACTTTTCAAAAGTATATGAAAGTAGAGCCAGGAATACTTCCTTTTTAAAGGAATTTTACAAATAAAGCGAAGCACTGTTGAAGTCATTGTTCTGAAAAAACCCAAACAGATTTGTGAAGTATAAATAAGTTCTTAGCTATCTTCTTGCCACTTCTAGGTTTTGACTTTGATATTTTGAAACAAGAAGTACTAACCTTTAAATGTCTAAATTATTTTCACGAGGTTTTAGGAGGTCTGAAATAATGGGGACACTCATATTATCTATCATATTAATAATATATGATCTATCATATTAATAATATAAAGTTTGCTGATCTATCATGTTAATAATATAAAGTTTTTAATAGCTATTTCTGCCACACTGAGGTTTTAATACAATTCACTTCAAACTTTTGATGAAAGTGCCCACAATTTCTAATCTTTCCCAGAATTTTAGAACATTCTCTTCAGGACCTCTCTTTGATGTAAGATGCTCATTTAAATTGTTCCAATAAATCAAATCCATATTGAAATTCTTGAATTGTGAAGGCTCCTCTTGGAAAAACTCTCTAATTATCATTTTGAAATTATATGCATTATTTACTCAGGAGTATCGCTACAATACATGTATACAGATATAATAAGTGTACAGATACAATATAAAAAGTATGTGATATAATAAGTGTACAAATTACTCATAGTCTCTTTACAGCTTCATCCCAATTAACAAAAGCATTTTCATCCCCTCCACATATCACTTTGAAAACATCCAAAAAAAAAAAAAATCCCTAGAAAGCAGAGCTGAGTAATTCTCATTTTCAAAAAACCCCAAATACTGCAGTAAAAGTCCATTGCAGCTTTCATATGACAATTTGATCTGGATTTTCCATAATAAAATGTAAACCAAAATTAAATTGATTAACCTTGGTGTCTACCCAAGCCAAAGCACTTGTCATAATCTCTGAACCTTGTATTGACACACACCCCATATTATTTGTATATATTTCATTTCTACAACATGTACAAGATTGTATCTGTTATAGTTGTATTTTATAGTAGATCCACTGAAATCTTGAAGAACTGTTCCAAATGATTTCATTCAGTCTGCTCTAAGACTGTTTAGTCTGGATCCAGTTAATTATTAAACAATTATGGAAAATTTGTCCTTTTGTAAATTATTGCCACTTAAATTAATTTAAAACTTTTGAATTTAAGACATCTTTTGAAGCTCTGTTCTTAAAACTATTGTTTTTCACTTCAATGTGCACAATGAGAGAAAGGTTGATATGTTTAAGATTACAGCGGTTTTAAAAAAATAGCAGCAGCTTCTTGATAATGTTACGAAGCTCATTTACTAGAATTTCCATGTGCCTTTATAAATTCATTTGAACAGTGGTAAGATAATAATCAGTAGCAATAAACCAAGGATTCTGTAGAATTTCACTATGAAACTAAGTATCATATACTTCCGATATAGTTGTTTCTTTTTAAATCTGACAAATGCTAGCTGAGCAGTTTCTCTTTCTATTTTACTCTCTCTGTGAATTAGATGGTGAAAAGAAGACTCAAGTGATGATTCATGGAATAGAACCAATGTTGGAGACGCCAGTACAATGGCTAAGTGAACATATGAGTTATCCAGATAACTTTCTACATATCAGTGTTATTCCATTATCTACAGATTGAAGTGTCATCATGTTTGTCTGAGGATCAGCCATTGTTGGGGACAGCAAAATCTACAGCTAAGTTCAATCAAGCTTGGTGAGATTGACCTGACCAAAAAAACTTTGCTCTTGCAAGCTGAAGAGAAAGAAAGATCCTTCATGTGATAACAGTAGTTGAGCTGGCCAATTTTTGCATAGCCCCTTTTTTTCCCCAATGTCATCATTAACTTTGAATGTGGCGCATGAAGGCTACTGCAAATTTTCTATTTTTCTAATGGTAAATATGAAGTGGAGAGCATGAGGAATAAATTGAAATATGCACCACTTTGTTTCTTATTAATCAATAAAGGAGGGTCTTTCCCAAAGTTGTAATGACTTACCTTTAAAATAAAATCTGATTTATTCTAGAAAATTAGATGAGTATCCTATAAAAATTGTGCACTAATGTGTAGTATCCCTTTAGAAAAAGATGGCATGCTAACGTCCTTTCCCTGGGATTTCATACACAAAGTTTCTTTCCAGTTTTATACTTGGCAACTGAATTTTTAAACAGCCACATGTTTTGTATTGCACAAATTATATTAGTGATCCTAAACACATTACTAGCATTATGATTTTACTGGCATTATTATGCCTTAGTTCAAAATAATACTGGAACATTTCTTGTATAATTTATGTGTCATATAACATTGAATATGCTCAGATAAATGACTTCTTGAATGCATGCTGCAAGATGGTTGGATAATTGGGTTCTCTATCAGCAGAACAGCCTCACAGGTGGAAGGTATCTTTTCCCTCCCCAGCAGTTTCCTATATAATCCACCACCTGTTCTGGCAAGTCAAAGAACCAGGTTTAGTGAAAGTAGGATGATTACAGAAGGGGAAGGGAAGCCCTGTTATATGGCCAGATGTCTAGTCATATAGCACTGAGTAGAGCCCCAAACTACGGGACAATTTTTTTAATCAGAAATATTTTGGTATCAGTTAAGGGGGTGGGTGGGTTCATATGCAGGAAAAAAGTTTGACAGTCTTTCTAAATAGATTGTAGGAAGATTTTGGAAATTTCAAGGGTTAGATTTTTTTCAACTCCAAAAGAACTAATGAGTAGGTGACACTGAAGACATTTCAAGTATGCTGAGGCCTCAGTAAGATTCAAATGGAAGAGTCTTCCTGCTTCCAACAAGACTTTATGCCAGCATAGGACAATTTTAGCACATTAGTTCTGGGCATCTAACATAAAACAAGTCAGATAGATCAAATATTATCATAGATACATTAAAAAAGCTTTCCAATATCAAATCTTTTCATAATTTCTGATATCAGAAAAGGCCATTTTTAAATTATGTCTTGTGTTTCTGGTCCTGGTAGAGTTAGGGATTTATTTTTATAATCCATGATTTAAAATTATATTTGGAAGTATTAGAGATTTCTTCATTTGTTCCAGAACTTTTCAAAAGAAGCTGAAAGTCTTGCTTTGATTATAATGAAGACTTACCAAAGTAGGAATTGCCTCCTTTATTACAGTAGTAAATAAGAGTAGTAATGTTTGGAAATATGAATGTATACTGAATTTTTACTTAACTGCCTTGTATCATCTAAATAAGACACTAGATATTATTAAATATAGAAAGTTTTCTTGAAATAAAGTTTGCCATTCTCAGAATTGTTTGCTTTTTAACTATTTCACCTATGTACAAAATATTGTAATAGTTTAGTCATAATTCAAACAGAACTGTGAAGCTAAAATGAATTCATAATGCTGAATACATTGAAAAGTAATACTTAAGAATAGATAGTCCTTGATTTGTGACAACAACTGAGATTAAAATTTCAATTGCTAAGCAATGTGGTAATTCAGCAAGTCGTAATATGACCGGACCTGATTTTATGGCAATTGTTACAGCAGTCACTAAGTGAATCTAACTTACATCATTGACTTTGCTTGTTGGAAACTGGCAAATCGCAATCACATAGCTACAAAATACTGCAACTGTTGTAAATGTTTGCTGATTTCCAAGTACCCAAAATTACAATTACAGAATCATGGGGGTGGTGTGATAGTTACAACTGTAAATCACTTTTTCCGAAGCTATTATATCTTTAGTAGTTTCTCCTAAAGTCTACCACCATTTCTACAGTTTTGAGTGTGTTCAGTTCCAGATTGTTCTGGTTACACCACGAGGCAAGTTGTATATGCTTGTGTCTTTTTAATGCTTGTGTCTTCTTAAACCCAGAGTGATGTCCAGCTTTGGGCAAATGTGATTTGCTCAAACATTTTCTCCTTGTACATTACATGTGCAGAACAGAAGAACTAATCCATCTGCTGTCAAAAAAACCACAATAAGAACATTGACTTGTATGTTTCTGTTGTTCCTTTGCTGACAGAAACTTTCATGATCAGTAGAACCAAAAGGCTCTACTTTGGCAATTCTTTCTCCTTCCTACAAGTTTTCAGATCTGTTGCCAGTTTCATAGCATTACGTGAGGTGCCATATGAGATTTCCTTTTCTAGAGAAAAAGCAGGGAAGTTGTGAGTTGGCTTATTCTTTGTGCAGCTGATAGTCTCTTATTAAAGACATATCTGCATGAATCATCTACTTCAAAATAAGCATAACACAGCTCATACTTGCATGTATGGGCAACATGTACATACAGTCATGGTCCAATTTTCATCATCATTAATTCCTAGAATTCAACAAATCAATTCAGATCTTGTCCTCTGGTACAGCGGTCGCCAACTGGTGGGCCATGAGAAAATTTTGATGGGCCACAGAGAAATCTCACCCCCAGAGCACCCTCACAAAGCAATTAATCCAAGGCTGCGCCGCCCACATGGCCTGCAGGAACCTTCCCTGCCCACTTACTCCTTACCCGGTAAACTTGCTTGCTAAATTGCTATTTTTCCTTTTTCTGACCATCATCTGTTCTGCTCTGCTAGGAGATTCAGATTAGCTGGATCTTTGGTTTAATAAAAAAATTAATATTTATATAACTATAATATTTACATACAAGCCATGCCCAGCCAGTCACATGACCACCAAGCCACACCCACAAATTAGGCCACGCCCACAGATCCAGTTAGTGGTCCCTGGAATCTAAAATTATGAGTTTGGTGTCCCTGAGGTCCAAAAGGCTGCTTTAGTATATGCAATTTACACTAACAGAACAAATAGGCATAATGAAGACATTCTTAATTGCATTTTATAACCACATTTTAGAATTTGAAATTGCAGCACCAGCCTCCTGCAGGGTTCAAGCTCTTGGAGTTCAAAATTAATGTCCAGGGACATAGGTTATACAGTCAAAACCAGGAATGCTTCAATTATCCTTTAAAAGGGGTGGGAGGACTGAGAGACTGCAGTTTGGCAGTGATATGTATCTTTCACTGTAAGGATTGCCTTTTTGGTCTATATATGTGTATGTGTAATATATATGTATATATATTTGGTATTATGTATCTATCTATCTATCTATCTATCTATCTATCTATCTATCTATCTATCTATCTATCTATCTATCTATCTTCTATCTATCTAATCTTGCCTGGATTACCTTAAAAGGGTTAACATGTTCTGGGTTGAAATGGCTAACAACATATGAGAAGCTTTTTCCATCTGAGGTTTTCGCGGATATTTCTATGTGGATCTTTGGTTATTCGGGTTTTCTCCCGCAGGAAGAAAACCAAATATTATATATACATATATATACATATATATACATATATATACATATATATACATGTGTGCTGTTTAGCTTCCTTCGGGTATTATCCCACGTCATTGTAGTTCTGTTAAAGTTGTAGCAACGTTTCAGCAGAATCTCATCTGCCATCTTCAGGCTTCTGTATGGATATGGGTCTTACAGCTCCTGGTTTTAAATTTGAGACTGGTCCATTCTGATTGGTTGGGAGCCTGGACCTGTGTTCATTGGACTTGGAGTTTGATTGATTGGTGTTTCTGGTTTCTTCTGTCTGTTTTGTGGCTTTGATTGGCTGGCAACACTCTGTTCTTGTGTTGGAGGCTTTTAGTGCAGCTTGGCTCCGTGTGAAGGGACGGCTGCTCTTCATTAGCAAGCTGCTATTCATTAGCAAGCTGGGTTTCACCTGGGTGCCTGGTGGGGGGGTTGGGTTGGAGCTATCAGAGGGAGTCTGTTTTTGCCCAGGTGTTTGCCTGGCTTGTGGCATGGAGATCTTTCTATTTGAGAGTGCAGGCTTCCAAATGATTGACAGTCTGGTGGAATCATCTCTTCTATTCATGCTGTCAGGTCTTTTTTCAATCTCTATGGCTTCTCTGATGATTCTGTGGCTGGGGTTTTCTATAGTGGCCAGGGTTTTAGTGCCATTGAAGTTGATGTTGTGACCTGTGGTTTTCATGTGTCGGACT
>BLBF01000007.1:57261145-57289452 GCA_015471245.1 Laticauda colubrina | reverse complement strand
ATAGATAGATAGATAGATAGATAGATAGATAGATAGATAGATAGATATAGATAGATAGATATAGATAGATAGATATATATAGATATATATAGATATCTCCATCTCCCCCCCCCCCCAGAACGGAGCTGGAGACAATATCCTGCGATCCCAAATAACGAATGATTAATCGGTAGGAATATGGCGTGGGGAATTTTCCTATAGACTTTTGGGGGGATTTTCCCAGGGTCTCTGGTCCGCAGGATTTAAAATTATGAGATTGGTGGTCCCTAAGGTCCAAAAGGTTGGCGACCTCTGGTCTAGTGGTCTCCCTTTTAATTACTCATCAGATCTTAGTCTTGTTTTACCTTCTATCCTTGTCAACTAGGCTGAAATGAGAGAATATGAGAAATTCTTTAAAATACACCCACCCTAATGGAATAGAATATAAATGGGTTGAATTATGTCTCAGCTAAAAACAAAACAATTTCAGAATTTACACTGAATTGGAAGATTTACTGCACAGTCTTATATTTGGATTAAATCCCATTAAGTTCAATTTATTTAGACTGATTGATTGATTATATGCCATAATTGACATTGACTCCTAGTGACCATATAGATACAGTTTCTCCATGACAATCTGTCCCAAACCTGGTCTTTGAGGTCTTCTAAAAGTGAACTTCACATATCTTCACTCATCTAAATTTTGTCTAAAGGGAATAGATTTATGAGTGCCATGGTCTGGCTTATATAATGCTGCATGTATGAACATTATTAAATTACTTTCTTGGATTGCAGATTTTTGTGGCTGACACAATAAGAATTCATGTGTCTCTGTATGTCCACGTGTTGAAACGGATATGATACAAAGAAAAATAGATGATGATCATCTAAAAGACACTGGATTATTTAATTACAACCTTTAGTGAGCTATCAGGTTTGTATGTTGAAAGAACTTCTTTTTTAATTGGTAGGAAGGAAATAGCACCTTACTGAATGGTCCCAGAAACGTGATGTGACAGCTTGTCTGGTTTTATTGCTAATATTTCATAATTATGTATATATGTCAACTGTAATTCATAAAAATCAGATGGAGTGTAATTGTTTTCTGTTTTCTTAGTGGGGCCTGTTTTATTTGATGCCAAAATGTATGTAGTTCATCTTGAGACGGAGATGTTTATTCTGTGCATGCCAATCTTGTATGAATCTTATTTTTTGTTGTTTGCAATACAATCTTTGCCATTCCATTCTCCCTCATTTTTAGCTCAACACTTACTTTTTGGTGTGTTTATGCTTCTAAACCTGTTTTTAGTACATTGAAAGTTGGTTGTTAGAAAGCTAGAATAGTAAGAACTAGCAACAATTACATGCGGATAAGAAGGAAAGAAAGAAGGCAGATTTTTCAATGAATAAGAAATAGGATTATAACTGGATTCCTAACTAATAGACTTAAGAGCCCAATGACAAAAACATTCAAGGTGGGGTGTTCTGTGTAGGTTGCCACAGCTGTGTCATGCTACACAGGGATCATGACTCCATCTAGGTCAAGGAAGTTGTGGGATGGCTCAAGCATATTACCTAAGAGACAGAGAGACCAAATTACAAATATTTACTTCTTTAAAAGTCGGATAACAGCTAATGGTGATAGAGGATGATATGGATCCATGCTGAATAGGTCCTACTATAGCCCATCTTCAGCACAGCCTACTTGCATTCTAATGTAAAACAAGGCTGTTCGAAAAATCTGGTTCTGTTTCCAGAATATAGATGAAGGGTTAAAAGCTTTATACCGTTAAATGGGACATATTTGCTGCCAAGGTCTTTATTTGGACTTTTCATTAACATATGAGTAAACTATTTGGAGAAACGCCAGTAGGGCTGATGTTGAAAAGAAATTATTCTTAAGAGCATAGACTAGGAAATCAGCCCTTCCCACTTCTAAACAGCAAAAAAGTCATGGGGAGTCAAGTTTCTCTTCAGTGAAAAACAGAGCAGCTGAGACATGCTTATGTAATACCTAATTAGATACTAATTAAAATCTTTCTTTGGAAAGATCAAAGAATCTTATATTACAGAACTTTAAGCAACAAGAAATATACAGCCAGTTCTCTTTTATTTTAATTTATTCTCTACCCAGCAGGGATATAGCTTTCATAATTATTATGCTGAAAATGTTGTAAGCTGCAACAAGAAAATAGGGGCGTTTTTTTTTGTAACTCTAACTTTCACATTATGCTAAAACCTAAAACAGAACCAATTTTGCTGAGTTCTAAAGACAGAACAAAATAATGGAAGTGTTTTTTGTTCTTCTCCCTCCTTAGCCAGTGAAGCCTCGGTGCGTTCATTTTTAATGAGTCATCTTCCATGGAACAAAGGAGAGGTTTCCTTTATTAGTTGGGTAGCCTTAAAACACAACATATTTTTATAAAAAAGAAAAATTAGGAGAAATCATACAGCAATGTAGATGAGGGAAAATCAAATAAGTCTGGCAACTTCATCACTGTCACAAATATTAGGGGGCAGACATGCGCATGAATGATGCTTAACATGAACTATTAGGGGGTGCCCCAACAAATAGACTTTGCACTGGGATGAGTAGATTTAGAGACAGAATGTCTGGCTTTGTCATGGTAAACAGAACAAAGTCCAAGCCAAAGGATATACCCCCTTGGCCTCTGATGGACATATCTTAAAAATGTGCAACTTTCCTAGATCTTCCCCTAAGTTGGTCTCACCATAACTGATGTTTAATCAACAACTGCTGTAAGGAGAAGAACCTCAATAAGGTTCAGAAAGTAGATATGATCTGGAGAGACTGTCTGTTCCAGAGCAGATTCACACTTTGTTTGAGGGCAAGACTTGCCTAGGGAAGCAGGGGAACATTACCTGCTGCTCGGCCACAACCTTTCTGGCCCACCCCCACCATTTCTTTTCTTTCTCCTTTCTCTGGCATTTGGGGTTCTGATGTCAAAAAAGAGCCAGACTTGAAGGTTTCAGGGGAAGCCCATGTCTGCATCTGTCCTTCCCTAGAACTATTTGTTTGTAGTTTAAATGCCATATGGATTTAATTCGGGTTCTCTCTTTGTGGTTATGCTAACAGCTTTCAGTTTCAAGAGGATTCCAAAGGGATAACAACAGTGGCAGGATTCGATTTTATTTTATTTTTTTACTACCGGTTCTGTGGGCATGGCTTGGTGAGCATGGCAGGGAAGGATACTGTAAAACACCATTCCTACTCCACCCCACGAACCTGCTTTTCAGCTCTGTTTTCCGGGCAACAAAAGAAGACCCAGCCGATCAGTTGGGACTTGGGAGGCAGAGAATAGATGGTGGCAAGGCCAGTCAGAGGTGGTATTTGCCGGTTCTCTGAACTACTTAAAATTTCCACTACTGGTTCTCCAGAACTAGTCTGAATCTGCTGAATACCACCTCTGGATAACAAAGATACTTTAGACATGCTCCTATCAATGTAAATATATATTCTTTTAGGAGAATATGCACACATTATATTCATATTTCTTTCTTCTATAGAATGTTCCATTCTTCTATGGAAGACCCTATGAGGTGATTTGCTGGATTCCCTCAAGGACATTTTAACCATCAGCTTGGTGTCTGAAGAGCTCCATTTCGTATTAGAATAATGGAGCTCTTTTTCATGTTTTCCTATTGAAATGTTATATAGATTTTGTTATATATATTGAGAAAGAAACATTACAGAGTAAATATGGAAGATAGGATGCTGTTTCATATTAGTTTTATTTATTCTAGTTTTCTTCTGCCCAATAACAGAAAAATTTAAGACACTACAGCAATTTTAGTATGAAATGTCACTTGTTCCTCTGCTTTTTATTGCACAATATATTTAATTTAGTACATGATCCATTAGGTCAGGATACATATGAAGGATAAATACAATTTAGGAATGCAGTGTTCCAAAATATGAAAATGAGTGTGTAGTTATATAAAAGTTGCCTACCATACTTAAGACTTTTTTTTAAAAAAAATGACACATCAGATACTGAAACTTAAAAAAAAAATTAATGACACATTGCATACTTCAACATTTACTCATTGAACTGATTGTAATGTAAAACACATGTCCACAAAATCCCAGCATTTTGAATTTAGTAATGTATTGTTAGAGATCTCCTCCTCCTCTAAATATTTACATGGATTATCTGGAGACTTTTCATTTCCACTCTGAGCATTCTATGATATCATTGCAATGTCTTCCCAGCCCAGTCACTGATTTCTGCATTTTAGTCTGTTCCTGTGTGTTGGGAAAAGGCTTGATTCTCATCCAGTACATTGAGTGAGCCATCTCCCTAAGCATCCTGGCCAGGTGGGTCATATCAGTTGGAATAAACTTCAACCAATCAGTGAGGCAGTGCCTGAAAGGCCAGAATATTTTTGACGAACGGTTCTGGGAATCTATCTGAAGATAGATTTAATCCAATTCTTAACTGGCCTTCATCTCCCTTCATCTTAAGGGGCGTGCATAAGTGCACAATCGTGCCTACTGGCCCTGTCCTATTGTCCCCATTTATTCATAGCTATTTCCTGTATTCTTACTCATGTTTATACTTATACCTATTATCTTGTAAGCGATTGACAAATCAAATAAATAAATAAAATAGATAAGTAAATCTTTCCTCAGAAGCTCCCCAAAATTATTAGACAAGTTTGTGGTACAGAGAAAACAGATGCAGAGATAGATAGGGAGGTCCAACTTATCTTCCTGCAGCACCACAGCCTATTAAAAGCACAAAGATCACGAAATACAACCTCCTGCACCAGTGGTGGGATTCAACCAATGTTTGGTGACTACATTTTGCTATGCAGCATGTAAAAAAAACCTTTAGCAGTGCCGCCCAGACAGCTGAAAAGTGCTGCACGCATGTGCACAGCATTTGGAAAAGCCTCTCTTTTTCCTCCTTTTTCTACCTCAGCTGTGCTGTGCAAAGCAGCTGAGGTAGAAAAAGCAGGAAATAAAGGACAGGTAAGAGGCCGGGTGGGCGGATGGGCCAAACATCAGCAAACACAGAACCAGTTCTATGTCTGCTGCTCTTCAGAGCTACCAGTTCGATAGAGCCAGGCAGAACCGGTAGCATCCCACCCCTGTTCTGCATCCAAGGAGAGAGAAGTAGACTCATTCCCCCAAAAACTCCCACTACTTTACATCAACAACAAAAAGTAAAAATAACACCAGCAACTATTGCAATATACAAGTATGCCTTGACTTAAGACCACAATTGATCCCAATTTTTTGTTGCTAAATGGAACCTTTGTTCAGTGGATTTTGCTCCATTTCACAACCTTTCGTGCCACAGTTGTTAAGTGGATCACTGCAGTGGTTAAGTTAGCAACCTGGTTGTTAAGTGAATCTGGCTTCCCCATTGACTTTGCTTGTCAGAAGGTTGCAAAAGGAGATCACCTTAATCCGGGACAATATAACCATTGTAAATATGAGTGATGCATCCAAATTCTGATAGTGTGACTACAGGGATGCTGCAATGGTTGTAAGTATGAAAAACAGTCATAAGTCACTTTTTCGGTGCCCTTGCAACTTTGAACAGTTACTAAGCGAACTGTTGTAAGTTGAGGATTTGGCAACCACTCAAATAAACACCATGGTTGCTAGACCGAAAATCATTGAGTATTTGTGGTTGTAATCTAACTGCTCTTTCTGGAAACTGGGTTCTAGTTGTTTAAATCTCTCAAGAGTCTAGAATGACTTTTCAGGAGGGGTATACCATTGCCGCCTTCAACGTAGTATGCAGAGCCCACCCCAAACTGAACCCCCCCCTTGGTGCCTTTGTTTTCCAGAGGAGCCAAAAGGTGTGTGAGATAAACATACATATCACAGGACTCACGCCACAAACACCTGAAAACCAACAAGCCATATCAATCCCAGGTAATGTGACTTCCTTCCTCACCTCCTCTGATCCCGCCCATGCAGAGTTCAGGAAAAAAGTGAATCCGAGTGATTTTTATCAGCAAAATTCTGCCCCCACACAACTCACAATAGCCCACAAATAGATTTATAGGCCTCTTATTCATTAAAAGGGAATGAGTCGCTTTTAAAAAGCTTGCTTGAGCACATTCTCATGATGCAATGAGGGTGGAGAAATAAGTATACCACACTACGCTTATCACCACAGTGTAGGTTCAACCAAAAACCTTTACTGGAGTCTGATTTTTTTTGGTCATCTTGGTCGTTTCTGTTTCCTGAATAAGATTTACAGCATTTACAATCATTTTTAAGATGCCAATGATTAACTTCAAACTAGTTAAGTCTTAGCAGAAGAATGTTTTTTCCTACTTTATCTGTTTTTAAAAGTAAATCAGTGGGGGAGGATTCATATCGGCAAAAGCACCAGTACTGAAGATACCACTTTGATAAATAATGTTTCTTTTTGCATATTTTCATTATCTGCCAGTTCAAGAAGAGAGTAATCAACAAGCAATGAAGTTACATTTGGAGACAGTACTATGCCATAGGTTGAGCATTATGTCATGAGCAAGCCATGGTTACAAATACTGCTTATGCATCTCAGAACTTACCATTAATAAATCATGAATTTGCATTCATATGTTGCACTAGAACCTAATGACTTGACTGCTCTGTGACCGAATGTGCTGTGTGAACACATATATTGATTCATTGATGAAGACAGATCTATTAACAATAGCATTTCGATGCTGGCATCTTAACAAGAAGCAGTAAATAACAAAAGAAACCTTGAAATTGAAAAAAAAATAGCACACTTACTTTAGGATCTTCCAAATGCACTTATATCAAAGCTTGTTTATCTTCCATGTATTGCAACCTGAACTGATAAACTGAATGAAACAGGGGTGTCCAACCTGGCCACTTTAAGTTGTGAAGCCTTCTTTTACTTCAGGGACCTCCAATCTTGTCATAGCTAGCTGGACAATTCTCTGAGTTGCTGAGAATTTCCCAGCTAGCCATGATTAGAGAATCCAGCTAGCCAAGTTTAGAGATCCCTGTGTCAGGGTTCTGACAGATGCCCTAATTAAATCAGTGAGTCTCAAGCCAAGCTTAAAAAGAAATCCAATTATTTATTAGGAGCTTCATGCCAGCACGGACAAGGTAGAGCCAACTCTGACCTCAGTTAATTCATACTTTCCCTCTGACCCTGTTTCCCCCTCCCCCCAATATGTGTAATCAGTCGCATTCCCCAACAAAGCAATTTTGTGGGTTGCAAAAGTCCCTCCCTCTGGCCACTGTGGGATCCTGTGGAGACGGTCTTGGCAATTCAGGTGGAGTGTGCCTTGTTTTGATTTGAGATGCTAGCTCCTTGAGGCAGCAGTGAAGTTCACTCTCCCATCTCCCTTTGCCCATGGCAACTTGAGAGCAGTTCAGGGATGTTTTGCAAGTTGACACCCTGGAGTAAAAGAACGGTCCTTCACAGTGACACATGATTGATTAATGGGCTGCCTTGGTAGAACTTAGTCATTGGTCAGTCAGAACAATTGTGGCCTGCATAAGAACTAGAAAGGTTCACATCAGTTACAGGTTCT
The DNA here is from genome assembly GCA_015471245.1 of Laticauda colubrina. Lineage (NCBI taxonomy): Eukaryota > Metazoa > Chordata > Lepidosauria > Squamata > Elapidae > Laticauda > Laticauda colubrina. The sequence goes on along the minus strand of BLBF01000007.1, from coordinate 57,281,928 downwards.
GTTTACCACACCAGGGTGGATGAAGTAAAAGTGGAGCAGAGGCATCATTGTGGGGATAGAAAAAATGAAGAGTTGCACAATACCAATGCAGCAGAACGTGGCTGAAGACATGAGGCTGAATACATTTTCAATGCGAAGTTAATGATACCTTGGAGCCTTCCCTGAGCATGGTCAATTAAACTAATATGGCTTACCTTGTCAGAAAGGTGTGCTAAGAAACAGGCTGAACCGGAAGGACCACTCTATTCTACACAAAGGACAAGTTCAAGAGACTAATTAGGTATGAAGTTTGATCCCTCTTTTGGATCAGCTGTGGAGCATGTTTGCTCCCACATTTAATATCAGTGAGGAGATGTCCACTGACATAACCAGTTTTGTGCTCTGTGTTTGCTCACCGGCTCTCTAACTAAAGAAAAACAGGATACCCAAACAAAGATAGTTCAGGCACATAATTTACCACATGGCAAAGCTTTCTATTGCGTGGTGCTTGTTTTAATGTTTTAGTGCAAATGTATCTATTTGATGTTACACATTTTCATCTGTGGTTGAATTTAGAGGAGTAATTTACCTCCAGGTTTTCTGTCTAGGTCAGAGAATGGCCAACTTTGGCAACTTTATGACTTATGGACTTCAATTCCTAGGACTCCATCTTCCTCTCCCTCTTCATTCTCCCTTCTTTTTCTCCTTCTTCCCCTTCTCCTCATGTTCTTGTACTTCTCCTTTTCTTCTACTCCTCCCCCTCGCTCCCCCATTTGTCTCCCTCTTTTCTTCCTCCTTCCCCTCCTCCCCCTCCTTCCCCTTCTCCTTGTTTTCTTCTTCTCCTTGTTTTCTTCTTCTCCTTTTCTTCTCCTTCCCCTCCCCTCCCTCTGCCTGTTTTCCTCCTCCCCCTCTCCTCCTATTCTTTTCTCATTTTCTTTGCCTTCAACTCATTCTTGATTGGCAGTGACTACCTTCACAAGTCTGTTTTCTTGACAAGATTTTCAGAAGTGGCTTGTCCTTACTTTCTTCTTAGGCTAGAAAGGGACTTAAGCCTAAGGCTGAAGTAGAATTTATAGCCTCTCATTTTCCAGTCTGATGATTTAACCACTATAGTATTCTACACTAAACTGGCTTTTTAAGCAACTAAGTCCATTTCTATAAGTAGGCCATCACTGCTACATCGATTTGCATCTTCATAATTTGTTAAATGTTATATCTCAGCTAATTTTGCTAAAACCATAGTGCAAACAATTTTTTCCAATCAAGTTATCTCTCATGCTTCTGTTCATCTGGGCAGGTGGGAATCAGAAGATAGATGATAGATATAGATCAGGGGTGTCAAACTTGTGGCCTGCAGGCCACATGTGTCACGTGCTGGCCTTGCCCCCGCCTGGTTTAGCGAAGGGGAAAAAAGTCCCAATACATCACGTGATGACGTGAGTTTAACATCCCGATATAGATGGTAGATAGATAGATAGATGATAGATAAATAGATGATAGATAGATAATAGAGCTAGATATAGAGTATGTGTATTTATGTTCACATTTAATGTGTATTAAGGTAATGAACAACTACCAATGCCAAAAGTAAATTGGTAGCAAACTATAGGTTTTTAAATAGCAAAAAAAAAAAAAACCCACTGGAAAAAAATCCTGCTCTTCTCTCTCCCCCTTCTATCTATAATCTATCTATGTATCTATGTATATGTATGAATGTATCTATCTATCTATCTATCTATCTATCATCTATCTATCTATCTATCTATCTATCTATCTATCTATCTATCTATCATCTATCATCTATCATCTGTCTAATACATTTAAAAATGGGGTGAAAATTTGAATTGTGTCAGGCATTTTCAAGCAATGCAAGCAGAACATTTTCTTCCAAGAATTTCGGAAGGAATTTTCCTCTATTCTCTAGCACTGCAGAAAATGTAACTGACTTTTTGGCTTCAAGATCTGAAACAAGAGCAAAAATGAGTGTCTAGTCTAGGACATGTTTATTCCTAAATGACATGCGGTGGGAGGAGCAGTTGGTTTTGAAGATTCCAGCCACCCAGATTGTGTGGAGAATTTCTGGCAAGAGATAAGAGATCATATGTTTGACTGGGAAGCACTGTAAGACCAGCTGCAGTTCTGTAGACTAGATAATACATTTTGGGGTGGGAGGTAGAAAAGGGACAATGTCTGGTTTAGCCTAGAGATTATGTGAGGCTTGCTATAATTGACATCTGTAAAACTTAAAATTTGCTTTAATATCCATTTTGATTGCTTTTTAAAAGATGCATTCAGAGCTTCAAGGTTTCTAGTAGCCATTATTCATTACTGAACAACATGTGTCATCTTTTTACTTGATTAGGTAGAATGGAGTTGTTATTTGCATAACTTCTTAGTACTAAATGCCGATTTAGCTTCTTAAAAAGAAATTATATCATTTCTTTCTTTTTTGTTTTGTTTCTGGCTATAAATAGAAAATATTGTCTTTATCAGAAGCTGTTTAACCTTACTTATTCCATTTTCTAAAATTCCATTCTGTGATGTCCAATTTTCAAAGACTGCCTGGACACTTTTTTGGGCAAGGTTTTTCAGGAGTGCTTTGTCATTGTTTCCTTCCTAGGGCTGGAGAGAGAGTGACTGGCCCATGGTCATCCAGCTGGCTTGGTGCCTAAGGCAGGACTAGAACTCACTTTGCCTAGCTTCTAGCCTGACGCCTTAACCACTACACCAAACTGCTCTCACAATTTATTTCATGATTTATATTAAAGGAATTGCATTTTGAGGTCTTTTGTACAACAGGGTTAGATAGGGGGGACTAGTTTCCCCAGACTTGCTAATGAGGCAAATGGATATGGGTGATGTACTCTCTCTGGAATGGAACTGCAATTCCCCTTATTCTCAATACTAAACATACTGGAATTGCAGTTCAGCTCTATCTTTGCTTCTTTGTTCCTACTCTGGATTGTTGTCCAATTCCATCTTCTGGGTTTCTGGATTCAAAGGTATATGCTCAGGGATGGGCTGCTGTGGGTTCGCAGGGGTTTGGGAGATCCTCTAGCTGAGATTCTGCACAGTTTGGAGAAACCCCCAAATCCCACTCCTGGCTGGCCCCACCCATCCCTCCCCTTCCTTCCCAGGAGTCCCCATGTGGCCCATTTTGGATGCAGGTAAGTGCAGGGCATGCGCGGAGGCTCAGGAAAGGTGAAAAATGGGCCTCCTGGAAGCTCGGGAAAGCCAGAAATTGTCCTGTTTCCAGCTTCCAGAAAGCCTCTGGAGCCTGGGGAGGCTATTTTCACCCTCCCAGAGGTTCAAGGAAAGCTTTTGCCCTCCCCTGTTGTGGTACAGGAGGCCGACTAGGCCACACGCACCCAGCAACCGGGCAGAGAACCTGTTGCTAAAATTTTTGAAGTCCTTCCTTGTATATGCTTTGCCGAAGCAGGAGGTCTGATGAAATGGAGTATCACAAGGCACCCACCATACCCTTTCCATTCCTTTGTAATTGCAATAACACTTTAGAGATCCAACGTACCCTAGGACTCTATAGATACTTGGGGCTGGTGAAATTACCATTCTGATTCCTTCTGAGATTCTGATTTCACATTTTAAACTTTCATCAGTTATGTTATTGCTTCATGGGGATATGGCAATTCATATCAAGAAAAAAAAAAAAAGCATGGATTTGGAGTTTAATCCAGAGCTGTAGTTGAGCAACCAGTTTTCTGCTCCAGAATGAAAGAGTCAAAGTAATTGCAAGTCAGATATGAGTATGAAAGACCAAACCAGGAGTCAGGGATGAAGGAGAAGCAGATGATCAACCATAATTTGAGGAAGCTCTTCTATAATCCTGTCTTGATGGGACTGCATACTAACTACTGGCAGGATATGTAAGTTTGTGCTGTCCTGACTCTTAGTCCCTTGACTGTCAATTTGAATTAGGTTCTACAGGGGATGCAGCAAACCACCTGAATTAAAAAAAATGCTTTGTTGAAGCCCTAAACTAGAATCATCCATTTTCAAGAAGAATAATTTCCATCAGGACTAGACTGCTTAGTGCCTTCCACAGGAGCTGTCACCACTTCTGGCCCTATTATTTCAAAATTCCTGCAGAATGTTTTAGCTATCCAATGTCATCTGTGCCCATTAACATAACAAATTCTCTGCTAGTTCCAAAGCTGTGTTTCTTTCTTGGATGACCTTATTCCTTTTTTGTCCCCGCTGCTTCTTAAAGCAGAGAATGTGGTTGAAGGTAAGGTCTGTTTAAGAAAAGAAAAATAACATATCTCCATTTGGAGCTATTTTTAGTTTTGGGTTAGCAACTGTCATTTAGGAGAAGGAAAGAGTGGAGTATGTTTTAAGCCAAGGGTTGAAGTCTGGGCCAATAAATACTAGAAAATAATGCCAAGTTTCCACCTTTCCCATTTCACACAGAATCAATTTTAGCCAAAACTAGATCTTTAAGTTATACTGGATATGTTTTATAAGTCAGTAAAAGAAAATGTCACATTATTTCCAACAATAAAAACAACTCAAATAGCTCTCCAGGATATAAAAGCTAGCCTAGCAGGGAGATGATTCATTCCTTGAAGTTTGAGGTTTCTTAGCTTCTTGCACGGGTTTGATTTCCCATCTACAGTATTATATCTCTATAACTGAAGTTGATGGCTTTCTGTTTAGAGCTTCCAGGTTTTTTTTTGAAATCATGATATGTGGGACTAAGCAACAGTTTGGCCTACAAGTCCCAATGAGTCCTAATGTCTACAAACTTCTCATTATCGAAAACAATATCAGAAGTAATAATGAAGGATACACACATTGGGTGAGGCACTGAAAATACATGGATCTCCATCCAACATCTAGCTAATGGAGTCCCACTCAAGCAGAGACTGCCCCTTGGTCTCCCATCCTGTGGAGCCCCACATATACTCTTGAAGGATCTTGAACAAATATAACAGCTTTAAAGGCTAAAAGAAGAAAGGCATCATTCTTTGTTTTGAAGAAACTGTTGACTGGCATTTTGCAATTAGAAGCAAAAAAAAAAAAAAAAAATGGAGCCAGGAAAATGATAGTTAAAAAGTTGTACTTCTCTACAAACTTTCTGAGTTGTTGGACGAGAAATCTTAGAATAAGCATCCTATCTTTATTCTTCAATAAAAGAAGGATGGAGTATCTGACAAACCAATGTATCTTTTGATTATTTAATTAATTTGTGAAAAGTATGCTTTGCCTGATGGGTCCATTATGAAATCATCCCATTATTACTTTGTTGTAGTAAATCAATGGTGGCTTGTCCTCCTTAAAGGTAAATAACAATGAAACTTGCTGGTAGGAGGATTAACAATATTTTACACCCACAAAGACAGCATGTATTCATTTAGTGAGAGAGACTAGAATAACAGCTTTGCAGTTCTTCTTTAAGATGATGCAAGAACTCTCCAGATGACTCCTTTGCTCAGAGTATTTTCAAATCTCCTAACCACCTAGAATTTCACCTTCCAGCTTTATCTTTTAAAAAAAATGTAGCCGTTTCAAATATGCAGATGATTTAGAAAACAACACTCTCTTAACCAGGCCAAACCCAATGCAACATTTGCAGAATTTCTCCAATGTAATCTGAAAACTAACTTGGCAAGTGTGTGAAAAAGATGATAGATTTTGTGATAAGCCTGTCCTGTGTCTCATGTTTATGACTGTACATCATTGAATTGCTGTACTCCAGCCATGGATCCTATACTTTGTACCTAAATTAGTAAGAATTGCATTTTTGTTGGTGTAAGCTTTGTTGTTATGCAGTTCCTTTTATTTTGCATCAGTTGCTCATTAGAAAAAAGTGTATAAAGTAAATTATGAAGCATAATCTTCATGGGGCCTATAATAAAACTGTGTTAAGGATGTGATTTTTGGGGGAAAGGTTATTCTTGACTTCTGGTGACTGCCTGGACAAGTCCTTGCAATTTTTGGCAACAATTTTCAGAAGTGGTTTGCCACTGCCTCCTTCGTAGGCCTGAGAGAGAGTGAATGGCCAAAGGTAACTCAGCTCGCTTTGTGCCCAAGACAGGACATGAACTCAGAGTCTCCTGGTTTCTGGCTTGATGCCTTAACCACGACACCAAACTGCTTTTCTATCAAAGGTAAATGTTAGGGGTGGGATTCACATTTTTTAACAACTGGTTCTGTGGGCATGGCTTAGTTTGTGGGCAGGGCTTGGTAGTCATGTGACTGGCTGGGTGTGGCCAACTCAATATCATATCGAGGCACGCATCTCCTCGCCTCACCTCTCATGACTGTGGAGATGCTGCAACAGTCGTAAGTGTGAAAAATGGTCATAGGTCACTTTTTTCAGTGTTCAGCCATTGGAACTTTGAATGGTCACTCCACACAAGCAAAGTACCAGCAAAGGAGGGAAAAAACTCCAGAGAAGTTCCAGAGACAGGAAATCCAGTCCTGCCAAGAATGTAGTAAGGGCTAACGGAGAGGCGGTTTCTGTAAGCAACACCAGAATGTTTCCTTCCTGCCTTTCTTACAGGATTAGGCCAGTAATTTCTTCTAACAACTGGTTCTCCGAACTACTTAGAATGTTAACAACCAGTTCTAGCGAATAGGTGTGAACCGGTAGAATCCCACCCCTGGTAAACGTGTTCTCATTTTCTTGGAAGCTGTTTCTAATTGTAGCTCTACTGGATGCCAAAGATTGTTGGCTCCTTTTGTGAACTTCCAGCTCATCTGGAGCTCTAATTTGTATAAGTGCTGTCAGGGTAATGTGGATGAACTATACATCTCTTTATCAATGGCAGGGTTTCTTTCTAAATTTCTGCTGTTGTATCATATGAGGAACATGGTAGGCTGAAGAGAGATATGAAGGTGATGTTCTTTTGTTCTTGGTAGAAATGAAAAAGATCACACTGCAGTTGCTTGGTTTGAGTGGTACTCCAGAGAAGACCACAGAACATCCAGGCCTTTTCCGCATCAACCCTTCCTGCCAAAACAGTTGCACAGGTGAAACATGTGAAACAGGTGAAACCTCCAGGCCCAGCTGAACCTGCTCCCACCCACTCCAGGTCTGCTCCTCCACCCCAGGCGATGTCACAGCCCTTCCAAGGCTTTCAACAGCCCCTCACCTACCAAGGCTATGGATACCAGGAGTTCCAGCAGCACAGGCAGCCCTTCCCAGTACAGGCACACGTTACTCGCATGCCACAGGTGCCACCGATGCCGATACCACAGATGCCACTGATGCCAGCGACGCCTCAGATGCCATTGGATGCCACAGATGCCACTGACGCCACAGATGCCGATGCCACAGAGGCCACCGATGCCACAGATGTTTCCTCACACGCCACAGACATCTCACCTCGCCCAGCTGCACACCACCCCACTACACTCCTTCCTCCACCCCACAGCCAAGCCCGGCCTCAGAACATCTTTAATCGGTCCTGTGCCTGACATCCCAGGTCCTGGATGAAGGGCCTCTCAACCTCACTGGGCTGAGCCAGCTTTCTGAGAACTTCCTGAACACACCATCTCCTGTTGTCCTCTTGGGGCCAGGCACCCCAATGGCGCCTCAGACCAGCACTCCAGCCACTGCCACCTCCACAGTCCCTGTCCCCTTTACACCTGAGACGATGGACATGCCTCAGAGTGACTGAGAACATTGCTAGAGACTGAGTTGATACCGGTTGACTTTATCATTGCTTGGGACACTTTTCTTGGTTCCTTTTGCTTTTTAAATAAAGTCCTACACTTTACTTAACTGTTATTAATAAAGGTTATCTTTGCTTCACACACTTGGGTCATTTCTTTTACTTAATAAAGTGTTGGTGGAAACTTTTAGAAAATGGTTAAGCCTTTGCATGCTTGTGGGATGGGCAGGGATACCTGTGGGATGGGTAATAGCTGTGGGATGGGCAGGGATACCTGTGGGATGGGTAATAGCTGTTGGATGGGTAATAGCTATGGGATAGATAAGCCTCCAGTGCAAGCATAGTGGGACTGTATGGTCCACCCTCCCAGCTGCCACACCTATGGCCCTTTATTATCAATAACAATTTAATCATTGATCCACACATTTCAACATAAACAAAACTCTTTATTAATGCCCTATTCATTGTAAGGCCACTCAACATACATGGCAGAATCTCATCAGTGTGATGAGACAGGCTCAAGGAAGCATCCATTAAGCATCTACCATCCTGTCTTGCCACACCACTGCTCCAGCTAGGGAGTTGCACCAGTGTTTCAGGAGGTTGCGCTGCTTCTTCCCTTCACGTGAAGCTCTGTTGGGGCCTGGTACATCCACAGTGTCGATCAGGTTTCGCCCTTGCCTCCATTCACCAGGCTCCATGTCCCCATTGCCTTGTTGGAGGTCCACGAGCCTGTTCTGCAACACTGGGTAGCGGGTGCGCATGAGATTGTGCAGGATGCAGCAAGCTTCCACGATGCTCCTCACAGTCTCTGGGCGATGCTGCAGGGTGGTGAGAAGTACCTGGAACCTGTTGGCCAGGATGCCAAAGGCGTTCTCCACCACCCGTCTTGCCCTGGACAGCCTGTAGTTGAAGATCCTCTCTCCATGGGTGAGGTATCTGGAACTGTAGGGCTTCATGAGGTAGGTTCTGAGGGAGAAGGCATCATCACCCACAATGAAGTCGGACACATCTTGTGTGTCGTTGGGTAGGGGGTCTGGATCTGGGAAGCCCATGATAAGGTTATGTTCCAGCCCCTCCTTGAGGTTACTGGCGTTGTATACCTGGGCATCTGAAGCTGACCCGTTGCCTGAAGCATCGAAGTACATGAACTTGTAGTCAACATCAACCATGGCAAAGAGGATGATACTGAAGAAGCCCTTGTAATTGAAATAAGTGGACCCTGAGTTGGCTGGAGCTTTGCAGGCCATATGCTTCCCATCTATGGCTCCAACGGTGTGGGGGAAGTTCCACTTCTGATAGTTGCTGCTCTGCAACTTTCTTCCATCCTTCTTCAGTGGTGGGGCACTGGAAGAGCTCCTCCAGGTATTCTTCGATGATGGCCTGCACCACTTCTCTGACCACAATGCTGATGGTGTTGTGTGGCACCCTCCAGGCGTACTGCATGTTTCTGTATGTGGTTCCGGAGGCCAGGTAGTGCAGAGTCAGTGCCACCTTCCGTCCAGGGTCCAGGCTGGGATGGAAGTTGGTGTTCGCCTTGGTCAACTTTGGTCTCAGACGGTCCACAACTTCGTCAAACATGGCTTGCGGCATCCTCATGAAGTTCTGGAATGCACGAGTGTCTTCGTTCCTCAGCTCCACCATCAGCTTGTCATACAGTCCAAACTCTGCTCTTCTCCCGATCCATCGTCAGACTCAGACACTTCTTGGCTGCCTCCTTTTCTTCCTGTAGAAAAGGTGAAAGAGCCTGAAGAGGGTTTGGTTCTGGTGTTGAATGATGGTGGCTACCAAAAGGAGCGTGCGATGATCCATGGTGGGGAAGAATGGATGCTATGGAAGAGCAAGAGCAAGGCTGAAGAGGTGTGCACCCCACGTCTGCTGGACTGAAAGTGAGATCCAGGTGATTTCCTCCCCCTTTTTATAGGAAATATCGGTTTTCTTCTAGGTGTCCTTCCACATACTCTAGGCATCCTCCAGACATCCTAAATATCCGAGAAAGTCCCACATATGAACATTTTTCCGTTTTAATGCTTTATATCTTAGCTGCATCCGCTTTCATCCTTTCTACGTCCGTGCTACTAATGCTGTGTGTCCGTTCCGCGTCTGTTTCGCTTCCTCCGTGTCCGTTTTCTGCTGGAGTGGATTTGAGTTGCATGGATGCGCAGCGGATGCCTAGAGGATATAGCGGACGCGTAACAGATGACAACGGACGTATAACAGATGTTCCCCATATGCGTAGCGGAGGTAGAACGGACGCGTTGGATACTTCATCCGCTCAAAAAATTTTGTGCAGCTCAAAACTTTCTGAGCGGATGAAATCACAGTAGACGGATGCTGGACGGATAGAGAATATGAATCACGGACGCAGTGAGTACACAACGGATGCATCACGTTTTCCAACGGATGGCAAGCTTTTTTGTCCGTTTTACATCCTCTTTGCATCCGTTGGTACAGTGTGACATGGGCTTTAGAAGCAGAGATTTCTATTGAAAAAGATCATTGTGAATGTTCAGTGTTTTTGGCCTGGGGAGTAAATGAAAGTTGAAACTAAAGTAACACTGCTTACATTTAAAAAGAAGCAGCAGCCAGCATTGGTAAAGCAAGGAACGTTTTATATTTAATTTACATTTTGACATTTTTGCACATAAATAACAATGTAAACCAGTACGTAAACATACGATATTTTGTTGTAGCAAAGTAAAAAGCCTGTTAACTTTGGTCAAAACCTATTCTTAGGAGGGAGGGGAAACACTGATTGTTGCTACATTCAAAGTTTTTAAACAGGGGAGACAATTAGACAAAAGAAGCAATTTTAAAGCTGACGCATATAAATCTTTGTAAAATTCGTATCAAATACAAGAAAGCACTATAGGCAATTAATAAAAGCATGTGTGTGTCCAGTGATCGGAGTAGTGGTATTTTGGTTTATCCAATAGTTAATGGCTATGTTTAGGAAACAATGCTACATTTGAATTATATTTGTATCACAATTTATGGGAACAGAAATGTTATGAACTGCAACTCTTCCTTCAAAAGGCATATATAAAGTTTTTCTTGGGCTACCTGTAGATTATGGATATGTTTGGTGCTTTATATAAGAAGGCATTAGAATAATGTCATATTTGTAACAGCCTAATTCCTTAAGATTATTATGAGATATAAAGATATACATACTGCAAGAAAAGTAACACTGCCCTTTTTACTGGTGATCAAGTCACCTTTTAAGATGTAGGAAAAGGGACAGATCTTCCAGAACACTTTAAACAACTCATCCTTCTTAATGTTTCCATCTATATAGCATTCAATAATGGGACCTGTTTGACCTTTAGCAAGCATGTTTAGATTTTTTTTTTTTCATCTCCCAAGGCAGACATTTGCAATGATAATATGAGGAGATGTAAGAGTAAGCCAGTTATTCTTCAGAGAATACTTTGGAGAATTTAAAAGATACTATGTAGATAAATCTCTTGAAGCAAATAAAAACATGCACAATCATGCCTCATGATGAATAAGATTTATAGTATTATGGCTTTGATATTAAGAATTTACCCTTTGTGATAGTGAAACAAGCTATTTAAATCAATATTTTATTATAATATTTGGCTCACAAACGTATGTGCTTGCGTGCACAAAGAGGATAGTGGTATAAGTAATTATGAATACAATTATGTGCTATGCCCTATATCATGATATGTTATCTTTGGGTTCAGCAAAACAAAAAGATTTAGAATGTGCATTCCATCTTCTCTACATGTTTTGGTTTGTTTTCTAGATTAGCAAAGCATTAAGACAGACAGCATTTTCTGCATCACTGGACACACTCGATGAGGTAACTGTTGTTCAGCAACTTTGCAATGCCCTTTTAATTTTTCATTAAATTAACCACAAAATATGCTAATACAAATACTGAGAGAAAACTTGACTCATATGATACAGGGAGGAGAAAAAAAACACCTAGTTAGGTATGCCAAGAAAAGAGTTTACCACCCAATTTCTATCCAAGAAAGGGGATGGAGAATGAAGGGATTAGGGAAAGTTGTCCTATTTCTCCCAGAATCTCAATGGGAGCTTTGGGGTGTAGCCAGCCAACACCTCTGCAGTACCCCTCTTTGCAGAGAGAATCTTTGGAGTATCCTAAGTGGAGTATCCTAAGTTTTCTACTTACATAACAATATGCAAGAGAAAGAAAATGTTCTTTTCTAAGAGTACTGCTCACAACCATGAGGTAAAACTAAGGGCTTTGAGGTGAGGACAGTGTTTGATGCATTCTGGCTAATATTTTACCTTTTCACTCATTCTAGACATATCAGTTTCTCCCTTCTGCTGTATATATATTTCTATAAACAATTCTATACGTTTATCTATTTTGTTCAGTTATACAGCACTATTACAACCAAATGACTATTAAGGATTTACCTTTGGCAAAACAAAACAATCATGTCTGAAATAGGCATGTTAAAACATTTTCACCCTTGCAGCCTAGTCAATCATGGGTTTTGCTATTATTTTGCAGTTATTAAACAGATGTAAAGGAATCAACTCTATGGAGAACAGCCACAGGACAAACAAACACAAAAATGAAAAGCACACATATTCCATTTACAATGAATATTCTTGACATTGTAAATATCCTAGCTATTGCTTTTTGAATGGTAAATTGCATAATAAATTATGAAGTACTATTATTACAAAAAGATTATGGATATTAGGCAGTCTTTTTGGGAAGCAGGAGAGGCAATGAACAGTCTTGGCCTCTTTTCATGCCCTGAGAATGCAACTTGGAAATTCCTTCTTTCAACTGGAGAAGCTACTGTAAGCTGAGGTTGTTTTGCAGCGTTGATACAATACACTGTACAAGCAATTGCTACAGGCACCCTGACTTGCCAGGTCATAAATTAAAATACAAACAAACATTACTCCTTTGCCACACATACTAAACCACACACATATACTCTCTCACACAATGCATACATACATCCCACAGCACTTAAGGGTCCATTGGTTCATCTGTCTCTTGCTTGACCTTGATAGGTACCTGAGGTAGTGGATGAGCATGAGGCAACTTCACAACTGATACATCTGAGGCTTCGTAAAGGTTACACCCAGAGGAGACCAGCCCGTTCCCCAGGTTTCTCTGTAATGATGCTTTAAGCGTGGCTCCTTCTATCTCGCTTCTAAGCACAGCGAGTATTTCTTTCCCTACTACCGATGCTACATCAACACTGTCCTCAACTTCATCCAACCTGTCCGCATTGTCACTAATGTCAAATTTCTCAATCTCTTCATTGATCCGGTTAAGGTCCTCTGTAGAAAGGTTGTGAGCAGGAATTACAGGGCAGTTTCCCTTCAGGTGGACCTTGAGGCTACAAAGGTGGATGTAACTTTTATGGCAGTGGATACACTTGTGTGGGCGCTCTCTGGTGTGGAGTCGTTTGTGTAGCTTTAGGTGCACAAACTGGGTGAATTTAGCAGTGCACAGCTTACACTGATAAGGTTTTTCTCCTGAATGTAGCCGCAGATGGGTCTTCAGGTTGCTTGTGCTACTGAATCGTTTATGGCAGACCTAAAATTGGGAGGAAGTAAATTGGAGTTACGTCTACTTTAACATAAAAGCATAAACAAATAAACTCCAACCTCTCGAATCCCACATTTTCCTATCTAAGATGATTCTTGTGAAATCACTTCTTGCAAAATCATGTCTCCATTCTTCTAGCAAGGATCTGCTCCCTCCAAAGCATGCAACCAGAACCAATATATACTTGATTTGAAACTGGTGCAAAAGAAATCCTGACTATTTTTTAGAAGTGAAAAGCAGTTTACATTTTCACTGGACTGGACTGAACTGGTAGAACAGGCTGATATCAAATAATGTTTTGGTTGTGTTTTCAGTGGATCCAACTCAGGGTTGGATGGGAGGCTACCGGCATATTGCAGTGTTTTAAGCTAGATTAGGAAGTTGAAAAAAGAAAATGTTTCTGTACTATTGCAAAGCAAATCTGCATTGCCCCACTCTCAAGTCATATATACATTCATCAAATAGCCAACAGTCTAACGTGACTCAAGGATATCTTTACTTTGATTACATCTTTTGCTAAAGTCATTCCTTGCAAACTCTACACACCTGACACTCATGAGGCTTCTCTCCTGTGTGTACCAGATAGTGCTTCTGGAGGTGAGCCAACTGAGTGAATCCTTTATTGCAAGTAGTACATTTGAATGGTCTTTCTCCACTATGTACTCGAAGATGAACCTTTCAAGAAACAGAATGCTTAGTGAAGTCTCAAGAAACCATTAACACGTTCAGAATGATTTATTGAATTAATATTTTGTTTAGCTATTACATTTTCTATAAGCGTTATTTATGAAAAGGGAAGAAAATAGAAACAGTTTTGTACATTGCTATTTAAATACTGCTGCTACCCAAGATCTACAACTTAGCAATATTTTAATATGTACTTAGCAATATTTAAAGAGAGAAAACCATTTATGGAAATTACTAATGTGACAGAAGCTTCAGAAATCAAGAAATTAATCTCTTTTATCTATATACTCTTTTGCCAGGGTTGATCCATGGCTGAATTGTTCCTTTCCAGATTGACATTAAATATTGTTGGGTAAGAAAAGAATATATAACAATGATGGCTAAAAACTTATTGCCTCAAATATTATAAAGAAAAAAAATGACTGGACAGCAGAGGTCAGGAATTATACATCTGTTAAGAAATTCAGATATCACCTCAGTGCAACTAAACTCTAGGCCAGGGGTCTTCAAACTTGACAGCTTTAAGACTTGTGGACTTCAACTCTCAGAATTCCTCCTTCAGTCATGTTAGCTCAGGAATTCTGGGAGCTGAAGTCCACAAGTCTTAAACTTGCCAAATTTGAAGAATCTTGCTTTAGGCAAATGAGTGGCAGCCCAGCATTTGATGAAATCTCAGCTTCCTCCTAGTGACTGCAATGACTCCTAGTACAATTCATTCTCCTTTTTAGTCTTTCTTAGGCTTTTCTTATTAGGTGCCACTACTTTTTACAAGGCTCATCATCATCTCTCCCCACATCCAATAATTTATATATTAGATGCACTCACTTTCTTAGTTCAGTTATCAAAACTTCACAGAGCAGGAATCCCTCAAAATTAAAGTGACCTAGTCAAATCCACTTTGCATTATAGTCACTTTAATGAATCAATTAAGAAATGATTACTGCACAACTGTTAATCTTTAAAATGAATTTCAAATATTTAAAAGTGTAAAACCACAGACATAAATATAGTATCAGCACATATGTATGGACTAATTTTTTTTGGGGGGGAGTGGGGACACTCTTTAGCATATCAATTTCTTTTAGGCCTTCCCAAAAAGTCATTTTTGAGGAAATGGTAGTCAGAGAAATCTGCCTAGCCATTATGTCTTTCTTTAAAAGCTTACCTTCAGATTGGAGAGCTGGCCAAAGGTTTTGGAGCAGACATTGCATTCATACTTTATTTTGCCATTCTGTTTTTTCAAGGGATAGGGAAGTGTTTTATAACCAGTCATATTCCTCTTGTTCTTGATGAGATTTATGGCTTCTTCGCTGCTAGTGGCAGCTAATACTGCCGAGGTAGGTTTTGGTTGCATGATGTGTTCAGAAGTGGCTGCAGTGCCTGCAGTGGGTGACCCACTTGTGGGGCTACATGGCTTGTCTTTCATGCTGGCAGCAGCTCCTGTGATGGAGAAGGCACTGTTGTGTGCAGGAATCAGAAGGTCCCTTGGATGATCCGGCTGCAAGAGGTGACGGCTCCCATCTGAGGGCAAGGAACTTGGAAGGGTAGATGAGTTCAGGATATGAGGGGAAAGGTTTCCACCGCTGAAGAAGCTGCTATACAAAGGATACATCCTTGGGAAGAGATTGAAATTGTTGATGCTCATGCCATATGGTGGTAATAGGAATTTGGGATAGGGAAAAGTTTGTGAAAGTTGGCTTGAAGGGGCATATCCAGAATATGACCCTAATCCTTCTGTGTTATACAGTCCATTCAAGTAAGGATAAGGCTCCCTGTGCTCTTGAGTCACAGAAGTTAAGGGTGAAATTGTTACTCCTGGACTGCTGTGAGGGCTTGAACTTTTTAAACTTTGGTCTGGGCTACTTCTTGCTGAAGGACTTGGGGTAGTAGAAGGCTGGATAGGTGAGTGAGCAAGGTAATTAGGTCTATCAATCCCATAAGTTAGGGAAACCTTCAGGTAATCTTCTGGAATGTGAGGTCGGATGGGATAGACAGCTCGAGGATAGAAAGGCCTCCTTTCAGGACTACAATTTTTCCTTAAGACCTCTAAGTCTTTTTCTTGCGTATGTGGAATAACATGACTATAGCACAAATCCCTTCCTCTAGGATGACTGGAGTCAGTTTTTAGGATTTCCTTCACACTATGTTCTCTTCTCGGAAGATTTTTCTGAAAAAGTTCATCTTTGTCACAGGTTTGTTGCTTTGGCCTATTGTGGCTTTGGGCTGAAATACAAGAACAAAACATAAGCAATGAGTATTGGTGAGTATTGGTGTCTGGTCTGAACTTGCTTGTTTTCTTGCAATGAGTATTTCAAGACATTTGCAGGCATTTGATGGATTCATTTTGCAGTCTTATCAAAGTGAGGACAGATAACCCTTGTCAACATTTTTTTTGAAAACACTTTGAGCATTAACTTCTATCTTAAAAAAAGAATCAGTCTTGGGCTTTTGAAAATGAATACTACTAGGTTCAACTCAAGGAAATAAAACCACCAACAACTTGTATTAAATTGTAGAAAATCTGTCAGTACTTTCCTATTACTTTTGTTCTCAGCTCACACCATCTTTCTTGAATATGGAGCTTAAATGCTTTAATAAAGAAATCCTGTATCCTTTAATAATGATTCAAATAACATTTAAAAGCAAATTTTCAAAAATCCTTTTGAAAACAGCATGGGCCTCTGATTCTACATAGCTTCATTCTAATTTTTGATCATCATTCAGACAGTCCAATTGCATGTCAAAATGTAGGAAGGAAGCATTTTTCTCTGTCCCAATATTATAACTTTTAGGAAACGGTATGAAAGTTCTTTCTACAAAGGAAACATTTTCTTTTGGAACTAATTATGTACCATCAAGTCAGGGTTGATTTTTACCAATTGTATCAATAATTTTTCTGCGTGATTCATCAAAAGAAAATAGCAATTCTCTTTTGTCTCTCCAGTTAGGGTTTGCACAGCAAGATAACAACCCTACTTTTAACATCCCTCTATTTTAACTGTGGCTTCAGAAGATATGGGTACACACGTCTTGTCAGGTAGCTACATAATTTTTTCCTACCACACATATATTGCTGAAACACTGAGGGATGTGATGACTGGTCCCAGCTCTCTGAAGTGTTTCTGTGGTGTGTATGTGGTGAGAAAAGAAGACATGTAGGCCTCTTCATATTCACCATTTTTTAAATACACACCTGCTTTTTTATGATGTGTGAAGTGGTTTCTAGTTTTAAGCTTTAAGAAAAGACACACCGAGGGTGCGATATTATAATTAAAACTAAAAATAAAAGCCTTTTCAATTAGCACAAATTTTTCCCAAACTTTATTAAAATTTCAAAAAGGTATAAAGTACAAAGTAGCAAAGAAAATAAAGAGTTAAAAAGAAAGGAAAGGAGTAAGAAAAAAGCAAGTTTGGGAGTTGCAAACAAAAGGGGAAAAACTATTTAAAAAGTTAATTTATTTGACAGATAAAAATCTAAAAATCAATTATCCTTTCAATAGAGTTCACCATAACAAAAGGTACTTTTGTCATCATAGATAAATCTAATCATCAAAGCCCAAGGTTAAAATTTCAATTCTTTCAGTTTTAAACAAAATATCCAAGAATGGGTTTCAAGTAGAAAGTCTTTTCTTTAATCAAAGCAGTCAACTTCGCTATCTCTGCCAACTCTACATTAATTTCACAACCCATTCTTCCCTTGTAGCTGGCTAAATGTGAATTCTTCCATCTTTGGGCATACATAAGTCTTGCTGCTATGGCTACAGATAAAAACAAAGTTCCATTTAAAAAATGTTTCTCCATCAAACTCAGGAGAAACATACCTAGCTTTAATAGTACATTCAAATTAAGAATTCTCTGAATGTCTTTGGATCCAAAATGGATGTTTCATTTGTGCGTTTTCTGATTTTTGTTCCAAAGGTTGTTTTCCTTAGAAGTGTCTCAACACAGGAAGTGGTATGGTGTTTTATTATGGAAGAACCTGTACCACTGCACTGTGTCTTACAACAATATATAAGGGAGTATTTTTATTTATTTATTTTCTCATCTTTTATATAAGAGCTCAAAGTATCATATCGGCTCCTTCCTCTTATTTTTTCCCCTCAAACAGCAATGCTGTGAGCTATGTTAGGCTGGAAGAGAAACTGACATGACCCAGGTCTTCTAGTGACCTTCCATGGGTGAGGATAGAGAAGAATCTGAGTCTCTTTATTCCTAGCTTATTACCTCAACTACTTTACCATGCTGATTGTTGGAACTGAAACTGAAGAAACCTACTCAATGATTGGCATCCCTTTTCTGTTGTCCTTTACATAATCCCTAAGGCTGCTATACTGGACTCATGTAAGTCTCCCTGGGCAGCTACTTATCCATGGTAGCTTTCTATAACTGCTGAAGAAGAAATTTAGGGTTCTTTTTTATCTTGAATGTTTAATTATAAACTTTTTTTGAATGTATCACACATAAGAATTCTAAAGGAAGGTGCCATATTTTCCAGTTCTGTAAGGATTTGGGATTGGCTGCCAGGCATGTATTTCTTGGCATATACAGCTAACTTCTTAGTAATTTGTGAACTAGCTTCTACCTCTTCTGAACTTGAATTCTCCTATCCATTGGCCATGTTGATAGAGGCTGGCAGGAAACTGGAATTCCTGATATCTTCAAGCTTCCCTTTCTGCATTAGTCCATTTCCCTAGAGCAGGGGCATCAAACTTGCCGGATGCATCATGTGCTGGACCTGCCTCCACCCAGTTTAGCAAAGTGGGAGAAAAAGTCCTGATACCTCATGTGATGCCACTGTGACATCACGAATTTGACACCTTTGCCCAGGGCTCCATTTTTTTCATAGTTTATTTCAATTGATTGGTTCTCCATTCAAAACAAAAAACTAGGAGTGACCAAATACATGGGAGAAAATAAAATAAACTAGAACAATAATTTGTTCCACTCTTTTATTATTTTTGTAAATCCAGTATTAATGGCAAGGGAAAAGATAATGTTATTGGATAAATCATAGGAAGCTGAGGAAAATATTACGGACCTCAATCTGGCCTAGTCTGCATACTTTTTAGAAACTGAAATATAGGAGTTTACTTTATAGATTCCATGTAGAAAAGACTGCACACTCTATTTGGCCTCATATGGATTTTTATATCTTACAACTCACACAACTTATTTGATCTTCTTTTGATGGTGAGTAGATTGGGAAATGAGATTATATGCCAGTTCTGATTTTTGTTGGGAGAAAGAAGTCTAAAATTCATTCAAGCATCTCCTTGCATATAAATTCTAATGCAGGGTATTAGAAATACAGAAACTATATTAAAATCATTATATATGTGAATGGCATTTTCTTGAGAAAAATGTACTAAGTAAATTCAGCCTATATTTCCATTAGAAATCAAAGACAACTTCTTGTACTAACTCTACATATCTATTTATATAGATATAAATGACTAATAGTATGACAACAATTGGTACCGGTGTAGCCATGCATTGGTCAGTAAAAAAAGAAATACAAATAAAGAGTGAATTATGTTTTACTCAAATCTAGTCGCAAAAACCTTTTCATTTGTAATTCTATTAGCAGCCTGAGACATTTTAATTCTTTCCCCTGAGGCCTCAAAAAATAGCTGTGGGAGTATAGTGTCATTTCCAGAGTAAATGCTGATCAACATTTTGAATGATTAATTTTAATAATGCTGATTCACATTTTTGTTCTAAATAAAATAGCTGCTTTGCCAGAAGAGAACCTCAGAGTTCTACCTTTTCCCCAACACATGCCAGAATGAAGGTTATTATTTAAAATTTCATGGCTTCTCTGATGATTCTGTGGCTGGGGTTTTCTATAGTGGCTAGGGTTTTGGTGCCATTGAAGTTGATGTTATGACCTGTTGCTTTCATGTGTTGGACTAGTGAGGAGGTGTGTTCCAGCTTTTTTACTGCATATTTGTGTTCATCCAGGTGGGTACTTATTCTTCTATTGGTCTGTACAATGTATGTGGCCGGGCATGATGCACAGGGAACTTCGTATAAGCCTTGGTTTTCCACGTCAATTTTGTCTTTGGGGTTTTTAAGGATGGCTGCTATTTTTTTCTCTGTTTTGAAGGCAGTCTTGATGTGATGCCTGTGTAGTACCTTACTGATTTGGTCTGTAGTACCTCTTATGTAGGGCAGGACAGCTGTTCCATAGGTCTGTTGATCTTCTAGGTCTCTATTATGTCTTAGTGTGTTTTTGTGGATCAAGCTGGCAATTTTGTTTTTGTGGAAGCTGTTGGTTGTCAGTACTTTAGTCAGGGTGCATAGTTCACTCTTTATATGTGTCTTGTCTGCCAGGCGTTTGGTTTTGGTGATTAGTGTTTTGGCCATGGAGTTTATCTGTGCTGGGTGGTGGTGGGATTGGGCGTTGAGGTAGCGGTTGGTGTGTGTTTTCTTCTGATATATGGTTATGTCCTAGTGTGCCATCTGTTCTTTTGTAGCACCAAATGGCACCAAAACCCTAGCCACTATAGAAAACCCCAGCCACAGAATCATCAGAGAAGCCATAGAGATTGAAAAAAGACCTGAAAGCATGAATAGAAGAGATGATTCCACCAGACTGTCAATCATTTGGAAGCCTGCAGTCTCAAACAGAAAGATCACACCACAAGCCAGGCACACATCTGGTCATAAACAGACTCCCCCTGATACCTCCAGCTCAAACATACCCCAACCAGGCACCCAGATGAAACCTAGCTTCCTAATAGATAATAGCCGTCCTTTCACGTAAGCCAAGCTACACTGAAAGCCTCCAACACAGGAACACAGTGTTGCCAGCCAATCAAAGCCATAAAACAGACAGAAGAAACCAGAAACACCAATCAAACAAACTCCAAGACCAATAAACACAGACCAAGACTCCCAACCAA
>BLBF01000007.1:57202015-57260745 GCA_015471245.1 Laticauda colubrina | reverse complement strand
AAAAAAACCTGCATCTGTGTTATCACCAAGAAAACCTACATGTATCTCTTTACTTAGGTGATTATTTTCCTAAATGTCATGTCACTTTAATTTTTTCTCAAAATTAAGATGAAGCAAACTCCTAATCCTTTTCTCTACTCATTTGTGGAATACATAACAATTTCAACCATGCATCTTCTTTTTTAAAACAGCAGCCAGATATCCTGTGTTTCTGACAAAAAAATTATATAAAAGGCATTATAAATACAAGGCTTTTAATTGCAAGTAACTGAAGAACCTGGGGTTTTCAACACGAATTTCAGTTATTTTGAGACACAGCTAAGAGGAGTATGTAACATGTCAAGCTAAATCAATTAAAATATTTAGTTCACTTTTATGGATAGCTATATATACATTTATCAACTGATTTTTTAAAAGTAAAATGATTCACATCAACTCAACCTTTTGCTTTAAATCTCAGACTCAAAAATCAGAGTGTGACTAATTCACATCCTCTAGCATTTAAAATTGACTTATTGTATGTGCAGGCCCTGCTATCTTATGCATTCCTATGATACTTTATTGTATTTGTAATAACTTAAATCAATATCATGGACAATTATGTGATTCTTACATTTTCATAATTTCAAACAATAAATAGTATATGATGAACAGATGAAGTATTTTTATCTGAATGCTTAGGAAGCTCCTTTTCGGCGCAAATTGTTATAAAACAAAAAGATAGACATAGTTTTAGAATATACTTATAATAAATCAGAATCTACTTATGTTCCTAGGATATAGTCGCTCAGAAATGGAGAGTTACAGGAGAAATAATATTACAAGGGAAAATGAAGATGTGAAAACGTAAGGTTGGGGATGGATTTTAATTAGACAGGATTTCAAATTTAGGTTTTATCAAAAAGTTCATACTACTTGACGTTATCATGGTGGACAATTTTATACAGAGCTAGATGCAAATGTACCTGACTTAAAGATACACTAATTACCCTATTTGAAAATAGATGCTATCTGGATATGCAGCCCATTTTACTGCTTTTAAGTAAGGATGCTCTTTTATATGACAGTATGTATGTATGCATGTATGCATGTGTATATTCTATTTCTATGGATCTCCGCTCAAATATAACCCTGGGCAGTTTACAATAATTAAAATCAATATAACAAGTTAAAAGTTCTTTACTTCATTAGTTCGTACAGCTTCTACACTGGAGGCAGAACATATGTGGAGCAGAGGTGATAAGCAACACGATTCAGGAAGAGGCTACTTGTGTCTATATCATCTTTCATGCATATTTTAAAATTTCCAAGAATAATGTTTTTCAATCTCAATTAGCAATTTTTTAGGTTGTTGGAGCAACATTATACAGCTTCATTTATTTACTCTACTACATTAAGAAAAAAAGAATTGGCACCAACTTCCCAAGTAAGCAAATATTTTCTTTTTTCTTGAAGTGAGTTCCACTGCAGTCTTCCCGGATTATTTTTTATTTCCTAGTTTATTCTATAGTCCTGGTATCTCCTTGTATAGGAAGTCCTCACTTAGAGACTACAGTTGGAACTGGCAAATTGGTTGTTAAGTGATGTGGTTGCTAAATAGTGGAAGTAAAAGTATTTTCAATGAACAAGCACTGAAACCAAGTTCTAGCTGCATAGTTTGAAAATATTAACAAGCCAATCCTATATATCTGCAATAAGCCCCGCCACATTCAGTTAAATTTATTTCATGTCAGATTGTGGTGAATATGTGTGTGTGTGTGTGTGTGTGTGTGTGTGTGTGTGTGTGTGTCTGTCTGTCTGTCTGTCTATCTCTCTATCTTTGTTAATACATGAAAATATTGGGTGTTTTTTTGTTAGGACAGCAATTTATAAAATTTTGTGATATAAAGCAATAACTAACATAAAAATACAGATGGATGTGAATTCAAGAGATTACAAAGTGTGATGTGAAGTGAAAGCACTGTTTTTTCATTAAAAAATTGTATCAGTTCCTTCAAACACTAGGTGATTTTCTGAGCATTAAAATTATGAAAAACTACCAGTCTTAATAATGATAAACCTCCCCAGGAATCTGAATTCCTACCATCCAGATTTTGGAATGGCATTCTTTTCTTTCTCATTTTCACCTGTGGCTTTATCATAAAGTTGGGTTTTCCTCTCCTCACCTGGCTAGGCTTTTTAGTATAACATAATCTTAACAACAGCACATGAACGTTCAGATTAAGTTCTGAAACAGCCTCATAACAGGATGTTCAGCTAACAGTATAGCTACATTTTTGTCTGCTTAAATGGGGTTATGCTGAGTTGTGTTGCTTTTAATTAAGAAAAAAATGTTTCCTGTTTAAGATGTCTTCTCCTGCAATCATATTTGAAGCCCGAGGTTCATCATTCATATAATGATTCATACCCATGATCAACATTCCAGTGACAAAATATATTTTTTTACAAGGGAGTAAATCTAAATTACTTACTATTCAACATCACCAGGTCTCCAGTGGAAGGGTAATGCAATCTATCCGCAAAGTCCTGACAATACCAGATAAGCAATTCCTGGCCAGGAGGAATAGGCTTGATGGTATAGAAGTAGATGTTCATGCCGTTCTGACATGCAGCCAAGTTCTGTTCCTGAACTGAGTGGGCTGGATTCACATAACGCATCCAGTTGCTTTTTTCTTCATTAAATCCATCAATGAAATGGAGAAATTCACCACCAGAATAGATCTGCAGGAATATAGAAATGACAAAGCCTTAATGACAGTTAAATATATTATTGTTTTTAAAAAATCCTCTTCCTATTTATAGATTATTATCATAAATATAAGAAACAAAACTTCCCAAATAGAATTTGGTCCTAATTAAATGCTTTTTTATCCTTTTGTAGTTATTGCTTAGTTTTGTTGCAGAGTTTTCAATTAAAGTCTGTAAATATTCAATGTTTCTGATTTAAAATGCTACCTAAGTCTTGTCAAAAAAAGTATTTACTTTTTTTGTTGAATATATCTTTGTATAGATGCTAGGAGTCAATGTTGCAAAGCCAATTCACTTAATTATGTTCCAGTCAAATATTTTTCTTATCTCTTCTGCCTTTCTCTTTATGATTTCCTACCATCACCACAGATTTAAGAAACACCAGATTTATTCAGATACACCCTCACCCCAGAAGTTCTAAAATAGCACCAGAACATATTTAGAAGGCAGCCCTTTTGTACAAAAACTGGGTGGTGTAAAGTGAATTATACTACGGTATGTATGGTAAGGAAACATGGAGGGAAGACTGATCTAATAATTAAGTGAAATGTTTTCTTCTCTAAATAAGAATGTTAGGAAAATATAATTTCACAGGTGACAGGACAAATAACAATTTGAGGCATGCTTCTTTTCAAAGTGCCTCTAAGATTATGAGAATGAACAGATCCTGTTGAAACTTAAACCATACACTGAATAACTGTTGCTCTCTGAAGCAATTATTTGAAAGTTACCACTGGGAGAGGGGGAGATTATTAACTGGAACCAAAAAAGTTTTTATATATTTCCATTGAGAAATACTTCACTCTTTTTTGTCTTGTTCCCATGGGCTTTGGGCAAATGGCAAATATATACTTCTGGTTTCATTTTTACCTCAACTGTTAAACCTGAGGTCAATTAATCAGGTGATTTACAGAAGGACACTCAGTTGAAATGTCATGGCTAAGAAAGGATTTGAGTTTAGGTTTGCTCTTGTCAAAATGTAAAAACTGTTCCAGTTCCTTCTGTGTTTTTTTTAATAGGCATTTTTGTTTGAATGTTGTTTGATGTAAGAATATACCGAGAAGTCATTAAAAAAAAAAAAAAAAACGAAGTAGCAACAAAGCTGGCCTTTTAACACACACAGTAAACACCAGAATCACTTTCTTACTTCCTGTCATTTGAGGCTGAGGAAATACATGTAGCCTCATCAAAGAAGCCTGAGAGATTTTGCGGTGCTTTTTGTTATGAGAAAGATGGAACAAAGACTTAAGAATTATGCTCTCTCTCTCTCTCTTTCTCTCTCTCTCTCTCAAAAAAAAGCTTGTTAGCTCCGATTTGCAAACTTCCAGGAACTGAGCAGTTCCAGTGATATGCACCGTTACAGGGAAGAGCCCATTTTTCAAATTTAAAGGGAAGGTCTTCCAGTCACATTCCAAAGCTAACATAATTTATAATATGCTTCATCACTACACACATGCTGTGCAGTGAGACTGCTGTAAAACTTTATTCTGCTGCCTCATCTAATCCTCATGAATCAAACAAGGGTAAAATGTGCTTAGTCATACTGCCACAATTACAAGAAATGACATCACCTTGGCGCTTGCACAACATATTCATTCTTTTTCTTTCTAAAAGGTATAACATTTTTATGGAACCCAAATAAGATATTTCTTTTCCTGCCAGACATGTCTTTTCACATGACATGCTGGAAATTATCTTCCAGTTTCCTTTGCATCTACAGGGCTGTTCAGGCACTGAGGAAATAACCTTTTCTAAGAATCCCAGGCACTGTGAATCAGAAGATTTAACTCCAGTACTTAGCAAGATTTTTCAAAATGCAAGTACTGTAATGTGTGTAACGTGTGTGACGTTGTGTCACATCCTGTTAGGTAGTCAGAATTCTTTTCCAAGAGTTGCTGAATAATTGCAGAGCTCAACTGCAGGCTTTCCTAATCTGTTTCCCTGCAGATGTATGTATCAGACTAAAGTCCCCATTGTTGCCAGCCAAAATGGATCAAATAAATCAGAGTTTGTTACATCCAGAGGGCCCAGGTTGTTCTCTTCCCTAACAATTAAACTGAAGAAGAACATGTTTATTTTTCTTCCATGATAAGAATTTGAAAAACTATCAATATAAAGAGTCAATGAAGAAAATCAACTATATCTAGACTGATGACACATCTGCCTTATTGAGCAACTAAAAGTGAATGAGAACAAATGACCAAAATAAATGTTTCTACCCTGTCTTCCAAATGGATAACTTACAGAGGGAAGCAAAGATGACATGGCCTTGAGTTGCAAGCTTCCATCTTGGTTATTCTGTTTTTGTAATGTAGTATTGCAATGAAGCTAGCAGTCACTGAGGCATACCCACAGTTGATTATTTTTTGCTGAATCCTGAGCTAGATGTCTTATGCATACCTATACCATAATAAAACTTAGGCAAGATGAAATCTCACAGCTTCAATTATTCATTTGAGAAACAAAATTGATTCTTCCCCTACAGTTGCTGTAAAACAGGGGTGTCAAACTCACGTCACAGTGGCATCACATATCAGGACTTTTTCCCTTCTTCGCTAAACTGAGCGTGGCCTATAGCCTGGGAGTTTGACAGCCCTGCTGTAAGAGAATACACAATTAATATAATAAAGGATTTGCTTTTTTTTTTTCCTAATGCTATGCTAATTAAAGGTCTAGTTTGGTCTAGTGGTCAAGGCCCCAGGCTAGAAACTAGCAGGCATGTTAGATATGTTCCTGCCTTGATTTGTTTATCAAAGATTAATAAAGGCAGGATGTAAATAAATAATGAATACAGCATTCATCTCTATATAAGGGGTTAAGTTATAATTGAAATTGTGGAAGAAAAAGCAAATGATACAGTGTATCATGTCCAAGTAACCAAGTCTTCTTCCTTCCAAATCTCATACTTTATGACAAATTTAGTTCATCTTATCTCATCCAATATTTATACTTCAAGGGTACAAGAAATTTATTTAACTTAAATTATTGAATGGTGATAAGGTGGGAGTAGGATGCATGGTCTCTTAATTTCTAGCCTGGTACCTTGACCACTAGATCAAACTGGATCATTAATTAGCATAGCATTAGACAAAAACAAATCCTATATCGTATTAATTGTGTGTTCTCTTACAGCAACCATATGGACTCAACCAAATGAAGAACTGAAACTGTGAGATGACCTCTTTCCTAAGTTTTATTATGATACAGGTATACATAAAACATACAGGATTTAGCAAAAAAATGATCAACTAGCAAAAATTCTCATAATATCAACAACGTAGGGTTTTTTTTTAATTCATGTATCTCCCTTGTGGAATGAGTAATCAAAAAAAATGCGTTCTCTTCATTGTGTTAGTTAAAACTGTAGTAGCTCAGTTACTATAAGCACTAATTGAAGTATTTATCTTAAATATTCTCCATCCTGTGGGCAGAAGGAATAGCATCACATTTGTGAGATTAATCTCCTGATTTTGGCAGTAACCCTCAGTAAAACCCTCAGGTTTTAGAGGAGGATATCTGAGAGAAACTGCTCTATTATATGTTATACCCATTGTTGGTCTGAAAGTTGGTGGGTTGAAGCAACCAAGATTCAAAAGGCTTACTATTGGCTGTTCTATTCTCCTAAGAATGGGACTATAGTCATATCATTGCTAAATAGGGCTTTATTACTAATTCATCATTTAGCTCATGCAGTTCAAATAATGACAATACTGTTTCACAGATAACACATTTAATATTTTGTAATACTTTTATATGAAGTTATTTTCCTTGCTTACCCTCCAGAAATATTTTCTGTTTGCATCCTTAGGAACGGTGTCACTGGTATAGATTTCACCAACCAATGGTCCAAAGCGTGTTCCTTTGGGGATAATATCTTTGCTAATAACTCCAATAACCTGAAAGAAAAGGAATTGGATTATGTTCAGAATAAATGCATTGAAAAACACATAGTTGAAAACAATACACTGGTATAAAATACTGTGATTATAATATTGTTTGTCTATTCACTGCATTGCTATGAACCACATATGTTCTCTTCTTCTGTATTTAGAATATTTCAGCGATGAGTTGACACTTGCTGTTGTACAATGAAGTAATTAAAATATGAATAATGTTCATAAAGATTAATTTGATCTGTTTTTGTGCAGATATTTAGATATAGCAGTGTACAATTTAGTTGTAATTCATTATCACATAACTAAATTACAATAAATTTGAAAAATGCACCCTAAAGCCAGTTTGGTCTAGTGGTCTGAGAAACTGAGAAACCATGAGTTCTAGTTCAGTTTAATGACATCATTGAGTGACTGTTTGAATCCACGATATTGTGCCCTGACTCCACTAAAGGGAGAAAACCTTAATGCAACTGGCCAGAAAAGTGTGGACAGCACATGGCATTTTGGATGAGGCTTGCCAGAGGTGTTTAGCAGGAATAAACATGTCATGAAAGACACATTTTGAGAGCAATATATTTAAAGCAAGGTTTGTATAGGTTGTCCTCAACTTACAACCATCCATTCAAGGTAACAGTAGCACTGAAAAAAATGACTTATAACAGTTCACACTTACAACTGTTGCTGCATCCCCACAGTCATCTGATCAAAATTCAGCTGTTAAGTAAATCATGCAATCATTAGATGTGTTCTGTTCGCCCCATTGACTTTACTTGCCACGTTGCAAAGGGTGTTTGCATGCAAAGGGTGTTTGCATGCAAAGGGTGTTTGCTCCAGCTGTAATAAATACATGCCAAATTTTGATCATGTGACTTCAGGGAATGTGGTGATGGTTTTAACAGATAATCAGAGTTGGAAGGGATGTTGTAGGTCATCTAGTCCAACCCCCTGCCCAAGCAGGAGACCCTACACCATTTCTGACAAATGGCAGTCCAATCTCTTCTTGAAAGTCTCAAGTGATGGCGCTCTCACAACTTCCGAGGGCAAGCTGTTCCGCTGATTGATTGTTCTCATGTCAGAAAGTTTCTCCTTATTTCCAGGTTAAATCTTTCCCTGTTCAGTTTCCATCCATTATTCCTTGTCTGGCCAACAGGTACTTTAGAAAATAGCTTGACCCCTTCCTCCCTGTGGCAACTCCTCAAATATTGGAAGACTGCTATCATGATTCCCCTGGTCCTTCTCTTTTCTAGACTAGCCAAGCCCAGTTCCTACAACTGTTAGTTGTATGTTTTAGCCTCCAGTCCCATAATCATTCTGGTTGCTCTTCTCTGTACTTTTTCTAGAGTCTCAACATCTTTTTTATGATGTGGTGAACAAAACTGGATTCAATATTCTAGGTGTGGTCTTACTGAGGCTTTATAGAGTGGTATTAGTACTTCCCTTGATCTTGATTGTATCCCTCTGTTAATACAAATTAGGACTATTTTGGCTGCTGCTAAACACTGCTGGCTCATATTTAGCTGGTTGTCCACTAAGACTCCAAGATCCCTCTCACAGTTACTGCTATTGAGCCTGGTTTCACCCAGTCTACATGTGTACTTTTGGTTTTTCTTGCCTAAGTCTAGGACTTTACTTTTCTCTACATTGAATTTCATTTTGTTAGATATAGCCCAGAGTTCTAGTCTGACAAGATCCATCTGGATCTTGAGCTTATCTTCTTGGGTGCTAACTATTCCTGCCACTTAGTATCATCTGCAAATTTAGTAAGTTCCCCTTCTATTCCCTCATCTAATTCATTAATGAAGATGTTGAAGAGTCCTGGGCCTAAGACCTTGTGGCACCCCACTGCTTACTTCCCTCCATGTAGACTTAAACGCATTAAAGACTACTTGTTGAGTACAGTTTGCCAGCCAGATGCGAGTCCATCTAGTGGTGGTGCAAGCTATTCCACTTTTTTCGAGCTTACTAAGAAGTAGGTTGTGGTCTACTTTGTCAAATACCTTGCTGAAATCTTAAGTGTCTTAAATGTAACTTACTTTTTTGCTATTGTGCTATTGTGCCTTCAAATGGTTGCTAGATGAATGTTTTTAAGTTGAAACTGTTTGTACCTTACTAGAATCATTGTACTTTACTATCCTATACAGGGAGACAGATGTATATTATAATCTGAAATAGCACTTATTAAGGAACAACCACACATGAAATCTCTCAAATGCTTATTGTGGATTTAACCAAGGACCCACAGCTTTACAGTGTAAAATATATTGGCTGTTGAGGTTCCTCTTTGCCACTAATTATATCATGGACTATTTGAGTATCTTGTTACATACTGGGGATTTCCTCCCTTCCTCTCGCCTCCTCCACTAAGTCCGCTAAATTTTCATTTGCTTTGAATATTATATAAACAACAGAGTAACTTTGTAAACCAGGAACCATGAATAAGGACTTTTTGAAACTGATGTCTGTAACTTAAATGGAAAGTCGGGGATGAAAAAAATACATTTGCTCCACAGACTAAGTAAACATTCATGTTCAAGCTAATGAGTCAAGCTATTCTCACACTATTGACTAGTTTCATTATACCTAATAAAATAATAAAAAGATATAACTGCATTATGGATCCATCACACTTAACTTTGAAAAGAAGGGTAATAATTAAATCAAAACACCACAGTACTTCCTCCCTTTTCTTGAATTTATATTTATTGTAGAATTTCATCAATATATAGTATAATATTACTTGTGTTTAGGAGGGGAAGGATTATTGATTCAAGTTAGAGTATGAGTGAGATTTAACTTTTATTCCCATCATTATAAACATCTGGTTTTTGCTGTCCATCTTTTGGAAGAAAGCATATTAGCATTCCATCTATGTAGTATCTGGGAGATAAAAAAAAATGTATCTACCTAGTGGGATCTACAATGAACACTTCTGAATTGATCAGATTTTGTCAGTCCTGAACAGAGCAGTTTCTCAGTACTGAAAAAATGAACATTAAAAGCTCTAGTACAGCGGTATCAAATTCAATTTCACTGAGCACCACATCAAGGTTGTGTTTGAACTTGGGGGGCCCAGGAGGCCGTGACGAGGATGGGTCTGGCCAGATTGATGTCACTTGTGTCGGGGGCATCTGTAGAGGCCCAAGGGCTCTCTCAGTAAAAACAGGCTCCAAGCTCTGTTTTCGGCCGCGACTGTTTCAGGGGGCTCCGTTTTTCACTGGCAGAGGGTTGCAGGAGGCCATTGTGGCCAAAAACAGAGCTCATGAGAGCTGCACGCAGCCCCCTGAGATCCGTTTCTACTGGCAGAGGTCTGCAGGAGGCTGTCACAGCTGAAAATGGAGCCTGGGAGGGCCGTTTGTGCCCTCCCTAATTAAATTTTTACTGATAGAGGCACTGTGGGCTGGCCTTTCACTGTTTCCAGGGCCCTGCAGGCCAGACTTAAGCACCACATGTGCCGGATCTGATCCACAGGCCTTGAGTTTGACCCCTTTGCTCTAGTATAAGATTCTAGACTCTAAGGTTCACTTGAATATAGCCAGTTTTCTTATCATTACAGCTTTATCATTTGATTAGTTTGCAGGAATTTTTTTTTTATAGAAAACAATAGGTTCCATAGCATGAAAGATTTGAAACCCCCTATTTTACCAAATAAGCTACTCTCAAAGTTTCCTAGGAGTTGCAGTTTTCTAATGAGTTGAAACTTCACAGAAAACTACAACTTCCAGTATTATTTGTAGCAGAAAGGAATGGATGCTGAACTAGTTTAAATTTGCAAGAGAAAAAAAAATACTGACAAAGTAGTAGCACAAATACCTAGGATTTGGTTTGGTATGAATTTTTTGATGAGTCTGAAGCAATTCTTGACATTTTCCCCTAAACTTTAACAAATTCAAACCAGTTGTGTGTTTTTTAAAAACAAGTAGAAACAAATAGGAACATGCCTAATGGTAGTGTTTATTTTTACCACTCTTAAGCATTTTTCATAGAGGTGAAAAAGGCAGATGTTCTTCTGGCTTTTCCCCATCTGACTTCATTTACATTCTGTTACAGCTTTCAAGAGAAGTTTATAGCCACTATCTGAATTATACTGAAGTCTGGCTGTTTTTGCTTTTCATAGTTATAAGAGATGCACTCTCCCTTACATTTTAATTTAAACATGTGTTGAAATGTTTTAAATGTTTTAAAGTTTTCAAAGTGTCTAAGAATCATTATGATGTGGCATTTGTCAAATGAAAACAGTTGGGGGATTTTTGTACAATAATTCAAAAAGCATGCCCAAACAATATTTTGAGCAAGGTCTTTAGAAAGAATTTAGTATGATATGTCAGTTATCCTCATTAAATATGTGTGTGTACGATTGGCTGGGTATGTATGGGGGAGAGAGTTGAATGGTTTGTTTAATGGCATGAGGGACAAAAACAACAGAGGGGACTGTTTTGTAATATTAAACCAAGCTGTAGAGTAATATTTGTTAATTCCAGCGATTTCATTTGGCTAAGTTTTCTATTCAGATAATGGTTAAGAAAAATTGCACAGGGTTCCCAAATGTTTTTTAAACAATGCATGAAAATTTTACAATTTGCAAGTTAAGAGGAAAGGGGAGAATGAGAGAGCAAAACTGGGAAATGCTGCTCGCTATATTATCTATCATAATTAGCAACTCTCAGGTCCTCATTCCAACGTTACATTTCCATAAAAACTGCCATGTTAGTCTGTAGCAGAAAAACAAAACAAAACATAGCCTTCTGGCACCTAAAAAAATAAATGGATGCTAAAGGTTTCATATACACCTCATTAGATGCATGAAGTATCATCCTGAATAAATTACAGCTATTATCAAGCATTGGATACACTGGAAGAATCACATTCTTTGAGGAGGAAAAGGTAAGTAGAATCAGAGCTGAGAATATATGTACCGGAACTGCAGTTGTTTAGGTTTCCTCATACATATAACTAGCCTTTTTTGAATTAATATCCTCCCTAGAAAGGATCTTAGTGGCTATTTTCTTAGTGTTAGTTATATGTCACGTTTACATTTATTCTGAAGAGCACATTAATTTTCTGAATGTGTGAATGAAGTTACCAGAAATTATTTACTGTAGAATGGTTGCACAAAAGTTATATTTTCAGGATTTAACTATGATGTTCCCAGATAATATGATATAGTATACAGAAACTCTATAGAAATCCAGCTTTGAGCCACAAATCAGGAAATTGAGTTTCATTGTATTTTCACAATGGCACATTAAAATGGTAGCATAGCATTTTTTTTAAAAAAGTGACCATAATGTTAAAATATACACATCTTTAAAAAATACTACTACAAATCAAAAAGGAATGTAAAATAAGCCTTGTTGAATTTTGAGAGACACAAAGCGGTATTTCAAATTTGCCCACTAGGTGTCCTTAAACACATCTGCTTTGGAATAATGCTGTCCCAACACCACAAATTCTCCACTAATGGGAATGACAGCAGACCTTCTGAATAGTATCTCTGACAAAGAAACTCTGATGACAAAGGAATGTAATGCCTGTATTTTAAAACTGAATAGAAAAGTTTCTACTGGTGCTATGATAAGTACAATTGTTAGACAGACTTCCCCCCCTCTTAAGATATAACAATTATCGAAAGTCTTTAATTCACAAAATTACTAGTTCTACTATTAGTATATGGATGTTACTTATAGAATATAAAGTACAGTCATGTGTTCACTGAAGGATAAGACCCAGGGTAAGACCCTTATGCTTCTTGTTCATATAAAATCCTCAAAATTGTCCTATTGAAAATGGACTATTGGAAAACAAGACACAGGAAAGTGTTTCTTTCTACGTTATTTTTTTAAAAAGCAAGATTACAAGTATTATAATACATTCTTATTCATTAAATTTTAATGTGTTACTAGTGCTTTAGGTATAAAGTCACAGAATTGTTTCTATATTATGCTATTCTGGTGTGATCTTTAAACTTCAGGTTTTGGGCTGAACCCTGTTAATTGCCTTACAATCAGTTCCTTTGTTTTTCTTCATAGTAATGCACACTACAATTTGACAGAGGGAACTTAGTCCTATTAATTTTCCTGAACATTAGTGATATCCTGAACAGGCTATTAGCCTTCCTGAATTAAATAAAAATAAATTAACAGGGAACTCTTTAAAAAAAAAGGTCACCAATTGTTGGAACAGAGCCACTGTATTACTTATATAAATATTTGTATTGAAATATCTTTCCGCTTTCATGTTTTATCTGTATAGAGAAACCACTTCTTTTGATTCTTTCTGGGCATCAGCACCTTTTCTGTGTAACATTTTCTCTGTCACTTGATACATCCCATGCAGATTTTATGGAAGTACTTATTAACTTATTAAAATGACCCTTCATAAGACACAGGCTGAATGTAGATAAAAGACACAAGCTATTATTTCTTTTAATAGGCGCTAACTAATATCACTAGCACATATAACTTAATCAAATAATAATAACAACAGAATAACAGAATTGGAAGGGACCTTGGAGGTCTTCTAGTCCCCCCAGCTCAAGCAGGAGACCTGTACCATTCCAGACAAGTGGCTGTCCAGTCTCTCCTTAAATGCCTTCAGTGATGGAGCATCAACTTCCAAAGTAATCATAAATCAAAAAATAAACTGAACCTGGATTGATGTCTATGAGAAATAATTATTAGAAATGCCTGTTAGCTTAACCTCCACTTCCCTATTTCCATGATGTCTTGTTCACTTAAGCTTTTGTCTAGAGTAATACCCAATTTCTTTTGTTTTCAACCACACTGGGAGAATAATGCACTGAAGAGAGCTTACATCCTATAATTTATTCATTTTTAAAAGGGTGGAGTGAGAGATAATGTTTTCCTGTTGCTTCCTTCTTACATGAACATAGCAACAACATCTGCAAAATATTCAAGTGATAAATATCTATTTAATGGGTTAGTGTACAATTTGGTTAAATATTTAGTTTGATTTTTCTGTGAACTACCATAGTTTGATTTAATTTGATTTTTCTGTGAACTACTTGGCTGGAAGGGTGGCTTAATTCTAAAAGAGCAAACCAATAAATATTGAGGTATAATTCTCTTCAAATGCAATTAATAAAGAGCAGTATCTTTTGTGGGTCTAAGTCCCAGTTTGTACAAAAATACAGCTCTAGATTACTTCATGGAATCAGCTCTATGGAACACAACCACCCTTTAAAAATATTTTCTGAAATCAAAAGATGTTGATCTGTAATTGTTAAAAAACTGAGATTAGGCTATCATAAAAGCATGTTTTTCTTGCCACAAGTCCATATAGAAATTAAAGTCTGCAGTGTAGATTCTTCTGTAGATCTCTACCAAAGCAGCTTGACATGGTCTCCTCTGCTGTGATTGCTTGTACTAGAATGGGCACTTCCCTGGTACCAATCTTTCTATTTGGCCAGTGTGTATTCCATTTGTGTCCATTTCTATGTGGATATTTGAGGGTTTTTTTCAATAATCTGATAGGGTTTTTTTAAAAAAATGTTGCCTACTATTTTAAAGGGACCCAATTTGTGGGTTTCATTTAAAAGGAGTGTCCATTCAAAAAGAAAACTACTTGTCCACACTGAAAAAAATAAAAAATACTACATCATGAATGTCCATAGATAAATGATACACCTTTGAACTTTAAAAACTAAAACCGCTTTAAGATACCCAAATGCTTACTAATGGAAATCATACAATGAAAAACAGTTCCATAAAGTAATCCCCAACAAAGGTCAACCATATGACATGTCTTGCCTTTTCAATAATTCAATAATTCCAGGATTAGCAAAGCAATGAGAAATAAACAAAAACAAGACACACACAGGTGCATATAAAAACACAGGAGTATCTGTAGGCTCTAGGAATATTACTCTAAATGCAGTTCCTTGATGACAGCATTAACATTTCATAAGCATATTTTTCTCCACAAAACAGCTCACTTCTTGCATCATTGTATGTGATCATGTCTGAGTAATCCATCCTTGAAAAATAGCAAGACCTTTGTCTGCCAAAAGCTACAACCTCAAGCCTACATATAAGATTCAGTTCCTTTAGATTATTTTTTGGCATACAATATTTTGTAGTATGCCCTAAAACCAAGTTTATCAACAAACATAATATGCTATGATAATAAAATGTTCTCATTGCATCTCTGTTTATGAATTAATGAAAATAGTTCAAGATCTAGGACACAAAGATAATTGGGTTCTGCATTCTGGTTCTCTCCCCTCTCTTACCAAATTGTTCACAAACTCTAATACCAATTAACCCAACATTCTGCCAAATTGACCACAGAACTGATATAATAATTACAAAGCCAGCTAAATCTGAGCCAGCATATTATGAACAACATACAGATATTGTATCTTAAATGGTATATGGGACAGGATACAATAATGCAATTTCTTTCTATTTTTCAGATAGCAAAGGAAACTAGAATGGAAAAAAAAGTTAAACATATTGTCTAGCAGTAACCTTCTTTGTAAAGATCCATAGAATTACATTTTATAAAAAACAACTGCACAGTTTGTAGTTTCCTAAACTATTATTCAATATAATGATTTAAAAAATGATTCACAAATTACGAATGTTTGGCAGCCTATAACAAAGCAATATTTTTTTAGACTGTCTGCAATGAAACAAGAAGATTAAGATAACAAACTGGGTTTTACAATGGATATTAGCTAGTTGGTTTTCAGGCCACTCAGCTAAATCCTGAATATATTAGTCAAAGAATTACATCTTTATTGCCTAACTCAAGGGCCTAGTATATATAGGGAATACTGAAAACTTCAGTTGTTCCAGTTTATCATTAAGTTCAGATAAGAGAAGAACAGCACCAAGAATTAACGCACAGAGATAATAGGATGCCACCCAATTTCTGAATAATGTTAATAAATTACATTTTATATCAGTTCAAGTTTTGATCCTGTTTTTGAATACAAGAGTTTCCATGCTGTTTGTTTTAAGAAGAATCTTTTTAATAACTAGAAAGGAATGAACGTACACCCTTCCCTGAGCTCTGTGGTCAGTTTATTTAGCCACAGTAGCAACACAGGTTATAGCTGTTCCACCACAAGTCACAGGAGAGGGACAAAAAAAAATGATGGGCTGGCCCTACCATTATTAACCAGCTGAACATCACGCCTAACTATAATAGCTACTCTATATGAAGGAATAAACAGGCAACCAATTGCTCATCTAGGCTGATTTTTATTCTCTGCCCTTCTGAAACAACAACCAAGAATGCACCCACTCCAGAGACATGGACTAAAGTATACCTGTATGTCCAGCTCCCAACAAAGTTCCTGTCCTAGATAAACAAACCATTTAAACGTGGGGTATTTAAATGATTTCACTGATCTGACACAATTTTATTGTTTCAGAACAAAAGGGTCACTTATAAGCAATGTATATTCTGTGTTTTACAGATATATGGGTTTTACGACTATACAAAACAACTAATTCTAAACTGATCAGGAATACAAGTTCGGAAATGCCGCTAGTCTGCTAAACCACATCATACACACAAAGTCCATATATACACCAGCACATGTAGGATACATAGAAATACAGGTCAGGAAGTATTTGTTTGTTTTTGATGGAGTAAAATAAGGATGATCCAATGATATTAAAAACAGAGAAATTTCTTCAAGCCCTTTCTATGCTTTAAGAAAAGAAAAATTGGTAATGCCTCTTTCAAAAACAAACAGAAATCAAAAGGGTATTTCAGGTTGTTGTAATCATTCCTGGTAAACTTGTTCTTACCTCTTTGCAATTTCCTGCATATTTGAAAATCAAGTTCCTTGGCAAAGATGATTCGGCCTGAGTTATGGTGCAACCTTCTGCAAAGCTGGGTTCTGTCGGATGATCATTTACAATGTAGGTACACTTGTCTTCAAATTCAGCTTCTGTCCATAGAGTCATATCAGCATCCTTCATGTCCATTTTCATTATCAATATTGTCCCTTGGCTCTGTCCCTTGGAATTCACAATATATGGGCTACACTGTGCGGCAGCCTGGAAAAAATACATATATACACATTTGTCATTCTGTTTTCAGGACTGCTGGCAAATAGATCTAAATGGCTATCTGGGAGCACACTGAGAACATGAGCAGGACAGTTAAGAGTTGCACTTTGGGGCTGACTTCCTTGACACACCATATTGAATAGCTGAAGCTAGTGGGGTGGGGAGAGAAAAACTGTATACCTCTTTCACATTGTTTCTTTCTTATCTGAATGGGGGGGGTGTGATCTGAAAGCAAAAGAACCTTCTACACAACACAGCTTGTTGGAAAACTGCACTAAGAAAGTGTCATAAACAAGGAAAGGAAAAGGAAGGAACTGCTGTCTGCGTCTGAAAGAGCTAAAAATGGAAAGTGCAGGCTGGAAGAGCGGAACCTGGCTTGCTTTTTCCAAATGAGGAAGACTGAACTTTCCCACAACTTCCAACATAAGAACAACTTTTAAAAACAACATTTCCCCCCCCCCCTTCCTACCCTGTATTGACTTCCTCTTATCCTCTGGTAGAAAAAGCCGAGGAAGGCTGCATCCTGTTGCTATCACTCCAGAAACAATCCAAAGTAACTAGAAATATTACTCAATTAGCATATTCTTACATCTTCCAAAAAGTGTGTAAAATACAACTGAACTACACTGAAAATAGCTCATGGCTTACAAGATGAACCACAATGCTTCTATGTCAAATACATAGTCACAAAATTCAGAGACAAGACATCTCAGTTCCTCATCTATGATACAGGTACAATATTAAAGGCTACCTTCCAATGTTCGAATATTATTATTGCATAAAGTATTATTTGTCTTTTTTTTTAGAAAAAATATCAAACTTTAAACACAGGACAGTAGTATTATTATACGGTAGAAATATGAACAGATTTATTATAGCGCAATTATAACATTTAGATTTACAACTATTCCTATAGTAGAAGTAGCAAACTAATTTGCATATTAAAACAAATTAACTTACCATTCTGTTTCCTCCAAGTAAAAAGACAATGGATTAGACTATAGATTTTCCATAACAAAAACCTGAAGCTCCAGAATTATACTACTAATCCTCTGGACTGAGATCAAGTAGGTCATATTCCCAATTCAAAGAAATATTTTGAAAAAGGCCAAAAAACCCCTCCCAAAACCTGCTTCATTCTGTATTTTCTCACAGAATTCAACTCTGGCAGGTTTAATAGTTCTTCAGATAAATGCTGATAGGACCATTCCAGAGACTCGAGCGCAGTATGAAAAAAAAGCTTCACACTTTAACATGCTAGAACAGCGAAGAGCAGAGCGAAGTAATAGTGAAACTCAACTGACAGTTGCGAGTAGCAGTGAAAGAATTAATCATCATAAAAACAAAGGTCCTTGAACTTCAAGGCACCTTAGAAAGAGCACTTTCAAGAAAGAAAAAAAAATGCTTGCCATTGTCACAGTGCTTCTTGCTATGTTTCATTCAAAAAACCCTCTCATGCGATCTGAAAAAAAAGTTGCTTACCAAGGTACAGTCCACAAATACTTCCAGCTGGCAGCCTGGCGTTTCAGGTAAGTCTCACACATAGCTAAAGAGTAAACATTTCCTCTGCCTTCCACTTGGTCCGTGGAAGTCAGACTGACTCATGCCTCCAGATTTAACTCTTGTTGCTTGGGCTGGCCTCTCGCTCACGAGTTTTCTCTCCCTGTCACAGGTGCTGCTGTTCTTAGGCTTTAACTTCTTTGAAAGACTGGAGGGCTGAGTGTTTCAGTCTCTACTAGCGAAACAAACTCTTCCTTTCTCCTCCCTGCTGCAAGTTTCCAATGAGCCAGTCATTTCTGATTTACACTCAGAGCTGTCAAGAGAAGGGGGTGGGGCTATACCTGATTATCCAAGTCAGTCAGAAGGAATTTTTTTCCTTTCTGAAAATCACAGCAATGCAGATTTTCCAATTAACACGTAAGCTGATTAATAGGCTGGTAGCACTGGAATTATCTTCTAAGGGAAGGGGAAATATTTGTTGGTGAAAAATAATATAAGATCGTTATATGCTGTGTTTATACCCAGCATGAAGAATGAGGTGCAAAACAGAACAACATTATTTCTCTGTTCCCTACTTCTATCTCGAAACTCAACTTTCCAGGAACATCAAAAACCCAATTAAATTTCTGTCAATGACTTTATAACAGAGGTACAAAAAGGAAAAAGAAAGAAAAAAGGCTGTTATGCAATTTGATCTGTCATAAGCTTTTAAATTAAAAATAACACCAAAATTTTCTGTACAACATAGATATTATCCTCCCCCCTCTTTTTTTACACTCCTTATTCAGATTAATAGAACTTTTACTCAAGGGAAAGTGAGCGCAGGGCTACAGCCTTACCTTTGTACTATTTTAAAATCACATCAGTTAAAGAAGAAACAACGCATTATCCTGCAGGTGTTTTTGTAGAGAGTTGTTCAAATGCTAACGTAGTCCAGAAAGAAAATCTGCATTATTAAAATCTGTAATAGACACAATCACTTAAGAGAGTGTCACTAATGAAATAAGTATTTGTGTGTAATAATTACACAGGCATGTGTTCTTGCCATTTCTTTTCCTTCTTTCCATATTAATGTGCTGCCTTGAAGGAAGGACATCCTGTGATGATGGCATACAATGTCCTGTTTGCCTATTATGAAGTACATTAAACCTCACATTCCTATTTCTCATTACCAAACAAACCAGATGCATAACTTCCTTCAGTGGTCCTGGCCCTTCAGTGTGCAATCCTTCAGCTCACAACAATTGTGAGGTCGCATAGCTCCATGCAGAGTCACACATAGTTTCAAAAATACCAAGTCAGTTCAACACAGGACAAGTCTCCTACTTTTCCTTTTTACCTCGCATCTTCAGACATGTTTATTTTACCATGCCTTTCCTCTTGCGTAGGAAGGAACCTGTTTTGACTTGTTTTAAAAATACAAGTGAATGTATGTGTGAGGATTTTTATTGTTCAGAGAACCAATCTCTGATTTTGTTCTGACATACAGGCCCTACCTGAGGTGGTATTCAGCCAGTTCTGAGAGGTCCTGGAGAACCGGTAGCAGAAATTTTGAGTAGTTCGGAGAACTGACAAATGCCACCTCTGACTGGCCCTGCCCCCACCTATCCTCTGCCTCCCGAATCCCAGCTGATTGGCTGGGTCTTCTTTTGTTGCCCTGCACAGGAGAACGGAGCTGGAAAGCAGGTTAGTGGGATGAGGAGGGAATGGGGATTTTGTAGTACCCTTCCCCCTGGGGTGGGGTGGAAATGGGATGGAAATATCCTTCCCCTGCCATGCCCACAAAAGCCACACCACACCCACCAAGCCACGCTCACAGAACTGGTAGTAAAAAAAAATTGAATACTATCACTGGGCCATATCACAGATTTCTGAAGTCCTTGAAGTTCTGAAGGTGAACGAGATTATTTGTTTGTCTAGAGAGTATAGAGTACAAAGAGTAGCATTTATTTGTATAAAGACTTCTGATATATTCTAATCAAATATTCACAGATCACTGGGCATGACTAAGACATAGTATCAGACAAGTACTTGATAACTCAACAAAAGAATTTACAGAAGTTATGCAAATTATAGAATATGCAATAGAAATAAGCATTCAAAACAAAAGAATATGGCCACCTTGATTTTGATAATTGATGATGAACCAGAAGATTGCTCTTCTGGTTACAAAATACAGACTAACTCTGTATTTTGTAT
This sequence comes from Laticauda colubrina, assembly GCA_015471245.1. NCBI lineage: Eukaryota > Metazoa > Chordata > Lepidosauria > Squamata > Elapidae > Laticauda > Laticauda colubrina. Next base: position 57,240,359 of record BLBF01000007.1, on the reverse strand, counting down.
TGAAATATAAAACTGTGGCTTCTATGAGAAATAAAATTGCACCTTACTACTTCCTGTAACTACAAGTAGTCCTCATATTAACACTTTAACAGTTCATTTAGTGACCGTTCAAAATTATAACTGCACTGAAAAAGTGACTTATAACCAGTGGTGGGATTCAAATTTTTTTACTATCGGTTCTGTGGGTGTGGCTTGGTGGGCGTGGCAAGGGAAGGATACTGTAAAATCTCCATTCCCTCCCCACCCCTGGGGGAAGGTTACTGCAAAATGCCATTCCCTCCCCACTCCACTAACCTGCTTTCCAGCTCCATTCTCCTGTGCAGGGCAACCAAAGAAGACCCAGCCAATCAGCTGAGACTCGGGAGGCAGAGAATAGATAGGGGTGGGGCCAATCAGAGGTGGTATTTGCCGGTTCTCTGAACTACTCAAAATTTCTGCTACCGGTTCTCCAGAACTGGCCAGAACCTGCTGAATACCACCTCTGCTTATAAACATTTTTCACACCTACAACCATTACATCATCTCCATGGTCATGTGACTTATATTTGGATGCGTGACAATTGATTCATATTTATGATAGTTGCCATGGGAACATGTGATGACCTTTTGCAAACTTCTGACCTGACTCATTTTATTACAGAGTATATTAAAGAGTATACAGATATTCTTCATTCAGCAACCAAAAATAGTTCTGGCAATTTGTTAAATAAAGTGAAAATCATGGAAGTGCAACTGTGCTTATAATTTTACTTCAGCTTTTCTTTGCTTCTTGCTACTTCCTTCAGCTGAACTGGGTTCTTTCTCTTTCTCTTTGGGTACATCTTGGTGTAGGTTAATAAGCAAGTAATATCACCCAATAAAAATGGGTGATACATGGTTGTCATTAATCTGTGTGACAATACTTAATTTAGAATTTGCAGATGGATTCCAAAAAAGGAGAACACTAAGAGAAATGTCAGGACTGTAATGAAACCTGAAAAAGACTAAGAAATTGTCCCTGAATATACATACAATGTCAGAAGGATATGATCCCAAACACTGGGCAACGAAGGTTTCAAATCATGACAAAAACAGGGGAAAGGGCAAACCTTACAAGCCCTTTTCCTCCAACCCTTTGGCGTGCTCATTCCAGTGTTAAATAAAATTAGATGCTGAACAAAGGACACGGAGGCTTTAAGAACTGCATGACATGTTGTTGAGGCAATTAAGTATTCTAATCAGGGCTAGCATTTCCCTTAGTGATATTGGATACCATGAAAAACAACAATAATAATAAACTGTAAACTCTCTGCACGTTGGTAATATAAAACAAGATTTACCAACTCATACATTTCTCCCCTAATAATACCTATTTGCAACATTTTGTCAGGCAGGCCCACAATGCCTCTCCTCAATTAGAGACTGTCACCTACATGGGACATGGAAACAGGTCTTTTCAGTTGCAGCTTTTTTTTTTGTCTAGAATAGGGGAATATTCAAATGGCTTCTTTCTAATTTTGAAAAAGAAAATAGTGAAAACTTGGTTATTCTATCAAGCCTTGGTGGTTGGGTTGACTACTCTTTTAGATAATGCATTAGTTTGACAGAGCAACTCATGATCCCTCTAAATAACTGGAATTAAACAGTCCAGGAAATGGATCATAATCTACTCTGCTGAGGGCTTATTTAAAGAGCCAGATTGTTGTATGCATAACAGGGGCAGGGCCACATGGGCTTGTGGGGGGGGGGGTGATGCTGGCCTGTAAAGCAGGTGTAGTAATAATAACTTCCTAATTCCCACAAAATGACATTGCTTGATAGAAGGCACCACCAACAAATCAATTTTGCCGGATCTTATTGAACAGGCAGCAGTACCTAAGGAGATGGTTCCATCAGTATCCAGGTCCTAATTCATGAAAGTCTTTATATGGAACAATTAAATACCTTCAACACTTGAATTGTTACCAGCAGTAACTCAATAAAAATAGTCCTCATTTAAAAACACGAGCAATATGGTGTTATGTCAAAAAACCATGTGACTACAATACTTAGTGATAACTATTCTGGCAGTCCTGGTTGCTGTTGTAAAAGGACAGACAAGGTTCTTAAACAAGAACTTCCTGCTGAATTCCCCATTGACTTCGCTTGTGAAAAGCTGGCAAGGAAGACCACACATTGTGAACAGGTGACTATGGGAAGTTGCAACAACCATAAATTCAAGATCTAGTTGGAACGACTGTTCAGCCCATCCTAAATTTTAAGAGTTGCTGAACAAGTGGTCATTAAATGAGGATCATTTGTACTTTGAACTGTGTCCATAACTGCTAACAGTGCAACTTGCAGAATAGAGGAATTACACATGCAAAATATGAGAAGTATCCATAACTACTTACACTACTACATTTTAGACCAGCTATAAATTCTGATTGGCCAAGTGTAGTCCAACATAGAGTACACTGCAGCAGTGCAAATTGGGAGGAGGTGTCAAGAGCACAAATGAATTCAAGAATGGCTAGCTGATCCAGGAAGTGTCATAGATGGCGTACAAATGTATCTGGGAAAGACTTGGCTGGCTATGGTTGCTACTTTTTACAGAACAGGACCCAAGAATCCAGGAGAACCTTCATATTATATGCTATTTTTATTTGGGAGAGTGCAGTCCGATCCAGAATTAAAGATGGTAAATCCACTAAAGCAGACAGTATTTAAATAGAGCCATTCAGTGTTGGACCTAGCCCTTTGCAAACCTTAATTAATGAATTACTGAATTAATTAATTATAATCCAGAATTAGTTTATTTCGTATGAGGGATTTTATACCTCAAGTCGCAAAATGATTTGAGTGCCCTACTACACATTTTGACTCCTATAGATAGTAAACTGCTATTTGTGTTTGATAGCAAATTATGTTGAGCTGCACCTGGTTCGAACAATATTTATCCAAAATATATTACTGCTTTATAAAGTCTTATTCAACATGGCATGTAATGTAGAGAAGGAGTCACCAACCTTTTGGACCTTAGGGACCACCAAACTCATAATTTTAAATCCCATGGACCACTAATATGAATTTTGCCTGACAGTGGCTTGCTGATGTTGGTTGGAAGAGTCGGTCCCATATTCCAAAGCTGCAGTAGTCACAGGACTGGCCCTTTGGTCATTCCGGAGCTGCTGCTCCTTCATCTGGGTGCACCAGCCTGCCATGAACTGGAGCAGCTGCTACGGGATGACCAAAGGGCCAGTCTTGTGACTACTGCAGCTCTGGAATATGGGACCAACTCTTCCAACCAACGTCAACAAGCCACCCAAGGGCAGATTTCCCTCCCCCGCTGTTGGGTCTTACCTTCCAGTTCCAGCTGTGGCTCTACTCAAGGTCAGGTTTGTGCTTGGTGAAAGGGTGGGGGCCAGCAGATGAGTGGGCCATGTGGGTGGTACAGCCTTGTGTTCCCGCACAGCCTGGATTAATTGCCTTGGGGGAGTGCTTTGGGAGAACATTTCTCTGCGGACCACCAAAATTCTCTTGTGTACCACCAGTAGTCCTCGGCCCACCAGTTGGCGATCACTAATGTAGAGTATATTACAGTGTATTACATATGTACATATCCATAATCTGTATATTGAATTGTGAAAAAAATAAGACTCATTTATACTGTTTATATATCAAGATATCTTTTGACTTCTTGGGTGTTCCATGTAATTTGTCATTCCTGCTTTCCCCTATATTAATATTTAGAAATATATTATTTGACTGGCAGTTTGTTGTTTTTACATAGAGTTCACTCATACTATCTGGAACTTGCAAATTCAGTGGTGTTCATTCCAGAAAACACACTTTTAAATCATACTTTTATTGTTCCTTTTCTGTTCAGAGAAAACCTCAATTACCTTATTAGTCAGCATTTCTCAGACAAGACCTTTTTTCTCTTTCTTTTTGCAGTAGCTTCTCGCCCAGCAGCAAATCATGAATGGCTCAAACTGTGCTGATGTCAGAAACTCTGTCTTCACTCTCACCCACTTCACTTCCTTTGATGCTGTCATCTCATGTCACTGAAGCTCAGCAGTAAGTGAATGTTACTCCCGCTTCAAAAGTCACTGAAGCTGCCTTTCCTCTCCGCGTGCCTCTGCTTGAAGGCTATTTTTTTTCTCCAAAAGAGTGAGCAGGCAGAACAGCGCAATGATTGTGAGAAACTGACTTCCAACAGATGATGTGATATAATGATGTGGGAAAATACCCAAAGCTGAATATCACATACATACATACATACATACATACATACATACATACATGTATGAAGATGCATATATAATTGAATCTTTCTTATGCAATGTTGTCTCTGAATTCTACAAATTTTGGAAAAATTACTCTGTGGATTCCAAAGTAAATCTTGTATTATCAATAATCTTGATCACATAAATACCCCAAAATACTTTCAATATGTTAAATTCTCTCAAGAAAAAAAAATGAACATAAATTTAAAATTGGTCCCAAATTCATGTTTTAAAATATCTAAAACTTTGGTAAGTTTCCTATCTAGAAGGCTTCTCAATTAATTTTCTAAACGTTTATTAAAAGTAGATGCCTTTCAGCATAGCTGGACTCCTGTGTTTACATGGATCAATTTACACAGTTTTCTTGGCAGCAATTTGGTTTGCTATTGAATTATTCCAGGATATTTTTTCAACTTTCCAGTTTAGCATGGAGTTCTGGATTTCTTAACAATCCCCCTTTCCAAGTATTAACTAGATCTGAGCTGTCTATGCTTTTTTCAATTGGCCAAGATTTTTTAGGTGCTTCCATCTTTTTTTATAGAGCATACTAGATTGTTAGATTGCCTACTCTTAAAACTGGAACAATAACTGCAAATGTATCAGCAACGCTTCTAGATCTCATGGCATTTATTGATGCCATGCTTGCTGTTTTTAAATGTACTGTGCATTAACTAATCGATCCAATAGGGTCTTTATGCTATATTTAATTATGCCATTGCTATGTACTGAAGTTTGGGCATCCATTCTATATGTGTAAATTGTCCTTCATCAATATTGTTATGGATTTTTCAAAATATCTGATGTTAAAGAGGTTAGATATTAGAAAAACATTAGCTAGAAATACCACTGGACACACATCTGTTCAGAAATTTTGCTCAGTTCAATATTTCCTGATATACCAATGGTTGTAACATTCCAGTCTAACCAAAAAAGCAAACAATAGTTTGGATGGCTCTGGTTGGTGATCACTAGCTCTTATGCTATCTCACAGAATCAGGTGTGTGAGAGGTTTTTTTTTTTTTTTTTGCTACATCAAAATTGAACTCTCTTTGGTGTAGTGCTAACAGTTGGCATTCTTTTATATATTAAACTATCAGCTATATATGAAAGTTCAGACCTTTTTAATGAATTCGAAGAAGTACTAGTAGCTGTCTTCTCTGATTTAACTTATGTATAAGTCCCTCTCTGAGGGAGATGGGTGGTCCAGAAATGGGAAAAACAAACAAAATCCTTTCCAGGATGATTTGAGGAACTGCATTTTTGCAGAGCAAGCTAAAATGTTCTAACAGTTCTTCATCAACTTCATTAATGACAAATTCTGCTTCTATTCCATAGCACACAACAAGCAACATTCTAACCTAAACAAAACTCAACTGCACTTTTAATTAATCAATTTTCATTTATTTTCTGGGTTTTGCATTAAATTTAGAATGTGGGAAACAGAAGTTAAAACTTCTCAGAACTAGAAATAAACTGGTAGTTGAAGAGGAGTGGCTGCATTCTATTTAGAGAAAAATAGGTATTATTGAGAGAAAAATAAAAGGTGGTAAGAGGGTTTACTGCAGTCCCTTTTCTTGTTTTCAGAATGCAGGCAGGCCTCTTAAAAACTATCAGGACAGTTTCCAAACTGAATTACAAACAGAATCCAAGTTGAGTTCTACATGTACATATTGCTTAGTCTAAAATGTGATTATTAACTTGAAACCAAATTAAACTACAAAGAAAATCCTTCACTTTACATTTACATTATAGATAAATAATCAGCCATTTCTAAGGTATCCTCACTTGTAAACCTATCAGTAATGTCCATATAATTACAGAAACTGCAAGTCTAAGAGTCCTCTGTCTCCTTAAATAGCCCATACTTCTCCTCTTTTCCGAATTAATTTTTTTCTATAAATTTAATCATTTTTTCTATAAAATGTTAGCTCCATGAAACCTTTACAAAACAATGCCAGCCAAGAGATTCCCCCCCCCCCCCCATTCTTACAACTATACATCCTGACTTTATCAACAGGCTTTATCTACAAGCTATTGTTTCCCAACAGGGTTTATGGAAGAAGGTAGTTAATGTTCAAATAGATTTTTCTCGGTTCAACTCAAAGGATACCAGCTGCTGACAGAAAGTACCCTAGGGTTGGTTTTTTTTTTTTTTTACCGCTTCCTTAGGAAGACAATAAATCAAAGAGTAGCATGGACCTGTTTTGGAAACACCTGAAGCTGAAACTAGTTTGTTCTTTTTTATTTCCAGAATCAATAACTTTTGGAAAAAGACCAAGCTTCATGAAAGTGATAATCCCACAATGGAGAGTCCATTAAAGGTATTAAAGCATTGGCAGCAGCCTGATGGACAAGAGAAGCTCTGTCCTGACAATAGACAATTAAAGCTGATAAAACTGAACTACTTGTTGCTGTTCTAATTCCATGTAATTATATGCTCCTTGTCCCTGCCTCCTGTACACAGGGATGAGCCATGCTTCTTTAATCTCCAAAGTACCTGACCTAGTTCCTCTTGTGGTCTTTTCAGGACCTGTTTTATTCCCATCTGGATCTGTGTTTTTCCCTTCTCTTTCTCTGAACCATTATGGAAAATTAGAATGAAGGAAAATGAGAAGGCATCAAAATGCATTTTGTTGATCAATATTTCTTGAACACCAACAATAAATAATGATCAGCAACCTGCAGGTTATCACATTCAATTGTTATATTTTTTATTGTTAAATTACTAAATATTCAAAAAGTCAAGATTAGTCTGTGACAAGTCAAATTATTATATGAAAAGAGGATGCTAAAATGGCATGTTATGGCTCACTTGGCATAGGCAGATGCATACATTTGAGCAATCCCATTTTTCTTCACAGTCTCACTGCATTTCAAAGAAATCTATATAAGTTTTGAGTACATGGGTCTTTTTTTTCCTGATAAGCCATATACCCTGGAATACCAAATACATTCATGTTATTTTACATCATAATTTTAAAAATAATTCAAGTGGAATAGTTCTTGAGTTGTGTTATGTGCAAGTCAGCAAATCAAAACCTGTGCAACTACTTACATATAGCTTTCACAAGAGTAGTAACATCTGTTAATATATGGAGGGAGGACAATCTGTGTATTCTAGATGCAGAATATTTAATTCTTGATTATTAATTTCAGAATATTTGGGATGGCAGCTGAGGAAAACAGGAAAGATTATTGTAGCAATGCTTTCTGCTAGGAAAATTTATGTGCGTAAGTATGTTACTACTGCAAATTTCAGACCAGGGTCATTTTCCTACTTGTTAGAATTGCAATATGGCTTTCATGCTCTATTATGATAGTATGACAAATCATCTTGACAATCCTTTATTTTCAGATATGTGTAATTTCATTCCACATATTTGTGATATTTTCAGATTTTTTTTAAAAAACCAGGAACTGATTTTATTTAGAACGTAGCTGCTAAACTGAGCAGACTAAATGATTTATTTGATCTCCAGTTAAATTTTCTCTAGTTTTGTTTGCTTGTTTCCTGAGTCAGACTACCTATCTGATAGGAACCAACACTTCTAATTTTCTACTGGTTTCCCATTTGTTTCCAGTGTTGCTTTTTAAAACAGCTTACTAGAATCTCATTTGACATCCTACATTTTTACAGTTCCAATTTTTCTTGTATAGAATAACCTTTCAGGCCCCTTCCCAACTAGGCACAATGATGCAAGACATACAAAGTATTTTTTTAAAAGGAGTTTGCCAATAAGGATTCTGCTTATAAGGATTCTGTAAATGACAACTCATCCTGTATTTCAGAATACTGAGCTGCCACGTACTTTTCAATGAGCAGGGAGAACAGCTTGCTATAAAGAATGCCCCCAATCTGTTGTTTTCATTTAGGATAACAATTGGGCTTTTCAAAGAAAAGACTACAAGGCAATTTATACTAAATTGGACCTGCCAACTGCAAGTTGGAATATTGCAAATAATTTACTTTCCATGATAAAAGCCAAAACAAACAGAATCCAGCAGGGGCCCAGCTGATAAAACTGTGTCAAAATTCAAACCATTTGTCAAAGGGAAGAAGTGAGCAAAAGATGGACTCAGGAAGCAGAATTATCTGGTGCAAGACATTAACTAATATAAATACTGACAATGGGGGAGGGTGGAATAAACACATTTACTCAGCAATATCTTGAATTACCCCATGAAAAACCATTCATGAAACTGTCTAGGCTGTGCCACCCACACATTCATTTGTCACAGCACTGTAGTATTTTCAGCATAGTAGTATTTCTCCACTGCATATAATCGTATCCCAATTAAGCAAAGATAAAAAATGCTTTTAATTTTTATCTCCAGATTTTCTAATCCTAAACATACAAGTTTCCACCTCTGTTGCACAATTTTAACCTGATAATCACATCAGAAGAAAATATTTTAATAGTATCTTAAACAATGCAAAGCTACATGGTCTTGTATAATGATGGAATATGAATTTATCAGTGGAAAATCAAATAGAAAATAAGTGGGTTTTTTTTAAATGCTTTTGTTTGCAAACATATCCATTTTAGTAAGTTACCTAAACTGTCTACAATAAACAGTGCCACAAAATACCAGGCAAATAAGAAATAAGGGCTGTCAAAATAATTGAAATACATAAACAAAGTATTTTAGCTCCTTAAAGCAAGTGACAATGAAAGATGTCGGAATCATGCTTGAAGTGCATATGTAAAGACAATTATTTAATGCATAAAACGTAAGAGTAATGTTTGATATGTTTAGCAGTACCTTAGATTAGCCATAGAGGATAGGCTTCCAGTCTTCATTCACAGACCACTAGTTTTTAGTCCATAGGTGTATCTTGCACAAGTCTCCATGCACTATGAGCCTGTCCCCAATACACACTTGGGCATACAAGAGCACATAACACACATGCTTTCTACTTCTCACTCCAACTCTCATCTAACTCTGCCTACAATGTGACTTGGATTTTAGAATTTCTCCCGGGGAGAGTTCCCTCCTCCCTCCCCTTTCCTTCCACTCCTCCCCATTCTGTAATTAGGCTTAACCAGAGCAATTAACAAAATCAACTCTGCTTAGTTTGGTGGTGGGTGATAATTCTGACTGACCTTTGAAAAATAAAAAAATAAAAAAGAAGGAAAATTAAGACCACCACCACAATCACTGATTTAATCTTTTATTATCTAAACAAGGTAACATTCAAATATAAGGGTATGTTTGTTGTTTTTTAAAAGTCTTTCATAATTAAAAAGATGTCTGATTTTTAGTTAATCTAAAAAGATATTTAAAAAGTTAAACACCATTTCTTAGATTAACAGTATTCTAAAATATGTCTAATGGAAAAAGAAAGACAAATAAGTTGATGGAATCAAATTTGGACTACAGCTTTGCTACTCAATGGATTCAGTTGTGAAATTAAATGGCAATTGCATTTAATCTTAAAAATGTAATGGCAAGTACATTTAATTTAAAAAAAAAACCAAAATATTCACACTGGTTCATTCTTGTAAATATTACTATTGGACTAATTTACGGCATATAAATGTGTTGGAACTACTCTCTCAGAGACAGTCCCATAACTAGAGTTGGGACAACACTTCATCATTCTAGACTGATTTTGCAATTTGGGGGGTCCTTCTTGACTTAATCTGTTTTCTGATGTGTGGGTGGCAGCTGTGGCCTGGAGAACCTTTGCACACATTCATCTTGTGCACCAGTTGCACCTCTTCCTCAACCAGGAAACCCTTCAGACAGTTTACTCATGTCTTGGTCACCTCACAACTGGATTACTACAATGCATTCTATAGTGGATTTACTTTGAAGACAATCCAGAAACTATAGGTGATACAAAATGCAGCAGTGCAAGCAGTAAAAGGCACCTCCTGGAATGCCATTTATCAGCACTGCTACACAAACTTTATTAGCTAGTGGGACTCCAGGTACCTTTAAAGGTACTAGTTATTACATGTAAATCCCTTTATGGCATAGTGCATAGGGATAATGGAAGGACTGCCCAACTCCAATTGTTTCTGCCTGTCAGAATGGGTATGTTGTTATCTTATGAGACTAAGAAAGTGTGTCTTCTCTGTAGTGGCCCCTATCCTCTGGAATGACATCTCTCCAGAAATATGGATGGCATTCTCCCTCCTTGGGTTCTGGAAAGCACTTAAGACCTGACTTTGATTGGTAAAGGAGCTGTGGTTGATGTGTTAAATTTGATTTGTTTTTATTTGTTATTGTTTGTTTTAGTTGAGGGTGCCTGTAGTGTTGTATGTTTTAAAATATTTTTTATCATGTTGCATTTCTATTTGTAAGCTGCCCAGAGTCTATAGGTGTGGACAGTTATAATAAATTCAAATAAATAATAATAATAATAGTAATGTATTTCAGCCAAATGCCCTTTCCCGTGAATTTATTACAACAGTAGAAACAGATGTCTCTGTTTCTTGTTGCATAAGCTCATGGATAGTATCAAATGGACCAAATCAAATATATTTGGATTCAAAGAGACCAATATGATGCATACTGCTTATATTTGCACAATACAATAAATAGTTCCTTTTAGTTTAGTGATATTTATACTAATGAAAATAAGTGCTATTTCTTCATGGGCTTGAGAATAACCATCTCAAGACTTTTCAGTCTTTCCTGAAAATAATTTGTTGGGAGAAAGGGAAACTAAGCAAATAAAGCAAGCCCCCCCTCCCTCATCCTGAATGCCCAACAGATGGTAATAGAGAAGGCATCCATCCTGCTTCTGCTTTATCAAGCACATTTGGCACTGAGCTCAAGAACAGAATGGAAATATCTCATACTATAATCATAATAATTTTGAAGTGTATACACATTTTCTTACAAAACAAAAAGGAGTAGGTTGTAGTCAAGAGTGTTCAAAGTTCTTAGGAAAAAAAAGCTTGAATAAAAAGCAAAGGTAAGCTGGAAAGCCGGAAAGAATATCCTATAGAGAAAATAACAGAAAACTTCCCCCCTAATTTGTGTTCTGGACAATAGTCACAGTCATTAATGCAGCTATTTTATGAATGGATTAGCTGCTTCCGTACAAAGAATCATACTTGGTGATGCACAAACAGAATACTTTTAAAATTCCAGGACTGTTTGCTGACCCCACCAAATAAATTGCATTATTTTTAAATTGAATTTTATACTCTAAAATATAGGCAATACAAACAGCTTTTATTTATGGAAGCACCAGACTCCCAAAGAATACTCTGCAGGATCAAATCATCTTCCACCAATTTAAATCTAGAGTACAGAGGAATGAAAGTTCTCTGCTGTACCAACTGTATTTATAAATGTCTTTATAAAATAGCCAACTTAATAATGAGTAACCTGTTCTTTTCCTGCTGGCTATAATGGAAACAGGATTTTCTTCCCCCATAGCCAACACATGACCCAATTCTTAATTTCATAACAATGGTTTTCTCTGTATTGATTTTGGGACACACGAAAACACATTCTCCTTGACATTGACTCTACCAGTTGGACTTCATCTATCTATCATATTAAACCAGTGTTTGATTGTTCCTAGGTGGAGATATTTTATATCCTGTAACCATGGTATATCCTTTCCTTTCCTTTTGTGATTATGTTAAATAACAGCTTCCATAATGCCTAGAAAGTATGGCCATTGGCTAGGAGGTCGGGAAGTCCAGTATGTGCAAAGAGAAGCAGGCTAGCAAATTTTCGCATCCTTGTACACCATGAATATGAAGCCAAAATTCTTAGGATCTAGACAATACATCCATGAAGCTACAACTTAGCTACAAACAGCTACAACTATTTCAAAGAGCAAGACATGCCGTATCTCCCTCCATCCCCACCCAACAAAAATATAAGTGCATTTAGCTTTCCCCTTTCAAGATTATGGATGTTTTTCTGATTTTATCCGACCTAACAAAAAATCAAACCTGAGTCTCTTTGCTTACAACGTTTCAGTCCTTCCTAACTGCCAACTATTGTATGTTGCTGAGTAAACAGAATGGAATGGACCGCTTTGGTCACTGTGAACATTTTTGTTGTATCTTTTGACCTTAAAATAATCACATTCCATTTTCATATATATTATTTCATATATATTATTTATATTGCTTTTGTGCATGATTACATCACGCTGCAAGAACATTCTTCAAGTATCGTTTCAAATATTCATGTATATGAATGCTGCAACTTGTAAATGGATTAACATCATGTAACATTTCAAAGTATAAATATCTTTCATGTTCTTTTCTATCTTATAATTTTGCAATAGAAGAGAACAGGTGAATTAGCTTTCTATTCAAGCATAACCAGTATTTTTTTTACACACACACACACACACACACACACACACACGGAGAGCGAGGGGGGGAGAGGGAGAGGGAGAGAGAGAGAGAGGGAGAGAAAGAGAGAGAGAGAGAAATTGTTAGCTATTTGATAGTTTGCAATTAGTGCCATATGAGGAAAATACCAATAAGAAGCTCAATGTATTTTGGCACTGATAACAAATGCACAATTTCAATTTTTTTTAATATTGAACTAGTACAGTAGAAATGTCATCCAACAAAAAGGGGAAGAATTCTTTTTCACAAGGAGTAATAATGTTAAAAATACTGGTGCAAGCAAATCTATATCAGCTTCCCAGAGTTGCCTTGTGGTCAGATGGGAGGGCAATAAAATTTATAAATAAATAAGTAGGAAACTGAACTTAAAAAAAAAAAAGGAATCAAAGAATAATGCCAAGATAACTCAAAGCAAATTGCCAATAAGATTTTAAATACAACAATTTATATGTTACATGCCTCAATAAAAAGAGATCTATTTGTGGCATAAAATCAGTAGCATTTGCTATCCTGGAAGGGCTACAACATTAATGCTGTGCATAGTAATTGGTGTTCTGCAAATCTACATTGATACACTAGTTACTGAAAAAATAAAAATTGAAAAAATATGCTGTTTGTACAGATGAAAATATGGACTGTAAATAAGTGGCATTGATTTGATTTAGGCTTCTGTGTATAACATGTTTACAATTCCATGATACTAGCTTCTAAGATATCTATGGCTGGATCATACAAAATGCTTACAAGACTGAAATAGAGTATTATATGGAGGAGGAAGGGAAACCAGAGATGTCTTTCTTAGGGTGTATCTGTATCATCTCTGTTTTTTGTGGACAAACATTATTATAATATTATAATACTCAAGAACAACTTATTATCTGGAACAGATTCAAAACAGAACATCTGCCTTGTTAATGGATGTCACCCCTACAGAATATGCATATAATAGCTGTGCACAAAACATGACAATTCAATTTCCTACAAATTTTTCACAATTCTAGATAACAAACTTTGATATTAAGGATGGAATATAAAACTTTTTTGTCCCAGAATTGGTAGGATGTAGCTCATAGGACAGTTGTTGCAGAGAAAAAAAAAACTCAGAAGGAATATTATGAACTCTTAAGTTGAGTCCTTGAGCAGTTTTTGAAACTTCAGTATAGTTACATTTGCATAGTCCAGAATCCAGTCTGTAGTGAGAAATCTATAAAAGGCTATTTCTTAAAAACAGCTGGTCAAAGGTTCAGCTGGCCTAGTAGTCATGCCTATACAATTCTCTGGACTTTGTGCTTGTCAAGCATGACGTTTGTATTTATTACATTTATATGCCATCCATCTCACTATCGAGTGACTCTGGAAGACTTACAATACCACAAAAAAGAAGAAAACCATCAAAACATTGAAATTAACAGAAGTTGGGTAAAACTAAGAACCAGAACACAAGCTGGATGAGAGTGGGATCTTTTACTAAGTTCACTAGCTACCTCCAGTGTGAAGCACACCCATTGAGGCTCTAAATCAATTGGCAGAGCTTATATGTTTATGTTCAAACGGCACTTGCTTAAAACAGCTGATACACTACATTGGGATCAGCTAAACATATTTGGCTGCTTTTAGAACTCTTAGTCCTTTTCATGTATAGAGGAAAACTGGTGATATTTTAGTTCAACACAGGTAAAAGTATCCACTACCATAATAGAAACCACAGGTTATGGGAGGGGATTGGAGGGAAAAAGAAAGGGTGAATGATCTATACAACTTTCTCTTCTAATAACCAGACAGCAACTGATTCTCTGCCACTACTGCTCCCCAGCACTTGCTATTTGAAGAAATAGCCTCATGGGCTTTATTAGTAGAGCTGGGTTGGAGAACACTGGGAGAACTACATGTTATCTTGGTTCCCTGTAGGTTTGAAAGAAACTTCTCAAAAAGACAAAATGCCAGTCTATCCATTCAGCTGTTAGAAAGCAATGCAACAGTGGTGGTAACCCAGTCTCAAACTTGGTACCAGTTGATACAGAAATCTCAGTATTGTGAATGCAGGTTGTTCTCGAATTACAACAGTTGAAGTTACAATGGACTGAATGTTGCAGTATCCCTATGATCACATGATCAAAATTCCAACACATGGAAATTGATTCATATTTATGATGGTCTCAGTGTTCCAGAATTATGGGATCTAACAAGCAAAGTCAATGAGGAAGTCAGATTCACTTAACAACCGTGTTACTAACTTATTACAACTACAGCGATTCACTTAATAACTGTAGCAACAAAGGTCATAAAATGGGGCAAAACTCACTTAACAAATGTCTCAGCAATGGAAATTTTGGGCTCTATTGTGGTCGTAAGACAAGGACTACCTGTATTAAGTGCTGTGATACGGACATGTTACGGATTCATGTTTATGAAGTTCATTAAAACATCCTATTTATGCAATATTGCTCACTACTTTCAGTTATTTTAAAAATCTTTTTGGGTATTTTAGGTAAACAAGATTGATTATTCTATATTAAATTTCAAAGCTTCTGTCATGTGTTAGTTTTAGGAAATGGTTACTTAAATATGCAAAGGTCAAGAAGGATTACAGCGTGCTAAAATAAAAGCCGACTCTGCTTTCAATTATAGCTTTGCCAATTGGTAAATAACACCTCTATTAATCATTTTAATTAACTATGAATGTTACACGATGATACCAGCATCATGGCCCATATGTTGTGCTCCAGTCGCCCAAATATTAAAACCTTTTTAATTGATTTACCTAAAGAACATTCAATAGACTCAAGGTGGCATTCAGCCAGGAAATCCCAAAAGAAGATGAGAAAAAGGAGAAATGGTGATGCTAATGTGTTTCTTGGTTTGTTTTTTTCTCTTTCTCCTGGACTTGCTGTTAATCTAATCATGTCCTGTAAAGCTCCTTTTCAATAACATAAATAAATAGATAAGACAACACATACTTTGGCTCCTGTTCTTCTTGGGAAAGCCCTTCTGCTATAGCCAGTGCTCCTCTCAGAGGGCTGTGTACATCAGTACATTTTTATCCTGCAAAAATATTTAGCTTGGCTACCAGCCAAGAAATTCTGGAAGAATAGAATGTATTAGAGGATTTGCCTTCCACGTGTTTGGCACGCGCCACAGAAAAGTCTGGTTGGTTTTTTGTGGGTTTTTTTTTTTTTTTGCTTTCCTTTCCTTTTCTCCTTCTTTCTCTCTCTCTATCCCTCCCTCTTTTATCAAATAACAGCTTTGTCAGAAAAAAAACATAGAACTCATAAGAAGATTCTCTGTTTTGGCATGGTGGTACTATTCCATATAAGGAAAATTTAAATAATCTATTTATAATATAGTCATGCTGCTTTTTAATTTAAAAAGCACTTCAGGCAATGCTTTAATTTCTTTTGAAAAAACAGTAAAAAAAATCTTTACAACTAGAAAAGCACAAGATAGGCTTAACTGCACTTCATTTTATGGGGACATATTTTAAAGAGATTTTTAACATCTGCAAAATCTTTTGACCCAGACTTAAGAACATTGTCACCAAATAGCTGTATCATAAACAATGATACAATTAGTAATTTTTTTTCTGTCTGTTGACTTAAGTGTGTGTTCTGCTTCTTCTCATGCCATTTCCAATTTCTTGACTATTTCTATTGCCAAGCTACAAAAAGAAAATAGCTTAAGAAACACTATTAGGTTCTGCAGTACTCTGTACTGTCAATGACAGCTTAATTTGAGAAGCCAGGGTGATGTTTGGTTCAACAGATGGTGTTACAATAGAAATCTATGAAGATAAAGGAAAGCTTCAACAGCATTAAAAGGGGGAGCTCTTAACCAGCTACATTTAATTCAGTACAGTGCATGGATCCTTTTTATGTTTATTCTGATTTCTAGGAGTCCCTAAAAGAAATAAGATACACTTTAGCTAAAGCATAACATTATAACAAGTATTGTAAGACATTTATAGAACGGATTGCATTTATCACTAAATGCTAAGATCTAGTTCAGAAAGCACATTTAAGGTTGGTGATAGCAGTGAGAGAGAGGTTTGTAATGCAGTCCTAAAGTGTTTGGATATCAATTCTAAAAGTCAGAGAATCTAGGGAGCAATAGCAATTACATTGCCCTCTGATGTTTTTAAGCTGTATAGGATGACCAGAATGATTTGCGGTATTATTAAACTATTCAATAAGACAAACCAAAATGCTTAATGGAGGCTTCTCAATAACTTCCATTTTGTTCTAAGGTATAACTCATTTTTGCTTACAAAAATTTTTATTTCAATTTTCATTAGCCACAAACACAACTGTGGTACTTAAAATCCAACACATCTGACCAATTGGTAAGTTATGGCAGAAATCTAGTGTTCTCAGAATGTTAGAACGTGGGCATACCCCATTCGCGACCCCATGGAATACTCTTGGAATACTGGGCAGAAAAAAAGGATGGCCAGAATGTTAGAATGGCTAAAATAGTTTCTGTTACTAGTAAACATTATTTAAATAATTACATGTAGATGTGCCAACACTGCTGCTGGATATTTGTCTGCATGCAGTCCAAACTGTTAAACTATTATTTGATTTAAGTACACATTATAAAATCACAGGCAACAGTTGTGCACTGGCTCAACACAGTGTGCAAAATGCAGGATGGTAATTTATCAATCAACAATTCTTATGCTGCATAATAGGTATGTCACAGCAATATGCCAAATTTAATTTTTGAAATGAATATGATTAATTAATATATGTTACATCATATTGTATTATATGAGCTGTGGTGGTGCAGTGGTTAGAATGCAATAGTGCAATTGTGGGCAATATGCTGACTCTGTAAACCGCTTAGAGAGGTCTGTAAAGCACTATGTAGCTGTATTTAAGTCTAAGTGCTATTGCTATTGCCATTATATGTCATTATTCTAAACCTATTTTATGTCTACATTCAGGAAAAATATTAGTAATCAGTAATCAGGGAAGTGCTTACAGAAGTCTAGGGATTTCAGAATAGACTTAGTGCTTTGAAATATTTCAGCAGCATTGCATGCAACAGCTCACAGTGATTTGTATGTGATTTATGGTAAGGAAAAATGATTAATGAAGATGAGCAGGTTTTCTATACTTCTAATAACACTAAAAGACATGATTCTGTATTTTAAAAAATCCTTTAGAATAAGGCTATTTAAAACATTTGACACAGTTGTAAGTCAACAACTAATTTGGTATTTAGAAAAATCTGATTCATAGCTTTAAGTGATTTTAAATTATGACTGTAGTGTTTCAGAATCTAAAATTGTTATTTCATATTAATTCTGCTTTATTTTCTCTCACTCTCAGCCCTACTCACCTCACAGGATTATGGTTATGGAGAAAATGGGAGAAGGAAGATGTGCTGGATATATTTACAGCCTTTATTATTTGTAAAAATAATAAAGACAGGATGCAAAAACATAATTAAATCAAACATTATTCTCTCTTAATGCAAAATAAGTGCTAACTTCAATTTGTTTTCTTTTCAACAATCACGTAATAGAATCACTTAATTTTCTTATCAAAATCATATTTCTTAGATAAAAACTATATAGTACTTCTGCTGTCATATCCACCACCAATAGAGAATAGTAATATTAATAATTGTTGAATCTCAGTTTATGTTTTATGTTTAATACATTTACAGTTAACTGACTTATTTATTTACTCAAATTTGTATAGCTACGCAACTTTAATTGACTATTTTAAAGTTTTTAAGGACTGACTCAGAACATTCAGAGTTACATCCTTAGCATCTGTTGCAAAAAGTCCATGTTTAAGCTGTTAAATGAAGAAAGAAAATAATATCAGTCTATGCATCAGAGATGCAATAGTTTTTTAAAAAATTCAGTTCAAAATTAAATTGATGTTGTAACTCGAGTTAAGTAATTAACTTGCTCAAGATTTATAGAAGATGTGTGGCATTGAATAGTGGACAACATCTAAATGTGATGTCAACTTTGCATCAGAAACAGCTAAATATCCACGAGCTACTAAATTCATATCCTGTAGTTATGTAGTGCAAACCTTACTTTATTTCAAACCAGGATTTGAAACGTGTTTTTATTTGTAAACAAAACCCACATAACTCCCTTAAGCAACTGTCAGGTATAAAGGAACAAACAGTTCATATCTAAAAGTTCAACAGAAAAGCTTTATTTTACAACATGAGGGATGCAAGTGGAGAGTTTAAAAACATGGCCATTATTGAATCACAATGCTGTAAATTGTCTTTCTATAAACCTGCTTCTTCATTAAAATCTTATTTGCTTGGTAATCTCCTTTGATCGCTAAAGTTATAAGAAACCCCTCCTTTCCCTTTGATACTATCAGTTTAGCTTTTGACCAGGGAGCGTGATGAATTAAATGTATGACAGATATGACAGGTGAGGAGTGCTTGGAGGGGGCTTAAACAGCAGGGATAAGACAAAGCCCCCATTTAAGAACAACCCCCCACCTGATGACGAAGCCATTAATGACCAACTAGAGAATCCCTCTATTTGCTCTACTGGATGAGGAGCAAGCTGATACTACAGACAAAGCTTTGTTAGCCACAGGGCAGTTTTTCAATCAGGCCACACAGCCTATTAAATGAAAGGTCTCTTCTCCATCCTTGTCCCCTTGGCATTTGATACACTGAACTTTCTTAAGTAAACAGCTCCCTTCCTATGTTGTTGTATTAAGCCACCTATTGGAAGTTTACTGTGAGACTCAGGATATTGTAGTTTATAAACCTGAAAGTCTACTTGCAGGAATCTAGCCAAGCTCCAGTGAAAACAAAATTTACAAATTACAAATCCAAGGAATTTTGGAAGTCAATCTTATCAGGATTATCGGGACAAGTGTTTGATTGTTGAAGATACAGGCTCAAAAATGCCGAATCAAGAGATTCTTTTTTCAGCTCCTTGCATTAAGGTTTAATAACTCATTTTTTATAACATACATATTATAATCATTCATAATAATCTTCACCAACAGAGAGCATCTATCTTTGTGACTGTTAGGAGTCAAAAACAGCTGGCTGGTGGTTCATGTTCATCATCATCATCATCATCATCATCATCTTGCCAGTTGATAATACTGAGTAATATTATTAGAATATTAAAAATACCCTTATACTAAACAATTGATGGTATTGTTTTTTGCCTTTTTAAAATGTTTTGGCTAATCTGGTATGTATAATCAGAGGTGTATACAGAAGGCAGAAATAAGATCATTTATATAATGATAGAACCACTGAAGTATACCTATAAAACTTTCACAGAAGTTGAAAAGAAGAATCTGAGATACTTTCAGCACAGATTTTATAAGGTTACCAAATGTGCAAATGGATAGCAAGTTGCTGAACTCTTGGAACTCTTTCTTAAAGCTACAGTATCTCTACCATTAGGCAGATATCTAGCTCTTGTGGTTGATGCTAGAACAGGGCTGTCAAACTCGTTGCCACGCGCTGGCCACGTCCACACCCAGTTTAGCAAAGGGGAAAAAGTCGCGATACATCATGTGATGACACCACAACGACACAAGTTTGACACCACTGTATTAAAAGGTAAGAGAAGAGAATGGGAATTCAGTTCTTTCAATGTTTTCCTGAGATATTAACCCTTCTTTATTCTGTCACAAAAGTGTGTGTATATGTCACTTGGTTTCCCATTGAGTAGTATGGAAAGCTGTATCTTCCCAGCTCTAGGTGGACAGAAAATGATCTTGGGCAGCATTTAAACTGATATTAAGCTCTTAAAAGAATTGTTCCAGGGGTATAAATAAGCTTTTTGTTTTGTTTTGCTGGGCCAGGAACTGGTGTAGCTGTACAAAAATTCTCTATGGTTGCAGACGAATATATTTTTACATTTTCAATTGTTTAAAAAAAAAAAACAAATTTGTATCATTATTTAGGATATAAGGAAAAAAAGGTGTTAGGGAGCATTTATTTGAGCAAGATAATTATTCACATGAAAGTTACTAAGAGAAAATAATAATGGTGGAAAAGGCATTTTTGTACGTTAGTGCTGAATCAAAATAGTGCTGAATCAAAATAAATACAGAAAATAAATGGCAAGATATGTGATGATTTGTACTAAAAGCCAAGGTTATGTGACATTTTCTACTACATATTCATAGCTCATAAAGACTGAAAGAAATTCAAGGGTACTATATCCTTTCCCATACACTACAAAGCAGTTGTGCTGTTGCAATTCCTTATTCATGCCACTTCTGGCCACTGTATTGAGAGTTACAGCTTCTGCTGAGAGATGTGAAATGACTTGTATCTAAAACACTGACTCAGCTCCATCCCTAACATTGTCAATAGGCCTGCACTATGTCTGTCCACAGGTCTGCATTCATACAGATCATTTAACAGAAGGGCAAAGACGACATTCAGGAAAATGCTTTCAGACCTTATCTGAACAACAATACTTAACTTTCACCACCTGGGCATGGCTTCCGGAGGGAAAACAATCACACACTTTTTCTTTTTGGATGCCGGCAGAAGTTAAATGCTGTTTTTAAAGTCCTTTCAACTCTATGACATTCTATTCAACCCAACAGACTGAACATTTATCATGCATATTTAGAATAAAATTTTTAATTTCATGCCTCCACAATCATATGGGGGAGGGGGGAGATAACTGAGAGTAAATGACACAAGACACACAAAATCTGTTCCATATTCCTTGCTAAAGCTTTTGGCTCTCATAAAGGACACATTGCAACAAATATTGCTCAAGGTAATTCATTATATTCATTATAATGGAACTGTCAAAGAGCCATTCTGAGGCATCAAAATGTCCCATTTTGTATATAATGATACAAATTCATATTTATAATGTAGAGATGAGCAATTACCAAGTTGTTTATAATAAAAAGAAACATTGGGAAAGCCATTGTAATTTTATACATCTAAATCAGAATCTTGATGTAGGTTCCTTATATGAAATGAATATATATTTTAGTGAAAAGTGTAATTTACTTCTCAGTAAATATGTTTACAATAGAAGTGTTAACATGAAACAGATGTTTCTATTTAGGAAGACTTCAAGTAACAGAGAGCTTGTCTCGGGAAACCTTAGTGACTTTTGGATGCATTGGGAGAGCAATTCGTCAAAGTCCTAGTGAACATGGCCCAAGATCATACTAGTTTCTGAGAATTACAAAAGATGGAAAAGGAAATCCTAGAGTTTTGATCCCCTCTTCATCTTCATTTCCCCCCATAATGTCATCTTCTTACTACATGCACTGTAATTAATAACCATAAATACTGTATTCTACCACAAGTGCAGAAAATAAGACTGTAGCTACGCTTCTTTTAATTGATCTAAGTGGAAAAGTTTCCTTTAAACCTTGGAGTCAAACCCTTGGAGATAATTATCTGCCCACTAAAGGCTTTTCAATCGTATCCTGGCTAATTCACAAAACAGCATGATTCATAATAAACACATTTCCAAATGCTTTCTGCCTCCCACTGCAAATCAAAAATGGTGAGTTCAATTTACATTGACCTCTAAATAACCTACAAGCTAAGTTTTAAAGGTCTTCAACTCTGCCTCAATCTCCATCAGGAAGTGGTATCCTCTGAAAATGTTCTTTGAAAGACAGCAGCATCTAAAGTGACCCAGGAGTCAAAATTCCATCCTGTCTCTATTCAGGAGAACCCCATTCACCCTTTTAGGTTTCCATCCATCTTCATTTGCTGTCATTTCTTCTAACTTTCCAATTCCAGGACAGAAGGATGTTATTATTTCTCCTCCACTTTCCTTCATTTTAGAACATTTACAAGCTTTCCTTTAAACAGTCGAAATACTTTTTTTATTATAAATTGTTCCACACTGTATTTTATGTTATAAAATTCAGAAATTTGTAGTAATAGAATCATAGGGATAGAGATTTATAAACCATCATGTTTATCCTTTTCTAATGCAGAAATCTCAGAGTTTAAGATACAATCAATGAATAAGTAGCCAGCCAACATTGGTAAATCTTGCCAATTCAAATAACATCATGCAATCCAGACCAGAGATAGAAGCTTAAAAATGTGTATGTTTGCTGAAGTATTATTATTCATTATTGGTTTCCTTGGCAACTGCTATTTGTATTATAAAGCTGTTTTTAATACTTATTCTAACCCGCTTCACAGGATTAAATACATAGAGAACCATGTATTCGTGCTCTTCTTGGAGAAAGAATGGAATAAAAATGTAATTAATTCATAGAAATAACTTGACTCAGAAGCATTTTAGAATTTAGTGTTAAGATAGCACCTGAAGAACGAGTGGGTTGACTGAGTAAAAACTGGCTTAGTGCCTTAAAAATGGGCTTGAGTATTGCTTTTTATTAAGCCCATGTCACACTGAACCAACGGATGCAAAGAGAATGTAAAATGGACAAAAAAGCTTGCCATCCGTTGGTTAACGCGATGTATCCGTTCTGTACTCACTGCCTCCGTTTTTCTTCCTCTCTATCCGTCCAGCATCCGTTTATGGACATTTCATCCGCTCCAAAAGTTTTGGGCTGCCTAAAACTTTTGCGTGGAAAATGTATCCAGTTAGTCCGTTCTGCATCCGCTACGCATCCGCTATGCATCCGTTGCGCATCCGCGATATCCGCTAGGCATCCACGACGCATCCGCGCAACGCGCATCCGCCCAGATGCAGGGAGGAAGCGGAACGGATGCAGAACGGATGCAGAATGGATGCCTAGAGGATGCAGCACGGAAACAAAGCGTTTAAAATGGAAAAAACGTTCGCAGAGGGGACCTATCTCGGATATTAAGGATGTCTACAGGATGCCTAGAGGATGCCTAGCGGAAAACCTATACTGTCTATAAAAAGGGGGAGCAACTCGCCTGCATCGCACTTTCAGTCCAGCAGCCCAGCGGTGCAGACCTCTGCAGTCTTCATCTGCCTCTTCCTCTTCCACAGCATCCAGTCATGTCCACCGTGGATTGTAACAAAGTCCTTTCGGCAGCCACCATCATTCTGCAACAGTGCGAAGCCATCTGCAGGCTCTGTGAACACTACTGCAAGAAGAAAAGGAGCCACCCAAAAAGATTCTGGGTCCGAAGATGGTTCGGCAGTAGAGCGGAGGACGGACTGTACAACAAGCTGATGGTGGAGCTCAGGAGCGAAGACACTCGGGCGTTCCAGAACTTCATGAGGATGCCGCAAGCCATGTTTGACGAAGTTGTGCAGCGCCTGACACCCAGGTTGACCAAGGCAAACACCAACTTCCAGCCCAGCCTGGAACCTGGGCTCAAGGTGGCACTCACTCTGCACCACCTGGCCTCAGGGACCACCTACAGGATCATGCAGTACGGCTGGAGGGTGCCACCAAGCACCATCAGCTTTGTTTTCAGAGAAGTGGTGCAGGCCATCATCGAAGAATACAAGGAGGAGCTCCTCCAGTGCCCCTCCACTGAAGAAGGCTGGAAGAAAGTTGCAGAGCAGTGGTATCAGAAGTGGAACTTCCCCCACACCGTTGGAGCCATAGATGGCAAGCACGTGGCCTGCAAATCTCCAGCCAAGTCGGGGTCCACTTATTTCAACTCCAAGGGCTTCTTCAGCATCATCCTCTTTGCCATGGTCGATGCTGACTACAAGTTCATGTACATCGATGCTTCAGGCAACGGCTCATCTTCGGATGCCCAGGTATACAATGCCAGTCACCTCAAGGAGGGGCTGGAACGCAACCTCATCGTGGGCTTCCCAGATACAGAACCCCTGCCCAACGACACACAAGATGTGCCCTACTTCATCGTGGGGGATGACGACTTCTCCCTCACAACCTACCTCATGAAGCCCTGCACCTCCAGACTCCTCACCCGTGAAGAGAGGATCTTCAACTACAGGCTGTCCAGGGCAAGGCGGGTGGTGGAGAACGCCTTTGGCATCCTGGCCAACAGGTTCCAGGTACTTCTCACCACCATGCAGCATTGCCCAGAAACCATGAGGAGGATCATGGAAGCTTGCTGCATCCTGCACAATCTCATTCGCACCCGCTACCCAGTCTTGCAGAACAGGCTCGTGGACCTCCAACAAGGCAATGGGGTCATGGAGCCTGGGGAATGGAGGCAAGGGCGAAACCTGATCGACACTGAGGATGTGCAAGGCCCCAACAGAGCCTCAAATGAAGTGAAGAAGCAGTGCAACTTCCTGAGACAATGGTGCAATTCCCCAGCTGGAGCAGTGGAGTGGCAAGACAGGATGGTAGATGATTAATGGATGCTTCCTTCAGCCTGTCTCATCACACAGATGAGATTGGGCCATGTATGTTTGGTTGGCCTACAATGAACAGGGCGTTTAATAAAGAGTTGTGTTTATGTTAACATGTGTGGATAATTATTACATTATTATTGATAATGAAGGGCCGTAGGTGTGGCACCTGGGAGGGTGGACCATACAGTCCCACTATGCTTGCACTGGAAGTTTATCTATCCCACAGCTATTACCCATCCCAAAGGTATCCCTGCCCATCCCACAGGTATCCCTGCCCATCCCACAGGTATCCCTGCCCATCCCACAGCTATCTTAACCCATCCCACAAGCATGCAAAGGCTTAAACCATTTCTAAAAGTTTCCAACAAGACTTTATGAAAAAAAAGAATAGAAGCAAGCGTGTGAATCAAAAATAGACTTTACTAACAACAAGCTATAAGACAAAAATGAGTCTCTGGCACTCCTCTTGGTCGCTCAGTCTCAGGGGTGAAGGGTCCAGGTGCTGTGGAGGTGGCTGGTGCTGGAGTGCTTGTCATCAGCTCCTCCTCCAGAAGCAGAAGCAGCAGAAGCGCCAGCCCCAGAAGAGCGAGCCCGTGCTGCAGAAGCCCCAGCAGAACCAGAGTGAGGGCCAGGGGGCGGGATGGTAGCCCTGTCCCTCTTGCCAGGGCTGGCAGCAGATGGCTGAGGCTTGCTGTGCTTCCGCATGGTTGTGGGGTTGCTGGCTGGCAGGGAGGCTGGCAGGAACCAAGGCTGGCAGAAAGGCTGGCAGGGAGGCTGGCACCAAGGCAGGTAGGAAGGCTGTCAGGCAGGCTGTCAGGCAGGCAGGCACCAAGGCTGGCAGGCAGACATGAACCAAGGCTGGCAGGCAGACATGAACCAAGGCTGGCAGGAAGGCTGGCAGGCAGACATGAACCAAGGCTGGCAGGAAGGCAGGCAGCAAGGCTGGCAGGCAGACCGGCTGGCAGCAAGGCTTGCAGGGAGGCTGGCAGCAAGGCTGGCAGGGAGGCTGGCAGGCAGACATGCAGGCAGGGCAGGCAAGGCAGTCGATGTGTCTGGCAGCAGGTCTTTCCTCTGAATGGCGTCCTGCTTCCGAGCTGCTTCCGTTATATCCGCGGGGCTGACGCAATGCATCCCCCCCGCATGCGCAGTTAACGCCAGGCATCCGTTAGGCTTCCGTTGTGCATCCGCTAGGCTTCTGCTCTGCATCCGCTTCATCCGTTCGGCGTCTGCTCTGCATCCACTTTTTCTGTTCCGTGTCCGCTTCGCTGAGGCACCCCCGGAAGCCCTGCGGATGTGCCACCCACTCCCATCCGCTCCCATCCGCTCCCATCTGATGGGCTTCCATTCCGCATCCGCTTTGCATCCGCCCTGCGTCCTCCCCGCGTCCGTGTTATCCGCTCCGGTTATGCAAATTTTTGCCCCTTTTGAGAACGGATAACAACGGATGGAACATTTTGCTCGTCCGCTGTGTCCTTTTTGCATCCGTTGGCCAGTGTGACATGGGCTTTAATGGCTCCAATACAAAAATGGTTCTAGTTTTTGAGATATAATTCTATTTGAGCCTATTTGCTGGGAAATTATTATTATTTGCTACATTTATTAAGTATGTTCTTAGAAAGGGTTAGGTTTAATTTTCTATACTTATCTTAATGCCTTGTATTGCAACTTCAATATGTTTCTTTCAAGTCTACTTGACTTTGGAAAAATACAAATGTTTGTTGTGTTTTTGGATCACTGGTTCAGTTTATAAATCTGCTATTTCCTGCCAAATTCCATCTGAGTATTTATGTAATAATGTCCCATTCAGTTTGGGTTTTTGAGAAAATTCAACTAGTTATCTGTTTAATTCTAATTATTGAGCTTGCTGACTTGATTCCTGTCCTTTGTGACTTGTAGCCTTTCTCATCTATAATTTGATCCCAATAGTATTACTGGGTCTGTGTTCATACTAGTCGCTCCCCCCAAAAGTGATGATATGAGAGTATTATACATTCAGCATATTATATTGTGTAAGCACTGAAAATAAACTAAGAACTTCACATAAACTGAAAATTATGTCTATTTGTGAAAGCTAGTTCTCATATACTGAAGAACCCAAGAAAAAAAAGGCAGAAAAATCAGAAGAGAAAGAAGACAATGAAAATATATGACATATAAAATAGGGAGAGTTAACAAAAGTGTATAATAACATTTTTATTAGGCAACAGAGCAGTTTATTGGTTGGTTAGTGATGGTCCTTGCCAAGGAATCAGACCTCAGCTCAAGAATGCCAAGCGTTGATACTGACTTTGTATTGAACTATGTTGGAAAAAAAGAGTGAGTTTGGGGTAGTGGTTAATACATCAGGCTACAAGTCATGAGACTGAGTTCTAGTCTGCCTTAGGCACAAAGGCAGCTGGGTGACCTTGGGCTAGTCACTTTTTCACAGCCCTAGGAAGGCGATAATGGCAACCCACTTCTGAAGAAGCTTGCCAAGAAAACTGCAGGCAGTCTCCAAAAGTCAGACATGATTGAAGGAAAGGAAAAAAATGCTGGAAACTCATTAATTCAGAGGTTATGATCAGTATTAAAATTCTATGATGTGTTAAAGCTGCGTTTCAAAGAGTTACCATGATCTAGTTAGAGTGCAAAGAATAATACAGCATTGACATGTCAACTGAGTTGTAAATTAAAAAAAAATCTGTTATGTGGGAGACTGCAATTAAGATGTTACCATGATGTTATCATGTGAGAAAACACTCTATCACTAATGCTAATGTCTTTTGATCTGGTAATAACATAGTGTAAAAATATGCAAAGGAAGGAAAGGGAGCAGAGTATGGTACAGGTGAGAATCCAGAGGCATGGATAGAGGACAGCGTGAAATTTCTAAAGCAATTTCTTATGTCTGAATACCTGTAATTAAAAAATCAACTGAAAATATACTAAAGTCATCAGAGCTAACAGTCGACAAGCACGCAGATGATTTAGGAAATATAAATACAATAAGAAATATTTTTCCTTTTGAAATTGTGAGTTGATTTACCCTGCTAGGCTTTTATTAACTTGAAAAATAATGATAAAATTTTGATGGAAAAGCTAGTAAGAAACAAACCGTCTCTATGTACTTCTAACATTATTCACATGGAACACTTTCTGATGTTGCCGAACCAAGTGGGTCAGGCAAATCAAAAGCAGCCGAATTGGAAGCCAAACATGAAGCTCCACTTCCACAGGAGGCCCCTAAAAGCCTTCTACATGGCCCCTAGGAACTCTTCCAAGTGGCAGTAAAATATAATTTTTAATGTCAAATAATTGAGAGAACACATATAAGGCAAGTAATATTAACTGTACTTAACTGAATACAATTTATTAGAATTACTTATCTTGTGTCATAGTTTGGTCTGTCTCACTCTTACAAAATTTGTTGTCCCTAATCCTAACTTGATGTTTGAAGAATGCAACCCCTGAACCAAATAAAATTGAAATGAGGCTTTGAAGTGAACTTTTATATACGTATAGAAATTAATAGTTTCTGGAAGTCTCATGACACTTATTTTGAGAATATTTCCCTGGCCTTGTCTCAAAATTTCACATATGACAAGTTCCAGTTTAGAACTTTGAGTTTAATGGACTATTAATTTTTCACAATGTGAAAATCTGGAATTGTTCAAATTCTCATCTCAGTAAAAAAAAATAATTTCCAGTTGTTCTGCAAACAAACATCAGTGATGTTTCCATCAAACTTGCTGTAGAATGAAGATAATGTAATATCTTCATTGGATAACAATATCTGACTAAGCAATATATTACTTGAATTTTATTTATTTCTCCAAATTATAAGGCCATCAATCTAAATGAGAGGCTCCAGGTGGCAAACAGAATTAAAATAATTAAAATATAATGAAAACAATGAAAAATGTTATAAAAATTAAAATTAAATACAAGCAGCCAAGAAACAAGCACCCAAATCATTAATACAACCAAGAAATGAGTCACTGCACAAATTTGAGGTTATGTGCCTGGGCACAGAACCGCATTTTTAGGGTCTTACAAAAGACCAGTGTAGTCAAGACCATCTTGATCTCTGGAGGTAGAATGTTCCTCAAGCTGGACTGCATGGCAAAAAAGGAATATCTTCTAGGGTTAGGGTTCTCGTTTTGAATCACATGTGATAGTTTAAAAGGACAAATGACATGGATTGTTCCCTTATTGTTCAGATTCGGCACCTATTGAATGGACTAGAAATAAACAATTTTCACATATGCCAAGGATAGATTAATTTTCCTGATAAATGTACTTTAAAAATGACCAATTAGTTCTAGTTAAACAACTTTCATTTGGAAAGAGGAAAATAACAGTATTATTATTGTGGATGAATAGATTTGTGTTAGAAGTAATGCATGTCTGGGACTGGACTCCTGTTGTGCAGAGAACAAAATGCCATTATCCTGGTTTCAATTGTGCTATGAGAGATTATAGTTTATATTACTTGGCAAAGGGTTCTTGGTCAAGAGAAAGGTGTCTTTCTTGAATTGAACAAGTATGTTATTATATTTGTATATTTGTCTTGAATGGAAAAAGAGGTCATCAGTTATATTAAATTTGAAAAACAGGATTAAATAAAGTCATGACCTTGGTTACTAACAACCGAAGTATCACTACCATTCATGGAACATGTAAAAAAACTAAAAATCAGAGCCCAAGGGTTATTCTTATGACAGGTTAATAAATACAACTAAAATGATAGTTAATAAACACCAACTAACCCCTTCTATTACAGCAATAAATTGTTCAATTGGTTAAATGTCCACAGTTTTTTCTCCAAATCCTGGAGTGAACTATTTAATCAATAAACTATTGCTGCACTTGGCAAACAAATATCAGCAGCAGTTTCTGGCTAACATGAAGTGGCCCCTTAAGAATCGGTTGGCTGGTCAATAGTCTCCTTAGGACTTGAAAGTGGGAAAAAATGAACTTTTAACCAAAACTAAAAGCAAAAGTGCATTACAATATTGTTCTGAAAACGGAATGATTCTTTTCTGAACCTCCCCCCCAACCCACACGGGTTTTCCCTTCTAAAGTAACTTTTCATGTGGGCTATCTCATAAATTTTTTTGCCACAGAAAGCCTTCACTCTGTAGCCAGTTGTGAGAAAGTGGGATACACATATAATGCATCATATAAAATTAGACTAGCAAATATTATCTTCATAATAGATTATTTTTAAAATAATTCATTTTTCAACAAGGGAAAAAAAAACCCCACATGTGTAATATCTTCCAGCACAACCTGTTACACTGTGAACTAATATGGCTGTTAAACATCCACTTCTATATAAGTTATAATATACATACAAAATAATATCAATATATAAATTATTAATATCAATTTAATATTTTATGCTACAATGAATCTGACAACTTCGTATTCTGCCATCTGGCCTTCAATTTTGCAAACTTTTAAATACATAGTTCATAACCTTTGTACTCCAGACAGTCTTTAGCATTAATTCTATGGCCATACAAGTTTGAGATTTCAAGTGAACTTTCCACCCAGGCAAACCATTGTAAATATTTGGATATACACTGAAACTGATAAAGTTCTCATAAAAGTGTCAGTAAAGAAACTTCTTTTCACCTGAAACAGTTTTCAAAGTCATTCTAAACTTTGCTCTTTGCAATCAAAATATGATTCTTTCACAAGGTGGTATTGAAAGCAAAAAGGCAGTATTTTGAAATTCCAATGGCCTTAAAGGAGATATTTGGATAATGATATGTATTTACCAATGTACTAGAGTGCCTTGGATCCTGAAAGGTCTTGCCCAAGAGGAAAGACACTTCAGCTGCCTTCCTCTGCTTACTTACAATCAGAAGAATTTACACTGGCTTGCTTTATGATAAATAGATAGTGATAGTGGTGACTCACAATGCCCACACTGGAAGCCACTCCAGTAATGGGCAATCTTCTGCTCCACATCACCATGATCAAACAAATTTATTATGGTCTCCTGTTCTGATTGATTCTGGGCTGCTTACAAATTTCAAGGAAACAATAAATACAGTTAAAAGCGCAAAACAATACAAATGGCTAGATCTTAAGGGCTTTCTGGAATTCAAGGAGAGTGGACACCATCTATGTTTCTTTTGGGGGGCAAGAAATTGCTTTTCCAGACAATGGAAGCTGCAAGTGAGAAGCCTCACTTCTTTGGTCCCATAAGATGGCAATGTTTTATAGAAAAACCTATAGAATATCCACTCTTCTGAAATTTAACAGAAACTTTTGAAGACAGATCACCAGCTAACCATTCTGTAAGCATGCTGCTGACAGTGTCCTTGAAATTATAAATATGCCAAAGTTGTGAGACTCCATAATAAAAGATGCACTCCAAATTCCATTTTAAGTTTCATTGCACTTTAATTTTTTGATTTTTGTACCACCCACTGCACCTGTGTGTTTACTGAAAAAGCCCTTTGAAACAAATACCTTAAGGGACCTATCTACCTTAAGTTGGTATATATTGTGGCTGTCCAACCAAAAGGCTTGCATGGGCCACACTGAGTGAAGAAGAATTGCCTTGGGTAGCATGTAAAATATAGTTAATGTACAATCTTGTAAGGCTGCATTACTAGCAGTCCAGGACTATATGTTGTCTGTGGGTCATGGGTTTGACATGCCTGGTATATAGAGAACAAACTGATTTGTGAACTATTGTACATTCAATTATTTGTTGTAGTCTTTAAACTGAACCTAGAAACAAAGAAATAGCCTTTGATGGTAGAACACTATTGGAGCATATTTCAAGTGATAGATTTCAGGCAACATGGTGATATCTATGTATCATAGCAATTTCATTTTCAAAATTATTTTTAAAAAAAAACAATTCATCTTAAAGCAGTGCTATAATCCATACTAGCAACAGAATGTGAATGGCCAAAGCCATCCAATTTCATTGATTAATGATTATACTAGATAAGAAAAGGCAAGGAGTCAGTAGAAGTTAAGTTTTCTAAAGCAGTCCAATCATTCTACCAGTGCACAGCTCTATTCAATATAAAAATGATCTGGATAATTGGAGCTATGACATTCACAATTCCAAAGATTCAGAGTATTTCCTCCATATGGGAGGAATACATCAAAATCTTTATAAAACACAGTACTTGTTTTTCTGAATAAAGATATTGTTTCTGTTTTTTTCTGACCAGCCATTAAACCACAAAGCTGAAATGCTGCTTAATTTTATCTATTACAGGAAAAGAATGGGAAATTTTAATAAACTAGAGAATGGGTGTCAAACTTGATTTCACTGAGGGTGCATCAGGGTTCTGTTTGACCTCAGGGGGATGGGGTGGGTTTCCTTTTTTTTTTGGGGGGGGGGGAGGGGAAACTTTATTAATCTTTTATAATTTTAAAAAGACTAACAACAGAAATATAAATCTTGTAACATCAACAGTTTGTGACATTCATCTTATACTAATATTTTGTGCATTATTTACAAATATATAAAATTTGGGTGGATATAAATCTTTAACTTATCTAGTGCTTATTTTTTTTACAATCCATTTATCTATCCAACAATCTATCTCTGCTCAATCCAGTCACACCATTTTTCCCAAATCTTATAATAGTCAGATTCTCCTTTCTCTTGTAAGCTCATAGTTAATTTGTCCATCTCAGACAGCTCATTATTTTTTAAATGATCAGTTCCTCTGGTGGTATGCATGTATGTTTCTAACACTGGGCATAGGCAATCCTGGCTGCAGTTAAAATGTGCATTAAATATTTTATATTTCTCCCATATTTTTTTCTGAATATCCCCAATAAAAACAATTCCAGTTCTAATTCTATTTGCTCATTGGTAATCTCTGGTCCCTCCCAGTTTCCAGGGTGGCCAGATCCGGCCCACAGACCTTGAGTTTGACACTCCTGAACTGCAGGGACAAACACTGCAAAATCTTTGCTGCTTTGTTTTCTTTTAACAGAAATAATTTCTACTAAAGGTAGGAGAGATTGTGCTAAAAGAGCTTTTTTAGAATCCAATAAAATTGTCTACATTTAAGGGAGCTCTGCTTCTTTTTACAAGAATGAATTTTTGGGATCAAAACACAAATTCTATGTATTGCAAAGAAACCTTTACTCCATTTTATTTTACTTAATTAAATAATTTAATTTTAAGACTAGGCTGAATGAATTGGTTATAAATATTTTATATTGTCTTTCTGCAAACCGAACCAAACCCACATATATGCCAAAGAAATGTACAAGTACAATGTACAAAAATTCCCCACCTATCCAAAGAAGTATCCTAAAACACTGCA
The DNA here is from genome assembly GCA_015471245.1 of Laticauda colubrina. NCBI lineage: Eukaryota > Metazoa > Chordata > Lepidosauria > Squamata > Elapidae > Laticauda > Laticauda colubrina. The sequence continues at coordinate 57,207,247 of BLBF01000007.1, read as the reverse complement.
AAGAGCAATAACATAATACCAAAAAAATAAAAATAAAACTGTCAACACGTTTCCTAAAAGCAGACAAAGATTCTGAAGGGGTTATTTTCTAGCTAGAGAACAGTATCAAAGAAAAAGGTTGTTTTCTGTACTTAAGAAAGAGGGCTATTCATGGCATTTTCAAAAGTGTATTCCCTGCAGATACGAAGCCTTGGTTTGATTCATAACAAGACCCAGACATTTTCAGTTTTTAAGCTTAAAATGAACAATTACCGAGCAGTGTAAATCTGTCAATATAGGAGTAAAGTGACTTTGCATCAGATGAAGATTCTGACAGTTGATGGAATAAGTGTACACGTAGCAAATGGTACGTAGCAGTAGTCTAAATGTAATGTGATAAAGCTATAGATAAACTTTACCAAACCTGTGGGATTCAGAAAATATTGTACTGACATACAAAATACACTTATGTAAACATACTATTTGCTGGGACTATCACCTGAACTTCCTGGAAATGGATTAGAACCAAGAAGTTTTTCAGTATTACAAACCAGATTTTCTGACCGCAAGTATTTCTCAGACAGTTTGGTATAGGCACCAGGTGAGAAACCAGGAGATTGTGAGTTCCAGTTCTACCTTAGAGACATAACCAGTTCTGTGACTTTGGACCATTCGTACTCTCTCAACCCTTGCAGGCAAGGACAAATTATAAAAGGCACCCCCTCCAATTGAAACAACCCAAAAACAACACCTGCTGTAACAACAAAAACACATTTATAGAACCAATAATTTTAGAGAAGGCAGACTTCACAGTGACTTCATGTTTATTTTCATCCAACCCTTTAGTGAAGCCATATATCAACAATGCCCTTTATGTTAAAAAGTGAAAATAAATGAAATGAGCTTTATTTCTTGAAAGACTCAATATTTGTTTGAAGGGCTGTTTGGGAAAGAGGAAAGGGTATTTTCTTTCTTCTTCTAAGAATGCTACATGGCATAACATACTTAGATTTCAGCAAGGCATTCGACAAAGTAGATCACAACCTACTTTATGATAAGCTAGAAAAAAGTGGAATAGATAGCACCACCACCAGTTGGATTCGCAACTGGCTAACAAACTGTACTCAATGAGTAGTCCTTAACGGGTCTAAGTCTACATGGAGGGAAGGGTGCCACAAGGTTCTGTCTCAGGCCCAGTACTCAATATCTTCATTAATGACTGAGATGAGGGAATAGAAGGGGAATTTACCAAATTTGCAGATGATACTAAGCTGGCAGGAATAGCTAACATCCAAGATCCAGATGGATCTTGACAGACTAGAACTCTGGGCCCGATCTAACAAAATGAAATTCAATGTAGAGAAAAGTTAAGTCCTACACTTAGGCAAGAAAAACCAAAAGTACACATATAGACTGGGTGAAACCAGGCTTAATAGCAGTAACTGTGAGAGGGATCTTGGAATCTTCATGGACAATCAGCTAAATATGAGCCAGCATTGTGCAGCAGCAGTCAAAAAAGCTAATGCAATCCTAAATTGTATTAACAGAGGGATACAATCAAGATCAACTGAGGTAGTAATACCACTATATAAAGCCTTAGGAAGACTACACCTAGAGTACTGCATCCAGTTTTGGTCACTACGCTATAAAAAAGATGCTGAGACTCTAGAAAAAGTACAGAGAAGAACAACCAGGATGATTAGGGGACTGGAAACTAAAACATATGAAGAACGGTTACAGGAACTGGGCAAGGCTCGCCTCGTGAAGAGAAGGACCAGGGGAGACATCATAGCAGTCTTCCAATATTTGAAGGGCTGCCACAGGGAGGAAGGGGTCAAGCTATTTTCTACAGCACCAGGCCAGACAAGGAATAATGGATGGAAACTAAACAAGGAGAGATTTAACTTGGAAATAAGGTGAAACTTTCTGATAGTGAGAACAATCAACCAATAAAACAGCTTGCCTCAGAAGTTGTGGGAGCGCCATCACTTAGACTTTCAAGAAGAGATTGGACTCCTATCTGTCAAAAATAGCGTAAGGTTTCCTGCTTGGGCAGGGGGTAGGACTAGATGACCTACAAGGTCCCTTCCAACCCTGATTATCTGTTATCTGCTATTGTTATTTAGCCTCCACCAAAACTACTTCTGTGCAAAATTACTTCTCTACTACTTCTATTTCTGATAATTTTAATATTTCTAATATCTTAACATTTTTATTTGAATATCAATTAAGTTTGTATAACTTCCATTACTGATTTATTTTTAACATTCCTATTATATCTCTCTACTTTATTAGCCATCCTTGTGCAGTTCATTTATGTACCAGACAATGTATTTAAAAATGTAATAATTTTAAAATGGTGTAGCATTCCAACACCCTGCTGTCCCTGACATCTACAGTGACTGCCTACAGAAAATATGTACCGAACATTTCGTCTTGTTTTTGCTCCTTGAACTGTGAAAAAAAGGTATGTAAGTTATCTTGAACAGCCTCATTCTGCATCAGCACCTGCTCGGCTAGCAGTCAATTAAACAAGCAAAACAACAGCTGGATAAGTCAGGTCAGCTCCCCTTATGAACTTCCAAGACTTATGCACAGGGGACCCCACCACACTGTCTCTTTTTCGTTACTTGAAAATAGCAAGTCTTAGTAACTTGATGCCTCCTGTAATGTGTTTGAAGAGACAGTGAAAGACTCCCTGAATCATTGCTGCTGTTTCCCTTTCTTCCTTAAAATATGACAGCCTTTCTTTCAACATGCATTGTCTGCAAGGGGCAATAAAGCTCACCTCAAAGAGCTACCGTACATTTGCTTTAGGAATGCAGGTTCAAAGAAAGGAATTATTGTTAACTCAAACACAGAGTGGTCAAAATTCTCTTATGATATATGTCATCATGTTTGTAAGCTCTGTGCAGATTCACTGCACAATTTCACTTTTGTTACTTTTTTAGTTTGTATGTACAAACTCAATACAGAAGCCTGATGATGGCAGATGAGATTCTGCTGAAACGTTGCTACAACTACTACAATGACGTGGGATAATACCCGAAGGAAGCTAAACAGCAAACACACACACACACACACACACACACACACACGTACGTACGTACGTACGTATGTATTTGTTTTTTTAAGCTTTCGCGGGTACTTACATGTGTGCTGTTTAGCTTCCTTTGGGTATTATCCCACGTCATTGCAGTGCTACCCGAAGGAAGCTAAACAGCACATATGTATACACAGGCATCACATCAAGACTGCCTTCAAAACAGACAAAAAAATAGCAGCCATCCTGAGAAACCCCAAAGACAAAATTGACCTGGAAAACCAAGGCATATACGAAGTTCCCTGTGCATCATGCCCGGCCACATACATTGGACAGACCAATAGAAGAATAAGTACCCGCCTAGATGAACACAAAAATGCAGTAAAAAAGCTGGAACACACCTCCTCACTAGTCCAACACATGAAAACCACAGGTCACAACATCAACTTCAATGGCACTAAAACCCTGGCCACTATAGAAAACCCCAGCCACAGAATCATCAGAGAAGCCATAGAGATTGAAAAAAGACCTGACAGCATGAATAGAAGAGATGATTCCAGCAGACTGTCAATCATTTGGAAGCCTGCACTCTCAAATAGAAAGATCTCCACACCACAAAACAGACAAACACCTGAGCACAGACAGACTCCCTCTGATGCCTCCAACTCAAACACCCCCCCACCAAGCACCCAGGTGAAACCCAGCTTGCTAATGGATAGGAGCCGTCCTTTCACACGAAGCCAAGCTGCACTGAAAGCCTCCAACACAAGAACAGAGTGTTGCCAGCCAATCAAAGCCACAAAACAGATAGAAGAAACCAGAAACACCAATCAATCAAACTCCAAGTCCAATGAACACAGACCCAGGCTCCTAGCCAATCAGAATGGACCAGCCTCGAATTTGAAACCAGGAGCTGTGAGACCCACATCCATACAGAAGCCTGATGATGGCAGATGGGATTCTGCTGAAACATTGCTACAACTTTAACAGCACTACAATGACGTGGGATAATACCCGAAGGAAGCTAAACAACACACATGTAAGTACCCGCGAAAGCTTAAAAAAACATATATATGTACATATAAACAAACTCAATACAGAAGCCTGATGATGGCAGATGAGATTCTGCTGAAACGTTGCTACAACTTTAAAAGCACTACAATGACGTGGGATAATACCCGAAGGAAGCTGAACAGCACACATGTAAGTACCCGCGACAACTTAAAACAAAAACAACATATATATCTATATCTATATCTATATATATGTATTATATCTCATCTGCTGAAACGTTGCTACAACTTTAAAAGCACAGCTACAATGACGTGGGATAATACCCGAAGGAAGCTGAATAGCACACATGTAAGTACCCGCGACAACTTAAAAACACACACACACACACACACACATATATATATATAGTTTTTTAAGTTTAAGACTCTGACCCACATATAAACTCTATACAGAAGCCTGATGATGGCAGATGAGATTCTGTTGAAACGTTGCTACAACTTTAAAAGCACTACAATGATGTGGGATAATACCCGAAGGAAGCTGAATAGCGCACACACACACACACACACACACACATATATATATATACACATACATACATATACAAATACATACACACACACACACACACACACACACACACACACGAATTCTGGCAAACACTGCAAAAATTGTCATTAATGTGCAGGCTATAATTTCCATAAACAGTTCTATCAACTCTAGTCTAATCTGCCAATTAGAGGACTTTTGAATGTAAATTTAGTTATGTCGCCGAGGATTTCATTACTGTTGCTGGTGGAAAAACAGGATACAAATGAAACAAAAAGGGTAGTGACTGTAAATTTGATAATGGCACCTAAATTAGTGATGGTCAAATTTTGGGGATGAAATTGAGATATTCAAAGAAATGAGTAGTATTATGCAATTTGGAGCATGGCAACAAATGATAAATTAGCAGAAATAAAATTTTAAAAGGATGATTAAAGAAAACAATTATAATGAAATATGGGGGATTTTATAAAAACTGTGTTGGTGGAGGGGAAAGGGAATAAACCTATTCAAGAATATATGTTGTTTTTGAGGGGACAAGATATATCTCCCTCCTCCTTTTTTCCTCATAACAACAAGCCTGTGAGGCAAGTTGGTCTCAGAGAGAGAGAGAGAGAGAGAGAGAGAGAGAGAGAGAGAGAGAGAGA